>CP125978.1:36264088-36864088 GCA_030063025.1 Avena longiglumis
GGCCTTTGCTAATCTTCAGATCTCCATCCGCTATATAATCTCGGATTATATGAAACTTGCGTTGATATGCTTGGTCTTTGGATGATATCTTGGTTCCTTAGCAAGTGCTATGGCCTGTTGTCACATTAATATCTCCAAAGGTCCAATGCACTTGAACCACGCCAAGCTCAAGGATGAAGTTTCCGATCCAAACTCCTTCACTTGATGCTCAAGAAGAGCCATGTATTCCGCTTCCATCAGATCCCGCGATCACGCTTTTGCTTGCAAATTTCTCCACCTCCTCCATTCAAAATATACACGATCCCGTCGAGATTTAGAATCATCCTTGTTGGTGTCGAAACTAGCGCCGACGTAACCTTTACGACAAGTCGTTCATCACCCCATAGACTAAGAACATTTCTTTAGTCCTATTCTGTACTTTAGGATGTTCTTCACGGCTGTCCAAAGATTCCACTCGATCACTTTGATATCTCGCCACAAACTAAGAGCATTGGACACATCCGTCTAGTACACAAGATGGCATACATGATGGAACCTATGGCCGAGGCATAAGGCACTTTGCTCATAGATTCCCTATCATTTACCAGAATGACACCGAGCCTTGCTCAATATCTTACCGACAACATAGGCATCGAACCTTTCTTTGCCTTATCCATTCGAACCTTTTCGTAACTTTGTCTAGTTATGTACTGCTTAAAGCTATCAGCGCCTTTTGTCTATCTCTATAGATTTTGATGCCCAATATATAAGCCTTCACCTAGTTCTTTCATTGAAAACACTTGTTCAAATAACTCTTCACATCGTTAAGCATGTTGATGTCATTTCCATAATCAATATGTCATCCACATATAGTACCGTAAACGCCACCGAGCTCCCACTCACTTTCTTGTAGATACAAGCTTCAGAGCAATTTGGAACAAATCCAAAGCTCTTGATCACTTGATCAAAACGAAGGTTCCAACTCCGAGATGCTTGCTTCACCATAAATGGAACGTCAAGTTTGCATACTTTACTAGCATCCTTAGGATCGACAAACCTTCGGGTTGCATCATATACAACTCTTCATCAATGTTCCCATTGAGGAAAGCCTTGACATCCATCCGCCATATTTCATAATCATGAAACGCAGCAATTGCTAATAAAATCCAATGGACTTAAACATCGCCACGGAGAGAAAGTCTCATCGTAGTCAACACCTTGAACTTGTCAAAACCTTTTGCGACAAGCCGTGCTTTATAGACGGTAACATTACCATCCGCCACCTGCTTTCTTCTTGAATATCCATTTGCACTCAACGGCCTTTCGGCCGCTAGGAGGATCCACCAAAGTCCATACTTGGTTTTCGCCATGGATCCCAATTGTATTTCATGGCTTCTAGCCATTTCTCGTAGTCCGGGCTCATCATCGCCTCATAGTTCGTAGGTTCACCGCCTTCTACCAACAAGACACCAAGACAGGTCGCATCACTCGAGGGGCACGCGACCTGTCGACCGCGACGCTCGAAGAGATCGTCCAAGCTTCATGATCCTTGTCATTAGCTTCCTCTATTGTTGGTGCAGCGTACCGAACAATTTGTGATGCGCTACTCCAATTCAAGAGAAGGTTCAATAACCTCGCCTAGCTCTACTTTCCTCCCACTCACTTCTTTCGAGAGAAACTCCTTCTCAAGAAAGGAACCGTTTTGCGACAAACACTTTGCCTTCGGTTGGATAGAAGGTATACCCAATAGTTTCCTTTAGGGTATCCTATGAAGACGCATTTCTCGCTTTGGGTTCGAGCTTGTCCGCATCAACTTCTTGACGAAGCTTCAGATCCCCAAACTTTAAGAAACGACAACTTAGGTTTAGCACCAAACCACGGTTCATACGGTGTCGCCTCAACGGATTTAGATGGAGCCCTATTTAAAGTGAATGCAGCGGTTTCTAATGCATAACCCCAAAATGATAACGCAAATCAAGAAGAGACATCATTGATCGGACCATATATAATAGGGTTCGATTCCTGCTCGTATACACACCATTGCGCTGTGGTGTTCCGGTGGCGTGAGTTGTGAAACGATTCCACTTGCTTTAAGATGCGTGAGAAAATCATAACTCAAATATTCACCTCCACGATCGGATCGTAGAAACTTAATCTTCATTACGATGGTTCTCCACTTCATTCTGAAATTCTTTGAACTTTTCAAACGCTTCAGATTTATGTTTCATTAAATAGATATACCCATATCTACTTAAGTCATCGGTAAAAGTGAGGAAATAGCGATAGCCACCGCTGGTCGAAACACTCATCGTCCGCATACATCGGTATGTATGATTTCCAACAAGTCCGTTGCTCGCTCCATCATACCGAGAACGGGTTTTGATCATCTTGCCCATGAGGCATGGTTCGCATGTGTCAAATGATTCAAAATCAAGAGACTCCAAAGTCCATCGAATGGAGTTTCTTCATGCGCTTTACACCAATATGACCTAGACGACAAGCCACAAATAAGTAGTATTATCACTATCTACTTTGCATCTCTTAGCCTCAATGTTATGGATGTGTGTTTCATCCCTTTCGAGATTTAGAAGAAATAAACCATTCACAAGAGGTGCATGACCATAAAAGATGTTACTCATATAAATAGAACAACCATTATTCTCCGATTTAAATGAATAACCGCCTTGCAATAAACATGATCCAAAATAATGTTCATGCTCAACGCAGTACATAATAACATTTATTAAGGTTTAAAACTAACTCAAGGTAAAACTAAGGAGAGCGTGCCGACGGACATCACATAAACTCTTGATCCGCTGCCAACGCCAAGATCGTCACCTCATCCTCGCAAGCCGCTCATTCCGTAGCTCCTGCTTCGAAGTTACAAATATTAGCAACCGAACCGTATCAAATACCAGCACTACAACGAGGGCTTGTAAGGAAAACATCAATAACATGTATATCAAATATACCTTTGATGGTGCCAGCCTTCTTGTCCGCTAAGTACTTGGACAGCAATGCCCAAAGGACCCTTGTCCTTGTAATAGAAGCACCTGTCCGCTTTGGACCAGACTGAGCTTCTTCTCAGAGGGAAACGCTATTGCCGCCTTTCTTGAAGGGCTTCCTTGCACCCTTACCTTTCTTAAAGGTGGGGGCTTGTTGACCATCAACATATGATTATTCTTTTGATGTTCACCTTACTTTCATCTTAGCAAAGAGCTCAGTGATCATATCGGGAACTAATCTGATTGTGATCAACTACAAAACTTTTGTAGCTAGGAGTGTCAATCTTGAGCTCCTCCGAATCTTGCACCAGCTTGCTCAGGCGTTGAGTGTAGCCCGACATCTTAACGGGCGTTCTCACTAACGGACCTCCCTTCCTCCATCTTGTAGTTAAAGAATTTCTTAGAGATCTCATATCTCTCGAACGGGCTTGAGTCTCAAACATGGTTTTTTTCCCTCGAGAATCTCAAAGGGTTCGGATAGGTTTCAAAACGATTTTGAAGCTCGGTTCCATAGCAAACAACATGGTGCTCTTAATCACACCATAATCATCTTTGCGCCGATCGACAGACCTTTCTCATCACCCATGAAGGCAAAAGGGGGTCACCTAACGCTTTACCAAGGACATAGTCCTTTGTCCGCCAGATGTAATGATTCTTAGATTGCGGAACCAATTGGTGAAGTTAGACCCATTGTTCCTAAGCTTTTCTTTCTCAGCAAAAACGTTGAAGTTGAAGTTGGATTTGGCCATGTGACCTACAGTATTTGCAAGTACAATTTAGACTATGTTCATGATAAATAGTTCAACTTAATCAAATTACTAGATGAACTCCCACTAAATTCAACATCCCTCAAGTTGTTTAGTGAACACGATCCAAATTCACCACACCTAATCCGATCATCACGAGAAGAGATGTGGTTTCAATGGTGGACAACAAAGTGTCGATCATATCATTCATATGACTCATGCTTAACCTTTCGGTTCTTGTGTTCCGAGGCCATGTCTCAGACATGCTAGGCTCGCAAGTTAGACCCAAGTATTTCCGGTGCAAACCGGCTTGCACCCGTATGTGAGCGAGAGTCTATAGCACCATCATCACGTGATGCTTGGACACGATGAACTTTCGCAACGGTGCATACTTGGGGAGAACATGCTTTTATCTTGATCTTTAAGTGAGGAATCATCTTATAATGCTACCGTCGCGATCTAAGCATAATAAGATACATAAAGGATAAACATCACATGCATATAACTTTATGTGACATGGTATAGCCAATCTTCGCAAGAATGATCTCCATCTTGTGCGTTCCGCATGATCTCCATCACTCCACCATGATTGCCTCCACCACGAATAGCAACTACAACTATTGCCAACTACTTAGCGATAAAGTAAAGCTATTACATGGCATATAAGAAGTTGACTCAGGTCATACACAATTATAAAGACAACCATATGGTTCTCGGCCATTGTGTACTCATCGACATGCAAGTCGTGAAACATTACAAAACATGATCATCGCATACAATATACACATCACATCTTGGGCCATACCATATCACAGAAAACACTCCCTGCAAAAACAAGTTAGACGCCTCTACTTTGTTGTTGCATGTTTTACGTGGCTTTATGGGAGTAGATGCTAAGAACGATTCTTACCTACGGAAAGCCACAACGGTGATATTATGGTTGCCAAACTCCGGTGTTAATCCCATGACAACTATAGTGAGAGAAACTGACATCCACCAGCCGCATGTGTGGAACAAGCCACACGTCAAGTGCGGAGCCGGTCACGCGAACGACGTCGCGTAAGGTTGGCCTGGACCGCTTCAATATCACTATCCCGCTGTAACTACCTCGGTGAATTACGCTCCTAGATACAAGCCTGGATGAGTGGTAGTGGTTGAAATAGTACGGTGGGGCCCCAAAAGCCACTCACTGGTAGTCCTTTCAGACGTCCCAACCACTACCCTCTCAACGGACCAGACGCAAGCGCGAATCGGCAAAGAAGGGATCAACTACGACACAAGTGGTATGTACGCAAGCCACCATACAAGAGTACATCGAGCCATACCATTTAGAAAGAAAGGAATATAGCAACGCCATACGGCAAGATTCAAATGACCTAGATAGATCTATATTTTAGGATACTTCTCATACAACACACATCGTAGTATCATGCGAAGCGGCAAACAAAACCGAGTACGGATAAGAAGCAAATCGGCATAAGATGCCATAGAAATAAGCACATCCCAACCAGGTCTCACGGATCCCCGATCCCGGAATCTCTACACCGAACGATCGTTGCCCATGTCCTCGGCTTCTTCCACCCAGTATCCGTCCTGTGAAGGTACCTGTCCATCTGAACCAATAATTTATCGTGTGATACCCTAAGGGTACTCAGCAAGTCTTAATGCCTCTAAAGGGGACGCAACTGGGTGACGAATTGCAGCGAAAGATAAACCCTAGCGCTTCTACGATAATCACTAACCACCCGCCTAACCAATGATAGACGGATGTCCTTGAATTAAGAACGGCAGCTTATAATGGTAATCTCATCGCATCCATCCTCCTCCTCGCCACCAACAAGGAAGGACGAACAACCCCCATCCGTTGGAAATTTTATTAACCATTCCATGAGTGTTGCACTATTTACTAGTCAAGTTACTTAGTCGATTAAAGCGGTACTTTAGTTATGCTTGTCTATGATCGAAATCGGCTCCAAGTCGTCCATATCCGACACGGCTTTCAAAGTTTTACCCGGCGGGTGCACCAATAGCAACACACGCCGATCAACCTCGGAAAAACCAAATCAAAACCCAACGAGGCTTTCACGATTGAACAATCACAAGATTCAAATATTTCAGGGCCACCCCATTGAGTAGACCATAACGAAGCCGGTGACTCGAGACGGACTCAAGGTTTGGGTAGACGGCGGTTGAACGATCGGGAACCCTAAAGTGTGGTGGGCTTGTCGACACCGCGGAATCGTGTCCCGATCCTAACAGATAAAGGTGCTCCGCACAATTTAAATACGTAAAGTAGCATGGCATAAGTACAGATAGTAAATAAAACCTCAAACTAGTTTGTGGCCCCAAGAAATAAGACGGAATCAAGCTCGCCTGTGGGGTCCCATATACCTCCCGGATGTGGATAGCGCGATAAATCAAGGAACAAGAATCAAGTACTCGGGGTCTTACGGACGCAAGTGAGCAGGAAAAACCAAATAGCGATGTTGCTCACCGTGCCACTTTCATTAGTTATCCCATACTACTCAAAGTTAAGTTGTTCGTACCGTTATTCATCGACGCTCACATACCCTACACATGTTGTTCTACGACTGCATGGCTCAAACAACTCTGTAGTAAGGGCTCATGGGATGGAGGAACAAGCTTGGTGGGGTTTAAAGTAAAGGCTATGCATACTTGGGATTCTATTTAATGCAATCATGACTCAATGATGCAAGAATAAGGTAGAGGCAATAGGTACTGTATGTATGCAAGCATGTGGAAGTGCTTTCCGATAACCCGGTTGAAGCGAGGGACGGATCAGGTAGTGCTCTGGTTCTCTTGATATGACCCCTTTCGGTTCATCCGAGAAAATCAAACAAACAAGGCCAACATGAATATAGAGCACAAGCATATGAATAAGATGCGTCAAGCAAACAATCATGCCATGATGAATGATGCACAATTTACATGGCAAATAAGGTAGCATGGCATGGTGAGGTGTGGAAGACAAGTAACAACATTTTAAAGGAGTTTTGGTTCCCATTTTGTTGTCATAACATTGCTGTACCCTATATTTTTATATGATGCATGCTGCAATTGAAGTCATGGATATCATAAACAGAAAGGTCTCGTCGAGCTGATCATTTTAGACATATCATTTGCTAAATTTGGAATTATAAAACAAAAGTTATTAATTATTTAAGTTCTAGTGGCAATTGGTGTAATTTAACTAAACTTGGGATTTTAAATGTGCAAAAGGCAAAATGAATGTCATATTTGAAATCCTGGCATTTTTATGATCTCCAAACATATATCATTTGTGTTATTTGGAATTACAATGGAAAAGTTATTTTAAAACTGATTTGAATTTGAATTTGAATTAAATGAATAAGATTTGAAATAAGCAGACAAACTGAACTCTTTTTACACCCAGACTAACATACCCACAGGTACTTACAGTTGGGGCCAGGGACTTGCGGTCCCACGCGCCAGGCTGGGAGGTAAGGAGGACCGCGGGTTGAAGGGGGTTAGCTGGGGGTTTAAAAAGCGGCAAGACGACGGTGGGTGCAAGTGGGTCTGGTCGAGGGCAAGGAAGCCTAGGGGCTTAACTATAAAAGTGTCTGGGGGGGGGGGTTTGATTATCTGACGAAACTGAATTCTGTTACACTCGAAATTGCGAGCTGGCCCGAACTTTGGGTGAAGATGGCGAGGAAACGGCGGGGATTTTGAACGAAACACAAAAAGCAAAGTTGTAGAGGGGACACCAGGCTACAAGTTTTGTTAAGGGTCCATCGTCGGATCTAGGCTGCAGCGGGCGGGGCACGTTGGCGATCAGAGGCGGGCTAACGGCTGCTGCTGCTGCTAAAGCTCCCTGACGCGCGCGGCGAGCAGCACGGCGAAGCTACGCGGGAGAGCGGCGGTAGAATCCGGCGACGCGAAGCGGAGCGGAGGAGAAAAGGGAAGGGGAACAGGAGGGGGTTGCTCACCTCGGCCGATTCCCGGAGGAAAACGAGGAAGCGGAGGGACGGAGGTGATGTCGGCGACGGGGGTGTGGGTTCGGTGCCTGGCCAGGAAGAAGAGGGACAGCGGCGCCTTGTCCAGCTCCTGCTCGGGTTCGCGAGGGGGTTGACGGGGCTGCCTGCACGCTCTCCGTCTCCAGCAGAAGCTCAAGTCGACGGCGTGGCGTCGCAGTCCTCGCCGACGCTCGCGGACAGGGTCAGAGCATAGGCGGGCGCCGAGGGTTGGATGGAGGCGGAGAGGAGGGGAAGGAGAACTAGGGTTGCAGGGGCCTCCGCGGCTTGAGGATAAGAAGAGGCAGGTGGTGACACGGCTGACGGCGGAGACGGCCACCTGCTCCTGGCTGCTTTCCGTCAGCGTGCCTGCAGAGAGGAAAAGCGACGGGGAAGAAGCACAGGGCGACGACGCCGTGAGTGGAGGGTTATCGGGCCAGGGACGAAAGGGCCGGGAGTCTGGGTTGCTTCAGGCTGGTCAAGTGCCGGTTACGCTGTGTTCTCTCTCTTTTTTTTCTTCCTCTTTTATTTCTGTTTGATTTGTTTGTTTCCATTCTAATACAAACCCAACCAGCTACCGTTTTCAAATCTTTTGAACTTTGTTACCAGGAGGTTTGAACAGAGGAATTGGTTAAGAGGAGAGGCAAGAAGAGGCCAAGATGCCTAAGAGAAAAACACACATGAACACAGGTGCAAGCATGGGAGAGAAAAGAGGATTAGGTGATTAGATTTAAAGATTAGCTAGGGAGATAGAGAGAGAGGTGAGCTAGGTTTTAAACAACCAAAACAAGATCAAGCAAGGAAGGAGTGATCCATGCAAGCAAAACAACAAACAACCTTCAAATGTCAGAAAGAGGTGACACTTGCATGGCCCATGCAAACAGTATATGCCATGTCTTTATCTTGTGAAAACAACATAAATTCATATGGCATCCTTCCATGCATTCCCAAAAGGCCAAGCAAAAGATTATGGGTGGAATCCAACCAACCAACATGAGCTAGAGATTAACTCAAGTAAAAATGCCAAGCTCATATTAATTGGATGGTGGAATTTAAAAGGTGGTGGAGTTCAAAAGAGATATGCCCCCAATTCAACTTGGGCATTTAACAACATATCAAGAGCCAGATACAATATCAAGAGGCAAATACATTTAATAGTGCACATGAGATAAGAACCAAACAAGAATAGGTTTTATATGATGCTCAAATGCAAGGTGACATGATGACATGAGCATGATATGATAATGATGCAACAATTATATATTGGAAGTGGCCCTTTTTATTATTATAACAAGTAGCATTACAGGTGTTAGACAACTGGGATGCTACAACTCCCCAATAAACAGGAATCTCCCAGATTCTAGGAAGAAGAAGAAGACACAAAGAGAGAAGGATGGTTGGCACGGAGTTCATCTTCACGCCCCATGTGGCTTCATCAATGTAATGGTGTGACCATCGCACCTTGCGTAACTTGATGGACTTGTTGCAGTCCTTCGCTCATGGTCTCAAGGATTTTGGTGGGGTGTTCTTGATAAGACAGATCTTCTTGGAGGTCGATTAGCTCATGATCGACGGTCCCACGGATCTTTGAAGCACTTCTTGAGCTGAGAGATGTGGAAAACATCATGGACTTTGAGTTTTCCGGAAGCTCCAAAGGCATAAGCAACTTCTCCTCTTCACCACCGAATCTTGAAAGGACCAATGTACCTAGGAGCCAACTTTCCTTTGATACCAAGCGGTGTGTTCCTCTCATGGGAGTGACACGAAGGTAGACGAGATCAGGGGCATATACCATATCCGGTGCTTCCTGTCATAGTTGCTCTTCTCGACTTTGAGCAATCTTCGTGTTCTCCAATGATATGCACCTTCTCCTCGCTTGAGTCACAATGTCGTGGCCAAACCAGATTCTTTCTCCCACTGACCAACCAATCGGAGTTCGCACTTGCGTCCATAGAGAACCTCGAATGGTGCCATCTTTAGACTCTTCCGAAGTCGTTGTTGTAGGAGAATTCAGCATATGGAAGACATTCCTCCCACTTCATGCCAAAAGAGATTACGCAAGCTCTAAGCATATCCTCCGTAATCTGATTGATCCTCTCCACTTGTCCTTGCGACCGAGGGTGGTAAGGCAGTTGAAGTTCAACTTTGTTCCCAAAGCTTTTGGAAACTCTCCGAACTTTGAGGTGAAGATGCTCCCACGGCAGAACTGATTTCAAGTGGAACCCCATACGAGAGACAATTGTTGATATAGAGCTCACCAACTGAATTACGTAAATTGTTTCTTTGATCGAAGAAATGAGCCACTTTAGAAAGCCTGTCGATGACAACAAAAATTGCATTGTTGCCCTTCTGACCTTGGAAAGCCAAAGATGAAGTCCATCTCTACTTTCTCCCATTTCCATTCCGGAGGTTTTAATGGTAGAAGACCAAATGGTTTCGATGGACAACCTTCACTGTGCGACATCACATTCGAGACATACTTGGCACAATACCGTTTCAACCAGGCCACCAAAGATTGTGTTTTCAAGTCCATGTACATCTTTGTGCTGTGATGGATAGAAAGAACAATCATGTGCCTCCTTAAGAACTTGGTCTCTCGACCCGGGTAGTTTGGGACAAACATCCGTGTTCAAAGAAGAGCGTGCCTTGATCATCCACGTGGAAGGACTCATACTGAAGGTCAAGCTTAGAGATGAGCTTTTGGTGTGCGGATCACCAAGTCGACGAGAGCGAATCTGTTCTTCCAAGAGAGGAGTAGCTGAAGGTTCAGAGATGCCCTTGTTCCACAATTTCGTGTTGAGTCGATGTAATCCTCGCACAAGAGAGGCTGCTCTTCCACCATGAGGTTGTTGACATAAGCTTTACTAGCCAGATCTGCCATGACGCTTGCTTTGCCCGGTGTAGTTGATGGTCACATCAAAGTCATTGATTGCTTCAATCCATCTCCTCCGCCAAGGTTGAGATCAGCCGAGTGAAGATATACTTCAAACTCTTGTGGTCCGAGAAGATCTCACAACGGTTACCAAGCAAGTAGTGCCTCCATAGCTTCAAAGCAAAGACAACTCGCTAGCTCGAGGTCATGTGTGGGATAGTTGATCTCATGCGCCTTCAAGCTTTAGAGGCATAAGCAACCACTGCTTTCTTGCATAAGGACCGCACTCCAATCCTTGCAAAGAGGCCACGTAATATCCGGAAAGGCTTAGATGTATCCGAGGAACCAAGACTGGTGTGGAAGTGAGCTTCTTTGAGTGTCTCAAAACTTTCTTGACAAGCCGAGTCCACAGTACTTCTTGCCTTTCTTGAGAAGATCGGTAAGAGGCTTTGCTATCTTCGAGAAGTTCAACAAAGCGACAATAGCTAGCCAAGCCGAGAAAACTCCGCACTTCCTTGACATTACCAGAGGAAGCCATTCAACTATTGTCTTCACGGTTTCGGTTAATCGCAATGCCCTTGGCAGAGATAACATGACCTGTATGTTACTTGCAGCCAAAACTCACACTTTGAGAACTTTGCATACAAGCGGTTCTCACGGCTTGTTTAGGACACACAGTGTTCTTCATGCTCTTCCTTAGACTTAGAGTAGACCAGATGTCATCCAGATATACTACCACGAACTTATCAAGGTACTCCATGAAAACGGAGTTCATCACCTCGAGAAGGTAGCGAAAGGTGCAGTGAGGCCGGAAAGACATGACCGTGTACTCATACAAACCATAGCGGTGGTGAAAGCTGTCTTGGGCACATCTTCTTTCGAATTTTGATTTGGTGATAACCACTTCTCAAGTCCAGCTTAGAGAACACCATAGCCCTGCTAATGATCAAAAGATCATTTATCCGTGGAAGAGGATATTTGTTCTTGATGGTTTTTGCATTGAGAGCCCGTAATCAACACATAGCCTATCGGTTCTGTCACGCTTCTTCACAAAGATTGTTGGGCTACCCCAAGAGGAAGTGCTGTGTTGAATGAAACCCAACTTCTCTGGTTCATCAAGTGGTCGTTTGAGTTCAGCCAACTCAGAAGGACCCATTTTATAAGGCTGCGTGGAGATAGGAGCCGCTCCGGTTCAAGCTCAATCACGATTCAACCTCGCGATCCGGAGGCATACCCCCCTTAACTCTTCGTGAAAGAAACTGGGAACTCACAGACCACTGGTACACTCTGAATAGCTTGCATAACATCATCATTCAGAGCCGCCAAGGAAAAGAGCTGGACTGCAGGAGTCAGACTTGGAGAAAAGACTATATGGCCCTCCGGAATCTTCAGAGACACTGAGCGTTCAAAGACAATCAATCACATGCATTTGTCACAACCAATCCATGCCCAAGATGACATCAATGTCGAGTTGCCGTAATCAAAGAAGCCAAGAATGAAGAACCCCCAATCTCAATCTGATTGCCATGGCTGATATGTTCAGCCCTCATGTTTGCCCCAGGAGAAAGAACCATTAACCGCTTTTGGAGAGGAACCATGACTAACTCATTCTCATTTGCAAACTTGTGAGACACAAAAGAATGCGATGCACCAGAATCAAAGAGAACTCATGCAGGGACTGAGTTAACGGAAAGCATACCCATCACAACTCCAAAAGTGCTCACTTGAGAGGCGTTGACGTTAGTTGCACGAACAACCGCAGACCCGGCTTAGTGTTGATGTTGAGAGCCCGAGGCGGTGGTGCACGAACCGAAGGAGAGCTTGTTGCGAGATCTTGGCGGGGTGGAGGGAGAGCTTTGTTCTTCATTGGGCTTCCATTGGGATGTCCATGATCTCCACATGTGAAACAAGCACCATGTGGACGTGAGCGAGTAGCTGTGGACTCCGCCAGCGCCTGTGGTAGTGGTTGTAGCCCCGGAGCCGCAGTGGTGAAGTTTGGTGGCCTTGGCGCAAACTTGCGCAGGTCTTGGTGGAGCCGGAGCGACGTGGGGTGTTAGGAACCCGCACGCGCTTAGAAGGAGCTGCCATAACTGTAGAGCTTGATGCATCCCTGTTGTGTTTCTTGGACTCCTCAAACATTTGCCTGCTTGCCTCCTCTTGCAGTGTTGTGTGCTGTAGTTCCAGGAAGGTTGCCGGTCTTGCATGCGTGATTGCATACTTGATCGACGCATTGAGCCCTTGCATGAACCTTTTCTGCTTCTTCTTGTCATGAGATACCTCATCACCACCATAACGTGATAGATTCATGAAGTTCCTGATATAGGTGTTGACGTTATCATTTCCCTGCTTCAGGTTGAGGAAAGCCTCCTTCATCCTTTCCATTACAATCTCTGAGAGAAACTGCTCTTTGAACGCTCCAGTGAACCTTTCCCAAGTTGGCTGGAACCTAGTGCAGCTTGCCTTCAAGTAGTTATCCCACCAAAGAGCTGCATCTCCCTTGAGAAGGTGAGTAGCACACTTGACCCACCTCGCCGAACATCGCCAGCCTCAAGCAACCTTGAGATCTCACGCAGCCAATCATCCGCGTCAAGAGGTCGGTCAGAAACATCAAACTGACGAGGGTTGAATTTGAGGAAGCTCTTGATGTCTCCACGCTTGGGAGGTGGAGTAAGTGGAGCAAACTCGTTTCTCCTGACGCTCTCCTCAAAGCGCTGCTGGTTCTCTTGCATAGCTGCCAAAGCGTTAGCTATGTTTGAGCCCAGCCTCCCGAGTTATGTCCTCCTCAGTCCGGCGTGGTGGAGCCATCCTGTCATTGATA
This sequence comes from Avena longiglumis, assembly GCA_030063025.1. Lineage (NCBI taxonomy): Eukaryota > Viridiplantae > Streptophyta > Magnoliopsida > Poales > Poaceae > Avena > Avena longiglumis. Next base: position 36,277,501 of record CP125978.1, read on the forward strand.
TAAAACTCAAGTCAGTACTATGATGGAAGATGATAATAATCCAAAATAGTACCAAGATGGAATTAACCAAGATTAAAGGATACAATTATCGAGATGATATTAAAATATCAACAAAGTTCATAGCACCTCAAAGATATTAAGCATATCGCACATTTACGAAAAGGAGTGTGGTACAAATATATCAAAGAAAAATTTTCCACAAATTTCGGCATTACAATACCAATAGATGCATAAAATTACTTAACGAATCAAGATTAGTGACTCTACCGATTCAATATACAAAAGCGAATGATAAAAGTAGTGGTATGGTCGCGACTCCATCCCCGCACTCAAATCATTACTCCGACATGAACAAGTGGAACACATATCCTAACCCTTCTTCTCACGATTTAAACCTAAAGATTGGTAGCTACTGAAACGAACACCCCAACAAGATAGCGTCGGATACAAAGAGGAAGATAGCGTCGGTTTGCATAAGCACATCGGTATGGAATGTACCAACAGTTGATAACCAAAGGCGATAAGATAACAACTTGGATGCAACAGATAGGCAAGGGATTACACACACACACACACACACAACCTATGGTACTACGGAAACCCGTAACACGTGAATCCTAGTTTGAATCTTGAGAAGAGGATTGAAAACGCACTTCCTTACCGTAAAAGGGTGGTGAGGGTAAGAAGAAAAGTGGAAGTCCTACTCGCGTTTTGTTTTTCCTAATATACATAACTACCAAAATATTTGCTAGACCGACAACGACCGTTTATTGAAACCTCAAGGTCGGGATGGCTCGATACCAATTTTAACTACCTCGGTGAATTACGCCCTAGATACAAGCCTGGATGAGTGGTAGTGGTTGAAATAGTAATGGGGGCCCCAAAAGCCACTCACCGGTAGTCCTTTTCACGCCCCAACCACTACCCTCTCAACGGGACTCAGACGGCGCGTAATCGGCTTAAGGGATCAACTACGTACACAAGTGGGTATGTACGCAAGCCACCATACAAGAGTACATCAAAGCCATACCATTTAGAAAGAAAGGAAATATAGCAACGCCATACGGCAAGATTCAAATGACCTAGATAGATCTATATTTTAGGATACTTCCTCATACAACACACATCAGAGTATCATGCGGAAGCGGCAAACAAAATCCGAGTACGGATAAGAAGCAAATCGGCATAAGATGCCATAGAAATAAGCACATCCCAACTACAGTCTCACGGATCCCGATCCCGAATCTCTACACCGACGATCGTTGCCCATGTCCTCGGCTTCTTCCACCCAAAGATCCGCCCTGAAGGTACCTGTCCATCTGAACCAATAATTTATCGTGTGAGACCCTAAGGGTACTCAGCAAGTCTTAATGCCTCTAAAGGGGACGCAACCTGGGGTGACGCAATTGCAGCGAAAGATAAACCCTAGCAGTTCTACAGATAATCGCTAACCACCCGCCTAACCAATGATAGACGGATGTCCTTGAATTAAGAATAGCGGTTATAATGGTAATCTCATCAGATCCATCCTCCTCCCTGCTCACCAACAAGGAAGCGGACGAACAACCCCCCATCCGTTGGAAATTTTATTAACCATTCCATGAGTGTTGCACTATTTACTAGTCAAGTTACTTAGTCAGATTAAAGCGGTACTTTAGTTATGCTTGTCTATGATCGAGAAACTGTGCTCCAAGTCGTCCATATCCGCGGACACGGCTTTCAGAAAGTTTTACCCGGCCGGGGTGCACCAATAGCAACACACGCAGATCAACCTCGAAAACCAAATCAAAACCCAACGAGGCTTTCACGACAACAATCACAAGATTCAGAAATATTTCAGGGGCCACCCCATTGAGTAGACCCAAGAACGGCCAGCCGACTCGAGACGGACTCAAGGTTTGGGTAGACGGTCAGGAACGATCGGGAACCCGAAAGTGTGGCTGGGCTTGTCGACACCGCGAAATCGTGTCCATCCTAACAAGACAAAGGTGCTCTCGCACAATTTAAATACGTAAAGTAGCATGGCATAAGTACAGGATAGTAAATAAAACCTCAAACTAGTTTGTGGCCCCAAGAAATAAGACGGAATCAAGCTCGGCTGTGGGGGTCCCATATACCTCCGGATGTGGATAGCGCGATAAATCAAGGAACAGGAATCAAGTACTGGGTCTTACGGACGCAAGTGAGCAGGAAAACCAAATAGTATGTTGCTCACCGTGCCACTTTCATTAGTTATCCCATACTACTCAAAGTTGTTCAGTACCTCGTTATTCATCAGACGCTCACATACCCTACACATGCTGTTCTACGACTCGCATGGCTCAAACAACTCCTGTAGTAAGGGCTCATGGGATGGAGGAACAAGCTTGGTGGGGTTTAAAAGTAAAGGCTATGCATACTTGGGATTCTATTTAATGCAATCGCGACTCAATGATGCAAGAATAAGGTAGAGGCAATAGGTACTGTATGTATGCAAGCATGTGGAAGTGCTTTCCTGATAACTCAGTTGAAGCGAGGGACGGATCTGGGTAGTGCTCCTGGTTCTCTTGATATGACCCCTGCTCAGTGTCTATCCGAGAAAAACCAAACAAACAAGGCCAACATGAATATAGAGCACAAGCATATGAATAAGATGCGTCAAGCAAACAATCATGCCATGATGAATGATGCACAATTTACATGGCAAATAAGGTAGCATGGCATGGTGAGGTGTGGAAGACAAGTAACAACATTTTAAAGGAGTTTTGGTTCCCATTTTGTTGTCATAACATTGCTGTACCCTATATTTTTATATGATGCATGCTGCAATTGAAGTCATGGATAGCATAAACAGAAAGGTCTCGTCGAGCTGATCATTTTAGACATATCATTTGCTAAATTTGGAATTATAAAACAAAAGTTATTAATTATTTAAGTTCTAGTGGAAATTGGTGTAATTTAACTAAACTTGGGATTTTAAATGTGCAAAAGGCAAAATGAATGTCATATTTGAAATCCTGGCATTTTTCTGATCTCCAAACATATATCATTTGTGTTATTTGGAATTACAATGGAAAAGTTATTTTAAAACTGATTTGAATTTGAATTTGAATTAAATGAATAAGATTTGAAATAAACAGACAAACTGAACTCTTTTTACACCCAGACTAACATACCCACAGGTACTTACAGGTGGGGCCAGGGACTTGCGGTCCCACGCGCCAGGCTGGGAGGTAAGGAGGACCGCGTGAAGGGGTTAATGGGGGGTTGCAAAAGCGCAAGGAGACCGACGGGGTTCTCGCGGGTCATGGTCGAGGCAAGGAAGCCTAGGGGCTTAACTATAAAAGTGTCTGGGGGGGGTTTGATTATCTGACGAAACTGAATTCTGTTACACTCGAAATTGCGAGCTGGCCCGAACTTTGGGTGAAGATGGCGAGGAAACGGCGGGGATTTTGAACGAAACACAAAAAGCAAAGTTGTAGAGGGGACACCAGGCCACAAGTTTTGTTAAGGGTCCATCGTCGGATCTAGGCTGCAAGCGGGCACGTTAGCGTCGAGGCGGCTAACGCTGCTTGCTAAAGTTTCTCCGACAAGGCAAGGCAAAGACGCGAAGCTACGCGGGAGAGCGGCGGTAGAATCCGGCGACGCGAAGCGGAGCGGAGGAGAAAAGGGAAGGGGAACAGGAGGGGGTTGCTCACCTCGGCCGATTCCCGGAGGAAAACGAGGAAGCGGAGGGACGGAGGTGATGTCGGGCGACGGGTGTGGTTCGGTGGCCAGAAGAAGAGGGACAGACGCCTTGTCCAGCTCTGCTCGCGAGGGTTGACGGGGTTGCCAGCACGCCTCCGCCTCCAGCGAGCTCAAGTCGACGTGGCGTCAGCCTCGCCGACGCCGCGGATGGGTCGAGCATAGGCGGCCGCGAGGTTGGATGGAGGCGGAGAGGAGGAAGGAGAACTAGGGTTGTGGGCCCGCGGCTTGAGGATAAGAAGAGGCAGGTGGTGACGCGGCTGACGGCGGAGACGGCCACCTGCTCCTGGCTGCTTTCCGTCAGCGTGCCTGCAGAGAGGAAAAGCGACGGGGAAGAAGCATGTATGCGACGCCGTGAGTGGAGGGTTATCGGGCCGGGGACGAGTTGGTTGGGAGTCTGCCTGTTGGGTTATACCGGGTCAGGTTGGCTGCTGTGTCCGCTCTCTTTTTTTCTTCCTTTATTTCTGTTTGATTTGTTTGTTTCCATTCTAATACAAACCCAACCAGCTACCGCTTTTCAAAACTTTGAACTTTGTTACTGTGGAGGTTTGAACAGAGGAATTGGTTAAGAGGAGAGGCAAGAAGAGGCCAAGATGCCTAAGAGAAAACACACATGAACACAAAAGCATGGGAGAGAAAAGAGGATTAGGTGATTAGATTTAAAGATTAGCTAGGGAGATAGAGAGAGAGGTGAGCTAGGGTTTTAAACAACCAAAACAAGATCAAGCAAGGAAGGAGTGATCCATGCAAGCAAAACAACAAACAACCTTCAAATGTCGAAGAGGTGGCACTTGCATGGCCCATGCAAATGATATGCCATGTCTTTATCTTGTGAAACAACATAAATTCATATGGCATCCTTCCATGCATTCCCAAAAGGCCAAGCAAAGATTATGGTGGAATCCAACCAACCAACATGAGCTAGAGATTAACTCAAGTAAAATGCCAAGCTCATATTAATTGGATGGTGGAATTTAAAAGGTGGTGGAGTTCAAAAGAGATATGCCCCCAATTCAACTTGGGCATTTAACAACATATCAAGAGCCAGATACAATATCAAGAGGCAAATACATTTAATAGTGCACATGAGATAAGAACCAAACAAGAATAGGTTTTATATGATGCTCAAATGCAAGGTGACATGATGACATGAGCATGATATGATAATGATGCAACAATTATATATTGGAAGTGGCCCTTTTTATTATTATAACAAGTAGCATTACAGGTGTTAGACAACTGGGATGCTACAACTCTCCCCCAATAAACAGGAATCTCGCCCCGAGATTCTAGGAAGAAGAAGAAGAAGACACAAAGAGAGAAGGATGGTTGGCACGGAGTTCATCTTCACGCTCCCATGTGGCTTCATCAATGTATGGTGTGACCATCGCACCTTGCGTAACTTGATGGACTTGTTATGCAGTCCTTCGCTCATGGTCTCAAGGATTTTGGTGGGGTGTTCTTGATAAGACAGATCTTCTTGGAGGTCGATTAGCTCATGATCGACGGTCCGCCGGGATCTTTGAAGCACTTCTTGAGCCGAGAGATGTGGAAAACATCATGGACTTTGAGTTTTTCCTAAGCTCCAAAGCATAAGCAACTTCTCCTTCACCACTTAATCTTGAAAGGACCAATGTACCTAGGAGCCAACTTTCCTTTGATACCAAGGTGTGTTCCTCTCATGGGAGTGACACGGTAGACGAGATCACCAGGGCATATACCATATCCGTGCTTCTGTCATAGTTGCTCTCCGACGACTTTGAGCAATCTTCGTGTTCTCCGAATGATATGCACCTTCTCCTCCGCTTGAGTCACAATGTCGGCCAAACCAGATTCTTTCTCCGCACTGACCAACCAATCGGAGTTCTCGCACTTGCGCCCATAGAGAACCTCGAATGGTGCCATCTTTAGACTCTTCTCGAAGTCATTGTTGTAGGAGAATTCAGCATATGGAAGACATTCCTCCCACTTCATGCCAAAAGAGATTACGCAAGCTCTAAGCATATCCTCCGTAACTGATTGATCCTCTCCACTTGTCCTGCGATCGAGGGTGGTAAGCAGTTGAAGTTCAACTTTGTTCCCAAAGCTTTTGGAAACTCTCCGAACTTTGAGGTGAAGATGCTCCCACGGTCCGAACTGATTTCAAGTGGAACCCCTACAGAGAGACAATTGTTGATATAGAGCTCACCAATCAATTCCGAAATTGTTTCTTTGATCTGGAAGAAATGAGCCACTTTAGAAAGCTCCGATGACAACAAAATTGCATTGTTGCTTCTGTGACCTTGGAAAGCCAAAGTGATGAAGTCCATCTCTACTTTCTCCCATTTCCATTCCGAGGTTTTAATGGTCAGAAGACCAAATGGTTTCGATGGACAGCCTTCACTGCGCAGACATCACATTCTCGAGACATACTTGGCACAATACCGCTTCAACCTGTGCCACCAGAGATTGTGTTTTCAAGTCCATGTACATCTTTGTGCCGCCAGATGGATAGAAAGAACCGAATCATGTGCCTCCTTAAGAACTTGGTCTCTCGACCGGGTAGTTTGGGACAAACATCCGTGTTCAAAGAAGAGCGTGCCTTGATCATCCACGTGGAAGGACTCATACTGAAGGTCAAGCTTAGAGATGAGCTTTTGGTGCGGATCACCAAGTCGACGAGCGAACTGTTCTTCCAAGAGAGGAGTAGCCGAAGGTTCAGAGATGCCCTTGTTCCACAATTTCCAGTTGAGTCGAAATTCCTCGCACAAGAGAGGTTGCTCTTCCACCATGAGGTTGTTGACATAAGCTTTACTAAGCATCCGCCATGACGCTTGCTTTGCCCGGTGTAGTTGATGGTCACATCAAAGTCATTGATTGCTTCAATCCATCTCCTCTCAAGGTTGAGATCGGTGAGTGAAGATATACTTCAAACTCTTGTGGTCCGAGAAGATCTCACAACGGTTACCAAGCAAGTAGTGCCTCCATAGCTTCAAAGCAAAGACAATCGCTAGCTCGAGGTCATGTGGGATAGTTGATCTCATGCGCCTTCAATCGACGAGAGGCATAAGCAACCACTGCTTTCTTGCATAAGGACCGCACCAATCCTTGCAAAGAGGCGCCAGAATATCTGGAAAGGCTTAGATGTATCTGGAGGAACCAAGACGTGTGGAAGTGAGCTTCTTTGAGTGTCTCAAAACTTTCTTGACAAGCCGGAGTCCACAGTACTTCTTGCCTTTCTTGAGAAGATCGGTAAGAGGCTTTGCTATCTTCGAGAAGTTCAACAAAGCGGCATAATAGCTAGCCAAGCCGAGAAAACTCCGCACTTCCTTGACATTACCAGGAGGAAGCCATTCAACTATTGTCTTCACGGTTGCCGGGTTAACTGCAAGGCCCTTGGCAGAGATAACATGACCTGTGTATGTTACTTGTGCAGCCAAAACTCACACTTTGAGAACTTTGCATACAAGCGGTTCTCACGAAGCTTGTTTAGGACACACCGCAGGTGTTCTTCATGCTCTTCCTTAGACTTAGAGTAGACCAGGATGTCATCCAGATATACTACCACGAACTTATCAAGGTACTCCATGAAAACGGAGTTCATCAGCCTCGAGAAGGTAGCAAAATGCGTGAGGCCGAAAGACATGACCGTGTACTCATACAAACCATAGCGGGTGGTGAAAGCTGTCTTGGGCACATCTTCTTCCGAATTTTGATTTGGTGATAACCACTTCTCAAGTCCAGCTTAGAGAACACCACAGCCCCGCTAGTGATCAAAAGATCATTTATCCGTGGAAGAGGATATTTGTTCTTGATGGTTTTGCATTGAGAGCCCTAATCAACACATAGCCTATCGGTTCTGCCACGCTTCTTCACAAAGATTGTTGGACTACCCCAAGAAGAAGTGTCAGGTTGAATGAAACCCAACTTCTCTTGTTCATCAAGTTGTCGCTTGAGTTCACCAACTCGTAAGGACCCATTTTATATGGCCGCTTGGAGATAGGAGCCGTTCCAGTTCAAGCTCAATCACGAATTCAACCTCGCGATCCGGAGGCATACCCGCAACTCTTCGTGAAAGAAATGGGAACTCACAGACCGGTACACTCGAATAGCTTGCATAACATCATCATTCAGAGCCGCCAAGGAAAAGAGCCGGACAGCAGGAGTCAGACTTGGAGAAAAGACTATATGGCCTTCAGGAATCTTCAGAGACACTGAGCGCTCAGCACAATCAATCACAGCTGCATTTGCTGTCAACCAATCCATGCCCAAGATGACATCAATGTCGAGTTGCCGCAACAATCAAAGAAGCCAAGAATGAAGAACCCCAATCTCAATCTGATTGCCATGGTCGATATGTTCACCTCATGTTTGCCCTGTGAGAAAGAACCATTAACCGCTTTTGGAGAGGAACCAGGACTAACTCATTCTCATTTGCAAACTTGTGAGACACAAAGGAATGCGATGCACCAGAATCAAAGAGAACTCATGCAGGAACTGAGTTAACTGAAAGCATACCCATGACAACTCCAAAGTGCGAGCTTGAGAGGCGTTGACGGCTTGGCACGAACAACCGCACCGGGCTTAGTGTTGATGTTGAGAGCCCGAGGTGGTGCACGAACCAAGGAGAGCTTGTTGCATCTTGGCGGTGGAGGGAGCTTTGTTCTTCATTGGACAGCCAGCTGGGATGTCCATGATCTCCACATGAAACAAGCACCATGTGGACGTGAGCGAGTAGCTGTGGACTCCGCCAGCGCCCGGGTAGTAGTGGTTGTAGCCCCAGGAGCCGCATGGTGAAGTTTGGTGGCCTTGGCGAAACTTGCGTGTCTTGGTGGAGCCGGAGCGACGGTGGGGTGTTAGGAACCCACACCGCTTAGAAGGAGCTGCCATAATCAGAGCTTGATGCATCCTCGTTGTGTTTCTTGGACTCCTCAAACATTTGCCGCTTGCCTCCTCTTGCAGTTGTGTGCTGTAGTTCCAGGAAGGTTGCCGGTCTTGCATGCGTGATTGCATACTTGATCGACGCATTGAGCCCTTGCATGAACCTTTTCTGCTTCTTCTTGTCATGAGATACCTCATCACCACCATAACGTGATAGATTCATGAAGTTCCTGATATAGGTGTTGACGTTATCATTTCCTCGCTTGTGTTGAGGAAAGCCTCCTTCATCCTTTCCATTACAATCTCGAGAGAAACCGCTCTTTGAACGCCCAGTGAACCTTTCCCAAGTTGGCTGGAACCCAAAGGTACCTTGCCTTCAAGTAGTTCTCCCACCAAAGAGTCTGCATCTCCTTGAGAAGGTGAGTAGCACTTGACCCACTCCTGCTCGAACATCGCAGCCTCAAGCAACCTTGAGATCTCACGCAGCCAATCATCCGGCCAAGAGGTCGGCAAACATCAAACCGACGAGGGTTGAATTTGAGGAAGCTCTTGATGTCTCCACGCTTGGGAGGTGGAGGAAGTGGAGCAAACTCGTTTCTCCGACGCCTCCTCAAAGCGCCGGGTTCTCTTGCATAGCTGCCAAAGCGTTAGCTATGTTTGACAAATGAGCCCGCCCGAGTTATGTCCTCCTCCCCGTGGTGGAGCCATCCTGTCATTGATATAAAACTCAAGTCAAGACTATGATGGAAGATGATAATAATCCAAAATAGTACCAAGATGGAATTAACCAAGATTAAAGGATACAATTCTTGAGATGATATTAAAATATCAACAAAGTTCATAGCACCTCAAAGATATTAAGCATATCGCATACGATCGAAAAGGAGTGTGGTACACAAATATATCAAAGAAAAATTTTCCACAAATTTCGCATTACAATACCAATAGATGCATAAAATTACTTAACGAATCAAGATTAGTGACTCTACCGATTCAATATACAAAAGCGAATGATAAAAGTAGTGGTATGGTCGCGACTCCATCCCGCACTCAAATCATTACTCCGACATGAACAAGTGGAACACATATCCTAACCCTTCTTCTCACGAAACCTAAAGATTGGTAGCTACGGAAACGAACACCCCCAACAAGATAGCGTCGGATACAAAGAGGAAGATAGATTGCGCTTGTTTGCATAAGCCTCGGTATGGAATGTACCAACAGTTGATAACCAAAGGCGTATAAGATAACAACTTGGATGCAAATGATAGGCAAGGATTACACACACACACACACACACACAACCTATGGTACTACGGAAACCCGTAACACGTGAATCCTAGTTTGAATCTTGAGAAGAGGATTGAAAACGTTGCACTTCCTTACCGTAAAAGGGTGGGTGGGAGGGTAAGAAGAAAAGTGGAAGCAGTCCTACTCGCTTTTGTTTTTCCCTAATATACATAACTACCAAAATATTTGCTAGATCGACAACACCGCTTGGCTGAAACCCTCAAGGTCGGGATGGCTCGATACCAATTTTAACTACCTCGGTGAATTACGCCCTAGATACAAGCCTGGATGAGTGGTAGTGGTTGAAATAGTACTGGGGCCCCAAAAGCCACTCACCGGTAGTCCTTTCAGACGTCCCAACCACTACCCTCTCAACGGGACTCAGACGGCGGCGAATCGGCGGCGAAGGATCAACTACGTACACAAGTGGGTATGTACGCAAGCCACCATACAAGAGTACATCGAGCCATACCATTTAGAAAGAAAGGAATATAGCAACGCCATACGGCAAGATTCAAATGACCTAGATAGATCTATATTTTAGGATACTTCCTCATACAACACACATCGTAGTATCATGGAAGCGGCAAACAAAATCCAGTACGGATAAGAAGCAAATCGGCATAAGATGCCATAGAAATAAGCACATCCCAACTACAGGTCTCACGGATCCCCGATCCCTAATCTCTACACCGAACGATCGTTGCCCATGTCCTCGGCTTCTTCCACCCAAAGATCCGTCCCGTGAAGGTACCGTCCATCCGAACCAATAATTTATCGTGTGAGACCCTAAGGGTACTCAAGAAGTCTTAATGCTCTAAAGGGGACGCAACTGGGTGACGAATTGCGGATAAAGATAAACCCTAGCGATTCTCTGAATCGCTAACCACCCGCCTAACCAATGATAGACGGATGTCCTTGAATTAAGAATAGCGGTTATAATGGTAATCTCATCGATCCATCCTCCTCCTCGCTCACCAACAAGGAAGCTTTAACAACCCCCATCCGTTGGAAATTTTATTAACCATTCCATGAGTGTTGCACTATTTACTAGTCAAGTTACTTAGTCGATTAAAGCGGTACTTTAGTTATGCTTGTCTATGATCGAGAACTGTGCTCCAAGTCGTCCATATCCGCGACACGGCTTTCGTAAAGTTTTACCCGCCGGTGCACCAATAGCAACACACGCTTGATCAACCTCGAAAACCAAATCAAAACCCAACGAGGCTTTCACGAAACAATCACAAGATTCAGAAATATTTCAGGGCCACCCCATTGAGTAGACCCAACGAAGCCACCGACTCCGAGACGGACTCAAGGTTTGGGTAGACTACGTGAACGATCGAACCCGAAGTGTGGCTGGGCTTGTCGACACCGCTAAATCGTGTCCCGATCCTAAATACAGACAAAGGTGCTCCTCGCACAATTTAAATACAGAAAGTAGCATGGCATAAGTACAGATAGTAAATAAAACCTCAAACTAGTTTGTGGCCCCAAGAAATAAGACTAATCAAGCTCGCCTGGGGTCCCATATACCTCCCGGATGTGGATAGCGCGATAAATCAAGGAACAGGAATCAAGTACTCGGGGTCTTACGGGACGCAAGTGAGCAGGAAAAACCAAATAGCAGATGTTGCTCACCGGTGCCACTTTCATTAGTTATCCCATACTACTCAGGTTAAGTTGTTCAGGTACCTCGTTATTCATCAGACGCTCACATACCCTACACATGCTGTTCTACGACTCGCATGGCTCAAACAACTCATGTAGTAAGGGCTCATGGGATGGAGGAACAAGCTTGGTGGGGTTTAAAAGTAAAGGCTATGCATACTTGGGATTCTATTTAATGCAATCGCGACTCAATGATGCAAGAATAAGGTAGAGGCAATAGGTACTGTATGTATGCAAGCATGTGGAAGTGCTTGCCTGATAACTCAGTTGAAGCGAGGGACGGATCTGGGTAGTGCTCTTGGTTCTCTTGATATGACCCCTGCTCAGTGTCTATCCGAGAAAAACCAAACAAACAAGGCCAACATGAATATAGAGCACAGGCATATGAATAAGATGCGTCAAGCAAACAATCATGCCATGATGAATGATGCACAATTTACATGGCAAATAAGGTAGCATGGCATGGTGAGGTGTGGAAGACAAGTAACAACATTTTAAAGGAGTTTTGGTTCCCATTTTGTTGTCATAACATTGCTGTACCCTATATTTTTATATGATGCATGCTGCAATTGAAGTCATGGATAGCATAAACAGAAAGGTCTCGTCGAGCTGATCATTTTAGACATATCATTTGCTAAATTTGGAATTATAAAACAAAAGTTATTAATTATTTAAGTTCTAGTGGCAATTGGTGTAATTTAACTAAACTTGGGATTTTAAATGTGCAAAAGGCAAAATGAATGTCATATTTGAAATCCTGGCATTTTTCTGATCTCCAAACATATATCATTTGTGTTATTTGGAATTACAATGGAAAAGTTATTTTAAAACTGATTTGAATTTGAATTTGAATTAAATGAATAAGATTTGAAATAAAATGTATAAATCAAACTGAACTTTTACACCTGCACTAACATACCCACAGTACTTGTGTGGGGTAGGACTTATGTCCCACGCCGCCTGAGGTAAGGAGGACATGGTTGAAGGGGTTAGTGGCAGTGGCAAAAGGAGAGGCCGGTGGGTTCAAGTGGGCTGGTCGAGGGCAAGGAAGCCTAGGGCTTAACTATAAAAGTGTCCGGGGTTTGATTATCGAAAACTGAATTCTACACTCGAAATTGCGAGCTGGCCCGAACTTTGGGTGAAGATGGCGAGGAAACGGCGGGGATTTTGAACGAAACACAAAAAGCAAAGTTGTAGAGGGGACACCAGGCCACAAGTTTTGTTAAGGGTCCATCGTCGGATCTAGGCTGCAGCCGGGCACGCTACGATCGAGGCGGCTAACGGCCGGGCTGCTAAAGCTCTCGACAGCATGCTGGCGAAGCTACGGAGAGCGGCGGTAGAATCCGCGACGCCAAGCGAGCGGAGGAGAAAAAGGAACAGAGGGGGTTGCTCACTCGCCGATTCCGGAGGAAAACGAGGCGGAGGGACGGAGGTGATGTCGGCGACGGTGTGGGTTCGTGCTGGCCAGGAAGAAGAGGGACAGCGGCGCCTTGTCCAGATCCTGCTCGGGTTTGCGAGGGGTCGACGGGCTCTGCACGCCTCCTCCAAAGAAGCTCAAGTCGACGGCGTGGCGTAGCCTCGCCGACGCCGCGATGTGGTCGGATAGGCGGGCGCCGAGGGTTGGATGGAGGCGGAGAGGAGGGGAAGGAGAACTAGGGTTGCAGGGGCCTCCGCGGCTTGAGGATAAGAAGAGGCAGGTGGTGATGCGGCTGACGGCGGAGACGGCCACCTGCTCCTGGCTGCTTTCCGTCAGCGTGCCTGCAGAGAGGAAAAGCGACGGGGAAGAAGCATGTATGGCCAGTGAGTGGAGGGTTATCGCTGGGACGAGTTGGCCGGGAGTCTGCCGTTGGGTTGCTTCAAGGCCGGGTTGGGCTGTCCGCTTCTCTCTTTTTTTTTCTTCCTCTTTTATTTCTGTTTGATTTGTTTGTTTCCATTCTAATACAAACCCAACCAGCTACCGTTTTCAAAACTTTTGAACTTTGTTACCAGGAGGTTTGAACAGAGGAATTGGTTAAGAGGAGAGGCAAGAAGAGGCCAAGATGCCTAAGAGAAAAACACACATGAACACAGGTGCAAGCATGGGAGAGAAAAGAGGATTAGGTGATTAGATTTAAAGATTAGCTAGGGAGATAGAGAGAGAGGGGTGAGCTAGGGTTTTAAACAACCAAAACAAGATCAAGCAAGGAAGGAGTGATCCATGCAAGCAAAACAACAAACAACCTTCAAATGTCAGAAAGAGGTGGCACTTGCATGGCCCATGCAAACAGTATATGCCATGTCTTTATCTTGTGAAAACAACATAAATTCATATGGCATCCTTCCATGCATTCCCAAAAGGCCAAGCAAAAGATTATGGGTGGAATCCAACCAACCAACATGAGCTAGAGATTAACTCAAGTAAAAATGCCAAGCTCATATTAATTGGATGGTGGAATTTAAAAGGTGGTGGAAGAAAGGTGGTGGAGTTCAAAAGAGATATGCCCCCAATTCAACTTGGGCATTTAACAACATATCAAGAGCCAGATACAATATCAAGAGGCAAATACATTTAATAGTGCACATGAGATAAGAACCAAACAAGAATAGGTTTTATATGATGCTCAAATGCAAGGTGACATGATGACATGAGCATGATATGATAATGATGCAACAATTATATATTGGAAGTGGCCCTTTTTATTATTATAACAAGTAGCATTACAGGTGTTAGACAACTGGGATGCTACACCCGCGTCATAAGAAGAACACAAACAAGAGGCTTGCAACAGAAAACATCAACGCCCGCAACAACCATGTTGCGTTCTACTCATGAAACACATCTACGCATAGATCTAGCTCTGATACCACTGAAGGGTTTCGCGGCATAGTAAATCAAAATTTTCACGGAGCAGAGAGGAAAGCCAAGATCTAATCTAGGAGATGCAAACAACGATAGATATTGGATTAGATCTTCATACCCTTGAATATTCGCACAGCGTGAACGCTCGGAATGTGGGTGATGTAGTCGCATTTCGCTTCTCCTCCTCGCGATCCGATCCGATCTAGCACCACAAGTGGCGGTGCCTCCGTGAGATGCACACAGCAAAGACTCGGCGCCTCCTTCCTCGGACCAGCGAGTATGGTGGAGAGATAGATTGGATCTACAACATGACGGCGTGGTGTATATGGTGGAGAATTTACGCTGCAGGCTTCGCCTACAAATGTCGGTGGGAGAGGAAGGTAGCAAGGCGCTAGGGCTTGGAGGAAGGTGTGTCATAGGGGAGGCACCACCCTCTATATATAGAGGGGCGGCCAGCCCTTGCCCCTCCTCCAAGCCTATCTCTAGTTTAAACAATTTAAACTCTCCCTTATCTAGAAATCCTATCTCTAGTTTAAACGATTTAAACTCTCCTTATCTAGAAATTCTATCCCAGATTTAAACGAGTCAAATCTCTCTAGAATCGGCTGGGCCCTATGGGGCCTTGTGCCTGACCCAATGCGGCCAGGACACTCCCTCATAGTCCCATGCCCCTCCCGGAAGGTGGGGCCACGTTGGTCCCCTTCCGAAAGTTCTAGAAGCTTCCGACAATACCGATTAACCCTAACAATTCCGAACTCCAAAACTGCACCGCCTTATATGAATCTTATTCTCCACCATTCGAACCTCTCGTGATATCCGGATCCCATCCGAGACTCCAAACAAAAATTCATAAACCAATTATCCAATCTATCCTAGCGCCAAGACACGTTAAGTGTGTGACCGCGGTTCGAGAATATGCGTACATGATCTTCTATCAATAATCAACAGCGGTCTGGGCACCCATATTGACTCCACACATTCATCGATGATCATATCGGATGAACCACGATGCCGTGATTCAATCGATCCCATATATATATTCCCTTCGTCTCGCGATATTTTACTTGCCCGAGATTCGATCGTCGGTACCACATACCTAGTTCAATCTCGCTCACGGAAGTACTTTACTGTTCCGTAATCCGATATCACTTTGTGATTAACTCTTAACCACATGCTTGCAAGCGGTGTTGATATCGACACGAGTGGGCCAAGTATATCTCTCGACTGGAGGACAAATTCCATCTCGATACATACAACCCAACAATGATACTTTCCGATCACCCGAGAGACACCTTTATGATCACCCTCTCATAGGATGACGTTTGATGACCTCAAATCTTTCTTCCCATTGTGGAGTTGCATTATCTCATGGTATAAGGAATACAATATTTGACATAAGAAAAGCTTCGCAAAGATGAACACGATGAAATGATCTAATTGCTTCGCTTAGTTTGGGTATGTCCATCATATCATTCTCCCAATGATATGATCTTATTATCAATTGACAACTCATGTCTATGGTTAAGAAACCTTAACCATCATTGATCAATGAGCTAGTCCATAGAGGCGTACTAGGGACACGGTGTTGTTCACAAACCACACAAGTATTAAAGTTTCCGCTTAATACAATTCTAGCATGGAATATAAACTTTATCATGAACAAGAATTATAATAATAACATCTTTATTATTGCCTCTAGGGCATAATTCCAACACTAGCCACTTATGCAAAACTAGTTGCATGTCAAGCGTGGAACAGGTCTCATGTGCGAGGACATGTAAAGTTTGTCCGGGCCGCTTCATCCCACTATGCCACCAATATCCAAAGTACAACAAAGAAACAATAAAATGATCATCATCGCCCACATACTCATATGTGTACTACCCGTGCAAAGCATCTACGCATAGATCCGGCTCTGATACCACTGTAGGGTTCGCAGCATAGAAAACAAAAAATTTCCTACGATGGGAATATCTAAGTACCAAGATCTATCTACTAGATACAAGCAACGGGTGGATATACATCCATAGAATACATACCCTCAAAGACCGAATAGCGTTAACGAGGTTGTACTCGTGGATGATGTAGACGAACGCTTGCCGATCTCAAGATCGTGATGAAGTCCGTTCGTCCAAAGACGATCAAGTCCAGCTCAAAGCAGTGGTGCATCCGTGATCGCACACACGCACGGGTACCCGAAACCTCCGCCCTCGCTCCAATGGCAAGCGGAAGCAACAAATCCTTCCAGAAAAAGCCACCGGGAACATGTATCTCGCTGATCCGAGACCATGGGGAAATTCTAAAGGGGGGAGAGAGATCCTTCGCGAGGAGGTGTGCTTTGAGAGGAGGAGAGGGGGGACTTTTAGGGGAGAGGGGGGCACCCAAGGGGCATGGCGCCCAGCCATGGGGGCTGCCCCACCTCTTCCACATTCATGTGGGTGGAGCTCCCACTCAAAATGAAAAGCCTCCACTCACATGCATTAAATTTCCACCAAATTTAATGCAAGCTCTCATTTAAATAAAACTCTTTTATTTATTTATTCAGATTTTTGTTAATTACTTTAATTAACAAACATTCACAAAAAACCCCTTATAACATTTCAATTTCACATGCAGAACCAGTTTCAACAATTTCAACCGAAACAGTTCCGGTGTCTAGTGAAATAAATTCCTACGCTTTCCTTTTCTTTTTCTGGCATATCATTTGCTCCGAATGGTGTCGGTATCCCTTAAGTGTGTCACCCTACGGTTCGCGAATAATGCGGACATGATCGAGACCCTTCTCGATCAATAATCGATGTGGGACAGAGATCCATATCGACTCCCACATTCAACGATGACTTCGTGATCGTGTGAACCTTTACGCTAGTATCTTAATCCCTTTGTTTCACGATATTACATGTCCGAGATTCGATCATCGGTATCTCCATACCTAGTTTGATCTCGCTATCGACATGCACTCTTTTCTCGTCCGTGATATAACATTCTAGTGATCAAATCACTTGCTTGCAAGCTAATCAATGTGATATCACCGAGGGCCCGAGCATATCTATCCGCCATCGGGATGAACAAATTACACTCTCGATCCATGGGTCTCAACATAACACTTTAGTAGTTCAAGCCATCTTTATAATCACCCGATTCTGATTGTGACGCTTGATGTCATCGAGAAACTCTGCCGGTGTTAGTGATTGACATGATCTCATGGTCTAAGGATTATGATCACTTCGTAAGTTGTTATAGCAATATAAACTCAATGAATTTGATCGTAATGCTATACTTTGGATGAATGTTCATCACATCATTACACTAATGTTGTGACCTCTTTATTAACAACATCCAATGTCCATGATCAGGAAACTTTGATCATCTTGTTAATCAACGAGCTAGTTTATAAGAGAGGCATAACTAGGAACTTCCTTTTTGTTTATTAAACACACATGTATTAACGTTTCCGTATTAATACAATTATAGCATGAAAAATAAACATTTATCATAAATAAGGAATACGATAATAACCACTTTATTATTGCCTCTCGGGCATATTCCCTTCAGTCCAATTGGTAAGGCATAGCCGACCGCCACCTTCATTGATATGTTCACAACTTTGACATGTAGCTCGCAGTGTGTCATCTGTGTGATATCATCCACTGGGTAGCCAACAGGAGCCATCGTCGTTGCACCATCGTCATCGTCATTGTCATCACCCGGGACCTCGGTGGAATCCACACTGCTTTTTTGATTATTCGATAGGCCGGTAGCATCGAATGCGATGTCTTCTTGAGATGGGCCTTTGCTCTTTAAGTGCGTTAATTTCATCTTGTTGTTGCTTTATTCGTTCTTCAATTATACGCATTCGCTCTTTCTGAATATCTGCTTCAACTTCCGCCTTGCCCTTTCTCCTCTGACGGCTTCTATCAGGATATTTCTTCTTCTCTTTGGGAAACCCAGACCTCCATGGTTTGGAGCCGCTTGTGCCTCGTGTTCGTCCATCATGTTCCTTATTTCCAAGGGCGAGTGTGAGCTCATCATTCTCTCTATCGGGAATGAAGTCCCCATCTTTGATAGTCTTTACTTCTTTTCTCATATTATCGATTGGCAAGGGGTCTTCTTTATGTCGTATGTTATATATACACTTCCCTTCCGAGTCCAACGTGCCCCCATGCTCGTAAAACCAATTCCTTGCACGTTATAACCAATCATCTGTCTCTGGGGTGATCTTTTTAGCACGCAGTTCATTCTCAAGTTTCTCCCACTTAGGAATGCCAAACCTGTAGCCACCTTGCCCCATAGTATGGTGATACTTCTTGTCAGAAGCATTGAGCAAATTATTCGCTGCGTACATTTTCTTAGCTTTTTCGATGTCTTGTATTTCACAAACTCAGCCCGTAATGGTTTTATCTTCTCAAACCTAATATTCTTGAAATCCGAGTCTTCTCTTTCACGACATAGTCAAGGTGCAATCTTTTCTTCCGCTTGGTGAAACACTGGGCCATCTTCTTCAAAGCCCACTCCACGACCTTAGCCTCCATGGCTCTCCCATGTTCTAAGCGCCCTCAATCGATCCTCCGCATTTGGATCCAGCTCTATCTTCGGTAGTTTGAAATTAAGCATGAGCCTCTTCCACAGTAAATATTTGGCCTTGTTAGGGACAAACATGTAGGGGTTCGTAGCATGGAAAACAAAAATTTTCTATCGCATACAAACAAACAAGCCAAGATCTATCTACTAGGTTGTAGCAACGAGTCGATGGAATAACTTACCCTCAAGATTCCAAAGCGTTAACGAGCAGATTCTCGTGGGTGATGTAGTCGACACTTCCGATCTCAAGATCGTGAGACGATCCTTCCGCGCCATGCTCCGCAGCGCTCCGCAATCGGTCACACGCTCGGTACTGACGAAGACCTTCCTCTCCTTGTTCCAAAGAAAGCCGGAGGTTGTAGCACTTTCTCATGATTCGGCAAAGACAACGGCGTGGTACCTAAGTAGAGGGAGATCCCGCAGGCTTCTTTTAAGCCGGAGCGAGTATGGTGGAGTATGAGAGAGAGCTATTAGTGGTCTAGGATTATACACACCAATTAGAAGGCTCTAAACCGCAGGCTAAAGCAATTAGAAGCTCTAAACCAAAACGGCTCTAAACCGAGATTAGAGGATAGGAACTTGTGTGTCTAGAGGAGGATGCCCCGCCTCCTTTTATAGGTGGAGGGTCAAGGCCAGGGGAGGAGGAGTCCTCCCAACTCGGCCTAGGTGGGGCCGCTTGGAGGAGAGGGACCTCCTCCAAGTTGGTTTCAACCTCCTCTTGCTTGTTTCCCAGCTCGCTTCCCAGCCTCGCTTTCCACAGCTTCGCTTTAGCTGCTTGACTTTCAAACCGGCAGTTTGACTTTTCAGTTTGGAACAGCAAGAATACTTAGTACATGATGCAATCATTCAATGACACATTCATGTACCCTCCCGAGTGCTTGGACAATCCGAACCTTCTAGAACATTCCCGATGAAAACACCTAATCATTTCCGAACTCCGAAACGGACTTTCCTTATATGAATCTTATTCTCCTGACCATTCCGGATCACCTCGTGATATCCCGGATCCCATCCGAGACCAACAACATTCGCCTCTCTTCTCATAATACCATAACTACTCAAACAACGCCGAATCCTTAAGTGTGTCTCCTACGGTTCGTGAATTATGCGACATGATCGAGACACTTCTCCTAACAATAACCAATAGAGGAATCTGGAAATTCATATGGCTCCCACATATTTCTATGATTACTTTACATCGAATGAACCACTTACATACGATACCAATTTCCCTTTGTCTCACGATAGTTTACTTATCCGAGGTTATGATCGCTTAGATCTCTGATACCTAGTTCAACCTCATACCGATAAGTACTCTTTTCTCGCTCCCTGATATGTGATCCCTTGTGACCCACTCACATGCTTGCAAGCTAATTGGATGACATTCCACCGAGAGGGCCAGAGTATATCTATCCGCTATATGGATGGACAAATCCCACTCTTGATCCATGTGTTTCAACCAATACTTTCCAACACTCAATGCCACCTTTATAGCCACCCGCCATTTATGTGGTGTTTGATGTCATCAAAGCATCCATCCGTAAAGGTGATATGCATGATCTCATGGTCGAAGGAATTAGGTTACTATGTATCAGAAAGCTTATAGCAAATGAACTATATTAAATGACTTAATCTTTATGCTACGCTTATCTATATGAGTATGTCCATCACATCATTCTCCTAATGATATGATCATGTTGTTAATAACATCTATATGTTCATGATCATGAAACCATGATCATATATTAACCAACAAGCTAGTTTAACAAGAGGCTTTACTAGGGACTCTTTTATGTTTACAAATCACACAAGTATTAATGTTTCCGGTTAATACAATTATAGCATGGTATGTAAACATTTATCATAAGTATGAAGATATGATAATAACCACTTTATTATTGCCTCTTGGGCATATCTCCAACAGTCTCCCACTTGCACTAGAGTCAATAATCTAGTTTCAAACCTTGTGTATTCAACACCTATGGCTTTCCTGTTGTATGTACACGATTGCTAGTGGTCAATCGATCTCCTGATCCGACACTTCCAGTCCGTGTGTAATTGCATGTCTTTGCCTCACGCATCACTCATTCTCTAATGAGATGGCTTTGTATAAATTTGGTCTTTCGTGTGACCTTTAGTTCTTTGGGGTTAAAACATGTTGATAATATTGTCACACAATATATCTTCATAGTATTATCCTCTCGTGAACTACACCTAGTTTGATAACAAACTACTTGACACAAATGCCCTCTTTTGCTGCTATAATAGCAGTCATATACTTAGCCTTTTGTTGTAGTATCTGTCACAATGTCTTAACTTTAGAACTCATCCAAATCCATTATGGAACTCACTTTCCATTATATTGTGCCAACCTTAGTTTAGATTGAGATAAACTTAATTTGTACTTTGTGACAAAGCTAGTATCAATGTAGTACTTTTACAATGAACTAACCATCTATTTGTCACTTCTACAAATAATATACTCTTAGTTCTTCCAAAAGATCATAAGGATATCCTTACTATTGTCCAATGAACATCTTACAAATCATTCTGGTATATGCTCACAACATTTAGAGCATAGGACATATCTGGATTTGTACATATCACAGTATGATTGATATAAATACTCTTTGTGATTTCATACATCAAGTATCAATCTATACTTTTTTATTTGTTTCACTTTACCAAATGTCAATACACTTGAATATATCATCAACATTGAACTCTTTCAATCCTTTCTGTGCGACAAGAACCTTTTCTTGTAGTTTCTATATTGAACTCATTCAATATCTCGTCTATGTACTTCTGGCATAACCATATTAGCGCCTATTGATGCCAAATATTTGAGTTTTGCCTAAGTCTTTCATCGATGAAATTTTAATATGTGTTAATAAAAGATACATTATTTCCAATCAACAATATGTCTTCCACATAATGTATTAGAAATATGTCTTAGCCCCACTTAATTTCTTGCAAACGCAAGCATCTTCATTGTCTCGATGAAATTAAACTCTTTAACAGCTTCATCATAGTGAAGATTCCAACTCCGCTTATGCTTACTTCAACCATTGAAGTTTGCATATGTTTTAGCATCCTTGAATTTAACAAAACCCTTTGGACCGGGGCCATGCACACGCCCTAGGTAACAATTCTATTAGAAGAACTTCTTTTGTTTATTCAACTACCATATAACAAAATTATATGTAGTGGTTGCTACATTAATCCGCCTAGACTAAACATCGCTATGAAAGATCAAATCTTGTCATATACAACCTTTGAACATTGTTGTGAACTCTTTCCCAACATGTCGACTATTTCATAGATGTGAAACATCCATGTCTATTTCTTTATAGATCCAAACACAACGTAAGGTCTTACACCTTTCTCGAGGGTCCTTCAAGTTCAAAACTTGATTTCTCGTGTATGGAACTATCACGGATTTTATGGCTTCAAGCCATTTTACGAGTCGTGGCCCATCATCGCTTCTTTGCATGTAGTCGGTTCATTATTCTCAAATAATGATTCAACCTCAAATCTTGGTATTTGATTGTTTACCCGATCTACTTGTTTCAATAGGAACTTAGATCTCCGTGACCACAACCTTTGAGGTATCGTGAGCCATGAGCTTTGTTGTCTCCTAACACTTTTCGCGATGCAACTCAAGACATATAGCTAAGGTTCTTTAACCTTATCAAAGTTCTATTGTCCTCCCACTTAACTTTTCACTTAAAAATTCCTTCCCAAAGAAACTTGACGCTCTAAGCGACAAACACTTTTGTCTCCGTGTTATGGAGGAATACTTAATGCTTATTCAAAATAACATACAAAGACAAAGTTCATCCGACTTTGGTTGCAAACATCTTTCTTATGCAAAGCATACCAATGTTTAAGAAAGGATAACTTGGGTTTTATCCCAAACCATAACTTTATATGGTGTCATTTCAACGGATTATGATGGAGCTCTTTTCGGAAAACGGTAATCTCTAAAGCTTTTAATCTTTAAAATATAATGGCAGTTTTATGAATTATACCTTTGATCTTACCATGTCAAACAAGGTTTAATTACATATCTCGAACGCCCATACCCTTATGGTGTTTCGAAATGCAAATCCACTAACGATTCCTTAAATATTAGGTATTATGCTAAATTTGTAACTCAAATATCTTCCTTTATGATCTTTATCATAAACTGTTTATATTCTTGTTACAATGATTTTGCACTTCATCTTGAAAAACTTTGAACTTTTCAAATATTTCACACTTCATCCTTATTAAGTAAATATTCATATATTCACTCCAATTCTCGGTGAAGGCATATGAAGTTGAAATCCATCGCTGACTACACATAATGGATTTCGTACAACAATATGTACAAGTTCCAATAAGCTAGTCATTCGTTCCCTTTTTGCCTATGAACGAAGTTTTAATTATCTCTAGGAAAGTTTCATAAGCGTCATTTGATCAAAATCAAAAGACTCCAAAATTCCATCCACATGGAGTTTCTTCATGTTTTCTTTCCAATATAATTTAAACGGCGATGTCACTTCCTAAGTGATCTTTCAATCAATTTGTCTTTCGACATTTTTAGCACTTGTTTTATGGATGTGATTTCTCCAACGAGATTTGTGAATCATCCATGTTTTATGGATTACGGTAATTTATTTGAACAACCCTTTTGTTCTCATAATACCTGATAAAACAAATCTTGAAGGCAAGCTTTGATATTTAACAAGCAACACAATAACCCTTTATTTGTTCTCGATAAACATCATCACATATTCTTTTGCTAGTTACTTAGGCCATTGTAGTTCATGAATTTTGTTGTTTCGTATGACGATTCATACCAACAAATTCAGTATTATATACTTAAGAACCACATTGTTTAATAAGCAAAGAATATAGCCATAACATGTATATCATCTATATACTTAAACTGAACAATTCTAGTCTTTTCCTTTCTGCCATATACTTATGAGATTTTCTTTCAATATTTCCTTTTCGCTTGAAAGAATCTATCAACATCAATAGTGGAGTCATACATATGACACATAGTCCAAAGCGTGTATAGTTAAATACCAATGTCTTTGGACTTGCACTTTGAAGTAGAACACCATCATCAATTGTTTGGTGTTCTTTCAAATTCCTATCTTTAGTAATCTCTTGGTGTAGTAAACATTTTACCTACATCAAATATTCACCCTTATCATGGAATCGCCCATGATCAAGCTACTTTAGCTTATAACGATGAATTATGAGTATAATGTTGCTATCCAAAACCTTTTGGAGGATTAGGACAACAAGTGTCTCCAACCTTTTGCAAATTCTCATCAAATATGAGAACATGACTTTTGCCATATTATACTCTATCATGTTGTAACTAATACTGCTTCGAGATATCACAATATCTTCCACACATCATGGTTTCTGAAACAACTCTTTCAGATCTTAGATAACCTTGATATTAAGAGAATCCTTGAATATCAAGAATCATGGAGACAAACATGATACTTATATACTAACACTTGGAATTGTTACTCTTGATTTAATACTGATTATTATACTTCCTGGAGTAACCTAACTTATGAAAGTTTGCAATAGGACTTTTAAACTTTATATTAACACTTAAAACAATACGATACCAGTCAGAAAGTAACTAACCAGAATTCTATAGTTCTATCATCTCAATTATAACTAAGCGCAAGGTGGTAAAAGGATGCCAATGACTACAACAACTATGCAAATTCACTTTGATTTAGTTTATTATAAATTGAGTTCTAATTAATAATTAAATTAATTTAGGCGAACTCCCACTCAAAACAATATCCCTCACATTGTTTTAGTGATCACACAAACCAAATCCACCACATCAAAACCGATCATCACGAGAGTTGATATAGTTTCAATGGCGAACAATCAACATGTTCATCATATCTACTATATGACTCATGCTCTACCTTTCGGTAATCCGTGTTCCTGAGGCCATGTCTGTACATGCTAGGCTCGTCAAGATCAAACCTTAGTTTCCGCATGAGCAAATCCTTGCTCACGTTGTATACACTTGCGTAATCTAACACACGATCATCACGTGGTGCTTCGAAACAACAAGCTTTAGCAACGGTGCTAACTAAGGGTGAACACTTTATGACTTGAAATTCATGTGCATGAGGGATCATCTTATAATGCTACCGTCGTCTACTAAGCAATACAAGATGCATAAAGGATTAACATCACATGCAATTCATAATATGTGATATGATATGGCCTTTCTTCTTTGTGCTTCCGATCTCCATCTTCTAGCACGGACATGATCTCCATCATCACCGACATTGCATCAAGGTCAATGATGCTTCTCCATGGTTGTCGTCCAACGGCTTCAACTATTACAACTACTTTGAATAGACATGCGGGTCTTAACAGAATTTAAAGACAACCATATATTCTGCCAAGCCAACTTACAATAAGGAACATTGCATACATCATATATAATCACAATCATGGCCATATCACATCACTGCACACCCCTGCAAAACAAAGTTAGACGCCTCTACTTTCTTTGCATATTTTACATGGTTTGGGGCTTTCGATAAGTGTCGTTCTAACTTACGAACAAGAACCACAACATTGATACTAGTATTGTTAATCACCCGTTGTAAATTGGATCTTAACTATGCTAGGAGAAACAGCACCAAGAAGCCACTTATGCAATACAAGTTGCATGTCAAGCGTGGAGCAAGTCTCATGAACGATGTCATGTAAGGTTAGCCCGGCCGCTTCATCCCAACATACCGCAAGATGCAAAGTACACAAGAAGCAATCGACAATAAAAGCATCAACGCCTATAATGACTATTGTTCTACTCTGCAACAAATCTACATATAGACACGGCTCGATACCATCAGAGGGGTTCGTAGCATGGAAAACAAAAATTTTCTATCGCATACAAACAAACAAGCCAAGATCTATCTACTAGATTGTAGCAACGAGTCGATGGAATAACTTACCCTCAAGATTCCAAAGCGGTTAACGAGAGCAGATTCGTGGGTGATGTAGTCAGACACTTCCGATCTCAAGATCGCGAGACGATCCTTCCCAGGCCATGCTCCGCAGCGCTCAGCCGGTCACACGCTGGACTGACGAAGACCTTCCTCTCCTTGTTCCAAAGAAAATGGAGGTTGTAGCACTCTCCTCGCGATTTCGACAAAGACAACGGCGTGGTACCTAAGTAGAGGGAGATCCGCAGGCTTCGCCTTAAGCCGAGCGAGTATGGTGGAGTATGAGAGAGCTATTAGTGGTATAGGGATTAGACACACCAATTAGAAGGCTCTAAACCAGGCTAAAGCAATTAGAAGCTCTAAACCAAAACGGCTCTAAACCGAGATTAGAGGATAGGAACTTGTGTCTAGGAGGAGGCCCCGCCTCCTTTTATAGGTGGAGGGCAAGGCCAGGGAGGGAGGAGTCCTCCCAACTCGGCCTAGGTGGGTCACCGGCTTGGAGGAGAGGGACCTCCTCCAAGTTGGTTTCAACCTCCTCTTGCTTGTTTCCCACAGCTCGCTTCCCACAGCCTCGCTTTCCACAATTTCCTTTTAGCTGCTTGACTTTCAAACTAGCAGCTTGACTTTTCAGTTTTGGAACAGAAGAACACTTAGTACATGATGCAATCATTCAATGACACATTCATGTACCCTCCCCGGAGTGCCGGACAATCCGAACCTTCTAGAACATTCCCGATGAAAACACCTAATCATGTCCGAACTCAAACGGACTTTCCTTATATGAAACCTATTCTCCTGACCATTCCAATGACCTCGTGATATCCCGGATCACATCCGAGACTCAACAACATTCGTCTCTTTCTCATAATACCATAACTACTCAAACAACGTCAATTCTTAAGTGTGTCTCCTACGGTTCGTGAATTATGCGACATGATCGAGACACTTCCAACAATAACCAATAGAGGAATCTGAAATTCATATGGCTCTACATATTTCTACGATTACATCGAATGAACCACTTACATACGATACCAATTTCCTTTGTCTCACGATAGTTTACTTATCCGAGGTTATGATCGTGATCTCGCATACCTAGTTCAACCTCGTTACCGATAAGTACTCTTTTCTCGCTCCTGATATGTGATCCCTTGTGACCCAGTCACATGCTTGCAAGCTAATTGGATGACATTCCACCGAGAGGGCCCAGTATATCTATCCGCCATATGGATGGACAAATCCCACTCTTGATCCATGTGTTTCAACCAATACTTTCCTAACACTCAATGCCACCTTTATAGCCACCCGATTACGGTGTGGTGTTTGATGTCATCAAAGCATCCATCCGTAAAGGTGATATGCATGATCTCATGGTCAAGGAATTAGGTTACTATGTATCGTAAAGCATATAGCAATTGAACTATTGAAATGACTTGATCTTTATGCTACGCTTATCTATAGGAGTATGTCCATCACATAATTCTCCTAATGATATGATCCTCTGTTAATAACATCTCTATGTTCATGATCAGAAACCATGATCATATATTAACCAACAAGCTAGTTTAACAAGAGGCTTTACTAGGGACTCTTTTATGTTTACAAATCACACAAGTATTAATGTTTCCTTAATACAATTATAGCATGGTATGTAAACATTTATCATAAGTGTGAAGATATGATAATAACCACTTTATTATTGCCTCTTGGGCATATCTCCAACAAAACAAACATGTTCCTCTTCTTCTTTCATCAAGAGGGCCTATTCCAATTTTGAATGGTGATCGGATTAAGTCCCTAACAATTACTCCGCATTGTGCCACAAATTTGATTGCGATAACTTCGGGAGCCGCCGGTTTGCCGCCTTCAATGATATCTTTGATCCTGAACCTCTCATGGTCTTCCAACTTTTGGTTGGGCCTCATCGCTTTTTCAAAGAGATTTGTTCGATCCGAGGGCTAAAAGAAGAAAGATCGTCATACTATTTCTATATAGATAGCATATGATTAATTAATGAATTAATTATATTACATGAACCTCGCCAGAGCGGTCGCCTTCTCGATTACATAAGGCATCGCTTGTCCTCGCGGAAGGCATCACCTTCAACCTCAAACAAGTCGCCTATTCGCAAAAGAGGATCACCTCACCGGTTGTTCACAAACGCCGATACATCTAAATTTTCTTCCCGCAGATCACACCTTGGATCAACTCTTCCTTTTCTTCGTCTCTTCGTAGGGTCCATATTTTCGCATAGGTGGAAACGGATAAGTCAAAGCGGCTAAGGGAGAATGTTAGGTAGGGTGTTAAGAGATATAAACCCTAATTCGAGAAACCCTAATATATACATAATAATAATAAAATGAAGAGAAACCATAGTAGAATCATATGCATCATGGTAGGAATTGAATGCCTTTGCCTATTGATAGGAGATAAAGATCTTCGAGGAAACAGATCTTGATCTCGAGATTCTACCAGAAGAACCAAACACCGTAAAATAAAGGAAACAATCAACACATGGCATCGATGCAATTCTCAAGTGGATGATGATATGACAAGTTAATTTGCATTGAATTGAAACCCTAACTCCGAAACTCCTAATAACCTATGAGGGTTACTATGTTCTTCTAATTAAACTTGTCTTGAAAGTTGTTGAACAATGCATGATGATAGCCTAGATAGCTAGGTTTCATTTTCCTAACATTTTGATATATTATTTGTATTTTTCGACTTACATTAAAATTTATCAATTTTCAATATTCAAAACAATTTCAAAATAAATAAGTCTGAATTATTTTTAAACCCACGCAAACTATACCCACAAAGAATCGACCGATGGGCCCTGTGCTACATAGGCAGCCACGTGAGCAAAGTGGGACAGAGGGCCGTTGTGTTTTTCACCAGGCAGGGTTACATCGCCATCGACGGTGGCTCTGGTCCACGCGGCAAGCCACTGGCGCCACGCTGGCCTCGCCGACCGAACGGCAGCGACGGCGGGCGGCGGAGGCGCGAGGCTACGAAACCTAGCTTGTTCGAACCAGGCACCGGACAGACCTAATAGGCGGAGCCACTCGAAATGGTCACCGAGCACCATGCGGCGATGAATGGCGGCGGCAGACGGTGAGCTATGGTGGTAGCAAGATACAGAGGGACATGGAGGAAGAGGAAGGGTCCCTGAGGACCAGTGTCTCACCGCGATGCCGATGGAGGGATTAGCGAGGTCGGAGAAGGCCGGACGCGGTCGAAATCGTCGGAGACAGCGGCGGCCAGAGTCGGCAAGGCGCGGTCGCTGGCGACGTATTGCAGCGCCCTTGCTCGATTCCTTTGATGGGCGGCACGGGGCGGCGCGGCGCGGGACGGCCGACGCGGACGACTTGCGCAGGATCGGGCGGGAGGCGCGGCAACCGGGATAGGCGGCGCTGAGCTCCTCTCCGGCTGGGGATCAAGGCGGTTCGTGGACGCTGCTCCATGGAAGCAGCGGCGCCATCGACGACGACGGCGAGCACCGCCGGTGTTCGGGATCGCCAGTGTCTCCCCGATTTTTGTGCGGCCGGGTTGCAAAGAAGTGAGATGGGGAAGAAGAAATAGAACAGCGTGCAAGTTGTAAAGGAGGCCTTTTGTCCTGGTTGGTGGCTCTAACTGACTAAAGAGTCATACGTCGGCTGAGCCACCAACCGTGACGATACTCCACTTTTAGCGACCAAGGGTTGGCGTTAGGTCTTTAGTCCCGGTTGGTGGCTCCAACCAGGACATATGACCCTGTTTTTAAAAAAATTCAGGAATTTTCTCTCTGTTCCCGCCTTATTTTTTATTTTTGGGTTTAAATTTGTAATTTTTTAAATGATAATTACTTTGGAATTTAGAAAAACTTTAAACATAAAAAGTGTTTGAATTTGAATAACTAATTCAAAACCATTTTCTGTTTTTAAAAATAATTAATGTAACCATTTAAACTATGAACCATTTAAAATTAAAAATGAATTAACTTATATTTTTTAATATTAATTTGGAATTTAGAAAAATTTTAAACATAAAAAGTGTTTGGATTTGAATAAATAATTCAAAACCATTTTCTGTTTTTAAAAATAATTAATGTAACCATTTAAACTATGAACCATTTAAAAATAAAAATGAATTAACTTATATTTTTTGAATATTAATTTGGAATTTAGAAAAACTTTAAACATAAAAAGTGTTTGGATTTGAATAAATAATTCAAAACCATTTTCTGTTTTTAAAAATAATTAATGTAACCATTTAAACTATGAACCATTTAAAATTAAAAATGAATTAACTTATATTTTTTGAATATTAATTTGGAATTTAGAAAAATTTAAACATAAAAGTGTTTGGATTTGAATAACTAATTCAAAACCATTTTCTATTTTTAATTTTGATTTGAATTAACTTATATTTTTTATATATTAATGGGCGGGAAAAAAAGGACGGGAAATAATGGGCGGAAATAAAATTTTATTAGGATAGAAGTGGAATTAAAGTACATAACGCAACTAACACAAAGTTACATAGAAGAACCAAAATTAAGATACATGGCCGATTAAGCCATAATCACCGAACTTGTTTTGCAATGTTGGAGTGATTTAGTCATGCTCGCCACACCGTAATACTCGCCATCGTAGTCGCCGCATTGCGGCCGTCGTCATTGCCGCGCCGGGTCGCCGTAGTTGAACCTTGAAGGCTGCGACGAGTGGGCCGGACTTGAGGGTAGCGCAGCGGGCTAGAGTGGCGGCGTGTCGAGGCCATGACACTGGAGAGTCTGGCGCCACCACAACCGACGGCCGGCCTCGTTGAAGTTCGAAGGAGGTGGCCCTCCTCGTGTTCGAAGCGCCTCACGCCGATCCACGAAGAAGGCTTCCCAAGTCGGGAACTAGTCGGGATGCCATCCGGGATTCTCCGCCGCTCGTGAGCTCAAAGTAGTAGTGGTTCGTGATGGCCATCCGACGCGCCACACCTAGAGGGACAGAGGAACTGCACGCCACCACTCAAAGATCCAGCCGACGGGGACACAAGAGTCTGACGGGGGTAGTTCGAGGCAGCGCCTCCGCCTCCCCGGGAGTTAGTGCTACGGTGGAAGTCATGGAAAGAGTGATGAGGTTGCGATATGAGTCTAGAGATGTGCAATGACAATGGAGGCCAACCCTACATATATATATAGTGAGAAATGGCAAGAAGATAGTGGAGGGAAGAATCAAGGGAAAATCAAGGAAGAAATGGCGGGAGAAATGACGGAAAAATAGCGGAAGAAAAATGGCGGAAGAAATGGCGGGAAGAAAATGGCTCATTTAGAACTTGCATTGGATCTCTCAAGAAACCACATATTGCAAGTCTAAAAATGATTTTTTCAAAAATCACGGCGATAGATCATGTACCTGTAGTACAAACCGGACCCACTTCCTACCGATTCGGCAGACATTTGTCCTTTTTACCCGGGATGGACGAAAAGGTTTGAGATGTCCCGGTTGGGAGATAGTCCATGTAAGGTGGTCTAGTATTTTAGAAAAATGAGACGGTAGCATTCTGAAACAACATTTTGGTGGTTACTTCACAAAATGACCCGTTTTTTGCGCTCGGAAAATGGAAAAGGGCTTTTCCATGCGACAAAAAGGAAAACTTCCTCCTGCAAC
This sequence comes from Avena longiglumis, assembly GCA_030063025.1. Lineage (NCBI taxonomy): Eukaryota > Viridiplantae > Streptophyta > Magnoliopsida > Poales > Poaceae > Avena > Avena longiglumis. Next base: position 36,309,099 of record CP125978.1, read on the forward strand.
ATTGTTCTCCATACCAATGTCCACATGCATGCATAATATGGGCACAGCATCACAAACTATGCCACATAATATGCCAAGTCTGGTATTTTTCCTTTCAACTATGTCACATAATATGACACCACGCGAAGGATTTTCATTGTTCAGATTTTCAATATACTAAAGGTTCATCTTTAGTCCCGGTTGGAGGGATTTCGGCAGGCTGGGCCAGGCAACACTAATGATATGGATGAGTGTCGACATTATGTCGTGCGGCGTGTACCTTGTCGCGGATGGTGTCACCAACCGAGACTAAAGATGAACCTTTAGTCCTGGTTGGAGACACCAACCGGGACAAAACACGAGTCAGCACTAATAATAGGGGTGAGTGTCGACATTATTTCGTAAGTGTCGACACTATGCCGAGCTGCTTGTACTATAAATAGGCATACTTGTGAGTCCAGTCCTCCAGCCAGATTGAGGCATCTCCAATATTGTTTTCGAGAGCAGGAACACCACTACGCTGGCCAGGAGAAGCCGCCGGATCCCAGTCCTCCGGCATCTCCAAGAAATTGGTCATAGAGGCACTCCCTAATATGTGAAATTAGTTAGCTCCCATGTGTATTGATCTAGTTAGACAAGTTACAAGCTGCAAGATGGTTTTCGAGAGCAGGGACACCACTAGCTTGTGGAGATGCCGGATCCCACCTCCCAAGATCTCCAAGAAACTGGTCATAGAGACACTCCTAATATGTGAAATTAGTTAGCTCCTGTGTATTGATCTAGAGAAGTTACAAGCTGCAAGATGGTTTTCGAGAGCAGAACACCACTACGACCAATTTCAGGAGATGCCGGATCCCAGCCCTCCCAAGATCTCCAAGAACCGTCATAGAGGCACTCCCTAATATGTGACCGCGCGCGTTTGGATATCAGATCTTAATGGTAAGTACGAATCGGGACAACTTGTTCATAGTCCCGGTCCAACCATAAAACGGGACTAACACTCAAGACATTTATTAATATTAAAAAGTGAGACTATAAAGCCGGGACTAAAGGCCCCCTATATATAGTCCCGATCAAGCCACAAACCGCGAAAGACATGAACTAGAGTTACATAATGTGAGCATGAACTTTTTGGCATATGTCCTTCCTTATGATCGCTTCAGATGTAACCATGGAGCATCTGCTTTACTTAACAAAATGCTTGGGTCAGTTTTCACTGTGAAGGGCGGAATTTTATCAAACTTATTATAATCTTCTAACATGTCTGTCTTGTCCTCGATTCCCACGATGTTTCTTTTCCCTGAAAGAACTATGTGACGCTTTGGCTCATCATATAATGTATTCGTTTGCATATTTTTTCTTTTTTTCGGTCTGGAGGACATGTACTTCACATAGAAAACCTGAGACACATCATTGTCTAGGACAAATGGTTCATCTCTATAACCAAGATTGTTGAGATCCACTGTTGTCATTCCGTACAACTGGTCTATCTTTACCCCTTCCCCATTCAGGTTGACCCATTTGCAGCGAAACAAAGGGACCTTAAAAGAGACTCCATAGTCTAGTTACCATATCTTCTCTATGTAACCATAGTGTGTGTTCTTTTGTCCATTCTCGTCTATTGCATCAAAGCGGACACCACTATTTTGGTTGGTGCTCTTTTTATCTTGGGCGATCGTGTAGAATGTATTCTCATTTATTTCGTACCCTTGAAAATTCAATACAGTAGAAGATGGTGACGCGACCAACAAGTATTGCTGATCTCCAATAGTGGTGTCATTCAAGAGATGTGTCCGCATCCAACCACCGAAAGACTTCATGTGTTCATCTGTAATCCATGATTCAGGCTTCCCCGAGTTTTTGGAGCATACAATATTCTTGTGTTCCTCGATATACGGAGCTTCCAAGGTGAAATTATGTAGAAATGTGTAGTGTGCTTTAGTGAAAGAATCTCCGTCCCTACATATCATTGTTTTCTTTCCCAGCATGCCTTTTCCGCTTAGTCTTCCCTCATGCCACGAGTCAGAAACACAAATCGGCTTAAGGTCAGGAATAAAGTCAACACAAAACTCAGTGACCTCCTCTGTTCCATATCCCTTGGAGATGCTTCCTTCTGGTCTAGCACGGTTATGAACATAGTTCTTTAAGACTCCCATGAACCTCTCAAAGGGGAACATATTGTGTAGAAATACCGGACCGAGAATGGCAATCTCTTCCACTAGGTGAACCAGGAGATGTGTCATAATATTGAAGAAGGATGGTGGGAACACCAACTCAAAACTAACAAGACATTGTCCACATCCTTCTGTAACCTTGGTAGAATATCTGGATTGATTACCTTCTAAGATATTGCATTGAGGAATGCACACAGCTTCACAATGGGTACTCGAACATTTTCTGGTAGAAGCCCCCTCAATGCAATCGGAAACAGCCGTGTCATAATCACGTGACAGTCATGAGACTTCAGGTTTTGGAACTTTTTCTCTGCCATATTTATTATCCCCTTTATATTAGATGAGAAGCCAGACGGCATCTTGATACTGTAAAGGACTTCAAAAAAGATTTCCTTCTCTGCTTTGGTAAGAGCATAGCTGGCACGACTTAAGTGACGCCCTTTATCCGTCTTGTTCTGTGTATGCATGTTCTTTGGGTCTTTCATAATTTGTTGGTCCTCCTGTGCTTCTGGTTTATCTTTTGTCTTCTCATACACGCCTAGGAATCCTAGCAGGTTCACGCAAAGATTCTTCGTCACGTGCATCACGTCGATTGAAGAGCGGACACGCAGGACTTTCCAATATGGCAGCTCCCAAAATATAGATTTCTTCTTCCACATGGGTGCGTGTCCCAGCGACGCTGCTCGAACTGATTGACCGCCGACCCTTTCCAAAGATTACTTCTATGTCCTTGACCATACCAAATACATCATCACCGGTGGAGTTCAGCTTCTTCCGGTGATCTGTCTCACCTTTGAAATGCTTGCCTTTCTTTCTTACGGGATGATTGGTCGGAAGAAATCGTCAATTCGCCAGGTACACAACCTTCTTGCATTTATGCAAATATGTACCTTCAGTCTTATCTAAACAGTGTGTGCATGTCTTATATCCCTTGTTTGTCTGTCCTGAAAGGTTACTAAGAGCAGGCCAATCATTGATCGTTATGAATAGCAACCGTCGTAGATCAAATGGCTCCTATTTGTTCTCATCCCACGCACGTACACCTGGTTTGCCCCACAACTGTAAGAGTTCTTCAACTAATGGCCTAAGGTACACATCAATGTCGTTGCCCGGTTGCTTCGGGCCTTGGATGAGCACTGGCATCATAATGAACTTACGCTTCATGCACAACCAAGGAGGCAGGTTATAGATACATAGACTCACGGGCCAGGTGCTATGACTGCAGCTCTGCTCCCCAAAAGGATTCATGTCATCCGTACTTAGACCAAACCATAAGTTCCTTGTGTCACCTGCAAAGTCTGGGAAGTCTCTCTCGATTTTTCTCCACTGTGACCCATCAGCAGGGTGTCTCAACTTCCCGTCTTTCTTACGATCTTCTTTGTGCCATCGCAACAACCTGGCATGCTCTTTGTTTTTGAACATGCGTTTCAACCTTGGTATTATAGGAGCATACCACATAACCTTAGCAGGAACCCTCCTCCGGAGGGGCTCTCCCTCAACATCACCAGGGTCATCTCGTCTAATCTTATACCGCAATGCATTGCATACCGGGCATTTATCTAAATTCTCATACTCCTTACCGCGGTAGAGGATGCAGTCATTAATGCATGCATATATCTTTTGCATATCTAATCCTAGAGGACAGAGAGTCTTCTTTGTTTCGTAGGTACTCTCGAGAAATTCGTTATGTTTTGGAAACTTCGGCTTCATTATTTTCAGCATCTTTTCAAATGAGGAGTCAGTTAGACCACATTCTGCCTTCCATCGCAACAATTCCAGTGTGGTACCGAGCTTTGTGCTGTCATCTTCACAATTTGGGTATAACAATTCTTGTGATCTTCTAACATGCCCTCTAACTTCAACTTCTCATTTTCTATTTCACAGTCTCGCTTTGCATCGAAATGACCCTACCAAGTTCATCAGTGGCTCATCCGATGCCCGTTCTTCACCTCCTTCCTCTCCATTGTCTTCCATTACGGTATCAGATTCAGAAACATATGATGATAGTTGTTATCATCATCTTCTTCTTCACCATCTTCCATCATAACCCCTCTTTCCCCGTGCTTGGTCCAGCAATTATAGTTGGGCATGAAACCTTTCATAATCAGGTGGCCGCGAATGATTTTCTAGGAAGAGTACTCCTTGTTGTTCTGACATTGAACACATGGACAACGTATAAAACCATTCTCTTTGTTTGTCGTAGCCACATCGATAAATTTATCCACGCCTTTCATATACCCGGTACACGCCGGTCATCGTACATCCATTCCCGACCGTTCATCTGCATCATATAAGTAAGTTTATCAAAAACAGGACATCATAAATAGTGAAATGACCAATTCACATCGACACATGCATTGTATCAATGATGAGAGAAAGATAAGATTGCTAACCTCGATCGAGGGAAATAAAGAGGAGAAAGCTCAAGTGTGTCTCGGACACCTTCTATATTTTTGTTCTATGAGAAATTGAACAGGATCATTCACTCAAACATTTCATCAAAAACCTTGAATGCATGCATAGGCGTAAAAAAATAGCATACCCCTCACACCTTTCACCAAGAAAAAACAGAGTGGAGGCAGAGGGCTGGGGCGTTGTATTTATAGAGGGCGAGAGCATACGTAGGTGTGTGCCACGCCACATGGCTGACGTCCAACCTTTAGTCTCGGTTTGTGTTAACACAAACCGGGACGTATGCACCCTACCAACCGGGATGCATGCCTCCGTGCCCCGTGCCCGCTCGAATCGGGACGCGCGCGTGCCAGCATTAGTCCCGGTTCGTGACGGAACCGGGACTAATGCTATTAGGAGGCACGAACGAATAGCCATTTTTCTACTAGTGTAATTACCATTTCTCATGGAGTAATGTATAGAAATAATATATATCTACATCATAAAAAAAGGACAGTTGCAAGTTACTCTCTCCATTTCAAAATATAAGATGTTTTAAGCTTTATGAAACGGAGTGAGTATCTTCCATGTCGTGTTTAAGAAAGTCAGACTCTGCAGCGAGTGATTGAGAATTGAGATCGATGTCCTCTTCTTCTGTTTAGACTTGAACAATCTTTATTGTTTACGAAAGTACCCTCAGATTCAGTTTGTTGGTCTGATCGTATCTCACGGAGCACGGACACATAGAGTGGGCAAAGCTGGATCAGTCGACGTGCTCGTCATTATATTAGACGCAGGTGCAATGCAAACGACACAGGGTGCATCAGCGTATGTCTCCGTCGATCGCCACCGAGCGGGGGCAGAGAGGGCGAGGCGAATTTAGAATACCTCAAAAAAAATATCTAATAACCCCGGTGGACCCACCTACTGGATGACGATCTACGGCTGATGTCAGCACCGCAAAGTGCCGTTGACGATGATCCCTGTGCAGTTGTCGTCTCTACTGGTATTTTGTCATATTGCGTAGGGATGAAAGTGTAGTTTGAAAGTTTCTGACTATTTCGAGAAAAGGGAAATGAAATGGAAATAGGGAAATAAAATTTTGTGAATCGGAATCTTATTTTTCTACGCAGAAACAGAACGGTGTTTTCATCAAAACACACACGGAAACAGAATTTTCGGTTCCGGCTAATGCGAAACTTTCTGTTTTAGTGTTGTTACTATAGGAATGGATGAGTAGGCCGACGGCCAGTTGCTACGCCGACGGCCAACGTCAGGACCGTCGGCGTAGATCATGATCAGGCCAGCCACGCCAAGCAGCCCTCGGCATATCCTATGCTCCGCCGACGGCTGTCCTCGGCGTAGCTATTTTTCCTTTTACCTTATTAAATTTTGAAAAATCATAACTAAATCATTCTAATTTGGAAAAATACAAATAATATATTAAAATTTGCAGAAAAATAAGATCTATGTATCTACACTCAAATATTACATACTTGTAAAAAAATTAAGTGAAACATAAAACATTATATATAGTTTAAAACGGACATAAAAATTTCAAAAACGATCCAAACAATTCAAAACCTACGCGTGGTGTCATATTATGTGACATAGTTATAAGAAAAAATATCAAACCTGCTATATTGATTATGTTTAAAAAAACTCTTCATAAAATGACCTATCTCATTCAAGGTCTCTTGGCTTTCGGGTCAAATGACCAATGTTATGGCTAGAAACAAGGCATAGGTTGTGATAATATGCCCATATTATGTATACATATGCATCATGAGATGGCGAACAATGTTCCATGAGGAAGTTTTCTTTTTCGTCGCACCAAAAAGTCATTTTTCATTTTTCGATCACAAAAACGGACGGTTTTGTGAAGCAACCACCAAATGGCTAATTCAAAATGTTACCACCATATTTTACAAAAATACTAGACCACCTTATATGGACAATGTCCCAATAGGGGGATTTGAAACCTTTCTGTCCATCCCTAGTGAAAAAGATAAATTCCTGCCAAATCGGCAAGAAGTGGGTCAGATATGAACTGCAGGTACATGATCCGATGCTCATGTTTTTTTACAAAAATCATTTTTAGGTTCATAATATGCTATTTTATCAAAGATCCAATGCAAGTTTAGCGAGGCTTGGTTCCGAGCTAAGAATCTTCATGCCCACCGTTCAACAAAGTTTGACGATAGTTTAAAATGGGCATAAGAAATTCAAAATCGATCCAAATAATGTGAAACCTTCACGTGATGTCATATTATGTGACATAGTTACAAGGGAAAATATCAAACCTGCTATATTGATTATGTCTGAAAAAACTTTACAAAATGACCTATCTCATTCGAGGTTTCTTGGCTTTCGGGTCAAATGACCAATGTTATGGCTAGAATCAAGGCATAGTTTGTGATAATGTGTACATATTGTATATACATGTGCATCATGGGAATGTCTTAGCACGACTGCTCGCATCATGAATCGATCGTTTGCGTTCCATGGATCTTTTGAATTTAGTTTGTTTACTCTCTCATTGATCACTGTATAGGGTAATTTGGGTTTGGTGGCACAAACCGAATAGCCCTAGTGTGTATTTCTTTCGAAATGGGGAGGGGAGCCCTAGCCTCTACATCAAGCGATGCACATAGGTTTTATTTATTGTTAGAACCACATTGTTTGATAAAGGCCATTACAAAGATCATACACACCGAAACTGCCAAAGCAAAACACTGAGCGAAAACAATAACGGTATCGCTAGCTCCCCAAAAAGATCTATCAAACCCCTATCTACCTGTTTTGACCCCGCCCCATGTTCACCCACACTGTTTCCACTCGCCAAGAGAAGCTAGAGTGCCTTGGCACGGCGGCACAAACTCAAGCAAAAGGAACCCTAGAACCGCACAACATATCCACGGAGTTGCGCCCACGCACACGATCCGGATGTCGCCGCCTTCATAGTATTCCGCCAACACGCCATCAGCATGTAGATCGATACGCAGACTATCGCCACACCAGCCACCGACACCACCTCGGTGCCAAGCAGCACCACCCCCCGCGTGCTAGCCGCTCCACCCCTGTGGCCGCTTCCATCCAACGCTGCTCCACAGGCGATGCTTCCACGAGAGAACGCGATACCGACACCGCGGCACCGCCATCGCCCGACCCGAAGATCTTAGGGTTTCCCCCGGAGTAGCACGATTGAGGTTGACACAAGGTGCACAACGATGCCTTCATCAAGGTAACGACGTGGTAACGCCGCCATCGCCTGCCAATGGCTTGGTTTTCACCGGCACCTAGGTATCCCCGCCTCGTTGATGTGACTGGAAGATGGATCATGAGATCTGCCAATCCAGCCGCAGGCTGGCCACCTTCGACGAAGAAGATGACCATCTCCACCAGACCCAGGGCCTCCGTCCCGGGCGCCCTCATGATGCAAAGTAGGCCACATAAGACCTTCGGGTGACACCGACCGACGTCGAGTAGGCGAGGACGACCGATCTAGGAACCCCAGATCTCGCCACCACCCGTTGTCCCGTCGCCTAGGGACCGTTGCCATCAGAGCTCATCGCCCGCCGCCCACTCGCCAACACTGCTACAGATCCATTGGAGCGCTGCCGCCGTTGCCTGGATCTCAAGCCGCTGCCTCCATGGAAGCGACACGTAAGAGGGCTGGGCCCCCGTCGCCGCCTCGCTGCTGGAGCTTTTCCCGGCGACTGATCCAGCATCGACGGGGGCTAGCGGGAGGGGGTGGATGGCCGAGGGCGCCGGCGTCGACCCGGTGTGGCCGCGGCGGCGCCGGGGTCGGGAGGTGGGAGTACTAATCGACTTGTAGTAGCCTCGAAACAACTCTTGCACACAAGAGCCCTAGATCCGGCCCTGCATGCGAGAAACGATAAAACGGGCTACCAAACACGCCCTTTAGGGCCAGTTGCGTGCTTCTCTTTCCCTCTTTCTGAATTCTCCACCCTCTTTTGTTAGTGTCGTGATACTTCCCTTAGCGTATCCACATCTGCCGTATGTCAGCCAAGACCTTTACGGCAAAAGTCGCAAAATAAAGGGGATTGTAATGGGAAAGCCTCGTTTAACTCTCGTGTTTCTTTCCTAGGCAAATGGGCTAGTCGTGGGTGTATGTGAAGTCCAGATAAATCTGCGGTATTAAACTACCTTTACGATATTTTTACTTATTCATTGTTGTTTACTTAAATAATTGCTTATAATTTCAAAAAATACAACCATGTGATATGATAATATAAGAGTTAATAGGAATGATATCATAGTATTGACAACAATGTTTAAATTGCTTTGCGAGAACAGATTCTGAAGGAACGAGGAAATTAAGCGTGCTAGAGCTGGAGTAGTGCTAGGATGGGTGACCAAACGGGAACTTTGACTAAGACTAAAATTTAATCAATTATTAATTATAAATAGTGTTAAAATGATTAAAGCGAGAGATTAAGGAGTCAAACAATTCAAATATTAAAAAAATAAAAAAAATTTAAAAAATTTAAAAAATATTTTAGCTATGCCGACGTCCTGGCCGTCGGCGTAGCTTCATTCCTGTGCCGACGGCCTGGCCGTTGATGTAGCTCCAGGCTGGACCGTTATCGAATACGGCTATTGACTGACATGCGAGGCCCGCTAAAAGACGCTATGTCGAGGGGGGATGGCTGTGCTGACGGCCACGGAGCTGCCGATGAGGACGTATGCCGAGGGGGCTATGCCGACGGCCACCGTTGGCACAGCCTGTGCCGACGACAATTTGACGCTATGTCGACGGCAGCCGGCCGTCGGCGTAGCGAATCTTTCCTGTAGTGTGTTGGTGCAGCACCTCGGCTGCACCTTCCTCTTCCTCAACCAAGGTAGAAAAAGGGAGACAACAAAGAATTTTTGCCGGCGACGAACGCGGCCACGGGCGCACCTACGCCCTAATCTTTCTTTCTTTTTCAGCCGGCTCATACCAGCCTAATCAATGAACAGTAGTAGTATATGAGATTTATACTGGCCTCCACATACACACGTACGCCGTCTGCCCAGCTTGTGATCCGCTCCGTCCGGTCCGCATGTCGCGGCCGGTATTTCAACGGCCACGACTACGACTCCCACAGTCCCACTACTCTGCCAACACACACCTACTGGGCACACCCGCGACGGTCACATACAACCTTAGGCACACGCACATACACGCTGGTCGTCGACACCGTATGGCGTGGCTTATTACTAACATCGCCTATGTGAATCCCTGATCACATAGAATGTCATACGTCCAACTGTCGGGATGGAGCTCCGGTAATTTTAGATCTAACCAGTTCATTGCTTCCACCAAGAATCTCTTCGCATGCGAACAGTCCAAGAGCACATGCTTTAAATCTTCATTTGCCGAAAGGCAAACTTTGCAAAATGTGAGATGGTTCAGTGTACCCTCCACGGCAGAATACCATGAAGAACACGCCCACAAAACACCCTAACCTTTGGCCCCACATTCAATTTCCACAATTGGTTCCACAACCGTTTATCACAATTTCCTAAACCCGCAATCTCCGAGATGGATTTCGCGAAGGATTTCAATACCTTCTTGCTGGGAAACACACTTAAGGTATACACTAGTGGTGCTTCTTTTGTAGAGCTGTCCATTGATTATGGTATAGCCCTTTGCTGGACGTACTATTTGTCGTCTTTCGACTTCATCGTCGGGCAAAGTTCCGTGTATGAGATATTCCATGAACGATTTTGTCTAAGACGGAGGGACCTTTGTCGCTGTGTGAACGAAAGAATCAACTCTATCCGGGTTGTCCATGTCTGCTCCCTTTACGGATGGTGTCAGTAAATGTTCCAAGAAAATATCAGGCGAAATTCGCTTGCGCCCTGATCCAAGCTTAGACAGCAGATCAGCCGCCTCATTTTACTCCCTAGGCACATACTTGACCGCGTAGCCCAAGAAGCTCTTGGCTATCTCGTCCACTTCGTCGCGATATGCCGCCATCATAAGGTTCAGCGCGTTCCAGGTTCCAGCCACCTGCTGGACAACCAATTCGGAATCTCCACAGCAATCTATGCGCTTGATGCCAATATCCTTGGCTACGCGCAGTCCGTGAATGAGTGCTTCATACTCCACCATGTTGTTCGTAGCCTCGAAGTAGATCTGCAGAACATAGTGTAGCTTTTCCCCTATTGGTGACTGTAGCAGTACACCAGCCCCCGAGCCGTTGAGTAGCTTTGATTCGTCAAAGTGCATCACCCAGTATTCTGGCTCTGGTATAGGGGTAGCATCCGGCATCACTGCTACGGATCCATTGAAGCGATGCCGCCGTTGCCTCGATCTCAAGTCGCTGCCTCAATGGAAGCGACACGTGAGAGGGCTGGGCCCCCCGTCGCCGCCTCGCCTCTTGAGCTTTGCCCGACGATCGATCGGCGTGGCGGGGCTAGCGGAGGGTGGGCGGCCAGGGTGCGTCAACCGGTGTGGCATAGCAGCGCCCGCGGGGTCGGGAGGAGGGAGTACTAATCGACTTGTAGTAGCCTCGAAACAACTCTTGCACACAAGAGCCCTAGAGCTGGCCCTGCATGTGAGAAACGGGAAAATGGGATACCAAACACACCATTTAGGGCCAGTTGCGTGCTTCTCTTTCCCTCTTTCTGAATTCTCCACCCCCTTTTGTTAGTGTCGTGATACTTCCCTTAGCGTATCCACATCTGCCGTATGTCATCCAAGACCTTCGACGAAGAAGATGACCATCTCCACCAGACCCAGGGCCTCCGCCCCGGGCGCCCTCTGTAGGGTTTCATAGCATGGAAAACAAAAAATTTCTATCGCATACAAACAAACAAGCCAAGATCTATCTACTAGATTGTAGCAACGAGTCGATGGAATAACTTACCCTCGAAGATTCCAAAGCGTTTAACGAGAGCGGATTCTCGTGGGTGATGTAGTCATACTCTTCCCGATCTCAAGATCGTGTAGACGATCCTTCCGGCGTTCGGCGCTTCTGCAATCGGTCACTGCGTTCGGTTTTCGGCGAAGACCTTCCTCTCCCTTGTTCCAAAGCGGAGGTTGTAGCACTCTCCTCGCGATTCCGGGCAAGGCGTGGTACAAGTAGAGGGAGATCCCAGAGGCTTCGCCTTAAGCCGAGCGAGTATGGTGGAGTATGAGAGGCTATTAGTGGTCTAGAGTTTAGACACACCAATTAGAAGGCTCTAATCCAAGGCTAGTGCAATTAGAAGCTCTAAATCAAAGCGGCTCTAAAACGGAGTCTAGGGCTAGGATTTAGATTAGAGGATAGGAACTTGTGGGTCTAGAGGAGGAGGCCCTGCCCCTACTTTTATGGGTGGAGGGCGGCCAAGGGGAGGGAGGGGAGTCCCTCCCCAACTCGGCCTAGGGTGGCGCGCCGGCTTGGAGAGGAGGGACTCCTCTCCAAGTCGGTTTCAACCTCCTCTTGCTTGTTTCCCTCACTTTTCTGTTTTAGCCGTTTGACTTTCAAACTGGCCATTTGACTTTTCAGTTTTAAGATTCAATTTAATCCTTTATTTGGAACAGCAAGAACACTTAGTACATGATGCAATCATTCCAATATGTAATGACACATTCATGTACCCCTTCCCCTCCGGAGTGCCGGACATTCCGGAACCTTCTAGAACATTCCCGATGAAAACACCGGAACCATTCCCGAACTCCGAAACGGGACTTTCCTTATATGAATCTTATTCTCCGGACCATTCCGGATCACCTCGTGATATCCCGGATCCCATCCGAGACTCCGAACAAGATTCAGTCTCTTTCTCATAATACCATAACTACTCAAAACAACGTCGAATCCTTAAGTATGTCTCCCTACGGTTCGTGAATTATGCGGACATGATCGAGACACTTCTCCAAACAATAACCAATAGAGGAATCTGGAAATTCATATGGCTCCCACATATTTCTACGATTACTTTGCGATCGAATGAACCACTTACATACGATACCAATTTCCCTTTGTCTCACGATAGTTTACTTATCCGAGGTTATGATCGTCGGTATCTCTGCATACCTAGTTCAACCTCGTTACCGATAAGTACTCTTTTCGCTCCGTGATATGTGATCCCTTGTGAGCCAGTCACATGCAAGCTAATTGGATGACATTCCACCGAGAGGGCCCAGAGTATATCTATCCGTCATATGGATGGACAAATCCCACTCTTGATCCATGTGTTTCAACCAATACTTTCCGAACACTCAATGCCACCTTTATAGCCACCCGATTCACGTGTGGTGTTTGATGTCATCAAAGCATCCATCCGTAAAGGTGATATGCATGATCTCATGGTCAAGGAATTAGGTTACTATGTATCAGAAAGCATATAGCAATTGAACTATTGAAATGACTTGATCTTTATGCTACGCTTATCTATAGGAGTATGTCCACCATATCATTCTCCTAACGATATGATCTTGTTGTTGATAACATCTCAATATTCATGATAGGGAAACCACAATCATTAATCAACCAACAAGCTAGTGAAGTATAGAGGCTATACTAGGGACTTCAAATTAAGTTTACAAATCACACAAGTATCAATATTTCCTTGTTAATACTATTATAGCATGAATGTAAACATTTATCATAAACACAAAGATATAATAATAACTACATTTATTATTGCCTCTAGGGCATATCTCCAACACCCTCATGATGCAAAGTAGGCCACAGAAGACCTCCGGGTGACACCGACCGACGTCGAGTAGGCGAGGACGACCGATCTAGGAACCCCAGATCTCGCCACCACCCGTTGTCCCGTCGCCTAGGGACCGTTGCCATCAGAGCTCATCGCCCGCCGCCCACTCGCCAACACTGCTACATATCCATTGGAGCGCTGCCGCCGTTGCCTGGATCTCAAGCCGCTGCCTCCATGGAAGCGACACGTAAGAGGGTTGGGCCCCCGTCGCCGCCTCGCTGCTGGAGCTTTTCGGCGACGATCCAAAGATCGACGGGGCTAGGGAGGGGTGGCTGGCGGCGCGTCGACCGGTGTGGCAGCGCCGGTCGGGAGGTGGGAGTACTAATCGACTTGTAGTAGCCTCGAAACAACTCTTGCACACAAGAGCCCTAGATCCGGCCCTGCATGCGAGAAACGATAAAACGGGCTACCAAACACGCCCTTTAGGGCCAGTTGCGTGCTTCTCTTTCCCTCTTTCTGAATTCTCCACCCTCTTTTGTTAGTGTCGTGATACTTCCCTTAGTGTATCCACATCTGCCGTATGTCAGCCAAGACCTTTACGGCAAAAGTCGCAAAATAAAGGGGATTGTAATGGGAAAGCCTCGTTTAACTCTCGTGTTTCTTTCCTAGGCAAATGGGCTAGTCGTGGGTGTATGTGAAGTCCAGATAAATCTGCGGTATTAAACTATCTGGCATGGCCGACCCGATCGACGGTAGTGCTCCGTGTCAAATGGGCGCTACCTCATTCGCTTGGATTGAAAAGGTTGGCCACAGGAACTGTTCACAAAAGTACGTGGATGTATCCATAAGGATCGGTAGATCTGATGAAGATCGTGGATGTATCCAATGGGCACGACGGTGTAGATGTTAGCCAGAATCCTGGTCTCGTTGTTGCGGACGATAGGAAGACCATCGATGTACCAAACATGACCCATGGTGATGTTTTCGTCGATTCTCGTGAAGTCAGACGTCCCCTGATACGAGGTCATGAGGTCGCTTGCTCCATGGTGGCTGCCAAATGTTGTCGTATTGATAACAGGTACTACCTTAGTTTCAGGTAACTTTTACAGTACCTTTTACTACTCCTCAAACATGAGTAGTATAATCCGATCTAATGGTTGAGAAAGATTTGGTCCAACAGGCCCGTCTAGTAATTATGTTGGAAAAAAAAAGACAAAACCGGTCGACCCTGGGAAAAAGACGACGAAATCGTGAGGCGCAGCCGCCGCCATAGCCACAGGCGCAGCCGCCGCCATAGCCACCGCTTCTCCGCGAACTTGGAGGCGCCACCGCTCTCCTCGGACACGCGCCGCCGCTTTTACCCGGACGAGCGACGCCGCACGCTGCTATCATCCACACGACTGAGCACTCCGCCCGCAGCTAGCTCCACCGCACACGTTGCCTCAGTCGACAATGAGCACGAGGTCACCTCATCCATACAGGAGGCCTCATCCGTGGACGCTGCAGGACACCACCGAACCACGTCTTTGTTCTTCAAATCCGCGTGCACGGGCGGCACACCACACGACGCGACCTGTTCGATTGGTGCCTTACTGAATGTCGTGGTCCTTTTTCTACATCAAATATCCATGTAAGTAATGATGCAATTGGACATGATTCCACGGGGCATGCACAAGAATCTGCTACCATTATTTAGTTAACTGTATAGAAGCACGTATTTGTTGAATATTGTTCAAGGTCCTAGCTCTCCTGAATATTACATGAGCATGCAGTCACGGTTGAATATGTCGATATGATGTGCTCAGTTCATGCAAAGGGTGAGAGAGACGCAAACTTAACATGAAACTATATTTTAATATAAAGGGAAAATCAAACTGTAGCTTCATTTCGGAATTGCATGTGTTTGCCTTCTTATGATATGTTTATGAAGAAACAAGAGAGGTTGTTTACCCCTGGATTTCGACACCAAGCACTTGCTTAGGATTTTTTGCCAGTTCTCTGAATGATAGTGAGAGAGAAAGAGAGCCACAGTTGACTAGTGCAAACAAGGCCTTAGAGGGTTGAATGAAAACGAATTTCTAGGAGGCTTTTCTATCCTTATAATTTTGAGTGCAAATGAACAACAG
Organism: Avena longiglumis; assembly: GCA_030063025.1. Lineage (NCBI taxonomy): Eukaryota > Viridiplantae > Streptophyta > Magnoliopsida > Poales > Poaceae > Avena > Avena longiglumis. The sequence continues at coordinate 36,324,424 of CP125978.1, forward strand.
ACTATAACTTAGCGGTGCTGCATATGCAGATCCATCTTACACATGAAGTTGTTTCTTTAAGACCTGATGTTTAACTTGACCAGTAACATGAATCTTACTTTGATGATGGCGTTTTCAGACATGGAGCATGAGGAGACTGAAGACTGCCGCCGCGTGGTTAGCAAGATGTTTAGAAGTGAGGAAGGATTCCAGTTCTATAATGAGCATGCTTACGTCAAAGGGTCCAGTTCTACCACAAACTTGCTTTGTCGTTGGTGGTGGAGTATCTTGTTGCCAAATATAATGCAGCTTGCATATTATGGCTGTTATGGAACATAAATCGTGATGCCGCTGTCATCTAGTCTTTGAAACAACTAGTACAAAGTGAATGAATCACTGAGCCGATGCATAGCTTTTGTCTAGTAGGAGCAGTAAATTGCAACACTATATTCATTTGCGGCCAAAACGTAGAAATATATACCCCCAATGTAGGCAGGCTATCTGTGTGGGTGGGTAGTTCTGCTGTTTATTGTTCCTCCCGACATCTAACATTGAGTACTACTTGATATTTGGATCTGTAATTGATGAAAGTGGATTTTCTTAATGTGAACCTTTCACAGGGTCATCATTTTATGGTGCATGCACCTCCTGCAGTATCATCCTTCGGAGTCCAGATGCTCGTATTAAAAAAGAAGCATCTTCGACAGCAGCAGCAAAAGATGAATACTAAATGATAAACAACAGTGTTTAAAGTGTTAGACTTGGAATGTACTGCATTTGTTGTGTTATGTATGGAAGCACACTTTGTATTTGTAAAAAACCAATAGAATTTCTATGATATTGTAATATCATATTGTTGGTTCTGATGAACTTTCTTTTTTAAATGCATGGACGAATTTTCTTACATTAGAAAAATGTATGACATGAATGTTATTTCAGTACTGCATAACTACAAAGTGGGAATTGTTACTACATACAAGAGTATCATGAACAAGAATAGTGTATAGTATTTCTAATATTTGCATTTCTCTTCTTCAATATCTTTGTGAGAATCCCGAGCTACAGCCACGGGGATCCTCACACGGACTCCTTCAATTTCACGTCACCTTCCCAATCCGCTCGCACCCTTGTGCCACCTCCTTGTTGGCATCCTGACCATTCACAATATCTCTACCCCACCGTCGACTGCCTCCCTCTATCTTCGCAGAGGCTCTCATGCAGAAACTCACTGAAGAAGACCGTCCAGACTCCAGAGAGGAGTCTTCTTGAGGCTGAACCTGGTCGTAGACAGCAGCAAGAATAATGGAGGGATTGGAGAGCACCAGCGAGTACTGCATCAGCACCTGCTCAGCAAAGAAGAAGGCCATGTTCTCCATCTGCATTCAGTCAACAAAATAAACTTCTTCAGTAAACAAACTTTTTTTGCGGGTACTTCAGTAAACAAACTGACTTAATGCTGTAATCAATCTTACACCACAAATACATCTGAATTTACTTATGGTGGTGTTTTCAATGTTTACCTCTTTATAATTCTTCGAATCATATGAAGAGCTGCCTTTGCAAAGCACACAAGGAGACATATGGTACAGGTAATAGGAACGGTCTTCTCCATCCTTGGTATCTGCTCCCGAGTGTAGGCAATGTCCGATATCAAGATGAAGTTGTTGACCTGCAGATTAAGTGTACAACTATTTAATCAGAACGTGAACTCAGTGGACAGTTGAAAGTGCAATTTAATCCCAGATTCCCTCGAACTTGCAGCGATCAGCAGGGCCAACAAGACGCCTACCAGCTGCACCTCCCTCTGAAGCACGGGCTGCATCAAGAGGAATCAGTCGATGATGGCCACCGTAAGGTATAGGGAATCCGGATTGAGATCAAACTTTTGATGCTCTTCGATGATCCAGTAGGCGAGTATACCCCGTATCTTGGAGTTAATCTCCACCTGGGAGTCGATGTAGTCGCACAGGCGACGCTCGCGGAAGAAGACATGGACGTGCTCTCGTCGATGATGGCCACTGGAATTCGTGGTGATGCGGCGGGCACGGTGACGGTCTGACGGAGGCAGGCAACAACAACAACAGGCGTCGACGGGATCAATTCTAGGTTAAACTTAGTTTGGGAACAATAACACAGAGACAATCAGTGTCACACAGATTAGACTGAGTTGGGCTGGGTGAGTGTATTATGGGCCTGGCCCGTCGACGAGTTTTTTCGTCCAGTGCTGACTTTCCTGAGTAGTATGAATGTACTAGTCTACTTTTTGGCACTAGTATAAACTATTTTAGGTCTTTGGATGGACGAAAATGGATAGCTGTTATTCATTTAAGGGTACCACAAAACAACTAGTTTCAGGGCTTAAGACGTCCTCGTTTTACGTGTTTTTCTTTGACCAAGAATTACTCTAATTACGTAAAGAGTTTTGGTATAAAACTAGTATCACTGGAAAGTATTTTTCAATACGGATCCAACGGTACTAATTATGTACAATATAATCAAGATTTTGTTGCTTAATTCTTTTGATCAAACTTTGCTTTAAAAAGCGTGTGCGCCTTAAGCCCTGAAACGGAGGTGGTCCTTGAGGCGTGAACAGAAAGAGGGTGTGAGATATAGGACGTCTAGGACGGGGAGCACACATGTTTACCCAGGTTGAGATCCAACTGCGGTGGTCAAATCCTAATCCTACCGTCAATCCACTATAATTGGCAAAACCCAGGGTTACAAAAGGGTTGAAGATAAGTTTGCATGTGGGAGTTGAGCTGTTGCTTTTTTTTACTAAAGGTTGTCCGTAGGCCGGTTTATATAGTCATCCGGCCTAGAAGTTACAAGGAAAATCCTATCTGACTATGGTACAGATTATAACATAGTCGATAACTACTACATCTTGTACTCCATGCTTTCTGACGTTAGACCTAAGTCGATAACTTTTCTAGACCTTCTCATAGCTGGATGAGCCTCCGCTGTCTAGTTGACTAGGACGTACGTGATGCCATAGGCTCTAACCACAAGTGGCCGACCCTGGTCTCCGGGAATAAGTGATGGACATGAGTATATCCAGAAAGTATAACCCCAACACGCGCGTGAAACTTTTATTTCGTTATAGCCGTGTTGTGCCTCAAACGAGAGGCTAAAATATGAAGTTGTCTAAAAAAAATTGTGTCACCAAATAGAGATAGAGCGTCTTTTGGAGCACTTTTTATTAGCCCCAAATGTCTTGAAAAACAGTTTTTTGGACATTGACCCTATCATACATCACCTGCTGGAGATGAACCCAACAACTTTTAGGTGTGAGCTAGGGCTTCTATAAGGTCTCTTCGACCGTTGGGAATATAATGATCTATTCGACCCGACACCCTTATGCAGTATCCAAGGTGATATCATTTTCGCAGGTGCTGTGACCTCTGTTGGATCCGAAGATGTAAGAAGTTTTTGACGAGATCATCCAAGAATGCAAAAAGAATCTGCGAGCCCTGGATCTCGAGCTTAATCTTTTTTATTTCATCTTTTGTGTACTTTCTCCGACCCATATTAGTTGACTTGTATTTATCTAGATTCGAATATATCTAGCACTATAACATATCTAGGTACATTCTAATATAGACAAATCTAAATCAACTAATATGGATCAGAGGAAGTATGTAAACCTAGAATGTATCGTGCTGTTTGTAGGTTTCTGAGTATGATGTAAGGGTGCGGTGGCATTTTGTGGTGGATGTTTGGGAGCACTTTCGGATGGCGTGCTTGATCTTGTAAAGTGTTGGTGATCCGCAGCGTTGAACAATTTGCTTTTTATAAAGCAGGGCATGTCAAAACTAAGCCATGAACGGTTAATTGGTTGTTTACTCTACAAAATATTATTTTGAGAGGATCACGGTAGTGGCGGGGTTCTGTTAATGCGAAAGGTTTGGGCACGGCTTCTCAGTCTATCTCTTTCAGCCCTCTCATATACTTCCGTCGTTTTAAAATATAAGATGTTTTATATTTTATAAAAAAAATATTTAAACTTCTTTTAGTGTATAGATTCACTCTAAATTCAAGTTAATCCATATACTTTCTTCGACCTATATTAGTTGATTCAAATTTCTAGATTTAGATGAATCTAGACACTATTTAGTATATAGGTTCATTCAAATTTTTACAAATTCTAGTCAAATAATATGGGTCAGAGGGAGTACTAAAAGAAGTTTACATATATTTTGCTAACAAAGCTGAAACATTTATATTTTAAAAGGGAGGGAGTATATGCATCGGCTGGTGCTAGACACGGTCTGGGAAAACCTTGGCATTGTCATTGCTAAGCACTTCCAGGAACAGTGGCATGATTCTCTTTCCCTCTCTAAATTCTCCACCCCCTTTTTCAACGCGGTGACATCTCTCTTGGCGCATCTTCATTCGCTGTCTATGTGTCACCCAAGACCTTTCTTAATTAGTGCAAAAGGCGCAAAATAAAGGGGATTGCAATGGGAAAGACCTATTTAGCCCTATGCAAATCAGCTAGTCATTGGTGTAAGCGAAGATCAGATAAATCCGTGGCATTAAACTATCTGCCATGGCCGACGGTAGTGCTCCCTGCAGTCAGATGGTTGTTACCTCCGATCCATATTACTTGTCGCTAAAACGGATGTAAGGGGTACCTGATTCCCTTTGGATGGAAATGGTTGGCTACATGAACTGTTCACATCAGATTTGCTTGTAGAGGCTTAGATTTGCACTCCGCTGTACTGTACCCAGGTAATCTCTTGGATTCAGGCCGGCAAAACAAAAACCCGGAGGACTGCCCTGTTATTTGAGTAGCACCATTTCCCACCAATACACAGTTAAGTACACTCGTGTGTATAGTTTGGTTCCCAGGATCCATTTCCCACCCACCACAAACCACGTTAAATACACTCGGCCTTAAGATACTTAACTGAATCTAATAATTTGAGGCTCCTTTTCACTCTACAAAAAATAGAAAAATAATTGGAGTGATGAGCTTTCACCATTGTACTGTAGGAAGAAATCGTCTAGCTAGCTAGGGTTGTGTTAACTCTACAAATTAATTTTATCAGACGATCAAGGTAGTGTCTTTTGGTGCTGCTAATATATATAGTGCGAAAGGTTGCATTGGGCACAGCTTCGTCTGAGCCCATCTCTTTCATACGGCTCATGCATCTGCTGCATGCCTAGACAGTCTGAAACCTTGGCATTATCATTGCTAACCACTTCCTCTCAGTAACAGTTGCATGAAGCTTCTCCTTTTCTCTTACGGCCAGTCGCATGCTTCTCTTTCCTCCCCTCTTTCTGAATTCTCCACCAGCCCCTTTAGTTAGTGCCGTGATATTGCCGTGATATTGCCGTGAGTCAGCCAAGACCTTGCTTACGGCGTAAAAGCCTCGTTTAACTCTCGTGTAGCTTTCCTACGCAAATCAGCTATTGCCCCGTGTCAGATGGGTGCTAGGGTTAATCGTGATGAGGCCGGTGACAATGGTCTTCTCTTCCCTACCTAGTGGCGGAGCTAGCCAAACTATATAGCCTGGACAAACCACACGGTGTCTTAGACTATGGCATCTTGCCCACCGAAACTCTGCTTAATTACTCTATACCTTCTCTAACTTAAACATGCTGGGTAGAGCCCGGGCAGCTGCCCGGCCTTGTCGGCCTGAAGCTCCGCCACCTGAATGAGAAAAGTTGTCTCTGGTTGTATGCATATATTAAATTTATGCTAAGATCTTCTATACTCCATACCTATCTATGGCTGTGAGAGAAAGGGAGAAAGTGCTGGCTCAGCCCACATGGGATCTGTCATTATTGATTTTCCTTTGGGGCGCGGGACAAAAGATGGCGATATTTCCGTTTATAAACGGTTTCGGGCCGAACTCGAATCCTGGCCCCACGCGCGTGCTTTTAGATCTGTGCTCTGGGCCTACTTGCTGCTGCATGGTTGACCGGCATCTTGATGGAAATACGAGGCCCTGTTTATTCGGCCCAATAATTCTCGGCTTTGCTAGTTCTGCTTGCTAAATGGGCGTGCGTGCACCGCTGCCGTCGTGGGTAAAAGACAATACACACATTATTTTCTTACATACTCCCTCTAACCCATATGAATTAGTTGACTTAGATTTATCTAGATACGAATGTATCTAGTTAAGTTTTAGTATTAAATATATTTGTATCTAGCCAAATTTAAGTTAACTAATATGAGTCGGAGGGAGTAGTTTTTTTCATGACCAGAAAAGGCAATACATTTAGTAAAGAAAATCTAGTTTAATCACATTTTGTAAAAGTGGTTCGAACCTAAATAACCAATGGTTAACCATTTTTACCCTAATAACCTAATGGTTAACCTAAATTATCCCTTTACACAAAATGGTTAAATAGGTTTGAATTAAAAAATAAATGCCTAACCTAATCCCATCGTTACTCGTTCCACCGATTTCGCGGGATGGCCGAGTCACGCACTGACAGATGTGTGAATTAAACAATGCTTGCATATACGATGAACTATGTCATGAGTACGTAGCATGTTTTGCTTGTGCCCTAATAAAGTAATGCTACACGGTGCTCCATTAGTACTTTCCAGAGGATTAGCTTTCAAGGGTATTTATCCAGCAGTAGATCCTTTAGATTCAATCTCAACTATGTTACAGCCTCGGATCGTTGGCAACGAACATTATGAAACTACTACTCAAAGAAGACTGAGAAGGCGCCAATTCCAGTAGCAGCTGCAATGGCCCAGATGAGCAGTGCGAGGGGAAGGGTGAGGCCGGCCATGCCCATAACCACGTAGCAGAAGGCGAACGTCAGCAGCGTGGTCAGGGCCCAGAGCAACGCCTTGAGCCTGTTCCTTCTTGGGGAGCCTGTCGCCGCCTTTTTGTAGAGGCAGAGGAAGGTGAAGAGCAGTACGAGTCCGGTCCAGGTGATGGCGACGAAGGCAACGATCGCCCCCTTGGAGTGGTACATCGCCATGCCGGAGTTGAAGGTGATGACGCCTAACAGCGCACCAACGAACACCCAAAAGAATTTGCTGTTGTCACTGAAGAGCGGAATGCCGGCTTCTGGTCCTGACGACGCAGTACTGCATAAGTAGATACGAAGTCATGAACATAATTCTTGTAGACACGGATATATTTTTGGACGAACGGCACGATCACGAGTCACGACACGGCGGCTCGGAGGTGAGGCGCCATTGAACTCCTTCAAGTAGCGCGTAACGGCGGGTGCCAATGAGAAGCGTGCCCCGGCCCCCAGCTGGCCACAGAAGGGAGCGGCGCTGGATGCCGAGCAGCATGCTGCTGAGGCAGTGTCAGTGTGGATGCATTGCTCTTCGAGAGGGACCCTGTGGACACCGAGCAGCGCGCTGCAGCGGCAGTGGACAGCTTGCTCGGCGCGCGAGAGGGACACGAAGTTGCCCGCGCCGATGACCACACAGTGTGGGACGCCGAGCGGCAAGCTGCAGCGGCAGTGGGCGGCTTGTTCGGCGAGAGGGACACGGAGTTGCGCGCGCGCGGCAGCGGCAGCGGATGCAATGGGCAGCAATGCGGCGCGGCGATCGGCATCAACTACGGGCAGGTGGGTAACAACCTTCCGACGCCGACGCAGGTGGTGTCTCTCCTGTCGTCGCTGCGTGTGGGCAAGGTGCGCATCTACGACGTGAACCCGCAGGTGCTGGCGGCGTTCGGCGGCACGGGCATCGAGCTGATCGTCACCGTGCCCAACGACCTGGTGCAGCCGATGGCCGCCAGCGCGGGGCAGGCCATGCAGTGGGTCACCGCCAACATCAGGCCCTACTTTCCCGCCACCCGCGTGACGGGCATCGCCGTGGGCAACGAGGTGTTCACCGACGACGACGAGGCGCTCAAGGCCAGCCTGGTCCCCGCCATGCGCAACCTGCACGCGGCGCTGGCGCAGCTGGGCATGGACGGCTACGTGCACGTCTCCACGGCCAGCTCCCTCGGCGTGCTCGCCAACTCCTACCCGCCGTCGCAGGGCGCCTTCACCCCGGACTGCGCCGCCCTCATGCTCCCCTTCCTCCGCTTCCTCGCCGAGACCAGCGCCCCCTTCTGGATCAACGCTTACCCCTACTTCGCCTACAAGGCCGACCCCGCCGTCGCAGGGCGCCTTCACCCCGGACTGCGCCGCCCTCATGCTCCCCTTCCTCCGCTTCCTCGCCGAGACCAGCGCCCCCTTCTGGATCAACGCTTACCCCTACTTCGCCTACAAGGCCGACCCGCAAAGTACGTACAGTAATTCGACGATCCACAATACTCTTTTCCGCCACGTCAGCGTAAGTACGTGGGACGCCGAGCGTGACTCTGCAGCGGCAGTGGACGGCTTATTCGGCGAGAGGGACGAGGAATTCCCCGCGCGCCGAGTGACGCGCTGCGGCGCCAGTGGACGGACTGCTGTGCTAGCCGAGGCCGAGGACGTTTGGTGTGGGACGCCGACACAGGTATCTACGCATTATGCACTTGTATTGTATGGAAGGGAAGATAAGAGACGACGGCATACCTGCCCTGCTCGAAGAAGGCACAAAAGGCACCGATCCCGGTCTCAGCGCCGATGAACCAGACGAGTAGCGCGAGGTGGAGATTAAGGCCAGCCTTGCCGACCATGAAGGCGAAACAGAAGGCAAGAAGTGTGGTGAGGGTCCAAACCGAAGCCCTCCGCTGTTTCGAAGGTGCCGAGCCAGCTTCCGCACTTTTGTAGTACCAGAGAGAGCAGACGAGCAGCAACAGATCGAGGTAGGAGATGACGACGAATGCCACGACTGCCTCGTCGTCCTTGGAGTAATACCCCGCCATGGCGGAGATTAAGGTGAGGAAGGCGAACACTGCAACTGCAACGGAGACAAAAAAGAAACTACCAGCATCACGGTGGCGCTCCGCAGCCAGGATAGGACGTGACGGACACATAGCTATACTTGACAATGAAAGAGAGGGATAGAGGGAGGGGAGGAAGTGAGAAGAGAGGGATAGAAGGAGGGGAGGAAGTGGGAAGAGAGAGAGAGAGCGGGGAAGAGGAAAGTGAGGTGAGAGCAAGATCGCCCGAGTATATATATATATGGGAATTATGACCTAGGGGCAACTTGGGAATGGAGAAGAAAAGGAAGGAACGAGGAAGTGAGGAACGGAGCTTTTCTCGGGTCATCTTGCAGCTAGACACCACTGTAGAAAAATGATGCTTGCCCACGCAGTCTTGTAGTGCAAGATCGACGAGCGCAAAAGCACGCACTCGAGGACCAGTAGGCGAGGTCACGTTCACCGATAGGCGCCCTAATGGGTGGCATATGTGCCGCGGAGACCAAACAAGCCTCAGTTTCTCCCGGCACTCGCCAAGACCAGGCAGCATCTCTAAACGGGAGAGCGGCGTTTTGAAAAATTCAAATTTAAAGATTCGGAAAATACAAAACAAATATGCGCAGGTAGATCAAATTTTTCGGATCGGGAAACAGTACACACACGAAATGCCTCAAATTTGCCTTTTTTTCTATCCCGGAAATAAATGGAATTTGGGATTTAAACTTTTCAATGTGTAGTGCGAATCCTTGGCTACATGCAACTATTTGTTTCGCATTTTTTTGAAGCTTTCTAAAAAAGGCCAAAATCGGGCCAAATAGAAATGAAAGAAGAGGATTAAAGGCTATACATGTTGGTCGGGCTCCATTAAGCTTATTCGCTCTAAATGGCCCCGAACTTAGTTCCGGCGTTCAGCGTCGGGCTTTTTTTTTGTCCGAATAGAACACGGCCTGGTCTGAAAAAAAAATACAGGTTGACCTAAAAATGACAACCCATGCTGCAATTTATAACGTTGCACCGAGCATTCCGACCCGAGAGCCTCACCCCCCCCCCCCCCATCGCTCCGCCGCTGCCGGTCAATTTGAGCCCCACGCACACCGAATCAGCCACCGCGACTGCCAGATGTCAACACCATGCCCCTCAACCGGACTTAGGGGAGGCCAAATCGCCTGAGCAGGGAGCTCGCGTGGTGGCACCTCCATGGCCTTGCAGTCTCCAAAGAGGAGTGTCGTTGCCAATGGACCGCGCAAGCGAGGTTCGCTGCACTACGTCAACAAGGCCCTGCGGTTTCGGCGGCCTTCCTCGGGCGTGAGGCTGAAGACGTAGAACCAGGGAGCGGGCGGTGCCCCCGCAGTCCACACGCACCGAGGCCTCGCTCATCCTTCCTCCGGTAGACAGCCAATGACGCGGAAGCAGGGAGCTCGTGCCGGAGGCCACGCTCTCCCACCCTGCTCCAATTCGAACAAGGAATTTCCATTCCCCTTCGACTCCGACAGGGAATTATCGTCGCTTGACGAGTATGTTCCGTCCAGGGACAAGTAGTAGGGGAGCCACGTGGTGCACGGGATTTAGTCATTGATGATGAGGAGGAGCGCCAGTCCGCACGCGCTGCTCGAGCGGAGAAGAAATGCGAGGTAGAATATATGTGATAGCATTGCTCACGGTGGCCAGCTCCATCGACTTGGAGTGCCAGGAGGCCGAGCAGCGCGCCCGTGAGCAACACTAGGCCTACATCCTTGCACAGTGGGAGCCCATGGAGAGGTGGTTGGTGGAGCACACCCGCCATGTCAAGATGGAGATCATCCATCTCTCCTCTGGCTCCGAATTAGCTCGGCACCGCATTGCAGTCATGCCCTAGGCTCCGATGAGGTCTCTCAGAGCCCATTTTTGTCACAATAGGGTAGAGTAGCAGCGGCGATAGACGCTGAAAATTTTGGTACAGTTTTGATGCAAAAAATACACTGTAATGTTGATGAACTCATGTTGTTGCTAATGAACTCCACGTGATCTTGCTATAATTTTCTGCGAATGCTTTAAAAAAAGAAGTTTAGGATTAGGGTTTCTATTCTTCCGCGAGCGATGTCGAACCGTGAAATTGTGGTAAGTTTAGGATTATGGTTTCTATTCTTTTGCAGCTACTTGTGGTAAGATGGCATGACACTGTGTTATGTTTCACTTGTTCGTAACATACAAATGAAGGGTTTCGCGGCATAGTAAATCAAAATTTTCTACGGAGTGAACAGAGGGAAAGCCAAGATCTAATCTAGGAGATGCAAACAACGAGAGAGATTGGATTAGATCTTCATACCCTTGAAGATTACGCAGTGAGCGTTAAATCGGGCGTGGGTGATGTAGTCGTACTCGCTTCTCCTCCTCGCGATCCGATCCGATCTAGCACCACAAGTGGCGGTGCCTCGTGAGATGCACACGCAGCACCTCGGCGTCTCCTCCTTCCTCGGACCAGCGAGTATGGTGGAGAGATAGATTGGATCTACAACACAACGGCGTGGTGTATATGGTGGAGAATTTCTGCTGCAGGGCTTCGCCTACAAACAGTCGGGAGGGAGAGAGGAAGGTAGCAAGGCTGCTAGGGCTTGGAGGAAAGTGTATAGGGGGGGGAGGGGGCGCACCACGCCTCTATATATAGAGGGGGGGCGGCCAGCCCTTGCCACTCCTCCAAGCCTATCTCTAGTTTAAACAATTTAAACTCTCCCTTATCTAGAAATCCTATCTCTAGTTTAAACGATTTAAACTCTCCCTTATCTAGAAATCCTATCTCTAGTTTAAACGAGTTTAAACTTATCTAGGATCGGCTGGGCCCTATGGGGCCTTGTGCCCCTGGCCCAATGCGGCCAGGACACTCCCTCATAGGCCCATGCCCCCTCCCGGAAGGTGGGGCCACGTTGGTCCCCTTCCGGAAGGTTCTAGAAGCTTCCGGTACAATACCGATTAACCCGGAACAATTCCGAACTCCAAAAACTGCACTGCCTTATATGAATCTTATTCCGGACCATTCCGTAACCTCTCGTGATATCCGGATCCCATCCGAGACTCGAACAAAAATTCATAAACCAATTATCCAATCTATCCTAGCGTCGAGATCGTTAAGTGTGTGACCTGCGGGTTCGAGAATATGCGACATGATCTTCTATCAATAATCAACAGCGGGTCCAGGCACCCATATTGACTCCCACACATTCATCGATGATCATAGCGGATGAACCACGATGCCGAGGATTAAATCAATCCCATATATATATTCCTTCGTCTCGCGATATTTTACTTGCCCGAGATTCGATCGTCGATGCGTCATACCTAGTTCAATCTCGTTCACAAAAGTACTTTACTGATTCGTAATCCGATATCACTTTGTGATTAACTCCTTAACCACATGCTTGCAAGCGGTGTTGATATCGATTACCGAGTGGGCCAGTATATCTCTCCGACTTGGGAGGGACAAATTCCATCTCGATACATACAACCCAACAGATACTTTCCGATCACCTGAGAGACACCTTTATGATCACCCTCTCATAGGATGGCGTTTGATGACCTCAAAGCTTTCTTCCGGTACCAGGGAGTTGCATTATCTCATGGTCTAAGGAATACAATATTTGACATAGGAAAAGCTTGCAAAGATGAACACGATGAACGATCTAATTGCTTCGCTTAGTTTGGTGCATGCATCATATCATTCTCCCAATGATATGATCTCATTATCAATTGACAACTCATGTCTATGGTTAGAAAACCTTAACCATCATTGATCAATGAGCTAGTCCATAGAGGCGTACTAGGGACACGGTGTTGTTCACAAACCACACAAGTATTAAAGTTTCCGCTTAATACAATTCTAGCATGGAACATAAACTTTATCATGAACAAGAATTATAATAATAACATCTTTATTATTGCCTCTAGGGCATAATTCCAACAGTCTCCCACTTGCACTAGAGTCAATAATCTAGTTTACATCGGCAACAATCTCACACCCATGGCAGAGGTGTTGATCATGTTTACACGTGGAAGAGGTTTAGTCGGTGGATGCGACATTCGGATCCGTATGTACTTGCTAATCTTGATCTCCATACGCTATATAATCTCGGATTATATGAAACTTGCAGTTGATATGCTTGGTCTTTGGATGATATCTTGGTTCCTTAGCGAGTGCTATGGCGCGATGTTGTCACAATATCTCCGATGGGTCCAATGCACTTGGAACCACGCCAAGCTCGATGATGAAGTTTCATCCAAACTCCTTCACTTGGCCAACCTGCGGCCATGTATTCGCTTCTCTGTAGATCCGCGATCACGCTTTGCTTGCAGCTTCTCGACTCCACTCCTCCATTCAAAATATAAACGTATCTGCGAGATTTGGAATAATCCTTGTCGATGTCGAAACTAGCGTCGACGTAACCTTTTACGACAAGCTGTTCATCACCCCATAGACTAAGAACATTTCTTTAGTTCTATTTAGGTACTTTAGGATGTTCTTCACGGTGTCGATGTTCACTCTGGATCACTTTGATATCTTTCGTCAAACTAAAAGAGCATTGGACACATCGGTCTAGTACACGGCATGGCATACATGATGGAACCTATGGCCGAGGCATAAGGCACTTTTATCATAGCTTCCCTATCATTTCTGGTATGGACCAGAGCCTTGCTCAATATCTTACACGACAACATAGGCCTTGAACCTTTCTTTGCCTTATCCATTGAACCTTTTGAACTTTGTCTAGGTATGTACTCGGCTTAAAGCTATCGAGCGTCTTTGTCTATCTCTATAGATCTTGATGCCCAATATATAGCAGCTTCACCTAGGTCTTTCATTGAAAAACACTTGTTCAAATAACTCTTCACATCGTTAAGCATGTTGATGTCATTTCCGATAATCAATATGTCATCCACATATAGTACCGTAAGCGTCACGAGCTCCCACTCACTTTCTTGTAGATACAAGCTTCGTAGCAATTTGGAACAAATCCAAAGCTCTTGATCACTTGATCAAAGCGAAGGTTCAACTCGAGATGCTTGCTTCATCCATAAATGGAGCAGCTGAAGTTTGCATACTTTACTAGCATCCTTAGGATCGACAAAACCTTGGGTTGCATCATATACAACTCTTCATCAATGTTCCCATTGAGGAAAGCGATCTTGACATCCATCGCCATATTTCATAATCATGAAACGCAGCAATTGCTAATAAAATCCGAATGGACTTAAACATCGCTACGGAGAGAAAGTCTCATCGTAGTCAACACCTTGAACTTGTCGAAAACCTTTGCGACAAGCCATGCTATAGACGGTAACATTACCATCCACGTCCGTTTTCTTCTTGAAGATCCATTTGCACTCAACGGCCTTTCGGTCGCTAGGAGGTCCACCAAAGTCCATACTTGGTTTTCGCTCATGGATCCCAATTCGGTTCATGGCTTCAGCCATTTCTCGAGTGGGCTCATCATCGCTTCCTCATAGTTCGTAGGTTCTTGTCTTCTACCAACAAGACAGTCAAGACAGGTTGCCGTACCACTCGGGAGGGCACGCGACCTTGTCGACTGCGACGTTCGATGGCAACATCGTCCAAGCTTCATGATCCTTGTCATTAGCTTCCTCTATTGTTGGTGCGGCGACCTGGAACAATTTCAGGTCTGCGCTACTCTCTAATTCAACGAAGGTTCAATAACCTCGTCTAGCTCTACTTTCCTCCCACTCACTTCTTTCGAGAAATTCCTTCTCAAGAAAGGAACCGTTCTTCATGACAAACACTTTGCCTTGGTTACGTGATAGAAGGTATACCCAATGGTTTCCTTAGGGTATCCTATGAAGACGCATTTCTCCGCTTTGGGTTCGAGCTTGTCCCATCAACTTCTTGGCGTAAGCTTCGCATCCCCAAACTTTAAGAAACGACTTAGGTTTAGCACCAAACCACAGTTCATACGGTGTCGTCTCAGCGGATTTAGATGGAGCCCTATTTAAAGTGAATGCAGCGGTTTCTAATGCATAACCCCAAAATGATAACGGTCGATGAGACATCATTGATCGGACCATATCTAATAGGGTTCGATTCGGATCGAACACACCATTCTTGTTGTGGTGTTCGGGTGGCGTGAGTTGTGAAACGATTCCACTTGCTTTAAGATGCGTGAGAAAATCATAACTCAAATAAATTCACCTCCACGATCGGATCGTAGAAACTTAATCTTTACATTACGATGGTTCTCCACTTCATTCAAATTCTTTGAACTTTTCAAACGTTTGATTTATGTTTCATCAAATAGATATACCCATATCTACTTAAGTCATCGGTAAAAGTGAGAAAATAGCGATATCCACCGCGTCGAAACACTCATCGGTCGCATACATCGGTATGTATGATTTCCAACAAGTTCGCTTTCGCTCCATCATCTGGGAGAACGGGTTTTGATCATCTTGCCCATGAGGCATGGTTCGCATGTGTCAAATGATTCAAAATCAAGAGACTCCAAAAGTCCATCGAATGGAGTTTCTTCATGCGCTTTATACCAATATGACCTAGCAGCGATTGCCACAAATAAGTAGTATTATCACTATCTACTTTGCATCTCTTAGCCTCAATGTTATGGATGTGTGTTTCATCCCTTTCGAGATTTAGAAGAAATAAACCATTCACAAGAGGTGCATGACCATAAAAGATGTTACTCATATAAATAGAACAACCATTATTCTCGATTTAAATGAATAACCGTCTTGCAATAAACATGATCCGAAATAATGTTCATGCTCAACGCAGCACATAATAACATTTATTAAGGTTTACAACTAATCCGAAGGTAAAACTAAGGAGAGCGTCAAGCGGCCATCACATCAACTCTTGATCCGTTGCCAACGCATCGTCACCTCATCCCTAAGCCGTCTATTCCGTAGCTCCTGTTTCGAGTTACAAATATTAGCAACTGAACCGGTATCAAATACCCATGAACTACCACGAGGGCTAGTAAGGAAAACATCAATAACATGTATATCAAATATAACTTTGATGGTGCCAGCCTTCTTGTCCGATAAGTACTTCGGACAGTTGTGCTTCCAGTGACCCTTGTCCTTGCAATAGAAGCACTCAGTGTCGGGCTTAGGACCAGACTTGAGCTTCTTCTCAGCAGGGGCATTGCGCTTGCCGCCGCCCTTCTTGAAGGGCTTCTTTGCTCCCTTACCTTTCTTAAAGGAGGGCTTGTTGACCATCAACACATGATTATCCTTCTTGATGTCCACCTCCGCAACCTTCAGCTTTGCGAAGAGCTCGGTGATCGTATCAGTGGAGCCAATCTGATTATGAGTCACTACAAAACTTTTGTAGCTGGGAGGGAGTGATTGCATAACCCTGTCAATCTTGAGCTCCTATGGAATCGTGCATTCCGGTTGCTTAAAGGCGTTGAGTGTAGCCGTCATCTTTATGGCGTGCTCACTAACGGAACTCCTTCCTCCATCTTGCGGTTAAAGAACTTCTCGGAGATCTCATATCTCTCGAGCGGGCTTGAGTGCGAAACATGGTTTTCGGCTCCTCGAGAATCTCAAAGGGCGGGATACTCTTCAAAAGCGATTTTGAAGTTCGGTTCCATAGCAAACAACATGGTACTCATAATCACACCATAATCATCTTTACTTGATCGATGACAGCTTTCTCATCGGTAGCATTCTTGTGGGGGTCACCTAACGCTTTCCCAAGGACATAGTCCTTTTGTCCCATGACGAATGATTCTTAGATTGCGGAACCAATTGGTGAAGTTAGACCCATTATTTCTAAGCTTTTCCTTCTCAGCAAAAACGTTGAAGTTGAAGTTGGACTTGGCCATGTGATCTACAGTATTTGCAAGTACAATTTAGACTATGTTCATGATAAATAGTTCAACTTAATCAAATTACTAGATGAACTACCACTAAATTCAACATCCCTCAAGTTGTTTAGTGAACACGATCCAAATTCACCACACCTAATCCGATCATCACGAGAAGAGATGTGGTTTCAATGGTGGACAACGAAGTGTCGATCATATCATTCATATGACTCATGCTTAACCTTTCGGTTCTTGTGTTCGAGACCATGTATGCACATGCTAGGCTCGTCAAGTTAGACCCAAGTATTTCGGCGTGTGCAAAACTGGCTTGCACCCGTTGTATGTGGTAGAGTCTATAGCACCCGATCATCACGTGATGCTTGGAAGCGACGAACTTCATAGCGGTGCATACTTGGGGAGAACAGTTTTATCTTGATCTTTAAGTGAGGAATCATCTTATAATGCTACCGTCGCGATCTAAGCATAATAAGATACATAAAGGGATAAACATCACATGCATATAACTTTATGTGACATGGTATAGCCAATCTTCAAGAATGATCTCCATCTTGTGCGTTCCCATGATCTCCATCACTCCACCATGATTGCCTCCACCACGAATAGCAACTACAACTATTGCTAACTACTTAGCGATAAAGTAAAGCTATTACATGGCGTATAAGAAGTTGACTCGCAGGTCATACACAATTATAAATACAACCATATGGCTCCTGCCGGTTGTGTACTCATCGACATGCAAGTCGTGAAACATTACAAAACATGATCATCGCATACAATATACACATCACATCTTGGGCCATACCATATCACAGAAAACACTCCCTGCAAAAACAAGTTAGACGCCTCTACTTTGTCGTTGCATGTTTTACGTGGCTTATGGGAGTAGATGCTAAGAACGATTCTTACCTACAAAAGCCACAACGGTGATATTATGGTTGCCAAACTCCGTGTTAATCCCATGATAACTATAGTGAGAGAAATCGACATCCACCGGCCGCATGTGGTACAAGCCACACGTCAAGTGAGCCGGTCTCATGAACGACGTCGCGTAAGGTTGGCTGGACGCCTCAATCTCACTATCCCGTCATAAGAAGAACACAAACAAGAGGCTTGCAACAGAAAACATCAACGCCCGCAACAACCATGTTGCGTTCTACTCGTGAAACACATCTACGCATAGATCTAGCTCTGATACCGCTGAAGGGTTTCGCGGCATAGTAAAACAAAATTTTCTACGGAGCGAACAGAGGGAAAGCCAAGATCTAATCTAGGAGATGCAAACAACGAGAGAGATTGGATTAGATCTTCATACCCTTGAAGATTCGACAGCGGAACGCTCGTCAACGTGGGTGATGTAGTCGTACTCGCTTCTCCTCCTCGCGATCCGATCCGATCTAGCACCACAAGTGGCGGTGCCTCCGTGAGATGCACACGTGCAGCACCTCGACGTCTCCTCCTTCCTCGGACCAGCGAGTATGGTGGAGAGATAGATTGGATCTACAACACGACGGCGTGGTGTATATGGTGGAGAATTTTTGCTGCAGGGCTTCTCCTACAAACAGACGGGAGGGGGAGAGGAAGGTAGCAAGGCTGCTAGGGCTTGGAGGAAGGTGTATAGTGGGGGAGGGCACCACCCTCTATATAGAGAGGGCAGCCAGCCCTTGCCCTCCTCCAAGCCTATCTCTAGTTTAAACAATTTAAACTCTCCTTATCTAGAAATCCTATCTCTAGTTTAAACGATTTAAACTCTCCCTTATCTAGAAATCCTATCTCTAGTTTAAACGAGTTTAAACTTATCTAGGATCGGTGGGCCCTATGGGGCCTTGTGCCCTGGCCCAATGCGCCAGGACACTCCCTCATAGGCCCCTCCCGGAAGGTGGGTCCACGTTGGTCCCTTCCGGAAGGTTCTAGAAGCTTCCGTACAATACCGATTAACCCGAACAATTCAACTCCAAAACTGCAACGCCTTATATGAATCTTATTCTCCGGACCATTCCTAACCTCTCGTGATATCCCGGATCCCATCCGAGACTCGAACAAAATTCATAAACCAATTATCCAATCTATCCTAGCGTCGAGATCGTTATGTGTGACCTGCGGGTTCGAGAATATGCACATGATCTTCTATCAATAATCAACAATGGGTGCAGGCACCCATATTGACTCCAACACATTCATCGATGATCATATCGGATGAACCACGATGCCAGGATTCAATCAATCCCATATATATATTCCCTTCGTCTCGCGATATTTTACTTGCCCGAGATTCGATCGTCGATGCAGTCATACCTAGTTCAATCTCGCTCACGAAGTACTTTACTCGTGTAATCCGATATCACTTTGTGATTAACTCCTTAACCACATGCTTGCAAGCGGTGTTGATATCGATTACCGAGTGGGCCCAAGTATATCTTTCCGACTTGGGAGGGACAAATTCCATCTCGATACATACAACCCAATGATACTTTCCGATCACCTGAGAGACACCTTTATGATCACCCTCTCATAGGATGACGTTTGATGACCTCAAAGCTTTCTTCCGGTACCAGGGAGTTGCATTATCTCATGGTCTAAGGAATACAATATTTGACATAGGAAAAGCTTCGCAAAGATGAACACGATGAAACGATCTAATTGCTTCGCTTAGTTTGGGTCTGTCCATCATATCATTCTCCCAATCATATGATCTCATTATCAATTGACAACTCATGTCTATGGTTAGGAAACCTTAACCATCATTGATCAATGAGCTAGTCCA
This sequence comes from Avena longiglumis, assembly GCA_030063025.1. NCBI lineage: Eukaryota > Viridiplantae > Streptophyta > Magnoliopsida > Poales > Poaceae > Avena > Avena longiglumis. The sequence continues at coordinate 36,343,773 of CP125978.1, forward strand.
TAGAGGCGTACTAGGGACACAGTGTTGTTCACAAACCACACAAGTATTAAAGTTTCCGCTTAATACAATTCTAGCATGGAACATAAACTTTATCATGAACAAGAATTATAATAATAACATCTTTATTATTGCCTCTAGGGCATAATTCCAACAACAAATTAATGTGCACTAACACACTCTCTTCTCAATCATAGGCTAGCCCGAAGCTCATTGAGTTGGCGCACACGCTCATAGTGAATTATGCTAAAATGAAAACGATTTTCACACACAAATATGTAGATCATAAACAACTCTAGGGTTCATATTATATGCTGAAGGCCATAGATTTCCCTGTAGACAACAAATAAGGTGTCGTCAATGTTAACATGGGTCCATGTCAGAGGAGGGTCTGGCTTAGGACCTGGCTAACACAACCACTTCGATTAGGGATACTGCTTGGCTGCTGCTGATGGTTGTCATGATTTGTTGACGAGGTCATGTATATTTTGGGTTGTGGTGTGATATCCCTCCATTAGATGAAAACTGGTCCTTGGTATGTAATATTATAAAAGGTGGTATATATTAACCTCTCCGATGATGAACTTGTGATACATCATGAGATGATGTTTTTTATGTTTATCTCGTGGTGCATCAGCTATTCGGATAACGTTGAAGTGATTATCTACTGCCGAGTGCATGATAACTTCATCACTCATAAGAAGAGGCTACTGTAGCAGCTGTTTTGAAGACAACTAAACATGAGCTTTTTGTTTTTGCTTGCTCCCTGGGCTGCAATGCATGCAACCAAACAACCATGACACATATGTCCTCCGAGCCAAAAAGAGACCAGCCAGACAACCAAACCAATTACAGAACATGGACCAAAACCCGTTTTTTGCGGGACATGACCAGTGCCTTGCCCCATCGAGCTCCAAAATACATACGGGCTACAAACACGCCCAAGAGTGATCACCATACACAGATCCATCAACACTCCTTACTCTCTGTTACAAGATGCATATCTGTAAATTCTTGAAGTGGACATAGCGTCCACGACTTGCTGGTAGGATGCAACGAAAATATGCAAAAGGTTTTGACAATGTATCGGTCATAAAGATAGGACAAAAATGTTACTAGGCGCGTGGGAATGAAGGGGCATTTGGTAGTCCGCAACCAATTTGGGTCTCGTCCTGGCTAGGCCATGGGGGCATGCCCACGCGAAAACGGGGTCTCGCCAACTTTGGCTGTTAGTTTGGTATCCTACATTGCATGGCTAGGAACCCATGCCCTAGTTTTATTGGTTGCCTGCAATTCCTCATTGTGGTTTAGTACAGGAAACACATACCTGTTAGTAGACAGTTGTTTGATTTAGCTTGCACACACAACTGTCATATCATCACCTTTTTAAAAAATGTGAGCTTACCACCATCCAACAGATCATAGTCACACACATATCATAGGTACTAACAAGCATACTACCATATTAATAGTCATAGATTAATGATACCTTCGATCCGGATTACGGATGTAGTATAGATCTTTTTACCTAGTAGACCTAGATTTATCGAATCTTCGGGAAGTAGAAAGCAAAGTGAGATTACTTAAACGGACCTTAGAGATTTTTTGAATTCCTATTGCGTTTTCACCGGACCAAGAGTTTGCGATCTTTTTGTTGTTGTTGACGATGGAGAGACAGAGAGGGCCTAGGGTCTTCGATTTTCACCAGTAGCTGTGCAAAACATCTGATGGGAATAATATATAATAATAAAGTATGCATGTAATCGTTAGAGCAAGATAATTATATAGGAGTCCATTTATCTTGTGGAACTACTCATATGGAATTCTGGATCTATCTATGGAGTATTGTATTGTATTGTATTGTATTGTATTGTATTGTATTGATGGCATATGGAATTATGGAATTATTTATTGACTACATCAATATTGTGGGTTTCACTCCCGGTGGTATGACTTTGTTTCCTAACTCATCTTGTTTTAATTGTCTTTGTTATGAAATTGGCTTTCTCTTTAGTGTTTCCATTTGTATTCAAATGCAAATTATAAATATGCACACATTTAGGGGGAGCCTCTTTCATTTCCTTAAGGTGTTGTTAGTAGGTTTTATTGCAAATCCTAGTATTGTCATCTAACACCAAAAATGGGGAGATTGAAAGAGCATTTCATAATCCCTAGTGTTTTGTGTGTTAGATAACAATATCAAGGATTATTTAATGTGTGTTTAAGTGCTGTAGATATCTAACTTGAAAGGAAAATAAAACTGTTTTTGGGGGGCGGATAATCCGCCCCTACCAGGGGTGGATAATACGCCCCTCCCCAAACTCAGAAGGGCGCAACCCTCAGAAGGGGGGCGGAGTATCTGGTGGATTTTCCGGCCAAGCCGGATAATCCGCCGCCCTGGATTTTCTCCAAGACAATCGTGGCATCACCTTCTGTATGGGGGGAGGATTTTCCCTCGGAGTTTCCGTCCTCGGGGCGGACTTTCCCCCAGGGTGGATAGTCCGCCCCTTGAGGGGGTGGATAATCCCCCCCTCGAGATTTTTCACCAAGACAATACCGGTGTCACCTTCTGTATGGGGGGCGGATTTCCCCCCGGAGTTTCCATCCTGGGGGCGGACTTTTCCCCCAGAGCGGATAGTCCGCCCCTAGTGGGGGCGGATAATCCGCCCCCAAACTTCTCCAACGGCAAGATCTGGGCAGGGGTATTTAAGCCAGCCTTCCCCTCCTGCCAGAACTCTTGATTCATTCGAAAAAGTCAGGATCTGTTCTTCAACCTTCATCCAAGAGAGCTCCACCTTCATCCACCCAAAGGCCTGAAGGGTTTCGCGGCATAGTAAATCAAAATTTTCTACGGATGCGAACAGAGGGAAAGCCAAGATCTAATCTAGGAGATGCAAACAACGAGAGAGATTGGATTAGATCTTCATACCCTTGAAGATTCAGACAGGCGAACGCTCGGAACGTGGGTGATGTAGTCGTACTCGCTTCTCCTCCTCGTGATCCGATCCGATCTAGCACCACAAGTGGCGGTGCCTCCGTGAGATGCACACGTGCAGCACCTCGACGTCTCCTCCTTTCTTGGACCAGCAAGTATGGTGGAGAGACGGATTGGATCTACAACACGACGGCGTGGTGTATATGGTGGAGAATTTCTGCAGCAGGGCTTCGCCTACAAACAGTCGGGAGGGAGAGAGGAAGGCAGCAGGGCGGCTAGGGTTGGAGGGGAAGGTACGAGCAAATGGATTCGCCCGTTTTGGTGTTGGACCAGCGCAGTATGTATGAGCGAATGGATTCGCCCATTCGTTGAGTACAGGCTCGCAACTCCTCGATCGAGGCGGGCCTTTTACTGGTGCCTTTGAAGTTTCGAATGAAACTATAAGCCAGCTCCTCCCAGCTTCGGATGGATCCTGAAGATAGGCTGCTAAGCCAGATCCAGGCTGTGCCTGTCAGCTGCAGCTGAAGGCTGTTGGAATTATGCCCTAGAGGCAATAATAAAGATGTTATTATTATAATTCTTGTTCATGATAAAGTTTATATTCCATGCTAGAATTGTATTAAGCGGAAACTTTAATACTTGTGTGGTTTGTGAACAACACCGTGTCCCTAGTACGCCTCTATGGACTAGCTCATTGATCAATGATGGTTAAGGTTTCCTAACCATAGACATGAGTTGTCAATTGATAATGAGATCATATACTTGGAGAATGATATGATGGACATACCCAAACTAAGCGAAGCAATTAGATCGTTTCATCGTGTTCATCGTTGCGAAGCTTTTCCTATGTCAAATATTGTATTCCTTAGACCATGAGATAATACAACTCCCTGGTATCGAAAGAAAGCTTTGAGGTCATCAAACGTCATCCTATGAGAGGGTGATCATAAAGGTGTCTCTCAGGTGATCGGAAAGTATCTGTTAGGTTGTATGTATCGAGATGGAATTTGTCCCTCCCAAGTCGGAGAGATATACTTGGGCCCACTTTCAATCGATATCAACACCGCTTGCAAGCATGTGGTTAAGGAGTTAATCATAAAGTGATATCGGATTACGGAACGAGTAAAGTACTTGCGTGGACGAGATTGAACTAGGTATGCTAGCATCGACGATCGAATCTCGGCAAGTAAAATATCGCGAGACAAGGGAATATATATATGGGATTGTTTGAATCCTGGCATCGTGGTTCATCCGATATGATCATCGATGAATGTGTGGAGTCAATATGGGTGCCTGCACTGTTGATTATTGATAGAAGATCATGTCTCATATTCTTGAACTCGCAGGTCACACACTTAACGTGTCTCGACGCTAGGATAGATTGGATAATTGGTTTATGAATTTTTGTTTGGAGTCTCGGATGGCATCCGGACATCACGAGGTTCGAATGGTCCGGAGAATAAGATTCATATAAGGCGGTGCAGTTTTTGGAGTTCTAATTGTTCTGGGTTAATCGGTATTGTACCGGAAGCTTCTAGAACCTTCCGGAAGTGGACCAACGTGGCCCCACCTTCCGGGAGGGGGCATGGGCCTATGAGGGAGTGTCCTGGCCGCATTGGGCCAGGGGCACAAGGCCCCATAGGGCCCAGCCGATCCTAGAGAGTTTAAATCGTTTAAACTAGAGATAGGGTTTCTAGAAGAGGGGAGAGTCCATGCCCCCCACTCCTTATCCTTTGGGCTTTGGGGAGGGGCTAGGGCTGCGCCCCCCCTCTATATAAATAGGGGTGGGGGCGCACCAACCCCACACACCTCTCCTCCAAACCCTAGCCGCCTTGCTAGCTTTCCTCTCTCCCTCCCGACTGTTTGTAGGCGAAGCCCTCTTGCAGAAATTCTCCACCATATACACCACGCCGTCGTGTTGTAGATCCAATCTATATCTCCACCATACTTGCTGGTCCGAGGAAGGAGGAGACGTTGAGGTGCTGCACGTGTGCATCTCACGGAGGCACCGCCACTTGTGGTGCTAGATCGGATCGGATCACGAGGAGGAGAAGCGAGTATGACTACATCACCCACGTTCCGACGAACGTTCCACTGTGCGAATCTTCAAGGGTATGAAGATCTAATCCAATCTCTCTCGTTGTTTGCATCTCCTAGATTAGATCTTGGCTTTCCCTCTGTTCGCATCCGTAGAAAATTTTGATTTACTATGCCGCGAAACCCTTCAAAGGGTATCGAGCTAGATCTATGCGTAGATGTGTTTCACGAGTAGAACGCAACATGGTTGTTGCGGTGTTGATGTTTTCTGTTGCAAGCCTCTTGTTTGTGTTCTTCTTATGACGCGGATAGTGAGATTGAAGGTCCAGCCAACCTTACGCGACGTCGTCATGAGACCGCTCGCACTTGACGTGTGGCTTGTTCCACACATGTGGCTATTGGATGTCGGTTTCTCACTATAGTTGTCATGGGATTAACACCGAGTTTGGCAACCATAATATCACCGTTGTGGCTTTCCGTAGGTAAGAATCGTTCTTAGCATCTACTCCCATAAGCCGTGTAAAACATGCAACGACAAAGTAGAGGCGTCTAACTTGTTTTTGCAGGAGTGTTTTCGTGATATGGTATGGCCCAAGATGTGATGTGTATATTGTATGTGATGATCATGTTTTGTAATGTTTCACGACTTGCATGTCGATGAGTACACAACCGCAGAGCCATATGGTTGTCTTTATAATTACGTATGACCCGAAGTCAACTTCTTATACTCCATGTAATAGCTTCACTTTATCGCTAAGTAGTTAGCAATAGTTGTAGTTGCTATTCGTGGTGGAGGCAATCATGGTGGAGTGATGGAGATCATGCCGGAACGCACAAGATGGAGATCATTGCGCGAAGATTGGCTATACCATGTCACATAAAGTTATATGCATGTGATGTTTATCCCTTTATGTATCTTATTATGCTTAGATCGCGACGGTAGCATTATAAGATGATTCCTCACTTAAAGATCAAGATAAAAACTGTGTTCTCCCCAAGTATGCACCGTTGCGAAAGTTCGTCGTTTCCAAGCATCACGTGATGATCGGGTGCTATAGAATCTACGCTCACATACAACGGGTGCAAGCCAGTTTTGCACACGCGGAAATACTTGGGTCTAACTTGACGAGCCTAGCATGTACAGACATGGCCTCGGAACACAAGAACCGAAAGTTTAAGCATGAGTCATATGAATGATATGATCGACACTTTCTTGTCCACCATTGAAACCCCATCTCTTCTCGTGATGATCGGATTAGGTGTGGTGAATTTGGATCGTGTTCACTAAACAACTTGAGGGATGTTGAATTTAGTGGGAGTTCATCTAGTAATTTGATTAAGTTGAACTATGTATCATGAACATAGTCTAAATTGTACTTGCAAATCAGAGATCACATGGCCAAGTCCAACTTCAACTTCAACGTTTTTGCTGAGAAGGAAAAGCTTAGAAACAATGGGTCTAATTTCACCAATTGGTTCCGCAATCTAAGAATCATTCTGTCTGGCGGACAAAAGGACTATGTCCTTGGGAAAGCGTTAGGTGACCCCCTAATCAGCTACCGATGAGAAAGCTGTCTATCATCGGCAGCAAAGATGATTATGGTGTGATTAAGAGCACCATGTTGTTTGCTATGGAACCGAACTTCAAAATCGTTTTGAAACCTATCCCGCCCTTTGAGATTCTCGAGGAGCCGAAAACCATGTTTCGACTCAAGCCCGCTTCGAGAGATATGAGATCTCGAGAAGTTCTTTAACGCAAGATGGAGGAAGGGAGTTCCGTTAGTGAGCACGCCATAAAGATGTCGGGCTACACTCAACGCCTTGAGCAACTGGAATGCACGATTCCGGAGGAGCTCAAGATTGACAGTTTCGCAATCACTCCTCCCAGCTACAAAAGTTTTGTAGTGACTCATAATCGATTGGCTCCATCGATCACCGAGCTCTTCGCAAAGTCAAGGCTGCGGAGGTGGACATCAAGAAGTATAATCATGTGTTGATGGTCAACAAACCCTCCTTTAAGAAAGGTAAGGAGCAAATAAGCCCTTCAAGAAGGGCGGCAAGCGCAATGCTCTGCCGAGAAGAAGCTCAAGTCTGGTCCTAAGCCGGACATCGAGTGCTTCTATTGCAAGGACAAGGGTCACCGGAAGCGAATCGTCCGAAGTACTTAGCATAAGAAGGTGGCACCATCAAAGGTATATTTGATATACATGTTATTGATGTTTTCCTTACTAGCCCTCGTGGTAGTGCACAGGAATTTGATACCGTTCGCTTCCTAATATTTGTAACTCGAAACAGAGCTACGGAATGAGACGGCTTGCGAGGGATGAGGTGACGATCTTGGCGTTGCCAGCGGATCAAGAGTTGATGTGATGGCCGTCACGCTCTCCTTAGTTTTACCTTCGGATTAGTTTTAAACCTTAATAAATGTTATTATGTGCTGCGTTGAGCATGAACATTATTTCGGATCGTGTTTATTGCAAGACGGTTATTCATTTAAATCGAGAATAATGGTTGTTCTATTTATATGAGTAACATCTTTTATGGTCATGCACCTCTTGTAAATGGTTTATTTCTTCTAAATCTCGAAGGGATGAAACACACATCCATAACATTGAGGCTAAGAGATGCAAAGTAGATAGTGATAATACTACTTATTTGTGGCAATGTCGCTAGGTCATATTGGAGTAAAGCGCATGAAGAAACTCCATTCGATGGACTTTGGAGTCTCTTGATTTTGAATCATTTGACACATGCGAACCATGCCTCATGGGCAAGATGATCAAAACCCCGTTCTCCGGTATGATGGAGCGAGCAACGGACTTGTTGGAAATCATACATACCGATGTATGCAGACCGATGAGTGTTTCGACGCGCGGTGGATATCGCTATTTTCTCACTTTTACCGATGACTTAAGTAGATATGGGTATATCTATTTAATGAAACATAAATCTGAAACATTTGAAAAGTTCAAGGAATTTCATAATGAAGTAGAGAACCATCGTAACAGAAAGATTAAGTTTCTACGATCCGATCGTGGAGGTGAATATTTAATTTATGATTTTCTCACGCATCTTAAAGCAAGTGGAATCATTTCACAACTCACGCCACCCGGAACACCACAGCGCAATGGTGTGTCTGAACGCCGGAATTGAACCCTATTAGATATGGTCCGATCGATGATGTCTCTTATTGATTTGCCGTTATCATTTTGGGGTTATGCATTAGAAACCGCTGCATTCACTTTAAATAGGGCTCCATCTAAATCCATTGAGACGACACCGTATGAACTGTGGTTTGGTGCTAAACCTAAGTTGTCGTTTCTTAAAGTTTGGGGATGCTAAGCTTACGTCAAGAAGTTGATGCCGGACAAGCTTGAACCCAAAGCGGAGAAATGTGTCTTCATAGGATACCCTAAGGAAACTATTGGGTATACCTTCTATCACAGAACCGAAGGCAAAGTGTTTGTCGCAAAGAACGGTTCCTTTCTTGAGAAGGAGTTTCTCTCGAAAGAAGTGAGTGGGAGGAAAGTAGAGCTTGACGAGGTTATTGAACCTTCTCTTGAATTGGAGAGTAGCGCAGACTGAAATTGTTCCAATGCCGCCGCACCAACAATAGAGGAAGCTAATGACAAGGATCATGAAGCTTGACGATGTCACATCGAGCGTCGCGGTCGACAAGGTCGCGTGCCCTCCCGAGTGGTACGGCAACCTGTCTTGTCTTGTTAGTAGAAGACAGTGAACCTACGAACTATGAGGAAGCGATGATGAGCCCAGACTCTGAGAAATGGCTGGAAGCCATTAAATCCGAATTGGGATCCATGAGCGAAAACCAAGTATGGACTTTGGTGGACCCTCCTAGCGACCGAAAGGCCGTTGAGTGAAAATGGACCTTCAAGAAGAAAACGGACGTGGATGGTAATGTTACCGTCTATAAAGCACGTCTTGTCGCAAAAGGTTTTCGACAAGTTCAAGGTGTTGACTACGATGAGACTTTCTCTCCCGTAGCGATGTTTAAGTCCATTCGGATTTTATTAGCAATTGTTGTGTTTCATGATTATGAAATATGGCAGATGGATGTCAAAACCGCGTTCCTCAATGGCAACATTGATGAAGAGTTGTATATGATGCAACCCGAAGGTTTTGTCGATCCTAAGGATGCTGATAAAGTATGCAAACTTCAGCGTTCCATTTATGGACTGAAGCAAGCATCTCGGAGTTGGAACCTTCGTTTTGATCAAGTGATCAAGAGCTTTGGATTTGTTCCAAATTGCTACGAAGCTTGCATCTACAAGAAAGTGAGTGGGAGCTCGGTGACGTTTCTGGTACTATATGTGGATGACATATTGATTATTGGAAATGACATCAACATGCTTAACGATGTGAAGAGTTATTTGAACAAATGTTTTCAATGAAAGACCTAGGTGAAGCTGCTTATATATTGGGCATCAAAATCTATAGAGATAGACAAGACGCCTGATAGCTTTAAGCGGTACATACCTAGACAAAGTTCGAAAAGGTTCGTAATGGATAAGGCAAAGAAAGGTTCAGTGCCTATGTTGTCAGGTAAGATATTGAGCAAGGCTCAGTGTCCAGCTACGGTGAATGATAGGGAAGCTATGAGCAAGGTGCCTTATGCCTCGGCCATAGGTTCCATCATGTATGGCATGCTGTGTACTAGACCGGATGTGTCCAATGCTCTTAGTTTGACGAGATATCAAAGTGATCCGAGTGGAACCTTTGGACAGCCGTAAAGAACATCCTAAAGTACCTAAATAGGACTAAAGAAATGTTCTTAGTCTATGGGGGTGATGAATAGCTTGTCATAAAAGGTTACGTCGATGCTAGTTTTGACACCGACAAGGATGATTCTAAATCTCAGACAGGATACGTGTATATTTTGAATGGAGGAGCTGTGAGCTGGAGAAGCTACAAGCAAAGCGTGATCGCGGGATCTACAGTGGAAGCGGAATACATGGCTGCTGCAGCGTCAAGTGAAGGAGTTTGGATCGAAACTTCATCAGAGCTTGGCGTGGTTCCAAGTGCATTGGACCCATGGAGATATTGTGTGACAACATGGCGCCATAGCACTCGCTAAGGAACCAAGATATCATCCAAAGACCAAGCATATCAACGCAAGTTTCATATAATCCGAGATTATATAGCGGATGGAGATCGAAGATTAGCAACGTACATACGGATCTGAATGTCGCAGATCCATTGACTAAACCTCTTCCACGTGTAAAACATGATCAAGACCTCGATTGCCATGGGTGTGAGATTGTTGCCAGATGTAAACTAGATTATTGACTCTAGTGCAAGTGGGAGACTGTTGGAATTATGCCCTAGAGGCAATAATAAAGATGTTATTATTATAATTCTTGTTCATGATAAAGTTTATATTCCATGCTAGAATTGTATTAAGCGGAAACTTTAATACTTGTGTGGTTTGTGAACAACACCGTGTCCCTAGTACGCCTCTATGGACTAGCTCATTGATCAATGATGGTTAAGGTTTCCTAACCATAGACATGAGTTGTCAATTGATAATGAGATCATATCATTGGAGAATGATATGATGGACAGACCCAAACTAAGCGAAGCAATTAGATCGTTTCATCGTGTTCATCGTTGCGAAGCTTTTCCTATGTCAAATATTGTATTCCTTAGACCATGAGATAATACAACTCCCTGGTATCGGAAGAAAGCTTTGAGGTCATCAAACGTCATCCTATGAGAGGGTGATCATAAAGGTGTCTCTCAGGTGATCGGAAAAGTACATTGGGTTGTATGTATCGAGATGGAATTTGTCCCTCCCAAGTCGGAGAGATATACTTGGCCCACTCGTGTCGATATCAACACGCTTGCAAGCATGTGGTTAAGGAGTTAATCACAAAGTGATATCGGATTACGAGCAGTAAAGTACTTTGTGAGCGAGATTGAACTAGGTATGTAGATGCAAGCGATCGAATCTCGGGCAAGTAAAATATCGCGAGACGAAGGGAATATATATATGGGATTGTTTGAATCGGCATCGTGGTTCATCCGATATGATCATCGATGAATGTGTGGGAGTCAATATGGGTGCCTGCAGACCCGTTGATTATTGATAGAAGATCATATGCATATTCTTGAACCCTTGGTCACACACTTAACGTGTCTCGGCTAGGATAGATTGGATAATTGGTTTATGAATTTTTGTTTGGAGTCTCGGATGGCATCCGGACATCACGAGAGGTTCCGAATGGTCCGGAGAATAAGATTCATATAAGGTGCAGTTTTGGAGTTGAATTGTTCAGGTTAATCGGTATTGTACCGGAAGCTTCTAGAACCTTCCGGAAGTGGACCAACGTGGCCCCACCTTCCGGGAGGGGGCATGGGCCTATGAGGGAGTGTCCTGGCCGCATTGGGCCAGGGGCACAAGGCCCCATAGGGCCCAGCCGATCCTAGAGAGTTTAAATCGTTTAAACTAGAGATAGGGTTTCTAGAAGAGGGGAGAGTCCATGCCCCCCACTCCTTATCCTTTGAGCTTGGGGGAGGGGCTAGGGCTGCGCCCCCCTCTATATAAAGAGGGGTGGGGGCGCACCAACCCCACACACCTCTCCTCCAAACCCTAGCCGCCTTGCTACCTTCCTCTCTCCCTCCATTCGTTTGTGGCGAAGCCTGCCGCGTGAACTTCTCCACCATATACACCACGCCGTCGTGTTGTAGATCCAATCTATCTCTCCACCATACTTGCTGGTCCGAGGAAGGAGGAGACGTCTAGGTGCTGCACGTGTGCATCTCACGGAGGCACCGCCACTTGTGGTGCTAGATCGGATCGGATCGCGAGGAGGAGAAGCGAGTATGACTACATCACCCGTTAGGCGAGCGTTCACATCTTGAATCTTCAAGGGTATGAAGATCTAATCCAATCTCTCGTTGTTTGCATCTCCTAGATTAGATCCTAGCTTTCCCTCGCATCCGTAGAAAATTTTGATTTACTATGCCGCGAAACCCTTGATGGTATCGAGCTAGATCTATGCGTAGATGTGTTTCACGAGTAGAACGCAACATGGTTGTTGCGGCGTTGATGTTCTGTTGCAAGCCTCTTGTTTGTGTTCTTCTTATGGCCGGGATAGTGAGATTGAAGCGGTCCGTGCCAACCTTCTGACGTCGTTCGCGAGACCGCTCCGCACTTGACGTGTGGCTTGTTCCACATAATTTGGTGGATGTCAGTTTCTCTCACTATAGTTGTCATGGGATTAACACCGGAGTTTGGCAACCATAATATCACCGTTGTGGCTTTCCGTAGGTAATAATCGTTCTTAGCATCTACTCCCATAAGCCACGTAAAACATGCAACAACAAAGTAGAGGCGTCTAACTTGTTTTTGCAGGGAGTGTTTTCTGTGATATGGTATGGCCCAAGATGTGATGTGTATATTGTATGCGATTATCATGTTTTGTAATGTTTCACGACTTGCATGTCGATGAGTACACAACCGGCAGGAGCCATATGGTTGTCTTTATAATTGTGTATGACCTGCGAGTCAACTTCTTATACTCCATGTAATAGCTTCACTTTATCGCTAAGTAGTTAGCAATAGTTGTAGTTGCTATTCGTGGTGGAGGCAATCATGGTGGAGTGATGGAGATCATGCCGAGCACAAGATGGAGATCATTGCGCGAAGATTGGCTATACCATGTCACATAAAGTTATATGCATGTGATGTTTATCCCTTTATGTATCTTATTATGCTTAGATCGCGACGGTAGCATTATAAGATGATTCCTCACTTAAAGATCAAGATAAAAACCGTGTTCTCCCCAAGTATGCACCGTTGCGAAAGTTCATCGTTTCCAAGCATCACGTGATGATCGGGTGCTATAGACTCTACGCTCACATACAACGGGTGCAAGCGGATGTGGGTGAGCCACGAGGTACGCAGTGGCTGCTATGATCGCAGCTTGCGGTGTCTTTGGGATGATGTTGCCGTCGGCATCCATCTCCATGAAGGACGCTCCTTGGGGTCCATGTTCTCCGTCCGGGAGCAGTGCTTGTTGCCGTGGTTGCCGTTCGAGCTGGAGCCGATGCCCATGGCGGAGAGCGCAGCTTGTCGTCATACCGACTCGAGGCTGCTTGCGTTTGTCAAGCACCTCTTACATCTTGACCAGCTTCTTGTGCTCCTCGATCATGAGCAAATGGTATTCCATCAGCAGGTCCTGTGAGGCGTCTGCAGGCAGGACCGTGCTGCCCGCCACAGCGGCGCGTGCCTGGTCCCATCATTCTTTGCTAAGGCGGATGACATGGACGGTGTTATCCTCTTCGGGTGGGGGGACTAGCTTCTTCTGTTCCTGCCTCTTCTGTCCCGCGGGTTAGGTGGCGGGTTGGGCGGCGGGTTAGGTGGCGGGTTGGGCGCTTGCTGATCCACGTCGCTCTGGATGACTACGGCGCATTGGTAGCACTCGTAGATTGGTCCACTACTGCCGTAGCTTCGGATCCGGAACCGTAGGTCCCTTCATCCGATGGCGGATCGCACAGATCGGAGTTGCATTCAGCTGTCGCGGAGACTCATCGCTGATGATGATGTGCGTATACAGGTGTGGGGCCCATAGGGCCTGATTGATGGTAGGGCACCCGCTCGAGGCGGAGGATGCGGTTGCCCCACCAGGCGAAGCTCGAGCAGGATCTCGAGTCCGTCGCCTGCGGGCTCGAAGTCCTTCATGGTGGCCGGTGAGTGGGCGGTGAAGTCGAAAGCGCCGAAGAGGAGGTGACTCTCCGTCGCCGCAGAGTTGTAGATCGCTCGGGTTGGGACCGTCACGATCGCACAATCAGCGTCCCCAGTTTCCACAGACGGCGCAAATTGACGAGGTTGGATCTCGTCAATGCCCATTGTTATGGACTTGGGTTTTGGAGAAGATAGGGATGCTGGAGATCGCGGAACGGTTAGCAAACAAGCAACACGGGGACACGAGGTTTACCGAGTTCGGGGCCCGAGGAAAACCCTACTCGCTTGTTATGCTCTGATTATGGTGGAACCGAAGGTTATAGGGGTCTTGAGATGTGTCTGGCGTGAAGGTGCGTATGCGGAAGTATGAAAGAGAGATCTAGGTGCCTCCGCCTTTATATAGACTTAGGCAGGTCCTAGGCAGATCTAGTCGATTCTGGTTCTAGGGTTTACCTTTGAATTTCCTATCGACTCTAGTCTTGCTCTCCAAGGATCCGGCGTCATGGCCTTGGCCACGCCTTGTGGCGGCGGCTTGAGCCACCACCTCCACCGGTGTCTCGTCGGCGATGAGGCGCATTTGGTATACCGTGGCTTTGTGGACATTGCGCACCTTGCTCTTTGTTGCGGCGAGGCATGTCTACTGTATGCTGGTGCTTTGGTGGAGCTTGTTGGTGCAAAGTCTGGTGTTCATAGGCTTGCAGGCGACCGTCATTTATAGACTGCGGCCATGGCGGGAAACGGCTGGCTGGGTGCGGGTTGTTTTCGGCGGTGGGCGGGAAAGCGCTCGCAGGAAACAGGAGCCAGGGAGGGCTGGAAACACCGACTATGCGAGAAGCCGGCGGTGACATCCCCTCGCCATTAACGCGTCGTCGCCATTAGAGAGAGGTCGAGCGGACGGAGAGATCAAAATGCGTCGGGCCGTTGGGTGCACCGCTAGACCTTGCCCGACGGTGACCTAAATTCTATGTGTGGACCAACTCATACGAACAAAAACGCACCGTTTGAATCGCGATTTTGGGGTCCATTGTTGGAAATGGCCTACTACACTGCCATGACCGGGATTATTGCGAGGCTAACGTCACCACGTGCAACGGAGAAAAAAGAGAACCTACCCGCCGCTAGGATGGGACGTGACCATGGCATTGGTGTTTTTGGCAATAATATCTTTCTTTTTTTTTGAGAATTTTGGCAATAATATCTTGGGTTAACGTTCATGTCGCTGTCCTATCCACCGTCCAGTTTGCTTTAAGATTGGTGCGCTAGTTAGTCATTTTTGTGATGTCACGCTAACGTTCACTAGCTGAAAAAACCGAACTGAAACTTAACTAAAACGTTGAAACTTTTGTGAAACAATCTGTGAACAATACAAAAATGTTTCATAAGTTCTAGCCAAGTTTCACAAGTTTTAATTTTTTTTCCATAAAATTTCAAATATTTGATCAACACGTGGACGACGTAATGCTGGTGTCATCGCTGACATGGCACTCCGGTATATACCGATTTTCTTTTTAAGAATCCGGTATATACCGTTAACTGTAGAAAATCTGTGTTCTGCAAGAAAGCCATCTGTGTTGTGCAAGAAAGCCGCGGACCAAAAAGCCCAAAGCTATACAAAGCCGGCTGGGCACAGTGGAGGCTAGGCTGCAGCTGCACCTGCGCTGTGCATGGATTGTTCGGACGAAAATGCTCTGCATGCACATCAGAAGTTCTGAACGCACAGAGCAAAGTGAACCTGCAGCTGCTGATAATCTTCTGCTTCAGATTTCAGGACATCATAGAAAGACATCTATTATTTTATTATAGAGGTTTGTGACTAACTGTGCTCATATCCAGCTATGATGATGTCAAGGGCCATACTATGAATTTGGAGATAAAGAACGACTGAACGTCGCGTATCGCAAACATAAAACAAAGAAACCAGAATTGATACTGTATAATACTACAGGCTTCTAGATAGACTAATCAGCTTTCTTCTTAACTAGTACTACTACTACTAGTATATTAAGTAGGAGACGTCAGCGGTCAATCAAACTGACCGATCCAGGGGGTTGCTGCACGCTCTGCCCACGCGCCTACCTTTTGTTGCTTTTTTTATTATTATTATCGCATTGCAACTTTGCAAGTCAAGCTATGTTCCTATCGATGAAACGGGAAATATCAAAATGCAGATCGAATTCATTCCTAAAATCTACAGATCGAGTTCATTCCCAAAATGTCAGAAACATACGAGAGATCGCTTTTCCGGTTTTTCCATACATCCCTTTGCAATGCAAAATTGAATCATATGTTGGATTATTAGGCATAATTTCCACGATTAATTCCAGAATATAAATCATGACAAAACCAGCTACTAACTCATGTAACTCGAACATACTAGATGTACTAAACAATAGGATGATCGGAAACAAACAGCAGCTTAACATCTACTCGCAGATCATGATGAATAACCAAACAGGATCACGTAGCGCGCACCGTTCGGTTGTAGTAGTAGAAATTTTGGGGAAGAGTGATCGCAGCAGATGGCGACGAAGACGGCGGTAGGCAGCACCGCCTGACTTGGATGGAAGACGACCCGTGATGAAGAACTCGAAGCGATCGCGGGCGCTTCCCAAAAACCTTATTCGCCCTCTCCCGTACAGGATCACAAGGGCGAGTGGTTCCGGAGACCTACTCTCCCGTCCGCCGGTGCACGCCGGCAAGCGGGATGGAGTAGACTACGGTGATGGCGCAAGTAGAGAGGAAGGCAAAACCCTAGATTGGTTTTCGGTGGTGTTGTGGCGGTAGCCGCGCAGGACTTTATATAGAACGGCTCAGAAAACCCTAACGGAGGCGAACACGTCTGTCAATTTTCCTGAGCAGCAAAATAAAGCTCGACTCGGCGAGATTCCCGCAACCCGCGGCGCGCGCGTCGCGTCGCGTCACGAGGCGAGCGGCGTCGTCGGAGGAGGAGCGCACGTGTGTATCTCTCTTATTCCCACTCACTTACAAAGTGGTGCAACACTCCACCTTATAAGGTGGTGCAACTCTCCTCCAACTTTCCATGTGGGACTAAACTTTAGCTCCCACTCCACTCCCATGTGAGCTGCCACAAACATGGGCTCAAACACATATGGGCTACCATAAATTTGGGCTTTGAGATTTAGGGAAAATCTGAAATACTCATGGGCCTAAAAGGATTAGCCCCATTATTTCTAACAATCCCCCACCAGATCTCAAATGCCCATTTGCCAATCCTTGCTACTTGTTTATATACCAGTGTTTCAGCGGCATTAAGTTGAACTTCCCTAGAAACTTGAACTACGTCTATCAACAACTTGAACAATGGACGAACCTTGAATTGCAAGTTTGGTGCCAATAGATTCGCTCAAAATCATAACTAGTACTTGGCTGTCGAGCCTACCCTGCGGGTTGGAGCATATGCGTCATACTCCTGGTCTCTTCATGAGTTTACTAGAGATCACCCGGATCTCATAGACCGCGACGTTCTGATCGAGCTCATATAGGTGTGTTCTTTCAAGAATGCCCTGTAGGACGACATCTTTGCTAATTAAAGCCAACAGAAACACATTAAGGCATGTTGCCAACCTACCTTACAGATTATGAGAGTCATGCATCTTCACATAGAGAGGGTTTTCAAAATACTCTCCTCAGTCAAACCACTAGCTTGTTCTTCCCAGGTCCTAATTCACGGGATCTCCGATCACATAGGTTGGGTTACCACTAAGGTGTGACATCCATGGGTCTCAACCCCATCTCCCTCGATGCACTTTCTATCACATTTCGTGATAGTCCCTTTGTAAAGGGATCTGCCAGGTTTTTGTTTGTTTGAATATACGTAACAGTTATTACTCCGGAGTTTCTCAATTTCCTGACAGATTTCAAACGTCTCTTCACGTGTCTTGATGACTTCGCGTTATCCTTAGAATTTTTCACTTTGACAATAACAGTTTGGTTGTCACAATTCAAAAGGATTGCCGGCACAGGTTTTTCAACCATAGGCAAGTCCATCAAGAGCTCATGCAGCCATTCTGACTCAACAGTGGCTGTATCTAAAGCAGTAAGTTCTGCTTCCATAGTTGACCTCGTCAATATGGTTTGTCTACGAGACCTTCATGACACTGCGCCACCTCCAAGGGTAAACACATACCCGCTCGTGGCGTAGAGTTCATCAACGTCAGAGATCCAATTCGAATCACTATATCCTTCAAGCACATCAGGATTCCCTGAATAGTGAATCCCATAGCTCATTGTACCACATAGATAGCGCATGACCCTTTCATGTGCATGCCAATGATCAATACCCGGGTTAGACATGAACCTACTCAACTTGCTCACAGCAAAAGAGATATCGGGTCTTGTAGCACTTGCTAAGTACATGAGAGAACCAACAACTTGTGAATATTTCAGCTGATCTGTTGGTTCCTTCTTATTCTTTCGTAATGTCAAACTGGGATCATAAGGTGTTGGAGAAGTCTTGCCATCATTAAAGCCAAATCGGCTCAATACCTTCTCAACATAATGAGATTGCGTTAAAGTAATCCCATTCTCGTTCTTAATAAGCTTGATGTTGAATCACATCGCCTCTCCCGGATCTTTCATATCAAAACTCTTTGATAGGAAAGACTTGACCTCATTATCACTTTCATGTTTGTACCAAAGATCGAATGTCATCCACATACAAACATAATATAACGCTTCTCCCCACCATGGCGATAGTAAACACACCTATCGGCCTCATTAATGACAAAGCCAGTGAAAGTAGAGTTCATCAAACTTCTCATGCCATTGCTTAGGTGCTTGTTTCAGGCCATATAAAGATTTCAATAACTTACACACCTTTGTCTCTTCACCTTTTACCACAAACCCATCCGGCTGATCCATATAGATCTCCTCTTCCAACTCTCCATTAAGGAAAGGCATCTTCACGTCCATTTGATGAGCAGAAGACCATAAGAGGCAACCAGGGATAGTAGTACTCGAATGGTGGTCAGTCTAGAGACAGGTGAATAGGTGTCAAAGTAATCTTCGCCTTCTTTCTGTGTGTAGCCCTTAGCTACAAGCCGCGTCTTGTACTTATCAATAGTACCATCAGCCTTAGCTTCTTCTTGAACACCCACTTACATCCCGGGTTTACAACCATAGGGTCGATTCGATAATTCCCAAGTTCCATTAGAAAGAATCAAGTCCATCTCATTTTGGACAGCTTCTTTCCAATCATCTGCATCGGAGATGCATATGCCTCGATAAAGGATCAGGAGTATCATCCACAAGGTACACGATGAAATCATTGCCAAAGGATTTTGCAACCCTCATCTCTTACTCCTCGTGAGAGGTTCATCGTCATCCTTCTCAAGAAATTCCTCATGTGGTTGTTCGAATTATCAATAGATGCACTAGATTCGTGAAGTATTTGAAGAAATCATACCAATGCTATGCATATCTTTCATAGGAAAAATATTCTCAAAGAATGTTGCATCACGAGATTCCATTATAGTATCAACATGCATATCGGTACCTCAGATTTAACCACTAGAAATCTATAGCCTACACTCCGTGGAGCATATCCTAGAAAGATACAATCCTTGTCTTGGGTCCGAGCTTGCGTTTCTTGGGAATCGGTATGTTGACCTTCGCCAAACACCCCAAGTGCAGAATCTGAAAGTGATGGTTTTCTCCCAACCCACTCCTCATAAGGGTCTTTTCTTTATTCTTGTTAGGAACTCTATTCGTGACATGACATGAAGTCAACAAAGCCTCCCCACCATGCCTTTGATAAACCAGCGTGGCTAACATGGAATTCACCAAGTCGATCGTGCGGTTTTCCTCTCGGCAACCCGTTTGATTGGGCGAGTAGAGGCGTCCTCTCATGAATAATTCTGTGTTCTGATGAATTCATCAAATATTTTGGGAAAATACTCACCACCACGATCCGACCTAAGGCGCTTGATCTTTCTCTCTAGTTGATTTTCAACCTCGGCCTTATAGATTTTAAAGTAGTCTAAAGCCTCATCTTTAGTTTGCAACAAGTAAACATAGCAGAATTTAGTAGCATCATCTATCAACATCATGAAATATCTCTTTTCACCTTTTGTCAACACACCATTCATCTCACATCGAATGTATGAGTTCTAGAGGTGCCAAGTTTCTCTCCTCGGCGACCTTGTGAGACTTTCGAGGTTGCTTTGATTGCACACAACTATGGCACTTAGAACCTTTGTCAATAGTGAAATTCGAATTAAACTCATCTTTGGACATCCGAGACATCAAACCAAAATTAATGTGACATAAGCGAGAATGCCAAACACGGTATCATCATCAACACCACCACAAATATGATTCACGGATTTATTACAAAACTCGAAAGTGAAAACCGGAACAAGCCTCCGAACTCATAACCTTTACCAATAAATTGTCCATGTTTGAAACAACGACTTTATTAGACTCTAAGACAACCTTAAACCCATCTCTGCAAAGAAGGAGCCACTAACGAGATTCTTGTTCATAGTAGGGACATCTTGCATGTTCCTCACCGCACGATCTTTCCGAGTAAACTTGGATCCACCGTGCCAACACCACGAAGCATGTGATCCATTCCCCATTAGGACGGATGAATCCGGCGACGATAAGAAGTGAACATAGAGATGTCGGCACACACATGAACATTAGCACGTATCAAGCCATCAACACGGTGATTGAAATCTTGAAAAGACATAAATAAATTACCATACCCATCGGTATTGCTAGCGGTCCACGGCGTTGTGATCTTGGCCTTTTGCCTCTGCTGATGCTGCGTTACGGGCGATCCTTGGAAAAATGGCGGGCTCTCCACAAGTGTAACAAGATAGTTCACTCTTGTCCTGTTCGTCTTCTTCTTCTTGAAGGTTGTAGTCTTTCTGAGGCTTGTTAAAGGAGGGTTTGAAGTTCCTTTGTTCTTGCCTCACGGTTGCCTTTACGCACAAAGTTAGCGAGTAAGACCCTCTCATTTCTCAAGTGTCCTTAGCGAGCCTTATCCTCAACATCAAGGGACACTATCAGTTTTCAACGATATCTCTGTCTCTTGTGTTTGAGAGTTGTGGCAAAGTTCCTCCATGAAGGGGGCAACTTAGCAATAATGCATCCCGCCACAAACTTGTCGGGTAAGGTACACTTAAGGAGTTCGAGCTCCTTTGCAATGCACTGTATCTCATGAGCTTGTTGAACCACAGGAAGGTCCTTAGTCATCTTAAAATCATGAAAGCTCTCCATGATATACAGTTCACTGCCAGCATCTGCAGCACCAAACTTGGCATCCAGTGCATCCTAGAGCTCCTTTCTGTCTTTTATGTGCATAAACACATCACACAGACGGTCAAAAAAATGCTCAGAATACATCCCACAAAGACAGTATTAGCATCCTCGTCAGATATAGTTCCCTCAGGTTTGCCTTTACTGATGTGGAACACTTTCATCGTGGTCAGCCAAAGCTCAGCCTTGTACTGCCACCTCTTAAAGTGCACACCGGTAAACTTATCTGGCCTCAGTGCATCGGTAAAACCAGCCATTGTTAATTCAGGAAATTGCCTACAGTAAGGTTTTTGGATTGTTGGATTATTAGGCATAATTTCCACGATTAATTCCAGAATATAAATCATGACAAAACCAGCTACTAACTCATACAACTCGAACATACTAGATGTACTAAACAATAGGATGATCGGAACAAACAAGCAACACTTAACATGTACTCGCAGAACATGATGAACAACCAAAGCAGGATCACGTGGCGCGTTCGGTTGTAGTAGTAGAAACTTTGGGAAGAGTGATCGCGGATGGCGGCGAAGGCGGCGGTGGCGGCCGCGACTTAGATGGAAGACGACCCGTGATGAAGAACTTCGGCGATCGTAGAAGCGCTTCCAAAAACCTTATTCGCCCTCTCCGTCAGGATCACAAAGGCGAGTGGTTCGGAGACCTGCTCCCGTCCGCGGTGCCGCCAAGCGGGATGGAGTAGACTACGGTGACGGCATAAGTAGAGAGGAAGGCAAAACCCTAGATTGGTTTCGGTGGTGTTGTGGCGGTAGCAGCGGGACTTTATATAAATGGCTCGGGAAACCCTAACGGAGGCGAACGTGGGCGAGTCCACGTTACGCACTTCGGGTCGATTCTGATGGCCACGATCCGGAGGCGACCGAATAAGCTAACCGTTTGACACGTCATCAATTTTCTGAGCAGCAAAATAAAGCTCGGCTCGCGAGATTCCATAACCAGCATGGCGTCAGCGTCGCGACATAATGACGTGTGTCTGCGGGCGTCGTCGGAGGAGGAAGCGGCGTGTGTATCTCTCTTATTCCACTCACTTACAAAGTGGTGCAACACTCCACCTTATAAGGTGGTGCAACTCTCCTCCAACTTTCCATGTGGGACTAAACTTTAGCTCCCACTCCACTCCCATGTGAGCTGCCACAAACATGGGCCCAAACACATATGGGCTACCATAAATTTGGGCTTTGAGATTTAGGGAAAATCTGAAATACTCATGGGCCTAAAAGGATTAGCCCCATTATTTCTAACAACATACTCGTATCCAAGATTAGGACCACCACAACATACCTGGAACAAGGAGGATGCGGCAGTGCGGTGCCTTCTTGCACGCCCCCACGAATGCTGGTAGTTCAGGGAGTTGGATAGGGAGAAGCAGTACCGCTGTCACAAGCCGTCTTCAAGGGCCACCGTCGTGACGCCAGCATGTCAAACACTAGGAGCAACGACGCCTCTCCTGCCGTCGAATCGCCTTTTTCCCTCGGCCACCAGCAAGTCAAGGTGGAGGAGTTTCACCTCTCGCGCGAGAAGGGGAACCGGGGCGGTGGCGCTCGATCTGGATCGGTATGGGAGTGCGAGGGGAATGAATGGGGCGAGTAGGGGTGGGAAGCAACGACGGCGGGATGGTTCCTTCGGGCATGGATCCTGCCTCCGTCGCCATGGAAGGGATCTTGTGGCGGCATGGCGGCGGTGGTGGACTCGTCGTGGGTGTCTGTGACATTTTTTTACTGGCCCATGGGTGTCCGCTTAAGTGAAATAGGTGGGATGGGCTGGCGGCACCGTGGGTAGCCCATATCCAATTACAGCCTGATTTGCAAGCGATCTGTTGTTGGGACCGTCTGGAATCTTTGTGGTGTGTGCCTATCCTCCTTGCCGATTCCATCATGGGTTTCAGCTCGCTGGAGACGTGAGTGGGGCAGAAGATGCGGCCGCTGGTGGACAACGTCTGATTCAGCTAGCTGGAGATGGGGGTGCGAGCTGGAGATGTCCGTGGCGACGGTTTGAACGATTCAGCTATCTGGGGACAGGGTGCGAGCTGGGAAACTTCATGCCGGAAGGAGGGACAGCAGGGCGTTCGAACCCATGGCCCTGGCCACCTTCAAGAAATCGCAGGAATTGAGCTGGATTCGGTAAACCTATCGACTCTCCAACTTTTTTTTTTTTGCAAGCGCCGGGCTAGCTCTCACCGCTTGTTTTTTTGCAAGCGCCGGGCTAGCTCTCACCGCTTGTTGTTCCAGAATCGTGTGGAAAAAAGAAGCTAAACGCCCGTCGCTTGTTATTTCGTCGACGTTAGAAAAAACTCGGAATCAATCCAAAATCTACCGTTACAGACGGGGAATATTGCCTAAGCGTCAGCTTTAAACGCCCACGTAGTACATGCCCTAATGGTGTCAGACTCGTTTAAATAGCATTTTACATTTTGTGCACGCTCAACATGCAACTTGTATTGCATAAGTGGCTTTGCAGGTGTCTGTCTCTCCCATTATAGTATAGATCCAATTTACAACAGGCACTTGATAGTTCAAACATCAACGTTGTGGTTCTTATTCATAAGTTAGATCGACACTTATTGAAAGCCCCAAACCACGTAAAACATGCAAAGAAATTAGAGGCGTCTAACTTTGTTTTGCAGGGGTGTGCTATGATGTGATATGGCCATGATTGTGATTATATTTGATGTATGCAATGTTCCTTATTGTAAGTTGGCAACCGGCAGGAGCCATATGGTTGTCTTTAATTTCTGTTAAGACCCGTGTGTCTATTCAAAGTAGTTGTAATAGTTGAAGCTGGTGGACGACAACCATGGAGCAGCGTCATTGACCTTGATGCAATGCCAGTGATGATGGAGATCATGTTCGTGTTTGAAGATGGAGATCGGAAGCACAAAGAAGAAAGGCCATATCATACCGCATATTATGAATTGCATGTGATGTTAATCCTTTATGCATCTTGTATTGCTTAGTTAACGATTGTAGCATTATAGGATGATCCCTCATGCACATGAATTTCAAGTTCTATAGTGTTCATCCTTAGTAAGCACCGTTGCTAAAGCTTGTTGTTTCGAAGCACCACGTGATGATCGGGTGTGTTAGATTCTGCAAGTGTATACAACGTGAGCAAGCCAGATTTGCTCATATGGAAGATAAGGTTTGATCTTGACGAGCCTAGCATGTACAGACATGGTCTCGGAACACGGATCACCGAAAGGTAAAGCATGAATCATATAGGAGATATGATGAACATGTCGATTGTTCGCCATTGAAGCTACATCAACTCTCGTGATTATCGGTTTTGATGTGGTGTATTTGGTTCGTGTGATCACTAAAACAATGTGAGGGATATTGTTTTGAGTGGGAGTTCACCTAGATTAATTTAACTATTAATTAGAACTCAATTTGTCATAAACTTATCTAAACTATTGCAAATATGTTGTAGATCAATGGCGGCCCCTACCACCAATTTTAATGCGTTCCTAGAGAAAGAAAAGTTGAAAAACAATGGAAGCAACTTCGCGGATTGGTTCCGCAATTTGAGGATTGTCCTCAATGCTGGTAATTTGACCTATGTCTTTGGATGCACCATGGGTGACCCGCTGCGGTGATGCTACCGATGAAGTAAAGAACGTTTACCTCGCTCGGAAGAATCGATGCTACGATTCGATGTGCTATCTTGTATGGTTTAGAATCGGAGCTTCAGAAAAGGTTTGAGAATTCAGACCCACATGATATTGTCCGTGAACTCAAATTGATCTTTGAGACTCACGCAGCAGTTGAGAGCTATGAGGCTTCTGAAAAGTTCTTTAACTGCAAGATGGAAGAGGGCAGCTCCGTCAGTGAGCATGTGCTTAAGATGTCTGGGCATGCAAACAAATTTCAAAGCTTGGGTATAGTGATTCCTAATGCTTTGGGGATTTACCGTGTCCTCCAATCACTACCACCAAGTTACAAGAACTTTGTTATGAACTACAATATGCAAAGCATGAACAAGCAGTTGCCAGAACTCTTCTCCATGTTGAAATCTGCAGAAGTGGAGATCAAGAAAGAGCACCAAGTGTTGATGGTCAATAAGACCACCAAATTCAAGAAAGGAAAGTCTAAACAAAAGGGACACTTCAAGAAGGGTGGTAAGAAAGTTACCACACCGACGAAGAAGACCAAGGCTGGACCTAAGCACGATCTTGAGTGCTTTCTTGCAAGGAAGAAGGTCCTTTGGGCGGAATTGCACAAAGTACTTGGTGGATTTGAAGAACGGCAACATCAAGAAGAAAGGTATATCCGATATACATGTTATTGATGTGTATCTCACTAGTACTCGTAGTAGTGCACAGGTATTTGATCTGGTTCGGTTGCTCATATTTGTAACTCGAAATAGGTCTTTGCGAATAAGCGGAAGCTAGCGAAGAGCGAGGTGACGATGCCGTGAGAAATGGATCAAAGGTTGATGTGATCGCGGTCGGCACGCTACCTCTTCATCTACCATCCGGATTAGTTTTATACTTAAATAATTGTTATTTGGTGCATGCGTTAAGCATGAACTTTATATCAGGATCTTGTTTATTGCGAGACGGTTACTTGTTTAAGTCGAGAATAATGGTTGTTCGATTTATATGAGTAATATGTTTTATGCATGCACCTTTGATAGATGGTCTATTCTTATTGAATCTCTATAGTGGAAATACACATATTAATAACATTGAAGCTAAGCGTTTGAAATCGGCGATAACTCGACCTATATGTGGCCTTTGTCGTCTTGGTCACATTGGAGTGAAGCGATGAAGAAACTCCATTCCGATGGACTTCTTGA
Source organism: Avena longiglumis (assembly GCA_030063025.1). Taxonomy (NCBI): domain Eukaryota; kingdom Viridiplantae; phylum Streptophyta; class Magnoliopsida; order Poales; family Poaceae; genus Avena; species Avena longiglumis. The sequence continues at coordinate 36,369,548 of CP125978.1, forward strand.
ATCACTTGATTTTGAATCACTTGAAAGATCTGAAGCATGTCGATGGAAAAATGACTAAGACTCCATTTTACGGTGTGATAGGCGAGCTCTGAGACTTATTGGAAATCATACATACCGATGTGTGTGTGGACCAATGAGTGTAGCATCGCGCGGTGGTTATCGTTATGTTCTTACCTTCACGGATGACTTGAGTAGATATGGGTATATCTATTTCATGAAACATAAGTCCGAAACTTTTGAGAAGTTTAAGGAATTTCAAAGTGAGGTTGAGAATCAACGTAACAAGAAGATTAAATTTCTACGTTCTGATCGTGGAGGTGAATATCTAAGTTACGAGTTTGGCAAGCATTTGAAGAAATGCGGAATACTTTCACAATTGACACCGCCAGGAACACCACAACGTAATGGTGTGTCCGAACATCGTAATCAAACTCTCTTAGATATGGTTCGTTCTATGATGTCACTTACAGATTTACCGCTATCATTTTGGGGTTATGCATTAGAAACAGCCGCATTCACTTTAAATAGGGCACCATCTAAATCCGTTGAAACGACACCGTATGAATTATGGTTTGGGAAGAAACCTAAATTGTCGTTCCTTAAATTTTGGGGTTGCGAAGCCTATGTAAAGAAGTTCTGATGGACAAGCTTGAACCCAAAGCGGAAAAAATCGTCTTCATAGGATATCCAAAGGAAACTATTGGGTATACCTTCTATCATAGATCCGAAGGCAAAATCTTCGTTGCCAAGAATGGATCCTTTCTAGAGAAAATTTCTCTCGAAAAGTATTGGAAGAAAAGTAGAACTTCGACGAGGTTGTCGAACCTTCTCTCAAACTTGCGAGTAGCGCATCACCGAAAGAAGTTCCATGGTGCTGCACCAATAAGAGGAAGCTAATTATGATGATCATGAAACTTGATTGTAGTTGCTAAAGATCCTCGCAGTCAACGAGAACTCGTACCACTCGATTGGTATGATCCCGTTATGAGTGTCATGTTGGTGGACAACACCGATGACCTGCGACATATGAGGAAGCGATGATGAGCCGATTCCAATAAATGACAAGAAGCCATGAAATCGAGATTGGATCCATGTATGAAAACCAAGTATGGACTTTGGTGGACTTACCGGATGGCGGAAGGTCATCGAGAACAAATGGATTTTCAAGAAGAAAAGCAGATCTTGATGGTAATGTTCATCTATAAAGCTCGACTTGTCATAAAGGGTTTCGACAAATTCAAGGAGTTGACTACGATGAGACTTTCTCACATGTGACTAAAGTCTGTGAGAATTATGTTAGCAATCGCATATTATGATTATGAGATATGGCGGATGGATGTCAAACAGCGTTCCTCAATGGAGACATTGATGAAGAGTTGTATATGATGCAACCCAAAGGTTTTGTCGATCCTAAAGATGCTAACAAGGTATGCAAACTTCAACGGTCCATTTATGGATTGAAGCAAGCATCCAGTTGGAATCAATGTTTTGATAAGGTGATCAAAAGTTTTGGTTTTATACAAACTTATGGAGAAGCTTGTATTTACAAGAAAGTGAGTGGGAGCTCAGGCATTCTTAATACTATATGTAGATGACATATTGTTGATTGGGAATGATGTAGACCTTCTTAATAGTGTCAAGGAATACTTGAATAATAGTTTTCAATGAAATATCTTGGCGAAGCTTACATATTGGGCATACTGATTTATAGAGATAGATCGAGGCGCCTAATATCATTGTCTAAAGTACATATTTGGACAAAGTTCTAAAGAGGTTTGGAATGGAAGATAGAAAGGGTTCTTGCCCATGTTGCCCATGTCGACCTTGAGTAAAACTCAAAATCCAACAACGGCGAAGATAGAAAGGATGAGTAAAACTCCTATGCCTCAGCCATAGGATATCTAATGTATGCCATGCTATGTACTAGACCCGACATTGCATATGTTGTTAGTTTGACTCGCAGATATCAAAGTGATCCAGGAGTGGATCATTGGACAGCGGTCAAAAATATCCTTAAGTACTTGAGAAGAACTAAGGATATGGTTCTTTCTTATGGAGGTGATGAACATCTCGTTGTTAATGGTTACACTGATGCTAGTTGGAACACCGATCCGGATAATTCTAAATCACAATCTGGATACGTATTTACTTTGAATGGTGCAGCAGTTAGCTGGAGGAGTCCAAAGCAAAGCGTTGTGGCGAGACTTCAACTGAATCAGAATACATGGCTACTTCGGAGGCTTCACAAGAAGCGGTATGGATGAAAGAGTTCATTACAGAGCTTGATGTGGTTCCAAGTGCGCTGGACCCAATGTCTATCTACTGTGATAACATAGGCGCCATAGCCAGTGCGCAAGAACCAAGGTCACACAAGAAGTTGAAGCACATCAAGCTACGTTTCCACGCTATTCGAGAACATGTCCAAAATGGTGACATAAAGATTTGCAAAGTACACACAGATCTGAATGTGGTGGATCCGTTGACTAAACCTCTCCCGAGGGCAAAACAAGACCAACACCAAACTGCCATGGGTGTTCGGTATATTACCATGTAATCTAGATTAGATGACTCTAGTGCAAGTGGGAGACTATTGGAGATATGCCCTAGAGGCAATAATAAATGTAGTTATTATTATATCTTTGTGTTTATGATAAATGTTTACATTCATGCTATAATAGTATTAATAAGGAAACATTAATACTTGTGTGATTTGTAAAACTTAAATTGAAGCCCCTAGTAAAGCCTCTTCATAATACTAGCTTGTTGGTTAATAAATGATTGTGGTTTCCCTATCATGAACATTGAGATGTTATTAACAACAAGATCATATCGTTAGGAGAATGATATGATGGACATACTCCTATAGATAAGCGTAGCATAAAGATCAAGTCATTTTTAATAGTTCAATTGCTATATGCTTTCTGATACATAGTAACCTAATTCCTTCGACCATGAGATCATGCATATCACCATCACCGGAAGGATGCTTTGATGACATCAAACACCACACCGTAATTGGGTGGCTATAAAGGTGGCATTGAGTGTTCAGAAAGTATTGGTTGAGACACATGGATCAAGAGTGGGATTTGTCCATCCATATGACGGATAGATATACGTGTCAACATGTGTCTCAACCAATCCTATGACAAATCCCACTCTTGATCCATGTGTCTTAAGGTTGAGATTCTAGCCTAGCTAGGCTGTAGTACGTGCAATTGTGCAAACTGCAAAGCTAGGCAGTCTAGCTTTTATACCATCGGCAGCCGGATCGACTTGCTGTTTGGAAGTTGGAACTAGGCAGATTAATTCCTAGCTAGGTTCTTGATAGCTACTCGTGCAAGTTGCAGCGCTCACATTAGGCCGGTACACGTGTAGCGCCGATAATTCATCCAGTGGCGGAGGTGGAATAATGTGTCCAAGTATGGTGCCAATACAGTCTCATCGACCCCGACGTGAACTACTCCCTCCGTCTCGGTTTATAAAACCTACGCGTATTTCTAGGTCGATAAATTAACCAACTTAGCATTAGATACATAAGACTGTCTTTGCGCGGCAGTGTGGAATTTTGGCCCAAATAGTCTAGCCCATTTTCTATTTCAATAATTCCTGAAAATCCTAGAGGCCCATGTGGCCCATTCATGCAAGACAAGAGGTGGGACAAATGTTTAGTTCCACATTGCTAGTTGAGTGGAAGTTGGACCAGCTTATAAGGTGAGATCTCCTACCACTTGGTAAAAGGATGAGAAGGAGAAGGAGAGAGTTCCACACGCGCGCTCCTCCTCCTCCTCGCTCGCCACGCCTCGCCTCGCCTCGCCACGCCACGCCACGCCGAGCCGAGCTTTATTTTGCCACGCATGAATGGTATATGAACAGATGTACAGAAGGTGAAACGTTTGCTTTGAATGGACTTTTAATACGAAGGTGAAACGTTTGCTTTGAATGGACTTTGTCTGAGTTAAATGCGCCTGTTACTTCATCTTCCGTCCATTCGTTTCATCTTACGCCTGCTGCCTTCCCCTCTGCGCCTATAAGAGAGAGGCGCGCCTCCTCGATTCTGTCACACATCCCTTGCCTCGAGTTCCGAGCACTGCGCTACTTTCATCTTCCCCATCCGTCTTGCGGCGTGCCGCATGGCCGGGACGATGCCTCGAGACCCGGCTTGAGTCCTGCGGGAGAAGGCGATAAGGTTTTGGGGGCTATCGGTAGCGACTCTTGGCTCGTCACGGACTCCCTCACGGATATAGCGACGTCTTCCCGACGAGGACTTCTTCCCGACACCCTCTTCCTCGATGACATGGCCAATAGCGGTTCCAACGCCGGCGGTTCTATACCTTTCTTGCCGTGTACATCTTACATCTCAATCTTGTTCGATTCTATCAAAGTTTTATGCCTTGCGTTTGTTTGGCTATATACCTTATATTTTGTCGCTATTTAGCATGATTAGTATATTGCCTTTTATTCTAGTCATGTTTTATCTAGCGTTTATTTTGGATAATTCGCTTGGTAAATTGCTCTATTTCTCAACAATCCAAAAACCTTATTTCAGGAAATTTGCCCCAAGTGGCTTTGTTGCTTCTATGAAGCCACTGTGTTTGAAGGTGTGAATTACAAGCGGTGGCGTGAGAAGCGATGCTTCTGGTTTGCACCATGAGCTGCTATAACGCCATCTATGGCGCACCTGAGGGAACTTAATCTGCTCGGGAAGAGGCGTTCCAAAACTTGATACTACTTTCAAGGCTGCCTTGACATCATGGCGACAATATTGTCGATTCATATACATCATTTAGCAATGGCAAAGATATGTGGGATGCGCCGAGAGAAAATTTGGAGTCTCGATCTTTGGCGATGAACTGTATGTCATGGAACAATTCTATGACTATAAGATGATTGATGACCGCTCCATTGTGGAGCAGGCTCATGAGATCTGATCACTTGCCGAGGAGCTTGAGCACTTCACTTGTGTGTTACGGACAAGTTTGTTGCGGAGGCATCATTGCCAAACTTCCCAGTCATGGAGGAATTTTACTTCTCTGGCACAAGAGACAAGAGTTCTCCGTGACGGATCTCATTGGGACTCTTGATGTGGAAGAGAAGGCGAGCAAAAGACACGTGCTCGGTACCGAGGGAGGTTCTAATGCCAACACAGTACAGAAAAGGAACTTCCGACCTCACAAGTTCAACAACAAAGGCAAGTTTGATGACAAAGGAAAGTTCGATGGAAAGAACAAGGCCTCACAGTCCACCAACTTCAAGAAGAAGACGATAAGAGGAAAGGTGCTTGTCATGTGTGCGGTGATCCTAATCATTGGGCTCTGCTTGTCCCAACCATTTTGACAAGCGCGACATGGAAAAGCAAAGGCGCTAATGTTGTCATGGGCGACGTTGAGATGAAAGATGTTGGGTATGGTATATTACCTACTGTTCTTTCATTATGTCATTCTCTGATTGGTGGATTGACACGGCGCTAATGTACATGTCTTACGATATTTCCATGTTTTCTTCATATCAGTCGGAGGACTCAAACCGTCTTGATGGGGAGCGGCTCGCATGCTTCATTCATGGTGTTGGTACGGTCGATCTGAAGTTCACTTGGGAAAGACTGCGCTGAAAAGAACGTGCATCATGTTTCCTCAATAAATAAAAATCTTGTTAGCGGATCTCTTACGTATCGAGATGGCTACAAGATTGTATTCGAGTCCAATAAATTTGTAATTTCAGTATGGAACTTTTATTGGTAAAGGCTATGAATCGGAGGCTTGTTCGCTTATCTCTGTCGGACATTTGTAATAAAGTTGTTAATCATATTTACACAAATTTTGAATCAAATGTGGCACTCTCATCTTGTCATATTAATTTTGGTTGTATGGACGGCTAGCCAAAATGAATTTAATCCCTGATTTCTCAACTGTTAAGGGATCTAAGTGCCAAGTCTGCGTGCAAGCTAAACAACCTCGCAAGTCACATACATTGCAGTGAGAAATTTAACACCACTAGAGCTCATACATTCGATCTTTGTGAGATGAATGGTGTGTTAACAAAAGGTGGAAAGAAATATTTCATGACTTTGATCGATGATTCTACGAGATATTGTCATGTGTATCTTCTAAAATCAAAAGATGAGGCTTTGAGTTTCTTCAAAATCTATAAAGTCGAGGCAGAAAATCAACTTGATCGAAAGATCAAGAGGCTTAGGTCGATCGTGGTGGAAGTATTTTTCCAACGAGTTTGATTTCTTTTATGCGAACATGGCATAATTCATGAGAGGGGCGCCTCCCTACTCACCCAGTCAAATGGAGTAGCCGAAAGAAAGAACCGTACTCTAACAGATTTGGTTAACGCCATGTTAGACACATCGGGTCTTTCTAAGGAATGGTGGGGAGGCATTATTGACGTGTCATGTCCTAAACCGAGTTCCCACAAAGAACAAAGAAATTACTCCATTCAAGAATGGGAGAAAATACTAAAACTCTCTTACTTACGTACTTGGGGTTGTTTGGCAAGGTTAATGTACCAATCCCCAAGAAGCGCAAGCTTGGACCAAAAACCATTGATTGTGTTTTTCGGGCTATGCTTTTCATAGCATTGGTTATAGATTCTTGATAGTAAAATCTGAAGTACCGACATTCATGTCGGTACAATCATGGAGTCGATCGACTTTCTTTGAGGATATCTTTCCAATGAAGGATAAACCTAACTCATCAAATCCGAGATACCTAGTTCATCTAATCAGAATTCGCTATATTCTCGAACCTACCATTCGATTGAACACTCTGAAAGTCCTAAGGAGGATGATAATGAAATTCCTAAAAGGAGCAAGAGACAAGGACCAAAGTCTTTTGGTGATGATTTCATTGTGTACCTTGTGGATGACACTCCACTTCCATTTCGAAGCTTATGCATCTCCGATCTTGACTCTTTGGAAGGAAGCTGTTCATAGTGAGATGAATTCCATCTTAGCTAATGAAACATGGGAGATCACTCGTCCTTATGGGTGCAAACCATAGGATGTAAATGGGTGTTCAAGAAGAAACTAAGACCTGATGGTACTATTGAGAAGTACAAGGCAAGGCTTGTGGCCAAGGGTTATACCCAAAAGGAAGGTGAAGACTTCTTTGACACTTACTCACCTGTAGCAAGGTTGACCACCATTCGAGTACTACTTTCTCTGGCTGCCTCACACGGTCTTCTCATTTACCAAATGGACGTTAAGACAGCTTTCCTAAATGGAGAGTTGGATGAGGAAATTTATATGGATCAACCAGATGGTTTTGTAGTAAATGGTCAAGAAAGAAAAGTGTGCAAGCTACTGAAGTCTTTGTATGGTCTTAAACAAGCACCTAAGCGTGTACGAAAAATTTGATAAAACCTTAACAGCTGCTGAGCTTTGTTGTAAACGCGACAAGTGCGTATATTATCGCCATGGTGGGGTGAGGAGTCATCCTTTGTTTGTATGTTGATGACATCTGATTTTTGAACCAACCTTAATGCAATTAAGGAGGTCAAAGATTTCTTATCTCGTTCCTTTGAGATGAAGGATGCAGGAGTAGTGATGTCATCCCTGAACATCAAGCTATTTGAGATGATGATGGTGGGATTACATTGCTTGGTCCCACTATGTGGAAAAGATCTTGAGTCGTTTGGTATAGGCGTCAATTTTTCCCCTACACCGTATGATCCTAGTGTGTTGCTTGAAAGAATCGAGGAAATGCTAGAGACCAACTAAGATACTCTCAAATCATTGGCTCGCTTATGTATTTAGCTAGTGCCACGAGACGACATCGCCTTTGCTATAAGCAAACTCGGTCGATTTGTCTCAAATCCAGGAGATGATCAGCATGCTCTTGAAAGAGTTATGCGATATCTAAAAGGTATCATGAGCTATGGCATACACTATACCGGTCCGAGGGTACTAGAGGGTTATAGTGATTCAAATTGGATATCGATCTTGATGAGATAAAGGCCACAGTGGATATGTTTTCACACTTCTTGTGGCTGTTTCTTGAAGTCTTGAAAGCAGACCATCTTAACGAGGTCAACTATGGGCGAACTCACTGACTAGACACGGCCCTTTGTTGAAGCGGTGGCTTCGTGAACTCTTGATGGACATACATGGTTGAAAAACCTATACCCGCAATTCCAATGAAGCTGATAATCAAACTGTGATTATTAAGGTGAACAGTTCTAAGGATAATATAAAGTCCTCAAGACATGTGAAGAGGAGAAAATCTGTCGGAAAATGAGAAACTCGAGTTATTGCATTGGATTATATCCAAACTTCTAAAACTTGGCGGATCCCTTCACAAAGGGTCTATCACATAGCGTGATAGAAAATGCATCGAAGGAGATGGGTATGAGACCCACAATTTGAGCTTTCCACAGTGGCAAACCACTCTATGTGATCGGAGATCCGTGAATTAGAATTGGGAAACAAGCTGTTGGTTAGGCGAGAGGAAAGTATCCCTACTTTAATAAACACCACTCCATAAAGATGCAATACTTTCCTATTCGCATGGCGGTTGATTTATTATCTTAATGTGTTCTAAGTGGCTTATCCTAAGCAAAGATGTTGTCTGAGAACATCTTTTGAAGAACACACCTATATGAGTCATTGTTAAAAGCGTCAGATCTATGAGAGTGGGGTGCTCTCTAATAAACTCATGAAAGGTCATGGAGTATGACGTATAAGCTCCACCAGCTGGAAGTCCCACGGTAGCCCGATGTCGGTCAAGACTTCGTGTGAAGCTAGATTGCAGCAAACTTGCAGTTCAAGGCATAGTCCATTGTACAAGTCGCAACCTAGTGTAGCATAGAATTCTAGGTGGAAGTTCAACTTAAGTCTCCACTATAGTACCGTATATAAGCAGTGTTTTGGAACCAAAGGCAAATTACATGTGCCTCTGGGATCAGTGGGGATTGTTGGAATTTTGGCCCAAATAGTCTAGCCCATTTTCTATTTCAATAATTCCTGAAAATCCTAGAGGCCCATGTGGCCCATTCATGCAAGACAAGAGGTGGGACAAATGTTTAGTCCCACATTTCTAGTTGAGTGGAAGTTGGACCAGCTTATAAGGTGAGCTCTCATACCACTTGGTAAAAGGATGAGAAGGAGAGAGAGTTCCACACCATGGCTCCTCCTCCTCCTCGCTCGCCTCATCACGCCACGCCTCGCCTACCCTTTGTTCGCTTCATCTTCCGTCCATTCGTTTCATCTTACTGCCTTTGTCGCCTTCCGCGCCTATAAGAGAGAGTCCGCCTCCTCTCGATTCTGTTGTCACATCCCTTGCCTCGAGTTCCAGAGCACTGCGCTACTTTCATCTTCCCATCCGTCTTGCGGCACCATGAGCCGGGCGATGAGCCTCGAGACCCGTGCTTGAGTCTGTATGCGGAGAAGGCGATAAGGTTTTGGGGAGCGCTATAGCGACTCACGGCAAATCACGGACTCCCTCACGAGATGACGTCTTCCCGACGAGGACTTCTTCCCGACATCACCCTCTTCCTCGGACGACATGGCCAATGACTGTTCCAACGCCGGCGGTTCTACTTCTGCTACTGCCGTGTACATCTTCTGTCTCAATCTTGTTCTGATTCTATCCAAAGTTTTATGCCTTGCAGTTTGTTTGGCTATATGCCTTATTTTGTATTCGCTATTTAGCATGATTAGTATATTGCCTTTTATTCTAGTCATGTTTTATCTAGCGTTTATTTTGGATAATTCGTTTGGTAAATTGCTCTATTTCTCAACAGGCAGCCCAATCAGCCTCACAAACTAATATCTCATTATCTCTGACGTATGTATGTATGTATGTATGTATGTATGTATGTATGTATGTATGTATGTATGTATGTATGTATGTATGTATGTATGTATGTATGTATGTATGTATGTATGTATGTATGTATGTATGTATGTATGTATGTATGTATGTATGTATGTATGTATGTGTATCCTTAATCACTCGAGAATTTCTCAACACGCGGAAACTAAGATAATGTCGTTGAGATAGGGCGATCGATCGAGTAATATCAATGGCGAGTTTTCATAGTAGCCAGGAGATATATACTACTAGTACTAGGAAAGGAGGAGGAAGCTTCCTAGTCCTAGCCACCGCCATTGAGCTGCCACACCGCCAAATAGCGAGCAAATGAACCGTGGCGTGCATCAAAGAGCAACTCATGTTACGATACTCCGTAATGAGTAGTATCTCGTTATAAAAAGTCTGCAAGTGGTCGGTCGGGATTGACGAAAGCCACGACTATATATGCTTTAATAAAGTAAGTACTAGTAGTAGCTTGGTTGAGATAGAGGTGACATTAGACTGGAACTAGTAGTACTAAATTAATCAGGACTACTGATATGATCACGCACGTATTGCTGTCCAATCTGATCGATCACGCACACACATTCAAAATCCTGTTGTCCTCCTCCTCCTCCAGTCCCTACATGAACAAAATGAGTTGATTGGACGAAGAAACATGCTGGAATGAGAGTTGATCTGTCCAGTGGGTGGGACACGGCTCCTCTGACGTGGCCAATTCTGTCTTTGAGTCCCTGACGTGGCCAACCACGCGCATTCTACCGATCGATGTTCCTTAGCCAGGGGGTTTAGCAGGCAGAGGCGGAGCTACATGCATCCAGTTTTGGAGATATTTTTGAAGAAATTTTTTTAGCAGGGTTTAGATGGAAGAAAAATTAGCCTTTCGCCCCCAATCAATCAAAATTTACATTTCGCCCCCCCCAACAGCTTTGGTCTAGCTCCGCCAGTGTTAGCAGGGGAGGAAAGTAAGGAAGAAGCTTCCTAGCTAGTAGTTCCTGTTCTTCCAAACCGATCGCAGCCGCCTATGGATGATGCCGAATTGCCGATGGCCAAGATGAAACCAACACAAAAGCTAGTAAGTACTCGGCACGCACTGCCCTTGCCAACTGTGCCCAGCCTACAGTAGTATAACAGAGGCTTTGTCTAGCTTTGGGCTTTTTGGTCGTACTACTAGGTGGACGTAGAGGCGACTGTTTGAAATAAAAAGAAAAATAATCTATTAACAAATACTTGGCAGATATGCTTCTATAATTTTTCTAATTTAACATACTCTACTATTATAACAAACGATCATGTTTGAACAAACAGTCTCAGCTTTGGACAGTGCCTAGGATCCCAGCCTAAGGATGGCAATGGGCAGGGTATGGGCAGGATAGAGTAATACCATACCCATACCCGTGTAGTCGATGGGTATAAAAGCTTACCCATACCCGTACCCGCGGGTATAAAACTTTATCCATACCCATACCCTGCGGGTACCTGTACCGATTAGGTATCCGATGGGTATATCCAATAGTATACAAGTTATTCAAAATTTTACTTTCATCAATAGAATATATGAAAAAATACAATAATCTCTACTTATTAATAGTATATGAGTACATGAAAGTTTCAAATTAAAGTTTAGAAGTGGCAATCTCATACTTCTTTCTAGGCTTCTCGGCCGCATAGGTTCAAACTCTATAGATAAATTTGACATGTCCAGTTTAAACAAACAGGGTATGGGTATACCCATGGGTACAAGTCTATACCCGTGCCCGTACCTGTGACTTAACGGGTAGGGTATGGGTATTACCCATGGGTATAAAAGTGTTCCCATACCCTACCCATGCGGGTACGGTACCCGCGGGTTCCCATACCCATGGGTAAAATTGCCATCCTTATCCCAGCCGTCCGATCGAACCAGATCGATGGTTAGGTCATTTTCCTGTCCCTTTATCCCGCTTTTGCTACAAATAGTCTCGTTTTTGCTATAAATAGTCCCGCTTTTGCTATATATAGCAGAAAACGGTTCAGTCTAAAAAAGATATTTATATCAACTAGACATTTAATATATAGGTTCATCAAAATTTGATAAATCCAAGATTAATATGTATCGGAAGTACTAGAAACACAACAACAACTAGCATGCCAGAGATTCTTTTCAGTTTTATATCATGTACGTTAACCGTACGTCTAACGAGATGTTATCATGACAGCCAGGGGAATCTCACGGCATCAAGATCAGTAGTAGTACATATGATGTGTGTGAATTTGGGGTCCGTGCAAATATCTATCCTGGCATTTGCAATCGGCGAATGCCGATCTATCTTGATTCTTTTGGTGGTTTTATAAAGGCTGCCTACGGAGAAAGGCGGTTTAAAAATTTGCGGCCTTAATTAGTTTAAGCGTTATTTTGGAGCGCCGTAAATTTTACGAAAAATTCGGAAGGACTTCTTTAAAGCTTTCAAAAGAACTGGTCTATGTTGATTCCCCGTTTGGCAGAAGGCTGAGCGTCCTGTCCTTTTGTTGCTTTAGCAATCAAATGCGGCGCACATAAGATAAAAGCCACCTTTCGTTTGCCATATACCGAATCAAATAGATGGATGCGCCATTGAGCGGGTACACACGATAAAGCTAGCGGGTGTGCGACCCGCCTCCGTATCGGTTTGTCTGGTCTATTGTTAGCGTTGTCAGTACTACTAGTATACATGTATACTTTTCTGAGTGAGTGAAGTAAGCATTTGGTTAGACAATGCAAAATACTACTCCTAAAAAATTTCTACCGGTTCATCTTCTAATAGCCCCCTAGACAAAAAAATCAGCGGGCTTGCGGGTTTCGGGTGCGTGCTTGGGGTGGAGACCGGATGAAAGTTTGAGACCATGCCAGATAGTACGACCAGGTGGAGGTAGAGGCGGTTTCTACGCAAAAAAAAAGTAGAGGCGGTTTGTATAGGTTGGGTCACGATCATGTATGAGACCAGTTGTGAGTCGTAAGACGGGTGGATGTAGAGACGACCGTTTAAAATTAAAAAGGAAAATAATTTGTTAACAAATGCTTGGAAGATACGGCGTGTGTAATTTTTTCCAATTTAACATACTCCCTCCGATTCTAATGAATATTTTTAGATTTTTGTCTAGATTCGAATGTATCTAGTCATATTTTGGTGCTACATATATTTGAATCTAGATAAATCTGAAAACAATAATTAGGATAGGATAAAGTAATATTTTCTTATATTATCCAATGTTTTAATTTTTTAACAAACACCAATAAAGCACCTAACATGTTTGAACAAACTTACGTGTATTGCGTGGAAAACTGAAGAAAAAATGTATTTCAATAAATTGTGAAAACAAAAAAAAGAGAGAAATCCGGAGCTGGACATTGCATCTACGGACATTCCAACACACTTGTGAAAATATGATAGGTCTAGATGTAAATTTTTGTTGGATTCCGGCTTAGTAGATTTACGGGCTCATAAACTAGAGTTTCATTGAAAAAAAAGGACTACAAAAGCGTCGGTATCTAACGAAAACTTGCATCTGACCCTATCATATGTCCACAAGTGTGTTGGAATATCCATAGATGCAATGTCTAGCTTCCGATTCTGATTTCTCTTTTTCTACGGTTCATTGAAATATTTTTCCTTCAAATTTCCACTCAATACACATACGATGAAACTGTTTGTTCAAACACATCAGGTACATCATTGGTGTTTGTTAAAAAACTAAAATATTGGACAATACAACAAAATATTGCTCCACATAAGGAAATTGATACTACTCCTCCGAGGGATATCACGATTGCATCCCCTGGTCCCTCGCGTCATAGTGGGCCTACCATGTGTCCTTTTCGTTTTCTCTCCCCAACCATGCTGCTCTCTCCAGGATCTCGCTGCACGATGCCGGCATTATCCATCACCACCGCCACGGGGATTTCCACGTCCACAGACTACCACCGCCACGGGGATGTCCACCGCCGCCCACTCCCACCGCCGTCAGGATCTCCACGACCACTCACTCCCTCACACGTCGTTGGCCTCACATCTCCAACCGCAATAGGCATCACCCCCTGCTATCTCCATGAGAGTGCCCTACCGCCGGACCTCCATGAGAGCACTCCATCTCCGATCGCCGCCTCCATGAGAGGGCCCGCGCCGCCCCCCGTTGGTCCTTTCCCTTGTCTCCCACCTCGTGATCTTGCCTCACCCCTGGCGACACCTCTTGTGAGCATGACGCAACTCTGTGGCGGTGTTGTTGCACGTTATCGGCAACCGCGCTCGGCCTCGTTTCCGACGTAGCATACTTCTTTTACTTTGGTTTTCTATAATAGTGTACATTTTCGCTATGAGGCCTCCGTGAAGTCTTCAAAATCGGGTTTTGCTACATCGGTATATATTTTGCTACATTATTGTCGCCGTCAGAGAGCCCTTGTGATCCACCTTCCGGCCGCCGCAGTCTCCACGAACTCGAACTCAAGCCCATGATCCAACTAACATTGCACTAAAAAGCCATTTAATTGGACTAGGTAGGTCAACATATAGACTATAGTCATCAAGCCACACGATAGCCTAGGAGAGGGCACCTCCTCCACCACCCAAGGTGATCACCGTCTGTGTAACATTAGGGTCAGTGGTGCCAAATCAAGCCACGGCTTTGCCAGCTCGAGATCCCAATTAGCACCGCCGTCGCGCTGTTGCGCCATGGTTGTCCCTTGTCAGCACTGACCGAACTCGTCACCATGCTTTGCCACCATGCAAGACAACCCTCGGTCAAAACCGCATGCCACTGCATAATAGAACCCTAGCCATGATGGGGACGGGCGTGCTGTTACCGCCACACCAATGAACTTCATTGGAGGTCTAATCGATCTAATCTTTTTAGATCGGCCGTTTCTATATATATAAGCTGACGGAATTTATAAGAAAACGGTATTTGTAACTAGTGGCCTAGAGAGAGAGAGGGGATGGTGGGGGAGAGAGGGAGGATCTGTCACAGTCACATAGGGACCGATGATGAAGGCAGGAAAAAAGTGGGCACGGCATATCCTCTGCGCACGCACCGGCCATCTCGTCTCTATAGGAACGATCCAATTTGAGCGAGTAATGTCAGGCATTCCATCGAGGAATAATATTCGACCTGACAATAATCGAAAGAGAATTAGTGGTGACAATAATCGAAAGATGGAGTCCGCGCTGACGACAGTGAAGGCGTGGGTGGAGTACAAAACTGTAGAAGAAACAGTCCATGAGTTTGAGCAGCTCAGATGAGTCCCCGTTATCATCACAACAATCCTCTTGCACTGCGATCACCGCCGGGCACGCTACACTAGCTAGCTAGAGGGCCAAACAGATATACTCCATACTATGCATGTGCGGTCACAGCCTCACCTCATGTGTGTAGACTTTAGAAATGCAGATGATGGTGATAGCTAGCTAGCTCCTCCTTGTGCAGACGTTTCTTAACCCAAAAACGGCTATTTTTTTTAAATAATAAATTTTTTTATTCAATTTCACAAATAATACACAAAACGGCCAAATTGCAAATCTGTTGGTCGGTCGGCCGTTCAACAGACGAATTTAAGCATCGTCTTCGTCAGATTCAGCGAATGACATCGCCTTCATCCGTTTAACGGATGACACGCTACGAAATCCAATTCAGCGGACGACACCTGCAAACTCAGCAGAGTGTGTCGTCCGTTGACGAGCGAAGCGATGTCGTCCATTGAGCGACGGCCGTCGTCGAGCAACAGTCTGTCATGTACATTTGCAATTCAATAAAAAAATGTATTATTTAAAAAAAATTAGCCCAAAAACGGCTGTAAAAAGTAAGTCCAGTGTTTACCATTTTTGTTAGAAAAAAAAAATATATATATATACCCAACAAAAGTCGCGATACCTGCACGCGGCCATGCATGTTACATGTATTTTTTTAAGACAAGCAAGTCCGAAAGCTTTGACAGCTAACAGACGTTTCTTAACTAACCCAAAAACGGCGTGTACGCCGTCAGATTTATCCCCGTCTCTCGCGTCACCTGAAAAGGATCTTAGAATCCTGCGAGCACAGGTCGATGACAGAAAGCTCGATAGCAATAGTTTAGTGAGTGGTGCTAATTAAAGATGTACAGATCGACGAATCGCCACTTCGCCGTCGTATAGTGTCGTTGAAACCATCGCCTTGGTGAAACGTGCGCCGATTTTCAGCTACAGAAAGAAGTGGGCTGTAAAAAGTAAGTCTAGTGTTTACCATTTTTGTTAGGAAGAAACATGACCACTGAGTAATGCTACAACATACGGAGAGCTTGTTATGGAAATATCTAGACTTAACGTGTACAATGGTTTGATAAGACATTCTTGTCACGCTAATTTGATACAATGATAAAATATGATATACAATGGGTTAATTTCTAGTCTTATCTTTAGCGACAGATATTACTAAATATGTGGTGAGACATATCATTCTAAAAGATAATCTCTTAGGTATGAAAAAATAGAAGTTTTTTTTTTTGCTCTCTCTCCTCTGTCTCAACAATCCTTCTAGGTGGCATTGCTAAAATAAGATTATTGTACGTGCCAAATCAGGATGTGGCCCTTTTGTTTTTACGGAATTGAGATACACGTCAATTTGTAATGCCTCCCTAACATACCTAGTCCGTGGGCATCTTCTTCAATCGACCCCAATGCATGCAGCGTCCAAAACGCGTTCGAGTGGACGTACGGGACATGCGTGTCCTCTTCAGCGGCATGACCTATCCGGACCGACACGTCCGGTATAACCCATTGACCCACCTAATTTGCGTTGCCGTCGTTGGAGTGCGGACGGGCGGACCAAAGGCGTGTCCTCCGCGCAGCATCGCCCAATCGGCGACCGCTTAGCGGCAACGATTTAGGCGATGTAGTAACCGATTTAGGCGCGTCGCCAAACGGTGGTAGCCCGTCATCAATACCGACGGGCGACACCGACGGTACGCGCCACCGAAGTTCTCACGTCGGCATTGATGGCGAACGAGAACTGGGCGTGTTCGCATGCGTAGTGGATACTTAACCTGCGCCGTCGGTTCCATACTTCCACCTCTCACCATCGCCGGATACAACCGACACCGTCGCCACCACCGCCAACGATGAAGACACTAGGATGGATGAAGAAGGCAAAGAATGACCACGGGCGACGGAGAATGCCGCGCGACCCAAGACTTTTCCCGCGCCCATCGTGCGCCGGTGGAGGAGCCTTCGCGACCGCCCTACTTCCACTGGCGGTCACGAGTGGTGATGGAGGAGGGATCGGGCATCGCCCACCACAATGTCTCCCTACCCACGGGCCAACACCTCAACCGGGAGTGGGTACCGGTGCCTCCCGTGCCCAAGGAGGGAAAGGGCGGGCGGAGGAGATCCGCCGCCACATTCGCAATCTCCCATTGGCCGGCCGGTAGGATAGGGGCTACCCGAGCCAGCACTTGTGGAAAGAATCAGTGGAAATAACATGCTCATCTATTTTAAGTAGAGCATCCTCAATCATACCAATGGGTTGTTTACTGGATTTGTCAGCCATCTCTAAAGTGATAGAAGTAGGGGAATACTCCCCTAATCCTAACCTTTTATAGAGGGAATATGTCATTACACTAACTCCTGCACATAAATCACACAAGGCATTGTGAATATCAGTTTTGCCAATTGAGCATGAAATAGTTGGTATTCCGGGATCTCCTGATTTAGAAAATAACTTCCCGTTAGCTGGAAAACTAGTCACTATGGCAACGGTTTCAGTTATTTCTTTCTTTATATTTAGAATACCACAGAGAAATTTAGAATTGGTAGGAACTTTTATTGCATCCGCAAATGAAATTTCTAGACGAAGATCACCAAGTGCCTTTTTGAAAGAGTCATAAATTATCTGATCCTGTGCTTTCTTTTTGCGATCTATATATGGAGGTTTTGCTCACCTTTCTTATTCTTGCCTTTTACATTTTTTGGGGGATCAGGCTCTTTAGTGACTTTATTTTGTTGCTGCTTATCGCTTTTCTTCTGCAACAACTTCATCTTCATTGTTTATCTCTTTTTCTTCTCATGGATCAACAGTCTCTGCATCAGAGTCATAGCGGTCATCTTGTGCATCATTTTTCTCCTCCAAGGTTTGATCATGTGTTTCTTGAGCAGTTTCATCTTGAGGATCCACTAGTGTATCATCTTCTTGGCTTGATTTGAGCAAGGATTTTTTTTCCTTCGATCTTTTCAGCTTCATATTCTGGTGGTCCTAATGGTCATGTAACAACTGCACCTCTCCTTGTAACAACATTAGTAGAAACAGGAATATTTATATCATCTTGAAGAAAAATTTGATAACCAGATGCTATTTGTTCACATTGGGTTTCAATCATACTAAGGTACTTGTGAAATAATTTTATTTCTTGGCCAATATCATCATAATTTTCTGTGAGTTCTGCCAAAATCTTCTTATGTCTTTGAAATTTCTTATGCAAGTTATTATAAGATTTTGCCTGTCGATGTTTTAATTCTTGAAAAACTTTCCTAGTTTCATCTTCTTCAGTAAAAACTTGTAACGGATCTACTTTGTTTTCCTTAACATGTTCAGAAGGTATACCTTTTTCTTTCATTGTTTTGCGTACTCCAGACATTAGATCAGGGGTTATACGAAGTATCCCTTTTTCCAGCTTAGTACCAAAATCAGGATTATAAAGAGAATCATTCTTAGCCCTAGTGGACATCAATCCCAAACAGGCTTTAGTAGTTAAAGTATTTGTCGATCCTCCTGCTAATAAGTCTAGCAACTCTCTGCATTGAGTATTAAGACCGTGATAAAATAAGTGGCAAACAGTGGATTTGGAATAGCCATTATTAGAAATACCATTGATCATTCCAAAAAATCTTTCTCAAACTTGTGGGTAGTTTTCTCCCACGTTCTGACTGAAATTGCCTATATTCTTTCTAATTTCAGTTACCTTTTTAAAAGGATTAAATCTGTTTATAAATTTAACAATACATATTTCCCAACATTTAATGTAATGACGAGGGAGAGAATATAACCAGTCTAGAGCCTTACCTTTAAGAGACCAACGAAATAATTTCAGACGGGAGAAATCTCTAGGCAAACCTTTTGGTCCAAGTGATGTTATCACATCTTTGAACTCTCTAAGATGTCTTCCTGGATCTTCATATTCCCTTTCGCTGAAAGCTTTTTCCTGTAAAATTTTAATAATCTCACCATCAAATTGATATTCTCTAACTCCAGGATTAGGAAATTCTATTGGTTGTTTAAGAAAAGCAGAATTTGGAGCATTGTATTCCCTGAGAGTTTTCTCAGGTTTCTTGGGAATTGTCCTGTGAATGGACATGATTTTTATGAAATCACTCGGGTTTTCAACTTCAACCTTATTTGATCTCAAAAGTTTTTCAATAATTTATTTGCGCCTTTGAACAGGTATGCGATCAAAATAATCTGGTAGATAGGTCCTACCAGAGCGTGTAGACCCTTTGTCTCCTAGGGAGACCATTTTGTAGTAGTAACACTTGAAATGGCAAGAGACAAACACTTAGCGCTTAGCTCCCCGGCAACTGCGCCAGAAAATAGCTTGATGACTGCAAGTGCACAGATAGTTTGTAGCTAGTTTCAAAGTTAAGATATCGATCCCACAGGAAGGCCAAAGGTAAGTGTCTATGTGTGAAGTCTCTGTCGCACTCAAAGTTGTCACGGGTCTTCGAGTGAATTGACTGCAAGTGTTAAAATAAGAATAAAATTTGAATTAAACTGAAAGTATTTAAATAAAACCAAAATATAAATTTCAGAAATAAAAAGCATAAAAGTAAAGAACAATTCGATTGTTTGTTGTTTTCTACAGATGACGAAGTAGGCGCAGGGAGATTCAGTTCATGGTGATAGTGATTGTGCCAGGTGGATGAGTGATAAATGTAACAATTATAATCTTATAAGTATATGTGTAGGCGAACAATGCATAATTAGTCATAACTCATCTTGGTAGATTTCATCCCAACTTCAATAATCCTACTAGTCTGTTACCAAAACCATGGTCAGTCACTAGACGATTAAGATCCTTCAGGTTGCTTAGCAATTAAGCTCTTTGGATCGGAGTAATGCAATAGGCACAGTGGCTCCTCGTGCTCCTCGAGTTCAACTAATTTTCCATTGATATCCCCGTGTCACTCGGGGATCGCCGACTGCTAGCAAACAAGATCTTATCTATATAGAACAAAGTATCATATTGTCTAGGACCTTAATTGGACAACAGGAATTAGGCATCCCAAAGTTTGGTGAAATTTTAAACAAAGTTTGGCGTAAATGTAAACATAGTTCGGCCTGCAGTGAAAGTACAACATATTCGGCCAAGTTCGGCCAGTTCATGCTCGGCATCTACGTCGTGTTGCCCCTGCGTATCCATAGGTGCTCAACAAGATCATTCTGCAGTTGTTGATGCACCGCAGGATCTCGGATCTCCTAACGTATGGCGATGAATGCATCCCAGGTTGGAGGCACCTGATGATCAGGCTCGGCAAGAGGACCCTGTCTATAGTATGGCTCGTTCTCCTCGAGCAAACTCACTGGATCCTTCCTCTCATCTTTAATGATCATGTTGTGCAAGGCCACACAACAGTTCATCACTTCCCACATCTGATCTTTCGACCAGGTCATAGCAGGGAACCGGACAACTGCAAACCTCTGCTGGAGCACACCAAATGCCTGCTCCACGTCCTTCTTGCAAGCTTCATGTTCCTTGGCAAAGTGAGAATGCTTGGGGAGCATTGGACTTGAGATAGTTTTCACAAATGTTGGCCATCTTGGATAGATGCCATCTGCTAGATAGTTTTCACAAATGTTGGCCATCTTGGATAGATGTCATCTGCTAGATAGTATCCCTTGTTGTACCGGTGTCCACAGATCTCAAATTTCACAAGGGGAGCATGACTCTCAACAAGCTTGGAAAAGACAGTTGAGGAGTTGAGGACGTCGATGTCGTTGTTCGATCCTGCCATGCCAAAGAAGGAGTGCCAGATCCAAAGATCGTGTGTAGCAACTACCTCAAATATCACAGTGCATCCTCCTTTGTGGCATTTGTACATTCCTTGCCATGCAAATGGACAGTTCTTCCACTCTCAATGCATGCAATCTATGCTTCCAATCATACTAGGAAATCCTCTACTTTCATTGACTGCGAGGATCCGAGCAGTGGGTGATATCAAGTACTCTTCCCCGAACACTGCAATCACTGCCCTGCAGAACCTGTACAAGCAATCAATGGCGGTGGACTCGGCGATGCGGAGATAGTCATTGGCAGCATCAGTCGGCGCTCCATATGCAAGCAACATCATCGCCACGGTGCACTTCTGAAGTGAGGAAAACCCAACCAAGCCGATGCAGTCTTTCTTGCAAACGAAATATGGGTCAAACTCCCGGATGGCATGCACGATCTTGAGGAAGAGCTTCCGGCTCATCCTGAAACAGCGGCGAAACACGTCCTCTCCATGGAGTGGCTGGTCGGCGAAGTAGTCGGCGTACAACATGCAGTAGCCCTTTATCCTTTGTCTCGCCTTACACTTTCGGCGACCTGGCGCCGAACCATCGCGCTTCGGCTTCGCCATCTGCATGTACAGCTGGGCGAGCGATGCGAGGATCTGCAAGTGCTCTTCACCTTCGGCGACCTCGGCGCTCTCTTCCTCCAGGAGCACGGCGAGCATCTCCTCATCGTTATTGTCCATGGCGAGTATCTCGTCCTCGTCGGAGTCCATGGCCGAATCCGGCCAAATGCCGAACACTTGGCGGGCGCGGTGGTAGGAGCACACAGCGAAGCAGAGCTACGACGAAGCTCGATCGGTGAAAGCGGCGGCGGAGAAGGCGTGGAGGTGGGCGGCAACTGTGACGAGCGTATATAGAG
Source organism: Avena longiglumis (assembly GCA_030063025.1). Classification (NCBI taxonomy): domain Eukaryota; kingdom Viridiplantae; phylum Streptophyta; class Magnoliopsida; order Poales; family Poaceae; genus Avena; species Avena longiglumis. The sequence goes on from CP125978.1 coordinate 36,391,247, forward strand.
GCGTGGGCATGTCTCGGCGCGGGGGAGCTCTGCCGGTGAAGTCATGGCGACAGGGGGCGCTAGGAGCTCTTTGCCGCTGTCTAGGCGAGTGGAGTGGGTGAGAATGAGACTGTCTCGCCGACAGAGCTGGCCCACGCCCATTTTCGTAGTGTCTGGCGTCCCTAAGCGTACCCGGGAACTTGGGTTCGGCCTGGGTAGGCCGGACCAAAACACGTCCAAATCCGAACAAAAACAGATCACTGGATACGCGACTGGACAGATTTTTAGCGTCCGGACCTAATTTCAGGGTCCGGACGGCTGTATGGGCGAGCGAAGATGGTCTTAGCCAGACGGATTCAGCGCGTGCAGGGCCAGGTCAGAGGAGTACGTACCTTTTTCGCTTGGCTTTCAGTGCGAGAGTTTAATCGTTCGAACAGTAGTAGTAGCCATCTCTGTCTGGAAAGAGGTGATGTGTGATGTGATTGAGCAAACCCACGTGCTGACAAAACTGCAGAGCTACGGGTCGCGACGTACGGGTCGGCAAGCGGAGCTGTAAAAAGAATGTCTAAGATTTACCTTTTCTGGTAGGAAGAACTGTGCCATAATAAACCTCTAGGAGTATATTCTTTACAGGTAAAGAGAAAAAGTAGAGTACTAGTAAACCGCGTAGGGGATACGTACGTTCACAAGAGTGGTGTTCTCGGTGGCCTCAATACGCTGAGAATTTATGGTTCTGCTGGGTTGCTGTTATCCAGTTCTTTGAGATCGATATGTAACTGTACTCAGCGACTGACTGTAGTCCGCTAGACTTGTCTTTTTTTTTTATTCCGTTGAAATATATAGTTGCGACCGAGCAAGTCGTCTTTTCGTCACGCCGCCGATCGGAGAGACCGGTATATAGTTGCCGGGAAGGAATGCGGCCAGATATGTATGAAGAAAGGCTGTTGATTAATCGTGGGCAATTCCAGGCTGTTGAATTTTCGTCTGTCCTACGGAGTGGACTACGATTCAGGATGCGGGCGGAAGCGGTTCGAGTCTGGACTACGATTCCGACTCTGACCGGACCTCGGCTCGCCGGTGCTTATAAGCGCGGCTACTGTGCACAGTGAAGGACATACGAGAGGCGGCATCGAGACAGATCCGGAGAATAGACGAGAGTTGCACCGATCACCGGGGACGTACGATGGTTTCGGCGGCGGCGGCGGCGGCGCAGGACCGGAGCTGCGTGATCCTGGCCGCGACCGACGACAATAACCACACGTACACGCTCCACCACATCGACGCGGCGCCCTTCTTCTCCCACCCGGACCCGGACACCCAGGCCATGGACGACGCCGTCCCCCTGCCGCCCGCGTCCGCGCGCTTCGACAGGCCGCCGGACGTGCGGGGCGGCTCCGTCGAGTTCCACCTCCTCCGCGGCTGCGAGCGCGACGGCGGCCTCAAGGTGGTGTGCACCGACGCCGAGCGCCGCACCGTCATCTACGACGTCAACCGCCGCGCCGTCCGGGGCGGGCCCATGATGCGCGCCACCAAGGGCAACACCGTCTCCGTCGCCGTCGGGGACGGCCTCTTCGTCCTCGAGACGATGCTCGCCCCGGGCCACCGCCGCTTCGAGGCCCTCCGGTACGACAGCCTACGGGAGGACTGGTTCTGGTACGGCCTCCCGCTGCCGCCCTACGTGGGCGACCCCGGCTACCGTCGCTCCGGCGTCACGGCGCTCACGCCGGCCGCCGCAGGCAGGATCTGGACCACCACGGAGGGCGTCGGCACCTACTCCTTCGACACCAAGCGGCGATCGTGGAGGAAGGAAGGCGACTGGGCGCTGCCGTTCCTGGGGCAAGCCGTGCACGTCCCGGGGCACGGCGGCGACGGCAGCGGGCTGTCCTTCGGGTTCTTGGCCATGGAGTGCCGAGGGTACACGTCCAGAAACGGCCCTCTCTGCGCCGTCGACCTCGCCGAGAGCCCGCCGGTGGTGCGCGGGGTCTGGGAGGAGTTCAAGCCGCCAGGGGAGTGGACCCTGGCGACCTCCTCACTGGTGCATCTCGGGTCCGGCAAGATCTGCGTCTTCAGGTTCTTCGATACCGACCGGACCGGACATACCCGTGGTCCCAACAACAGTCGTGTCGCCATCATCACCGCCGTCGAGGTAAGTCCCCATGGTCACGGCAGCGGCGACAGCCAAGAGATCAAGATGGTGAGGCACAGGTCCAAGTGTATCAGATTTGAAAAATACCTTGATCACATAACATGCGTACTCTGATGGGTATGCATTCCTAACATTGGAAATTGACACAGAAGCTAGCGCACTCTCTATAGTAGAGTAGTAATATACCGTATCATCCTGTGACTCTGTGACAGTAATGTTTGTTACTGATAGTAGTACACTCGTTAATGCCAGCGGAAAAGCATACATCCAAAAACCACTCCCAGTTACAACTGCTACTTGAAAAGTAACTTATTCTCACCATCTAAAACTACAATTTCCAACAACAAAAAACAGAGTACAGATACAGAACAATTCGCAACGAAAGGTTTCTCAGTGAGGAGCTCCAATCCAAGGTTTCAACTTCACTACACCAGGAAGTCCCTGGGGTCCGCGACATATCCTGTCAAGGCTGATGCCGCCGCAGTGTAGGGCGAGGCCAGGTAGATCTGCCCTTCCTTGTTCCCCATCCTGCCGGGGAAGTTCCTGTTAAATCGTCGACACGCAGACCTGCATCCAAAGACATGACTTCCAAATCACTAAAACCACTTTGTCTAAATACATAACCTTGGCATCGCCGAAAACCACTCTGGGTCAACAGAACATATTGCAAAACACTTGCATCTCCCTTGAACACGCCCAAGGACTTCTCCTTGTGAACAAATAAAGTTGTTCCATAACGTTTGCAGTTGCCACTGTCATGGACATCTCACAAGTGCACTAACTTGCGAAACAAATACATTCACATGTAGTAATCCCAACAAAGGGGTACAAAAATTTGTACCAGAGTATTGTTGTTTAGTATTTCAAGCCATTTTTCCCACTAACAACACTAGAACAGCAAGAATTGTTACACCTAAAAGAACAGCAAGCTGGCCACCTTGGACAAGAAATGCCATACCCATAATCGGACTTAGAGAGAAGACAGATGGTTAGCTAATAATTTTAAGCTAGGTCAGTTCAAGAGCTGTTGTTATTCTGACGACATAAGTTTGGTCGGTGCCCATGATCGGATATCTTCTCTTTCAGGAATAAAGATGTAAGTTTTAGTACACGAAAAATCACTGAAGCCCCCTTCTAGGTTCATGCATGTATAATAATTCACAAAAAAAGGAGTTGGATATGGTCATAAGATACTTGCCGTAGGTTCATTCATGCGAGCATATGTATCACGAGGACCACCCAAGCAAGCACCACAGTTAGGGCTAGCTGGTGTATCGCAACCAGCCTCCTCAAATATCTGGGCGCAAGTTTTGTCTGATCCTGGTACGGTGAGGCCATATACATCCATCCACACCTAAATGATACAACATTTCATTTCAGTAAAACCCAAACGGCAAGATGACTGTTTCAGTATTTATTTTTTGCAGCAAATCATCACCTTTTGTGTTGCAGGGACAAGAAAAGTGGGAACTTTAACCTTCTTGCCCTGTATTAAGAAAAACAAATGGTAGTAAGTTGGGTAATCATGGAGTATGCACTTCGAGTAGTACGCCATTACTGCAACATGTTAGACAAGTACATTTAATTTTATGCACACAAAAAATTACAGGAATTGGATTACCAACGTGCTTCAGCAAATAATAAATTTAGTGAGAGCAATGTTTTGTATGTCACTCAGTCAAATGAGTCATTTATTTTGGATTTCCTTCAACTGCATGAGTCACATGTTCTATTTTCTCCACAAAGTAGCCTCGCCCTCTCTAAATGATGTTGCTGACAGCTAAAACATATCAAACTGCAACCGAAGCATAAACTTATATTGACTATACATATCTCCAAAGCATGGCCAATCCCTTTCCAGCTTCACACCTTTCCATATTCTACATGTGCCAATATGAACCACTATTTTCCTTTCAGCATTAATGAGGTGAAATCAGACCTGGACCATGTTATGCTCTCACCCTCGATACCTAAAACCATGGAAAGCCAATAACTCAACCAAATGTTTAAATAACCTAAAAACCATGCGTTTTGTGGTACCGCCGGATGCAGGATCTGCTAGAAATGCTCTAACACTGCATCGAAGCCAACTTCCAGTACATCCCATCCCCAAGTTCCCAGCCATTGAGAAACTGTAAGTATACAACCCTTGGCATGACTGTACCCTACAGGTTTCAATACATAGCAGGTATGCCACTACACACAGATAAACAAAATAATGATGACTTCACCATGCTACTAGAACATAGGTTTCAAGCTACTTACTGAAGCTAAGAACACCTTCGCAGCAGCAAGGAAATCCTCAGTCTTACCACCAGTGCAAGAACCAATATAAACTCGGTCGATCTTGACATCTTTGCATTCTCTTGCTAGAGCACGGTTATCAGGTGAGTGTGGCTGCAGGTTGATAGAGATTACAGCTTAAATTTTATTGGATAATAATATCAACAGAAGGAATACGGAGACTGTAAAAGACAACAAACCTTCGCAACTACTGGCTCCAATTTGGATACATCAAACCGGTAGTCACTAACAAATCTGAAAACAAAGTCAGACAAATAAAAAGAAAGGAGATCAGCAGTATTCAGATACGCCATATCACAATTCATAAAATAGCACAAAGAATAGAAGATGGAAATCTCTACACAACATTACAGTTTTTTTTAAATATGCTTAGTCAACTTTAAAATACAAGGCATCAGAAAATATGGATCACAGTTCACCTACATATGCGCGTGTGTGTATGTGTAGCATACAGGATGGGTAGCAAAAAATTGTACAAGGCTAGCCTGAATATCCCAAAAAGGTGACGCCTATTGAGGAAGTCCTATCTATAAGTAGCCAGCCGATACAAAGCGGGCTGTACATTATTGGGATCAGCTGAACTGCTAAAGGCAACAAAGAGAACCAGTGATTTCAAATAAACCAAACCATATATTCCCTCCGTTCCATAATTCTTGACATGTTTTTATTTTAACTTGGAACTAAAACCACGAGAAGAATTATGGAATGGATGGAGTAGTTTTTTTAAGAGGGGGGGGGGTCCGTATACTGATTAAAAACCCTACTAGAAAACAATTAGTATTATAGCAAAGTCAGCTCCAAACACTTATGTCCAGAAAATGCTGAAACACACACCCAGATTAATTTTCAACATATATTGAAAAAACTAGCTGAATAACTAGAAAATCTAGAGTACACCCTTTTAATCGTTAAGTTCAAAGTCAGCTAATAAGCAGTCATCATATTGCCTTGTATGGCAAACTTTTTAAAACTGAATTGTGTAGACTGATGTATTATATACTCCCTCTGTCCTGAAATAAGTGACTTGGGTTTGTCTAGATTCGCATGTATCTACACACTAAACTGTGTCTAGATACATCCGAATCTAGAAAAATCCAAGTCACTTATTTCTGGACGGAGGGTACATAGCACAATCGAAAGGATAAGAAGAGCAGGGAAGACTATAATCACCTGGCCTGAGCATCACTGTAAACAGGTTCGTATTCGACAGACGTCTTACCCTGCAATGTACAAGGATGACAGACATGATCTCACAAATACTATGATGTGAAATATTGGTATCTACTCACTGTAAATTGTTTTGCTCACTTGTTATCTCAAAATGTATCACGATGTTTCTCCAAAAAAACAAGTATAGTGTCATAGTTCTACTACTGCCATCAAGATGGTAGTTATATACCTCAAGGTACTTAAATGTAGTTGCATCAGCAGGCACGACACCGTTCTTTCCACCAGCTTCAATGACCATGTTGCATAGTGTCATTCGCTCTTCCATCTAGCAGTGTGAAAAACATGCTCAATTTTACATAATATGACAATTCACTAATCGGTATGAACATGGAACATACAGTTAGACTTTCTATAGTTGATCCAGCAAACTCCATCGATTTGTATGTTGCACCAGATACAGATATCTCGCCAATAATCTGTAAACGAAAATCAAAATATGATGAACAATCTCAGTTAGCATGAGAAAATCACGAAGAAAAGAGAAATTTTAATATAACCAAAATTATTTTGTAGGCTTACTTGTAAAATCAGATCCTTTGCAAGTAAATAAGGTGGCATTTCCCCATCTAATATGAACCTGATAGTTGGAGGCACCTGGAAATAAGAGTAAACAAGTCAAAACAACAGTTTTCTTTTTCTATACGGAATGCAGTGTATCCATAATGCATACAGAAAAGTATCTCCCTGATATGACAAAGAGATAGCATGTTTAGAAGTTATTGTTTATCACATAGAAAATAAATAGAATGTGAGAACCACAACATAAAAATGGAAAAGACATGGCATAACTGCTGTCTGAATGGTGCTAATCAAAGGCTAAACCCAATGTATCTATATCGTTATATTTGGATGGTCCAGCCTATGATTTATAACACGAAAAGTTTTTCTGTCAGACTTCATCTTGAGTTTTCATAATTGTGCATAACCTCTTGATTGCTAAGGTCTCATCATCACTTTCAGAAAGTGAGAAAGAACTTAACTATCCACTACACATCAACTAGAAATAGAACCAACGCTCAATTATTTTGAAATTCTATCCGCAAGGACTGAAACTTGTTTGCGTACCTTGAGAAGAGCCTTCCCAGTTCCCATCACAAATCCTGCGTCAGTGTTTCCAATTCCAGTTGCAAATTGACCAAAGGCTCCAGCATTGCACGTGTGAGAATCAGTACCAAGGAGAACCTATACAAGGATTAGAGCAGGTTAAGCCTGTACTGCAAAACTAAAAGCTAACATAGTATCAGTAAAATACCTCGCCTGGTCGGCAATGGCCTTCTTGAGCGAGCGCAATGTGGCAAACACCTTTGTAGTCTGGATTTGCCTACAGAAAATGTGTAAACCATTTTAAATAGTACACAAATCTCACTTTTATTTAGAAAGGAACCCTAACCAGCTCTCACACTAAACAAACAAGGTATGGATGGAAATTAGTCAGCAAAAGGCATACTCTGAAATCGCTAAGGTCCTTGATGTCGTAAAAGTACTTAATCTTCTGCTCGTTGCAGAAGTCCCTGAGGATATCGACATTCCGGTTGGCCCGCTCGTCGCTGGTGAAGATGTAGTGGTCGGGGATGATGACGACCTTCTCGCGGTCCCAGACCTTGGCGTCCTCCCCGAACTCCTGCTTGAAAATCCCGATGGTGCCGGGGCCGCAGACGTCGTGCGTCATCAGCACGTCGACGTCCACCCAGACGTTCTCCCCGGGCTCGAGGCTCGCGCGCTCCGACGCCCGCGCCAGGATCTTCTCCGTCGTCGTCATGGGGATCTTCACCGAGCCGGTGGACGCGGGGCGCGCGGCGCGCGGGCGGGCGTAGCGACCGCGCGGACGCGCCCGGCCCGCGCTGGCCGGCTCCTCGCGCTCGCGCGCTGCTGCTGCGGTGGCGGCGCCGCCGTCGCGGCGAACTCCTGCTGCGACAGGGGAGCATGGAAGCAGAGGGGTCAGCGGGTGAGAATCTTGAGGTGGGGAAGCGTAGGGAAGGGAGGGTACCTTATGGGCGAAGGCGGCGGAGGCCTTGGCGGCGGCGGAGATGGAGGCCATGGCGGCGCGCGCGGTCGAACACCTTGAGGTCAATACAGGGATTGGGGTTTGTGCTGGCGTGGCGACCACGAGGCGGGCGTGTGGGCTAGGGAGACACGAGCCAAAGGTAATATAGTGTGTGTGGGAGGTTACGTGTGTCATTTGAAGCGTCGGATTGACATCGGACGGCGGTGCGTGGGGTTCCGGTTGTTTAACGATGTCGCACGACAGTGTGGAAGTAGGACTGAAGAAGTTTGGCTCTGCCAGGACTCAGAAAAAAGGAACTGCAGAAGTATGATTTGCAGCACCTGGGGACCAGTGTTTCTGGTTTTCAAAAAGAATCAAAGGTTCTACTTTTAATAAGTTTCCAAAAAGATCATACAGTAATTTTTTGTCCATGGATGTGTATAGTTTTATAATTTTTGTGAAGTTTCGATGGAAAAGGCGTTCTATTTTGGGCTATAGAAATAAATATATTTGTGGATGTATGTAAGCATAAAAAAATCTTATTTTTTTGCCAAAATTTGTCATTTTATGTAGCTCAATATACTGCGTGTTTTCTTATAAAAATCGCAGCATCCATAGTGAATGTGTATACCTAGTTGAATATATTTTCTTTAATTTTTGGAGACATAGAAATGCAGTATTGAAAAACTCAGTGCACCTGTGCGGGTGCTGCTACGGGTTTTCAAGAATTGCAAAAGCTATCAAATAGAACGAAAAAATTGAATGGAAATTTGGGGTTGTTTGGAGTACATATCGTGGCCATTTCTTCACGAGAATTCAGACATTCACCAAACATGAAGAACATTTGCTGAAATCTTGTTCAAACGGTCAAATGACATGAATTTTCAATCTTAAAGGTAAGACGACACGAAACAAGGATCGAAGGAAGTTTCTTTTACATTTTGCTTTGGCCTACTTATTATTAAGATCAAACAACTAAACGGTAAAAATTTCGTATTTCAACACTTTCCTTAGAATCGCCTGGACCCGCAAAAGCAAGACACAAGGATCCATACTGAGGTGAGCTAGTTGCTAGGTACCTTGGCCCTACGTCCGCAGATTTGCTAACTTGACCCCTACTCCTCCTCGAGGCCCCCTCTAATTGTTTTTTTGCGAGGGGCTCCCACTAACTCTGACCCAGTTCGCGTCACGAGGGGCCTCCGCGCAGCCATTTCTGTTTTTTTTTTTCACAAAAGGCTTATTTCTTGGACTAATAATCCCCGCGTATACTAGCAAAGGTACTCCCTCTGTCCCAAAATAGACGTCTTAGATTTGTTAAAATTTAGATGAACCATTATACTAAATAGTATCTAGATTTATTTAAATTTTGACAAATTTGAGATAGCTATTTTGGAACGGAGAGAGTATAAGTGTTGAAATATACTATTCTTGAAAAACATTCGAGATCCAACTCGACTGAAAGGAAATAGGGAAACTATGGAGAGGTTTAAGTTTTATTTTCTGAAAAGAAATCAGGTAAAAAGACGACAATTCCGTTGCATATGAGCTTAGTTGGGCAGCCTTATATACATGAAATGTCCTTTTCATTACTCTCTTCGGTTTATATTAATGTTCTTAACTTTGTTTAAATTTGATGTATCTAGTTAATCATTTAGACTAAATGTATTTATATATAGACAAAATTGAGGATTGGAGGTAGTATTTAGAACTGCAGAAAGGGTACTGCTATTTAGAACCGTATATGAAAACGTGTGATGTGAGCGGTTAGTTTCGATTATATCTAGGCACGGGCAGCCTAGCCCGGCCCAAAAAAAGTCCGATGGGCTAGGCTTTTCAATCCTGCGAGCTAGGCCTAGGCTTTGTATCTATGGCCTGATTGGTACATGGGCCGGGCTCAGGCAGAACAAAAGCAGCAAATAAGGGAAGGCCCAGCCCATGGCCTGGGAGGTTTGTGCACAGTTCAGGCCGGGCCTAGAAAATGTGCGGGCGGGCTTTCTCCGTCCGGCCCAAGCCAGTCTGGCCGAAAGATGCTCAGGTATAGTTTCGATTAGTTGTCCTCCATATTTGGTTGTGCTTTCGTTCCGTCTCATATTTTTCCTGCTCACTCCATATTTATGGTTGTGCTTCCGTCTCATATTTTTCCGCTGCTTTCCTACCACTGTTCCAATCTGCACGATTAATGTTTGTCTGATTGGGCTTCCTTTTGAATTTCTACCTACAATAGTTTTCAAGAAAAAGTAGCATACAATCTCACTTTGAACTGAAAAAAGTTTCAGTTGCCGAGGTGTAACTTTTAGAAAAAGTGAAAAACAATAACAAGTTATAGCAATTTTAGATGAACTTTCACTTTTTGCTCAAATGAATGATGACTTTATACTATTTTTAACCTCTAAATATTTGAGAAAAAATTTAGCTTTTGAATGAACTTCTATCTATTTCTAAACTTACAATATTTTGGGCCAATTTTAGATTTTGAAGGTTTCGTCATTTTCTGAAACTTTCAACTTTTTATATGAAGTTTCTAAATACTATTCCGAGATTCTAGAGTTTTGAGATGAAAAATTCACCTTTTTCAGATAATTTTTGAAAGAAAAAATATCAACTCCTAAAATTGTCATATAACTCTCCTCTGTTTGTAAAACCTTGAACCACTTTTTCACAAAGTGCGTTGCGGCTTCCTACTACCACCCTTCATCAGATTTCATCCAGGTCATACCAATCAACAACTATCCATATATTTTTTCTAAAAGAGTCTCTCGGCAATAATTTTTGAAGGTTTCTACAAATCTAAATGAAATATTTAAAAAATGGGCATGGTCTAATGGAGGGACCTTTCTCTATCATGAAATGAGGGTAAAGGGGGGAATTTCCCAGATTTTGAAACAACAAAAAGAAACGCAAAAAAAAAATACTTTTAGTCCGCACAACTTTATTGCGACACAAAGAGAATCTGAAGAGAGAGAGAAATCAGAGATGGTGCAACTCAATTGTATCTACTTGTTGTCGTGTATATATACATGATTACAGAGGAGATCCAATCTACTAAACCCTAACGATTTACAATTGAAAGAATATAAACATTGACGTAGGGCTCGGTTGGCTCGACTAGTTAGGATCCTAACAAAGTTAGTTATCTTTGTTTACACAATCGACCAAAAGAGATAATTCTAAAGTTAAAAAAAAAAGATATAATTCTAAATAAATAGAAAATATCAGTAAAATTTCCACCAAACTGATTTAAAAAACAAAAGTTAGAAGTTTAAATAGTATTATTGATAAATTCAAAAGTGGGAATCTAAAAAAGAAGAAATATGGCGGTTTTTATCAATTAATTGAAAATATTAGTAATATAGTTTGTATTTTTCTTATTTATTCTACTATAATATTTACTATTCTTGCTTATTCAACATCCTCCTATTTTTTGGTATAGTTTGAGATATTCACGCCAAAATTTATGTTTTTAAAATAGGTTTATTAATAGAAAATATCAAATGAGTGATGACTTTATACTATTTTTAACCTCTAAATATTTGAGAAATTTTTAGGTTTTGAATGAACTTCTATCTATTTCTAAACTTTCAATATTTTGGGCCAATTTTAGCTTTTGAAGGTTTCATCATTTTCTGCAACTTTCAACTTTTTATATGAAGTTTCTAAATACTATTTCGAGATTCTAGAGTTTTGAGATGAAAACTTCACCTTTTTAAAGATAATTTTTGAAAAAAAATATCAACTCCTAAAATTGTCATATAACTCTCCTCTATTTGTAAAACCTTGAACCACTATTTCACAAAGTGTGTGATACGTCGTAAACGTATCTATAATTTTTGATGTATCATGCTTGTTTAGTATCTATTTTGTTTTGCTATGTCTACACTTTAAGGTGTTTTTATATGTTTTATGGTACTAACCAATTAACAAGTTGTCACAGTACCAGTTGCCTGTTTTCTTCTGTTTTTGGTTCTAGAAAGGCAGAAAATCAATATTCTCGGAATTGGACGGGACAAAAGCCAAAGCCAATATTTTACCGTGGGGAACACGAAGCCAGAGTTCAAGAGGGAGGAGACTCACCAGGGGCCACACTGGCGGTGTGACCTAGGGCTAAACACGGTGCAGCCTGGGTCGATACTGGCCCCCCGCCTCTTCGCCTATAAAGTCCCCCTGATGCCAAAACCATAAACACCCAATCAATATTCCATGAAACCGTCTGTAGCCGCCTCCACCATCGTCCCTAGATCGGGGGGATCTTAAGCTCTTCCTGGCACCCTGACGGAGGGGAGATCATCCGGGGGCCTTCTTCTTCATCATGTCAGCCTTCGGTATGAAGCGTGAGTAGTTCCACCTTGGACTACGGGTCCATGTAGTAGCTAGATGGTCATATCTCCTCCTTGTGCTTTCATGTCTAGATCTTGTGAGCTCCGTTCATGATCAAGATCTCATCTATTTATAATCATGCATGTTGTGTTTGCGGGGATCCGATGGATATTGAGATTACTATGTCAGATTGATTAATGGTTTTGTCTTATTGATTCTATCATGTTTGTGTTGTTTGTGATCTTGCATGCTCTCCGTTGTTAGCGGCTATCTTGGACAAGTAGTTTCTAGTGACTCCAATAAGGGGTATTTATGCTCGATAGTGGGTCCATGCCTCTACTTATCAAGGGAAGTGACATAAATCTCTATGGTAGTAGATGTGTTGTGCCACTAGGGAGAAAACAACGGTCTCTTGTTCATGGAACAAGTGGATTGTTTACCTTACTGATGTCTATGCACTTCTATTCTTGTAGACAGTTGTTGGGCCTCCAAGTGCAAAGGTTTGTAGAACAGCAGCAAGTTTCCCTTAAGTGGATTACCCAAGGTTTATCGAACTCAGGGAGGAAGTGGTCAAAGGTATTCCCTCTCAAGCAACCCTGCAATCAAGATACAAGAAGTCTCTTGTGTCCCCAACACACCTAATATAGGTGCACTAGTTTGGCAAAGAGATAGTGAAATACAAGTTGTAACGGTGCCAGAAAATAGCTTTGATGGAGCTTGACGTGGAGGAAAGACTAAAGGCAAACAGAAGGAAGCAAGCAAACATGCAACAGATCTAGTAGCAAATGGTGTTTCAATGTTTAGAAACAAGTCCTAGGGATCATACTTTCAGTAGTGAACACTCTCTCATATAAATATCCTCTCTTCATGATACTACTCTTAACTACTCTCCGGTTGGACACTCTAATCCATGGTAGGGCTATAACAACACACCTCAAAGTCCGCCTTCCCCAATCTAGATAACCCCACACTGTCACCTTGAGCGCTAGATGGTTCCAACAGACACCACAATTTCATAGAGACATCTAACTCCAAATATAACTCATAAGGAATATTCAATCTAGCCAAAGTGCCACACATGGTATGCCCGATGTCACTTTCACACACATGGGGAAAAGCATAGATCTATTAAAGCACAACGAGTATTTATGTACACTCAAGCCTAAGTGCCACCATGGCGTGCACGCTGTCACTTTCACACACATGGGGAGAGCAGAGATCTATTGAAGCACTTTAGTAGCAAGGTAGATCTACTATATTACAAAGCTCATGACCACAACAAGATCATGCATAGAGAGAGATGAACACATAGCTACCGATAGAGCCCTTAGCCCTGAGGAAGAACTACTCCCTCCTTATCATGGGAATTAGCAACGGCGATGGATATGGTGGTGGAGATCGATGGAGATGGCTCCAGGGGCACTTCCCGTCGGCGTGGTGTCGAACAGAGACTTTGTCCCCGATTCCCCTTCGGTGGCGGCGGCGCTGTGGAGGTTTTCGTGGATGTTTCTAGGATGTTTTAGTATTTTTGGGTCGGAGGCGTCTTATAGGCGAAGGGGAAGGCCGAGGAGGCGGCCAGAGGGCTCACACCCTCCCCAGGCGCGGGCCAGGCTTGTCCGCGCCCATGGGGGATCTGGCCACCCTCTGGTGCCTCTCTGTCCCTCCTTCTGGATTTGTGTCCCTCACGGAAAGTTATTCACTTTGGCTTTGTCCCGTCCAATTCCCAGAATATTGATTTTCTGCCTTTCTGGAACCAAAAACAGAAGAAAACAGGCAACTGGCACTGTGGCAACTTGTTAATAGGTTAGTTACAGAAAAGATATAAAAACACCTCAAAGTGTAGATAAAGAAAAGCAAAATAGATACTAAATAATCATGGAACATCAAAAATTATAGATACGTTTCCGATGTATCACTTAAACACTTTGCTTAAAGCAGTTGTCTGTTGCTTGCAACTTAATACTAGAGGTGATTCGGATGATAACCCAGAGGTGGACTTCTAGTCATATATGCGGTTGGATGGCGGTCTATGTATATTGTTGTATTGTCCAATCGAATCTCATAGGTTATATTTGTCTAGTATTGCATTGTTATGCCTTGCTCAGTTCCTGTCAATTGCCCTGCTGTAATTTGTTTACCCAGCATGCCATGTTTGTTTATCTAAGGAGATCACCTCTAGTGAACTATGGACCCCGGTACAATCTTTACCATTGATACATCTTCACTGTTACTGTTTACTTGTTGCAAACCATCATCACCATCCACACCATACAGTTAATCCTTTGTTACAGCAACCGGAGAGATTGACAACCTCACTGTTAGTTGGGGCAAAGTCTTGAATTTGTGTTGTGTGCAGGTTTCCACGTTGCTTGCAACACCTTTGAGACGTTTCCTTCCTCCTACTGGTTTGATAACCTCGGTTTCTTATTGAGGGAAGACTTGTTGCTGTGCTGCATCACACCTTGCTCTTGGAGTTTCCTGACGAAGCGCTCCACGTTGACGCAGCGCCATCAAGATTTTCTGGCGCCGTTGCCGGGGAGGCTAAGGACATCTTCACAAGGGGAGTCCTCCTCAACCTTTCTCTTTACTTTGTTTTTAGTTTGCTTAGTTTATTTTGCTTGGTTTTTTACCTCTTTTTATCAAGAACTCAAAAAAATTAGTTTATTTGGTTTGCTTTTTCTTATCAAAAACACAAAAAATATTTCCTGCCCTAGTTGCTACCATGTCTGGTTTTGGTCCAATATCTGTGACACCTATGGAAAAGATCTTTACTTTTAAGAAAAAAGTGAAGAGAGTTTCAAATAAGCTTGGTCTAGAATCTCTGCTTTACAAAGGGAAACTGAGCCTAAGATGAGTCTTAGCTTGGTTATTAATAGTTTCTACCACGGTATTGCTCTTTGTTATAGATATGCTTTGGATGCTGTGGCTGAGAAATATATTTTTCAATGTACTGAGGATGAAGCTTTTGATGCCATAAAGAAATTGATTATAATTTATAATACGCCTGGCAAGTCTTATTCCTCTTTCATAGATATTTTTGCTAGGTTCAACACTCTTGAGTCCTGTATTGCTGCTTTGAATAGTTATTATCACACACTTAGGGAGTACCATAATTATGTTCCAATGAATTCTGAGCCTTCAAAGTGGTTTCCCACAATCAAAGTCACTATAAATAGTGCAACTTTTGATGCTCGTTGTGATATCATGTCTGGATTTTGCCTTATGCCTAGGAAGATTTATGAAATGCTTGATTTGCCACCTTTGAAAGATTGTTATTTAGATGTCCCACTTAATGATAATGCTAAGAATAAACTCATGGGGAGTATTAATGATGTTATCATTATGGTTAACAATGCTTATGTCCCTGTTGATTTCTATGTTTTAGATGTTGAATACAATGCTTCTTGTCCTATTATTTCGGGAAGACCTTTTCTTAGAATTGTTGGTGGCATCATTGATATGAAAGAAGGCACCATTAAATATCAATTTACATTTAAGAAAGGTATTGAACACTTCCATATGAGGAGAGAAAAGTTGCTTTTTGCTCCTCCTTTGAAAGCAAGGTTTGATGTTAATGCTTCCTCATTAGAAAATATTTGATTTCTTGCTTCTTGTGCCTAACTTAAAAGCGTTAAAGAAAAGTACTTGTTAGGAGATAACCCAAGAGTTTCCTTGAGTATTGGAAGTTATTACTTCAGTAACAACCTCTCCTTATCCTTTTTGTTTGATTTTTGTGCCAAGAATGACCTCTAATGAGAGGGAAGTAAGATTTTGGGAGATGTTGTCCCAAAACAGATTTCTGTCTTCCACCATAACAATTCGTGAGGAGTCTCTGTAAGTCAGATTGAGCTGAAAATTTACGAATAAAGCCCCCAGTATGTTAGATAACTTTAGTTAGTTCAACACTTTTTGATTTGAGCAACATAAGGTCTTCGAAAAAATCGGTTTCTACCTGCTGGTCTGTTTTGACAGATTTCTGCCATTATTTGCATTTGCTTCTTATTGATTCCTTTTTGAGTTCTTTTTGGGGAAATTGAGCTTTTTGAAGGTGTTGCTACAATAGCTTTTATTTTTAATGAACATTTTTTCTGTTCCAAAGCTAAACCCAAGGGTCTATTATCTTTTGAATACACTAATGTTGCTAATGAAGATTGTGTGAAGTTTTGTATGAAGGAAAAATTTCAGGTGAAGAGAGAGAATGATGTAATGAGATGAAGGATGGACAAAAGCTCAAGCTTGGGGATGCCACCCCTATGTCACACCAAGAAATATCCAAGAGGTACAAGCGTCAAAGCTTGGGGATGCCCAAGGCACCCCCTTCTTCATCAATAGAAAGCTCAGGTCTTTCTAGACACTTCGTTTTTATTGTTTCATGCATTGTTGTGTTGTTTTTGGAGAGTCTTAATTTTCATTTTCATTTCTAAGTTTGTTTAGTTTGCTTGAATAAAGTAGTTTGGACCCCCGTTTTCGCTGTGTTGTTTCAAATAAGTCAATTGGTGTTGGAAAGGAGTAGGAAGTTCTTGCTTGAAAGTGCAAGAGGAGCTTACACTGACTGTGACTTAGACTTTTGCATGTCATTCTAGGTGTTGTTTTGACCTTATGCTTAGTGATTATTGTTGTAGCATGACTTGTTCCAAACATTTGGGATTACTTAGTGTGCCTTGAAAGAATCATGCATTGTTTTAGTATACAAAAGCATAATATTGTGGTATTCTCCTTTGATGCTTTGTTTGGGTTGACTTGGCACATGTGAAGGGTTTCGTAGCATAGTAATCAAAAAATTTCTACGGATGCGAACGAGAAAGCCAAGATCTAATCTAGGAGATGCAATCAACGAGAGAGATAGATGAGATCTTGATACCCTTGAAGAAATCGCACAGCGGAAACGTTCAACAGAACGTGGGTGATGTAGTCGAACTAGCCTTATCCTCCTCGCGATCCGATCCGATCTGATCCAACACCGCAAGTGACGGCGCCTCCGAGAGATGCACACGTACGGTGCTGCGACGTCTCCTCCTTCCTTGGTCCAGCAAGTGGGGTGGAGAGATGGATTGGATCTGCAGCACGACGGCGTGGTGCTATGGTGGAGAGTTTCTGCGGCAGGGCTTCGCCTACACGCAGTCGAGAGAGAGAGAGAGAGAGAGAGAGAGAGAGAGAGAGAGAGAGAGAGAGAGAGAGAGAGAGAGAGAGAGGTGGAGGGCAGCAGGACGACTGTCATGGTATTGCCGACGAGTACGCCATGGAGGGTCCTCACAGTGCGTGTTTAGAGACGTGGGGTAAGGCGGACGGTTGACGGGTACGAGGTAACACAGCTTACCCAGGTTCAGATCCCACGACGGTGGCGGAATCCTACTCCTGCTATAAATCACTATAAGGGCAATACGCCGAGTTACAGAGATAGGTTTGCTGTGCGAGGTTGTGTGTTTAGATGCCCTAAAGGATTCCATAGGCCCGACTTATATAGTCGCCAGGTCCTAGGGTTACAGGGAAAAGTCCTAGCCGGACAGGTTACAGAGTCCTACATCGTCTATTACTAGTCTTGTGTATCTTGCACTCCAAGGCTCCGGGTACGCTGGTGACTCCACCGTAGCCTTCCTTTATCCGGCATGGGACTCCCTTCTGGATCCATCTAACTAGGCCGCTCAGCAGGCCATAGGCCATGCTACCAACTATGGGCCACCCGGGTTATCCAGATAAGTGACATGCTATGAGGATACCCATATAGCATATCCCCAATAGAAACTCTGAGATCTTGCGCCGTCTTGCCTCTTCAGATGAATGCTCCGTCTAGTTGGATGTCGGCAAATCGTCAAGCAATATCTTGTAGTCCTCCCAAAGAACCCTGCAAAGTTTTCTCCGTCTTCAACTTGTAATTCGGAGAAATGTTGAATCTTCCATCGTACTCTTCCGTAGCCGGATTGGATCCGTCTATGTCGGAATCTTCAATGCGACGGCTCATCTTACCATGTCAGCTAGGACGACGTAGGCTTAGGTCAGTGACGCCTCGTAACTCACACAAGCAGAGAACGCAATCATGTCTGATTTTCCCTTGAGCAATATCTGAACCGTTAAGCGACGGTTGGAGACGTGGCGAAATTTCCGCGCATGTTCGCGAACACGTCGTCTACGCGGCAACCGTCCTATCAAGTTGCACGAATCTTGACGCCGAGGATGATAAATAGTAACCGTGGGGAATTTCCACTTTTTACCTCATTCTTCTCGCATCATCTTCTTCCTCCAGCCGCGCCCCTTCGAGCTCTCCGCTTCCAACTCGCGAGAAAAACCCTAGCTTCCAATCTGCACTAGTCACATCCATCCTCACTCCATGGCCAGCAGCAGCACCTCTCCCTCCATGGCGGCGCCGAGTGAAGCTGCGGCGAAGCCGACGAGCTCCATTGTCGTGCCTTTAGAGGGCCTAGTCATTCCCGCATCGGCGGTTATCGAGTCCACCGGCGGTGACCTTAATCTGGCGGCGCTAGAGCTGTTGGAGGAGGAGCCAGACTCGCACAAGGGTGACTGGCGCGGCTCAGATATCACCGACCGTGATATCCAAGAGATGATTGTCTAAGGTTACCTTCCTGCGACGGAGGGGCTACGCTGGCCAGGCGGCTGAGGGTGACACCTTCTCTCCCAAGCCGAGAAAAGGTGTACCTCAAAGCCCAAGCAGTGCATGGTGCCTCCTTGCCCATCTCCAACTTCTTCCTCTCCGTCTTGAATCACTACAGAGTTCAGCCCCAGAACCTTTCCCCCAATAGTATCTTAGTTCTTAGCAACTACGCGGCACTTTGCGAGGGATACTTAGGGATAAGGCCTAGGTTAGACCTTTTTGTGTACTTCTTCACCGTCAAACATGAAGCCGGACATAGCAAGGAAGAACTTAGGAACCGCGGCACCATAAGCTTCAAGATTCGACCTGGCCGGTGGTTCCCCGACATGGTCGGCCACGAGTCCTGCAAAAATTGGCAACGGACATACTTTTACGGCCCAGACATCCCGTTGGCTGGCCGATAAGTCACGTACCCGGACTTCGTTGACGGAGCCTCCGCTGAAGCCTCGTCATGGAGATCACAGGCCTCCCTTTCCTCCGACCTCGACGCTTCTCGCGCGATAAGGCGGATCGAATGGTTTGTAGAGACGGGATTGACCGGCTTGGACCTAGCCATGTGCTGGTTCATCAGGCGAATCCAACCTCTGTAGCACCGCGTGAAGCTCATGCATGAGTATACCAGCGACAGAAGGGATAGCCTCCGCATCTCCGTGGACAACTTCTCGAGCGACTCTGTCAAGATCCGTCTTAAGGACATCGTCAAGGTGAAGGATAAGAAGCACGGCTTCACCATCACCTACGACATGTTCGTAAACGGCAAGTGCCCAAAGGTAGGTTTTTATTTTCCGTGTATGACATATACTCCAGTTCTTCCGTCTTGCAAATATCATCTTATCTAACACGGTGATTTCTTACTTAACAGCTTAGCGGCATAGATGAGATGAGCATGGCTCCTCAAATCTATGATCCAAAGATGAAGGAAGTCATAGTCGTTTCCAACGACAAGGCTCCGTTGGCGCGAAAGCGGAAGAGCTCCACCTCTGACGCTGCCGACGGAGGTAAGAAGAAGAAGAAGATAAAGGGCGGAGCCTCCAAAAAGACTACCGCCGCCCTGAAGGCGGAAAAGAGAAGAACCACCGGGATCCCCTTTGCCAAAGCACCCCCACTAGTGTAAGCTTCTCATTCTCCGACATTGTCTATTTATCTGTCTTGTTCCTGTACTTATGCATTTTGCACGTTTCAGGAAGAAGGCCACGACCAGCCTCAAGAAGACCTCCAAAACTTTGGGGGCTTCTCAAAATATCAAAGACATGCTGCGTCGCGACGCCTCCCACGCCATCGCCCCTGATAATCCTGCCGTCAAGCCCTTGTCTGCCCCGACAAGCTCACAAGCTAAGGAGGCATCTGGCCCTTCCGTCATGGAAGTGGATTCTGGCGCCTCTATTGAACTCATTTGTTGTCGGACGGCAATGCAATCTTGAGAGCACCGCTCAACAAATGGCTGAAGCTCCGGCTAAGGATGCCATCGGTGGTGGCAAGGTAGTGGTGGAGGCTGGTACTTCTGCTGTTGGCGGCGCCCCTGCACCCCAAAAAACCATAGTCTATCTGGTACTTACACCGGGTAGCACAGCTTTGGTCCCTGGTGCGGAGCCGACCTCTCTGACATGCGGTCTAGAGGAGCTTCTCCGTCAAGCAGAAATCTTGCAAGGAAACAACGAATCCTTTGGCAAGCTGTTGGCCGAGAGTGCTACAAACCTCAAGATCATTGCACTTGTAAGTTTTATTTTGCCTTTTGATTTTCATATGAGTATCCCACTGTAGCCTCCGAGGATGTAGACGGAAAACCATAGGTTTTGTATCTATATGCTCTAAGAGTGACTAAGTTAGAAAAACTCACCGTAGCCCCCAAGCATTTAGATGAAATGAATTATTCCGACTAGACGCTTTAAGAGTAGCATACGTAGTGTTTATAAATTTCAATACTGTAGCCCCCAAGCTTCTAGTTGAAACTGAATTAGTTTCGACTAGATGCTTAAAGAAAGCTAAGCATATGTCCGAGTTAAAAACTTTACTGTAGCCCCCAAGCTTCTAGTCGTAACTGAATTAGTTCCGACTAGATGCTTAAAGAAAGCTAAGCATATTGCTAAGTTAAAAACTCTCGCTGTAGCCCCCGAGCGTCTAGGTGGAAAATTTCCGACTAGATGCTCCAAGCAGACTAAACAACGTTTCAACTTTGTTCTTTTTTCCATAGAACGAGAATGCTCGGAGGGGTATGGCCAATGACAAGTACCAGAAGATGCATGCAGATCTAGAAGCTAAAAAGGGTAAAACTGCCTTCTTGAAGGAACAGATCACCAAGAGCAAGCGTCTATTTTCTAATGCGCATTTCGGCTTGGTTTTGTGCCAATATTCTCCGAGTACTCACTATGTACTTTTCTTTCTCCGACATGCAGAAACCATCGCCAAGGCCAAGAATATTGTCGAGCAATCCAAGCACATTCAAGAGCTGGATAGCGAGAACAAAATTCTTAAGCAGGAGAGGAAGGACATGCTGAAGATGCATGAGGAGTCGATGAAAGCCTTGCAGGATTCCGCCACCGAGGAAATCAACCGCTTGAAGGAGGATATCGTGATCTTAAAAGATCAGAAGCAAGCTGTCGATGAGCAGAATCATCGCCATGGCGAAGCGTACAAGCTCCTCCAACAAGAGAAACAATCCTTGGCGGACACCCTACGGTTACCCAGCATACCACTGCATGTGTAGTACACTATAGTCGCTGACATGACATCCACAGAACACCGTTCCGTAAATATCACATCCCTCAGAGTGGTACAACAGAAACATTGTGGGTCCATATTACAAAAGTACACACATTATTATTATTACAATACCGGAAGTTCAAGACTTCCAAAGATCCAACTTAAAAACCAAAATATGAAATGTTCAGCGGAAATTTAAAAGTAACAACTCCGACTAGAGGGGCTCAACACTTATTCTATAGAGTTCATCTTTGCTCGGCTCCGATGGTTACTACTAAATAGGTACTTAGTTGGTCTCGTTCTCATCGACACCGTAGCGGATCTCGTAATCCACGCCTTCAACTCCTCCGGATAGATCAGGTTCCTCGTAGAACACATCTTCTTGGCATTCAGCTGCATACATTGGCACGTCTTCGGGATCCTCAGAGTCTAAGCAAGGGATCAAAGGAAAGAATGAGTAACAGCGTTACCCAACAAGTTCATTATATGCAAGGTGGGAAGTTTGATGCTCTGACTACCACCTCGAATTATAAATCCTCGGCACTATGTAGTTTTTGTAAATCTTTCTTCAAAGATTGATTTTATTCTGAAAAAACTATGACAATCAGCCTTCACAGGTTGACTAGAACTTTCATGGAGTTCCTTTCCTGCCGTGTTCGTAGATCCTTCCGGAGCGAGGTAACAAGTTCTGATTCTTACACTCTGCAGAGGTGCGTTACTTTACCCATGAGAGATCAACTCTTTGTTGCACAACCGGCGTACTTTCCGTCCACAATTCCATGATGTGGGGCCCAGTAGTTGGTCCAAGCCAATCACTGCCCCCTTCGCGACCCTGCATGCCTCCTTGGTGTACACCATGCCCACATAATGAATTACGGCAATGGTTTGTACAAACCGTTAGATGCCAGAACTATCGTGGGACGTTGAGGGTTCCCACCCATATGCTGCATATCCTCTATGAATTACCAATTAATATGCACGCTACGAGGATAACAGCCACGACCTGCACATCTGGCTTCATGCGAGAGGAAGAAGATACATCTGACTTCTCTGTCCCATTCCAAATCTCATGGCTAACGCGTAATATACGGCGCTAGAATCACTGATGTCAGGGGTTATTAAGTCCCTATTTGATCATCATTGTTGCAAGTAGAACCCTAAGTCCTATTGCTCCATTATATCACCACTTAGGATGATATCTATGATTTCTTTATTTATGAAAATAATATTTTCTTTCTTTTATAGCATATATGATAACACACAATTTGCAATTACTTTGATAAAGACTCTTCAAAGGACATGAGCAAGTGATGAACTTGCGTTTTGATGACAAGGTAGTGAAGTCTGATGCTTGCACTGGACCTTGAGCTTCTAGTTCTACAAAAACATCATTATTGCCCGGTAAGGACAATATTTAAAGAAGCAAAATGATTATGCAAGTAATGTAACGCATTATTTAAATTTATATGCATTTATCCCGAAAAGTTCCTTTTTGAGTAATAAGGGATTTATAAATATTTCTTTTTAATATTTATAACATGTATTGAGTTATTTTATTTTATTTCCCTTTATTTGACTTTTATTGATTTAATAATTCCTTTAGGAATAATTAATTATACCTTAATTTTATTACTAAATTTTTATTTAGTATTTTTCAAAAATACTATAATATTAATAAATAATGAAAGTGATTTTTATTTATTTTTATCACCTTTCAATAATTTAGTAAAATTACATAAGGAATATTTAAATTACGAAATTCTTATAAAAATTTGAATGTTCAAAATTTGATATCTTATTTTATTTGGACAGAGTGAATTATTGTGAATCCAAAAATATTTTATTTAATTTTCTATAATTTTATTGAGGTCAGGGGTATTTTGGTCTTTTCCAATTGATCAAAAGTTTTATTAAATACTCTGTGCTGGTCCCTTGGGCTTATTGGGCCAGGGTGGCCCAATAGGGCAGGGTCAAATGACTACCCCGAAGGGTTTTGGCCCACCCAGCCCACTCTGCATCCCTTCTCTCCCTCGACCTTATCTCCTCCTCCTCTGCCTTGCCCCCGTGGCCGGCGATGCTGCCACCGTCGATTCTCGCCGTCGTCGGCCATTCTGGCCACCGTCGTGGTGCGAGTAGAGGTTGTCGACGATGCTCGTTCGTTCTATCCACTTGGATTTGACTCTAGGGCTTCCTCGTGGTCAGTTCAACCCCATTCCCGAACCCTAGGGTTCGGAAAGGATGCTGTCGCCGCTGCGATCCCGCCATGGTGTCTTGGTATCTTCTATTCTGCTGTCAGCCGCCATGGCAGTGCAGTTGCGCCCTCTCTGTCTGCCGCGGTTCGGCCCTCTCCTTTCCTCTTCGATTTATCAGCGAGGACCTCGGGTAAGTGGTCTCTGTGGTCCTTGTCCATGATATTGTCCTGATTCTCTCTATGTGTACCTAGTGGCTTATCATGCCAAGTGATTATATGCTGATTGGGTTAATCTCTGGATTAGGGTTCTTGCTCTGATTAGGGTTCATCACCCCATGTTGATCATATCTATGATGCTTTAGATCTAGTGTTGATCATATTTGATCATGGGAAAAGATTATTTGTTGTGATTGATGATTAATAGTAGCTTTGTTGCTGCTAATTGCCTGTTAGATTAATTCTAGTGGTAATCCACCATGATCCATGCTAGTGTGTCGATGAAATCCTTGATTGGATTATGTTGTTGATCTAAGAGTTTACTCTACTGTCAGATTGCTTATACTGACAGTAGTTGCTTATTGCAATTATACTGTTGGCTTGTCTGTGATTATACTCACTGAATCAAATCATTGCTTGCAATGATTTCTATGGATGTATAAATGAATTTAAGGTTGATTCCTGGCACTTAGCTTCAGGAAAATGATATGTAGTGGTTGTCCCTTTTTATCTATGGAAGCTAAGTAAAGATTGGTTTTAGCTCATTAAGAACTTGTCCTTGTGATACCACTGTATTCTGGCACACAAGTGATTGGGTTTTTTATTTCTGGGCTTAGCTTGATTATGCTTGTGATTAAAACTGATAAGATGATATGGAAGCTTTTATTATCTTATCAGCCTATGATGTTGGTCTGAGGCTCTAGGATGTAATTCCTAGTTAGTTGGGCAATAGTTTGTTTGAAACTTGTAGATTTAGAGGTGCTACTCTCTCTTTGAGAGATGTGCCCTAATCTGATAAGATCAAATGAATGATCTAAGTTGCAAAAGTAACACTGAACTCGGTGATGTTGGTCTGAGAGTTCAGTGCTTGTGGTTGAGCTTGATTTCTTATCTTATACTTAAAATCTCTAGGATAGATTCACCTCCTCTGGGTGATTATTGAGAGATCATTACATAAAGCAACACATACTTTTGCTTAGCTATTGTGATGAAAGCATGTGATGGTTTTATGAGACTCACCACAAGATTTGATGTTGGTGTAGTAGATTGATGATGATCTTGATCTTGATCTTGGTCTGGATCTTGATCTGCTTTTGCTGGGCTCTTGAGCTTGCCTGCTCCTCCTAGCTCCTGGGCTTGACCTTGCTGTCCACCAGATCTATTCCCCCTCCTTATGTCACCATCCTGGTGATGTTTGGGGTTAATCTGGGTGGTTGGTTTGGCTGCTGTTCTTGGTTTGCTTGTTGTTCACCCTGGCTGTGATGTGCTGTGGTGTGCACTGAGGTGCTTCTCCACGGCTGTGTTGTGGTTTTGTGATCCTGGTGGTGCTTGTGTGGTTGACAGCATACCATCTGCATGCTTGTGTGTGTGCAGCCTGTGTGCCTGCTATGCACATATGGATAGGTTCAGGAAATTTGAACTTACTATTACCAATCTACTTTTACCTTGGCTGGTGAATTGGTCCCTTTTGGCTGTCATTTGCCTTCTAGCTTGAATTTATGAAAGATGAAACCTTTCATATTGGTGAAACTTGCCCCTTTATAACACTTCTCAATGATGAGATTGTCAAGTGCACCTCACTGACATATGTGAGAGAAATATTTACTAACACTAATCTTGTTTTATTTCTGTTTAATCTTTGTTTTGCAGGTTCAAAGATAAAGATGAAGATTTAGTGTAGGTTTTAGATATAGGATAGTTAGTAGATGTAATTTTCTTAGTTCTTTGTAATTTTTCTTTTATAATTCTTGTAATCTTTATTTTATTCAGTTGTAATGAATATTATTTATTATTAATAAATAATATTCTTATTCTTTATCCTGTTGTAACTAGTTTAGGTCTTTATAATATGAACATGAATTTCATAGTTTCTATTGTTTTGAGATTTAAGTTATAATACCTATCTCTTAATTTAATTTAAGATTCAAATCTTATGTCTAAGTCATTTAAATTATTATTCAAACACTTAAGTTTTTAAATTCAAACCCATTTCAAAACACACATAATTCCTTGAAGATCACATCAAAGTTTATAACAATCCTCCTTTAAGTGTAAACCTAATCTTAAAATAAGAAAGAAACATTGATCACTTAAGGTTTTATTTGGCGAAAAGTTTACCCACATTTTAACAATAGATGCATGCAACAATACATAATCCTAAATCTACCCTTCGTTAGGTCCTATATGCTCGGATGTTACACACCCTCTGGCAGGTTGAAGCCAGCATCTTCAGTAAGTTTTCTCCGTCTTGGAATTCTGCAGTCTGGATACTTTGAATTTGTTGAACTCATGCGTTCCTTGTCGGAATTTGCAGCTCCTATGGGTTTAACCAGATCGCCTCCTCCAGCCAAGGAATGCATGGTTCTTGCCGGCAACTTCATCAACACCGCCATCACCCAAGCCCAGGAGATTGCCAAGCCCCTCCAGATAAACATCAAGGCATCAGACTCCATGGCGAAGTACTCGGAGATTCTGCCCCGAGCCCCCGAGCGTATCACAAGTTGGAAAGCTTCGTGTGCACGGGTTGGTGCCAGGATGGTGCTGTCAATGGTGAAGGCACACTACGAAGGTGCCGACATCGACACGATGACATCTGGTATCCCTGACCTCGACGATTATGGCAAAGAGATTGATCATGAAGCCATTCTGTCGTCACTCGCGGGCTATGACACCAGAGTTGCTGTGTTTGTGGACATCGACGTATTTGTGCCCATGAACATCATCAACAGCGATAACCAAGATGAAGGGAATATGCCCTGAGAGGCAATAATAAAGTGTGTATTATGTGTATTCCAAGTATATGATAGATGTTTATTTTGCATGCTATAATTGTATTAATACTAAACATTAATACATGTGTGTTTAATAAACAAATGTAAAGTTCCTAGTTATGCCTCTCTCATAAACTAGCTCGTTGATTAACAAGATGATCAAGGTTTCGATCATGGACATTGTATGTTGTTAATAACGGATCACAACATTAGTGTAATGGTGTGATGAACATTCATCCAAGTATAGCATTACGATCAAAGTCATTGAGTTTATATTGCTATAACAACTTACAGTGATCCTAATCCTTAGACCATGAGATCATGGCAATCACTAACACCTAAGAGTTTCTTGATAACATCAAACGTCACACCGTAACAGGGTGATTATAAAGATGGATTCAGAACTAATAAAGTGTTATGTTGAGGCTCATGGATCGAGAGTGGAATTTGTTCATCCCGATGACGGATAGATATACTCTGGGCCCTCTCGGTGATATCACATTGATTAGCTTGCAAGCAAGTGATTTGATCACTAGAATGTTATATCACAGGAACGAGAAAAGAGTGCATGTCGAATTGAGATCAAACTAGGTATGGAGATACCGATGATCGAATCTCGGACATGTAATATATCGTGAAACAAAGGGATTAAGATACTAGTGTAAAAGGTTCCGACGATCACAAGAAAGTCATCGTTGAATGTGTGGGAGTCAGTATGGGTCTCCAGATCCCGCTTCTGATTATTGATCCGAGAGGGGTCTCGATCATGTCCGCATTATTCACGAACCGTAGGGTGACACACTTAAGAGACACCGACATCCAATTGGAGCAAATGTTTCATGCCGAAAGAATGAACAAGCGCAGGAATTTATTTCACTAGATACCGAAACAGGTTTTCGGGTGAAATTGCATAAAGTGGTTATGCATGTGAAATAGAATTCTAGCAAGGGGTTATTTGTGAATGTTTGTCATTAAAGTAATTGACAAAATTCTGAATAAAATAAAAGAGTTTTATTTAATGAGAGTTTGCATTAAATTTGGTGGAAATTTAATGGGAATTTGAGTGGACTTTTGAGTGGAGGGAATGTAAAGGAGATTTGTGAGTGGAGTGTCCACCCACATGAAGAGGGAGGGCAAGGGGCAGCCCATGCGCTGCCACCCCTTGGGGTTCCCTCCTCCTATAAAAGGAGCCCTCCTCACTTGTCTCTCACACCTCCTCGTGAAGGATCTCTCTCCCTCTAGAATTTATCCCCATGGTCTCGGACTAGCGAGATACATGTTCCAGTGGCTATTCGGCAAGAAAGAGTTGTGCTTCCGCTGCATCGCTGGAGCGAGGAGGCGGAGGTTGCTCGGTGCCTCGAGCGTGTGCGAGCACGGATGCGCTGGCGATTTGCGGCGCTAGGACTTCCTCTCGATCTTGAGATCGGCAAGAGATCGTCTACATCAACCACGAGTTGAACTCGTTAAGCTTTGTCGGTCTTCAAGGGTATGTTCTCTACGGATATACATCCGCCTTGTTTGTATCTAGTAGATAGATCTTGGTATATAGTTCACAGAGGAAATTTTTGTTTTCTATCTGCGAACCCCTACAATGGTATCGAGCGGATCTATGCGTAGATACTTTACACGGTAGTACACATATGAGTATGTGGGCGATGATGATCATGTTGTTGCTCCTTTGTTGTAATTTTGGATATTGGTGGCATAGTGGGATGAAGCGGCCGGACAAACTTTACATGTCCTCGCACATGAGACCTTTCCACGCTTGACATGCAACTAGTTTGCATAAGTGGCTAGCGGTGTCCTCTCCTACTATAGTCAATATCTATTTTGCAAGCGAGTTGTCAACAATTTGATTATCCTCGTTGTGGTTCATGTTCGTAGGTAAGAACGGTTCTATCTCGAAAGCCCTAAGCCACATAAAACTTGCAATGGAAAAATTAGAGGCGTCTAGTTTAGATTGTTGCTGGGCTAGTGTTATGATATGGTAGTGTTGTAAGTAGAAGTATGAGATGATACTCTTACAACACACATAGCGTGTAAAATCCATAGACCTTGGATTTACACATATAGATTTACACATATAGGTACGATAGTGATCATACCACGATGCACATGATAGAGATCATCTGCGGGAACCATATAATTTCACTAATAAACATATGATGTTTGATAGCATCTTATATTGCTTGTTTAGCGCTTTGTTAGCATAATAAGATGATCCCTCATTTAAATATCAAGATAAGAATGTGTTCTTCCTTTAGTATGCACCGATTATGTTTTAAATGGCTCCAAGACATCACGTGATGATCGGGTGTTCTTGGATCCACGACCATATTTGGTGTAAAAGCAGTTACACGCGAATACTAAGGTTCTAACTTGGCGAGCCTAGCATGTACAGACATGGCCTCGAACACGGACCGAAAGGTTAAGCATGAGTCATATAGTTGATATGATGCCCATTTGATGCTCGCCTTTGAAGCTATCCGACTCACGTGATGATCGGACTTGGTGTAGTGGATTTGGTTCATGTAATCACCAAAAGGCACGAGGGATGTCGTTTTGAGTGGGAGTTCATTCGTAATATAGATTAGTTGAACTCAATCTATCATACACTTAGTCTAAACTTTACAAATTCTGTTGTAGATGGCACCACACCTTTTAATTTCAATGTGTTCATGGATAAAGAGAAACTAACGAGCGGTAGCAACTTTACCGAATGGGCCATGAATTTGAGGATTCTCCTCTCTGTGCACAAAAGCAATATGTGCTAGAAGCGCCTTAGGCCCCCACCTTTA
Source organism: Avena longiglumis (assembly GCA_030063025.1). NCBI lineage: Eukaryota > Viridiplantae > Streptophyta > Magnoliopsida > Poales > Poaceae > Avena > Avena longiglumis. The sequence continues at coordinate 36,420,487 of CP125978.1, forward strand.
GATGATGCCCCTGACGAGGAGAAGAATGTCTATCAGACTCGTCAGGAGGACCACAACTTAGTTCATTGCGGCATATTGTATGGGCTAGAGCCGGAACTTCGAAAGCGTTTCGAAAACGGCAATGCATTTGATACAATTGGTGAGTTGAAAATGATTTTCGACACACATCTTCAGAGAGCTACAACGCTTGTAAAAGTTCTTTAGCTGCATGATGGAAGAGCACAGCTCCGTTAGTGAGCATGTACTCAAGATGTCGGGTTATGCCGATAAGCTTGTGCCCTTGGGAATATCGATTCCCATTGACTTAGGCATCCATCGTGTTCTGCAATCTCTGCCACCTAGCTATAAGAGCTTCGTGATGAACTATAATATGCAAGGCATGAAGAAGTCTCTCCCGAGCTTCATCAATGCTTAAAAGCTGCGAAGTGGATATCAAAAGGAACATCAAGTGTTGATGATCAATAGGAACACCGGTTTCAAGAAATACAAGGAAAGCGGAAGGAAGTAAGGCGGCAAGCCTGTTGCAGCGCTGAAAAGAAACCGAGTTGGACCTAAGTCGATTCCGAAGTGCTACTATTGTAAGGGGATAGCCTTGAAGCGCAATCGCCACTAGTATCTGGAAGACAAGAAGGCCGCAAGGCAAACAAAGGTATATATGATATACATGTTATTGATGTGTACTTGACTAGTGCTCGCAGATGCACAGGTATTTGATACCGGTTCAGTTGCTAATATTTGTAACTCGAATCAGGGGCTGCGGAACAAGCGACCGCTGGCAAGGGGTGAGGTCAAGATGCGTGTCGGCAATGGATCAAGCGTTGATGTGATCGCCGTCGGAACGCTGCCTCTCCACTTGCCGTCGGGATTAGTTATAAAATTGAATAAATGTTATCTGGTGCCTGCACTGAGCATGAACATTGTATCTGGATCGTGTTTGATGCGAAGTGGTTATTCATTTAAATCCGAGAACAATGGTTGTTCCATTTATATGAATGAAATCTTTTATGGTCATGCACCGATGATGAATGGTTTATTTCTGTTAGATCTCGATGATAATGTTACACATATTCATAATGTTGATGCTAAAAGGATTAAACTTAATGATGATATATCCGCATATATGTGGCACTGCCGTCTAGGTCATATTAGCGTTAAACGCATGAAGAAGCTCCATTCGGATGGACTTTTGGAATCACTTGATTATGAATCATTTGATACATGTGAGCCATGCCTTATGGGCAAGATGACTAGAACGCCGTTTTCCGGTTCAATGGAACGGGCGACAGATTTATTGGAAATCATACATTCTGATGTATGTGGTCCAATGAGTGTGTCGGCGCGAGGTGTATATCGTTATTTTGTTACTTTCACGGATGATTTGAGTAGATACGGTTATATCTACTTGATGAAACACAAGTCTGAAACATTTGAAAAGTTCAAGGAATTTCAGAATGAAGTGGAAACTCATCGTAATAGGAAGATCAAATTTCTACGGTCCGACCGTGGAGGTGAGTATCGAAGTTACGAGTTTAGCACTCACATGAAAGAGTGTGGAATTGTTTCACAACTCACACCTGCCGGAACACCACAGCGAAATGGTGTGTCGAACATCGTGTCGTACTTTATTAGATATGGTTCGATCTATGATGTCTCCGACGGACTTGTCGTTGTCATTTTGGGGTTATGCACTAGAAAGCTGCTGCATTCACTTTAAATCGGGCACCATCTAAATCCGTTGAAAAGACACCGTATGAATTGTGGTTTGGAAACAAACCTAAGCTGTCATTCTTAAAGTTTGGGGATGCGATGTTTATGTGAAGAAACTTCAACCGATAAACTCGAACCCAAAGCGGAAAAATGCGTCTTCATAGGATACCCTAAAGAAACTATTGGGTATTCCTTCTATCGCAGATCCGAGGGCAAGGTTTTTGTTGCCAGAATGGATCCTTTCTAGAGAAAGAGTTTCTCGCGAAGGTGTGAGTAGTCGAAGGTAGAACTCAAGAGGTTGTGGAACCTTCTCTTCAAAGTATGGCGAGTAGCCTTGGCGCGGAAGTTGTTCGGAGTTGGCTCCACTGTTGAAGAGGAACTAATGATAATGATCATGAAACTCCGAAGAGAGTACTAGAACCTCGCAGTCAAGCAGACGCGTGCGGCTCCCAGCAGTCGGAAATCTGTCATGAATTTCATGGTTGATGAAAATGATGACCTGCGGCGTATGAAGAAGCGATGATGAGCCCGGATTCCAACAAATGGTTAGAAGCCATGAAATCCGAGATGGAATCCATGTATGAAAATCAAGTTTGGAACTTGGTGGAATTACCTCACGCACCGAAAGGCCGTGGAGAACAAATGGATTTTCAAAAGGAAAAGCGATGTTGATGGTAATGTGACCGTCTATAAAGCTCGACTTGTCAAAGGGGTTTCGACAAATTCAAGGAGTTGACTACGATGAGACTTTCTCTCCGTAGCGATGCTAAAGTCGATTAGGATTATGTTAGCAATTGCTGCATATTTCGATTATGAGATATGGCGGATGGATGTCAAAACCGCGTTTCTCAATGGTAATATTGAAGAAGAGTTGTATATGATACAACCAAAGGGTTTTGTCGATCCTAAGGATGCTAACAAGGTGTGCAAGCTTCAGCGATCCATCTATGGATTGAAGCAAGCATCACGGTTGGAATCTCCGCTTTGATGAGGTGATCAAAGAGTTTGGATTTGTCCAAACTTATGGAGAAGCTTGTATTTACAAGAAAGTGAGTGGGAGCAATGTGGCATTTCGATATTATATGTGGATGACATATTATTGATCGGAAATGATATAGATCTTTTAAGTGTTAAAAGTTATCTAACGACAAATTTTCAATGAAGGACCTAGGTGAGCGCCATACATATTAGGCATAAAGATCTATAGAGATAGATCTAGGCGCCTAATAGGGCTATCACAAAGTACATACCTTGATAAGATTTTAAAGAAGTTTAAAATGGACGGAGTAAGAAGGGTTCTTACCTATGTTGCAAGGCAAGACATTGAGTAAGACTCAAAGTCCGGCTTCGGCGGAAGAAAGAGAGATAATGGACAAAGTCCCCTATGCTTCAGCCATAGGCTCTATAATGTACGCCATGCTATGTACAAGACCGGATGTGGCACATGCTATTAGTTTGACTAGTAGGTTCCAATCGGATCCAGGTTCGGAACACTGGATAGTGGTCAAGAATATCCTTAAATACTTACGAAGAACTAAGGATATGTTTCTTGTATACGGAGGTGAAGAAGAGCTCGTCGCTAAGTGTTATGTCGACACTAGCTTTGACACCGATCCGGATGACTCTAAGTCTCAATCCGGATACGTATTTCTCATGAATGGCGGAGCGGTTAGTTGGAGGATCTCCAAACAACATGTGGTAGCGGGATCAACAACGGAGGCCGAATATGTTGCTGCTTCAGAAGCGGCTCAGGAAGCAGTTTGGATGAAGGAGTTCATATCCGAAGTAGGAGTGGTGGCAAATGCATTGGACCCAATGGTGATCTATTGTGACAACAATGGTGCCATTGCCAATGCCAAAGAGCCAAGGTCTCACAAGCATTCCAAGCATATTAAGCGCCGGTTTCACTCCATCCGCGAGCATGTCAAGGATGGAGATATAAAGATTTGTAAAGTACATATGGATCTCAATGTAGCAGATCCGTTGACTAAAACTCTCCCTAGAGCAAAACATGATCAACACCAGAACTCAATGGGTGTTAGATTTATCACTATGTAACTAGATTATTGTCTCTAGTGCAAGTGGGAGGCGAAGGAATATGCCCGAGAGGCAATAATAAAGTGTTTATTATGTGTATTACAAGTATATGATAGATGTTTATTTTGCATGCTATAATTGTATTAATAAGGAAACGTTAATACATGTGTGTTTAATAAACAAACAGAAAGTTCCTAGTTATGCCTCTCTCATAAACTAGCTCGTTGATTAACAAGATGATCAATGTTTCTTGATCATGGACATTGGATGTTGTTAATACGGGATCACAACATTAGTGTAATGGTGTGATGAACATTCATCCGAAGTATAGCATTATGATGAAAGTCATTGAGTTTATATTGCTATAACAACTTACGAAGTGATCCTAATCCTTAGACCATGAGATCATGTCAATCACTAACACCTAAGAGTTTCTTGATAACATAAAACGTCACACCGTAAGGTGATTATAAAGATGGATTCAGAACTAATAAAGTGTTATGTTGAGGCTCATGGATCGAGAGTGGAATTTGTTCATCCCGATGACGGATATATATACTCTGGGCCCTCTCGGTGATATCACATTGATTAGCTTGCAAGCAAGTGATTTGATCACTAGAATGTTATATCACAGGAACGAGAAAAGAGTGCATGTCGGTAACGAGATCAAACTAGGTATGGAGATACCGATGATCGAATCTCGGACATGTAATATATCATGAAACAAAGGGATTAAGATACTAGTGTAAAAGGTTCCGACGATCACAAGAAAGTCATCGTTGAATGTGTGGGAGTCAGTATGGGTCTCCAGATCCCGCTTCTGATTATTGATCCGAGAGGGGTCTCGATCATGTCCGCATTATTCACGAACCATAGGGTGACACACTTAAGAGACACCGACATCCAATTGGAGCAAATGTTTCATGCCGAAAGAATGAACAAGCGCAGGAATTTATTTCACTAGATACCGAAACAGGTTTTCGGGTGAAATTGCATAAAGTGGTTATGCATGTGAAATAGAATTCTAGCAAGGGGTTATTTGTGAATATTTGTCATTAAAGTAATTGACAAAATTCTGAATAAAATAAAAGAATTTTATTTAATGAGAGTTTGCATTAAATTTGGTGGAAATTTAATGGGAATTTGAGTGGACTTTTGAGTGGAGGGAATTTAAAGGAGATTTGTGAGTGGAGTGTCCACCCACATGAAGAGGGGAGGGCAAGGGGGTAGCCCCATGCGCCGGCCAACCCCTTGGGGTTCCCCCCTCCTCCTATAAAAGGAGCCCCCCTCCTCACTTGTCTCTCACACCTCCTCGTGAAGGATCTCTCTCCCCCTCTAGAATTTATCCCCCATGGTCTCGGACTAGCGAGATACATGTTCCCGGTGGCTATTCGGCAAGAAAGAGTTGTGCTTCCGCTGCATCGCTGGAGCGAGGAGGCGGAGGTTGCTCGGTGCCTCGAACGTGTGTGCGAGCACGGATGCTTGGCTGATTTTGGCGCTAGGACTTCCTCTCGATCTTGAGATCGACAAGAGATCGTCTACATCAACCACGAGTTGAACTCGTTAAGCTTTGTCGGTCTTCAAGGGTATGTTCTCTACGGATATACATCCGCCCGTTGTTTGTATCTAGTAGATAGATCTTGGTATATAGTTCACATCGTAGGAAAATTTTTGTTTTCTATGCTGCGAACCCCTACACAAGATTCCTCCGAGTCCCACCACAGTGCCGACTTCGAGGGTGACTCTCCGGCTGGTGACGATGCTGCCTCCAAGTCTCCTGCGCCAAAGGAATGAAAAACAACTTTGTAATATTTGTTTCACCTTTGGCGTATATGAAGAAAAAACTTATTGATGTAACTTAAGGCGGAAAACAATGGTTGTTTACTTCCTGCTGCTTAAGAACTAGTTTCCAGCATGTATATATTTTTTAAGCAAGTGCTGGCTTATCCATTACTTTGGTTCTTATGCTTGACTTTTCGTGAGTCGGAAGACTCGTTGTCGGAACCATGCGATTAGGTGATGATGCCCAATGGCACCGTCAATAACCTGAGCACAAAATCGCCGACAATAAGTGTCAAAAGTCACTACTCCAGAATCCACATAAAAACGACAAAGATCGTGTAGAACAGAAAACTTAAGCTAACGCCCATAGGCGGAATTTTCACAAGTGCATACGCAAAGCTTGTGCATAAAGGTTTTACATGATCCAAAAATGAACACTAAAGGAGGTAAAAGACTCAGAAATATGAGTGAACCAGAGAGCTTTATTTCATTGATCATATAAGAGGTACACAATTAGATAAAAATGTAAGTGTGGAAAGGACGTAGCTGTGCTATGTTCCATGGCCGATCAAGCTCCGGGTAGTCATCATCCGGGTCACGTCGCTTACGCTCATGATCCTCGTTGGGTCTATCCTTTAGTTCACGATTGTCAACAAGGTAATAAGACCCATTGAGTAGCGCCTTGCTTATGATGAACGGTCCTTCCCATCGCGGGGATAATTTGTGTGACTTCTTCTGCTTAAGTCAGAGCACCAAATCCCCCTCTTTAAATGAGCGATGCCGAACGCGGCAACTATGGTAGCTGCGTAGCTTCTGCTGGTAGATGGCGGATCTTTGGCATGCCAAAACGCGCTCCTCCTCGAGAAGGTCCACATCTAGGCGTCTAGATTCTTCGGCGTCATCTTCGTCGTAGGCGGCAACTCTTGGTGCATCGTGAAGTATGTCGAAAGGCAGGATGGCTTCTACTCCATATACCATGAAGTAAGGGGTGTAGCCGGTGGATCTGTTGGGTGTAGTTCGTAAACTCCACAGCACAGATTGCAATTCTTCCGCCCAGGCTCCAGCTGCTCTATGTAGCGGTGCCTCAAGACGTGGCTTGATTCCATGCAGAATTAATCCATTGGCTCGCTCAACCTGACCATTGGACTATGGGTGTGCCATAGATGCAAGGTCAAGTCGGATGCCTTTCTCCCAGCAATATGCCTCCACTTCTCCGAGTGACAAATTGTTGCCATTGTCGGTGATAATGCTATGTGGGAGACCAAATCTCACCACTAGATCCCGGACAAACTGAGGGCAGTTGCCCCATCAAGCTTTCTAATGGGTTTAGCTTCTATCCATTTAGTGAATTTATCAACTGCTACAAGCAGATGCATAAACCCACAGGGTGCCGTTTGTAACGGTCCCACCATGTCTAGCCCCCAGACTGCAAACGGCCAAGTTATTGGTATTGTTCGCAGTTCTTCAGCAGGAACATGCGGTTGTCGAGCATAATACTGGCATCCCATGCATGTCTCAACCAGCTTGTCAGCGTCCGCTTTCGCGGTCAGCCAGTAGAATCCTTGCTGGAATGCTTTCGCGACCAACGATCGGGGAGCGGCGTGATGCCCGCAATCTCCGAGATGGATTTCGCGGTAGGATTTCCATACCTTCTAGCTGGGAAACACACTTCAGGTATACACCAGTAGTGCTCCTTTTGTAGAGTTGCCCATTGATTATGGTATAACCCTTTACTCGTTGTACTATTTGCCGTCTTTTGACTTCGTCTTCGGGCAAAGTTCCGTGTTCGAGATATTCCATGAACGGTTTTGTCCAAGCCGGAGGGACCTTGGTCACCATGTTGACGAAAGAGTCAGCTCTATCCGGGTTGTCGATGTTGGCCCCCTTCACAGATGGTGTGCGCATGTGCTCTAGGAAAACTCCTGGAAGAATTTGCTTGCGCCCTGATCCAAGCTTGGACAACAGACCAGCTGCCTCGTTTTGTTCCCTAGGTACATACTTGACTTCGTAGCCTAAGAAGCCCTTGGATATCTCGTCCACTTCGTCTCGATATGCCGCCATCATAGGGTTCCGCGCATTCCAGGTGCCAGCCACCTGCTGGGCAACCAATTCGGAATCTCCACACCAAACTATGTGCTTGATGCCAATATCCTTGGCTACACGTAGTCCGTGAATGAGTGCTTCATACTCCGCCATGTTGTTTGTAGCCTCGAAGTGGATCTGCAGAACGTAGTGTAGCTTGTCTCCTGTTGGTGACTGTAGCAATACACCAGCCCCTGAGCCGTTGAACAGCTTTGATCCGTCAAAGTGCGTCACCCAGTACTCTGGCTCTGGCAACGGAGTAGCATCTGGCATCTCCGTCCAATCTGCAACAAAATCCGCCAAGGCTTGTGACTTGATAGCGTCGCGTCTCTTGTAGGTGATCTCGAAGGCCGCGAGTTCAATGCCCCACTTCGCGACCCTTCCTGTAGTGTCGCTGTTATTGATAATGTCGGACAGTGGAGTCTTGCTCACCATTGTGATTGGGTGCTCCTGAAAGTAACGCCTCAGCTTCCGAGAAGCAAGGAATACTCCATAAGCTATCTTTTGGTAGTGCGGGTAACGTTGCTTGGACTCCGTCAAGACCTCGCTCACATATTAAACTGGTCGTTGAACTCCGTGCTCATAGCCTGGTTCCTTTCGCTCTACCACGACGACGATGCTGATAACCCGGTTGGTTGCTTCCATGTAAATTAACAGGGGCTCTCCAGGATCGGGTGCTGCAAGGATGGGCGTTGAGGAAAGAATCTCCTTGAGCTGCTTCAATGCTGCATCTGCTTCGTCCGTCCACTTGAATTTGTTCGCCTTCTTCAAAGAATTTGTACAGCGTAGCCTTCTCTCCAAGTCGGTTGACGAACCGACTAATCACGCAACACAACCTGTTAGTCGTTGAATGTCCTTTAGGCATGTCGGACGGTTTATGTTTAAGATGGCCTTGATTTTCTCCGGGTTGACCTCGATTCCACGTTGGGAAACGATGAAACCCAACAATTTGCCGGCTGGAACCCCGAAGACGCACTTCTTAGGTTTAAGCATCATGTTGTATTTCCGGAGATTATCAAAGTTTTTTTTTAAGTCGGAGATTAAGTCATTTGAGTTTTTAGACATCACCGCGATATCATCCACATAAGCGTGAATGTTCCGACCAATTTGGTCGTGGAGGCAACGTTGCATTGTCCACTGGTACGTAGCACATGCGTTATTCAGCCCAAAAGGCATCGTGACATAGCAAAACGTGCCGTATGGGGTAGTGAACGAAGTGGCCAATTGGTTCGACTTCCTCATCTTGATCTGGTGGTATCCTGAGTATGCATCGATAAAACACAAAAGCTCCGAGCCAGCCGTCGAGTCAATGACTTGGTCAATGCGAGGCAAAGAAAATGGATCTTTGGGACATGCTTTGTTCAAGCCGGTGTAATCAACGCACATTCTTAATTCATTGGTTCCCTTTTTGGGGACAAGTACAGGATTGGCCACCCATTGGGTGTGAAGGACTTCTCGGATAAATCTAGCCTTAAGTAACCTAGCTATCTCTTTGCCAATGGCGCGTCTCTTCTCATCTCCAAAGCGTCGTAGAGGTTGTTTCACCGCTTTACATTTTGGATCAATGTTTAAGCTGTGCTCGGCAAGTTCCCTAGGTACACCTTTCATGTCAGCAGGTTGCCAAGCAAAGATGTCCTTATTCTCACGGAGGAACTCGACGAGCGCGCTTTCCTATTTGGGATCCAGGTTCGTCCCAATGGCGGTGAGCTTGGAGGCATCGCCTACCACAAGTTCCACCGGCTTGGTCTCGATGGCGGCCTTGAACGCAGGAGCGGAGTCGGAGATCTGCTTCTTTGACGCGGGCATCTCTGAGTCATTGACCTTGCTCTGGATCTCTTTGAATTCTTCATTAGAGGATGCTTAACGGCTGCTTCATTGATCTCGCAGTTCCTTGCCTTGGTAAAGCTTCCGGATACGGTGATGACACCGTTTGGTCCGGGTATCTTGAGTTTGTTGTAGACGAAGCATGGCTTGGCCATGAACGTGTGGAATATGCCGCGGCCGAATATGACGTGGTACACGCTCTTGAAGGGGACCACCTCGAAGGTCATGCGCTCTTGGCGGTAATTGTTAACGTCGCCAAAGGCAACCTGAAGTGTAATGCACCCAAGGGACCGAGCCTCCCGACCAGGAACTACGTCGTGGAAGATGGTGTTGGTCCACCTTAGGTTTGCCTCCGTCAAGTTCATCTCTGCAGTGTATCTAGGTACATGATGTTAATGCTGCTTCCACTATCCACCATACACTTGGTGAACTCCACGCCGTCAATCAAGGGGTTGATGACCATGGCGTACTGGTTCTCCGTAGGTACGAGGTCTGGGTGGTCCGTCCTGTCCCAAGTTATTGGAACCTCCGACCAGCGCAGGTACTGGGGAACTGGGGGGAGAGTGGCCATCAGTATCCTCAGAGAGGTCTTCTGTTGTCGGACGGTGGGGGTGCCAAGGAAAGTGTGGTAGACTGGAGCCTTCTTTGCGAAGGGGTTCTTTCCCTTGTCGCCGCTCTTGGAGGCGTGCTTGGGGTCAATGTCTTCGTCCATATCACTTGAATCCTTGGACTCCTCCTCCTTCTTCTTCCCCTTTCCCTTGCCTCGCGGTCTGTTCTTCCGACTTTGCTTGTAGCCAGACTCCGGGTCTTCCTTGAGGTCGTTGACAAACTTGCAGTGTCGATTGGTATGGGTGGCCTTGTCGTTGGCGTCGAAGTGTACGAGGCATGGCACATCGCGGTACTCCTAGTAGGTTTGGGGAACGCGGAGCGGTGCCGAGGTTGTTTCATTGCCTCGCTGCTTCCCACGGCCAGCTCCCCTTCCTCGGCCCCATTGTCCGCCATCACCTCGTCCTGCAAAAGTCATAGCGACCATATCGGTAGATTGCTTTTATTCTGGAGCGGTTTTCCGCTTTGTACCGCTGTTCCTCCGAGATTGTGTTGGAACGGCTGTTGCCGGCAATGAGCCGCGAGCATCGTCGTCGGCAGCTGTGAACTCACTAGCCAACTGAATCATCTGGTTCAAGTCAAGCTGGTGATTGTCTTGCAAGCGCTTCAGCTTATGTCGGAGCAACGTGCCTCTTTCCAACCCGTCAATGAAGGCGGCCATGGAGGTCTAGGCATGCACTCCTGCGCAGGAATTCTTCATGTCCAACCAGCGAGAGAGGTAGGCGCGATATGTCTCGTCTTTCTCTTGCACGCACCGCTGTAGATCGCCCACAGTGTAGGGACGCTTGTATGTACCCTCAAAGTTCTTGGTGAATGCTTCTTGCATGTCCAACCAGTTGTAGATGGATTTCTCTGGCAAGTCGTCGATCCATTGACGGGTCGTGCCCGCCAACATTAATGGGAGGTACTTTACGGCGACGTTGGGGTTGCCTCCGGCAATCTTCACCGCGTTGCCGTAGTCCTGCAACCATGTGGCTGGCTTGGCGGTGCCGTCATAGGGCTTGATGGTCTTGTCAATCCGGAAACCTTTGGGGTAAGTTGCGGACCGTATTGCAGGTCCAAAGCAACGTGGTCCCAGATATGGTCCTTCCCGGGCCTCGTGGATCTTATCGATCTGTGATCATGCGTCGTATGGCTCCGGGTTCTTCTTCTTGTCAACAGGGGATGGGCTGCGTGAACGACGCGGGCCTCCTCCACCATGGTGACTGCTTGGTGGTGATGGAGGCGGAGGTGGCGGTGGGTTAGCCTTCTTGCTGTTACCCTCCTGCGACGCCTCACGCCTGTCACGGTTGCTTGTCGGACGCGGAGGGTCATGGCGTGACCTGCTCTTGTGTCCTTGGTTGCGCTCTCCATCATGACGGGTCTGCTCCGCGTTATCGCGGATGACGATGCCGCACTGCTTTGGTGGGGGCATATCCACACGATGGTGAGTCTTGTAATCTTTGCGATGTCGGGGGGATCGGGGCGGTGACGATGGGTGACGAGGTCGGGCCTTTTCTCCGTAGTCGGAGGATATGGGGATAGCATCCTTCCTGTTGCGTGCATCCCTCCGTCTTCGTTCCGATGAACCCGTCTGGGACCCGACATCAAGAGGAGGTCTGTCCCTCGGCGGCTTGTACTAGCTAGATTGGCAGAGCGCTGGGTTAGACTCAAGCCTCTGAGAGGTGGCCTTTTCCTGCTGCTTCACCGCCTTGGCCACTAGGTCATAGACCTGTTCCACTGCCTCGGGTGATCTATCATGATCCAGAAGGGTCTTAGCGACGGCGAGGTTAAGGAGTGGGGTGGGCATCACCTGCTTGCCTTCACTATCAATGTATGGCTTGGCCTGTGCCGGCTTCGAGGGAGCCCATCCTAGGTTGCGCCGTACACCAGGATCGTTGATGACGCGAGCTGGAGCTTTCTTAGCCTTCTGCTGCTGCAGTAAAGTCTTGTACTCGGCCTCCATTGCTCTAGCTTTCTCTATGGACTTCTGCGTGTTGACCAAATCTCGATCTAGCTTGGCGCCTTGCTCCGAAATGGCTTGCGCTTCCTCCAGCAGCTGCTGGCGCTTCTCGTCAAGCTGGGTCACGTTCCGGATATGAGCAATAGTCAGTGGCTCGATGAGGAGTTTGCCGTACATCACTCTATCAGCTGGAGTAACTTGGGCTACTGTAGACGTAGATGCTGAAGGCGGCAAGTTTGCGGTGTTGTTGTTGCTCGGGCCGGGGCCGAGTTCCTGTGGCTGCTGCACTGGGTTAGGCGGAGGAGGCATGACTTTTGCGCGATCATCGCCAGCAGTAATAAGTGGCCCCTTCCCCTTTTCTAGTGCTATAGGCGGAGCTCGTCCGGGTTGATCTTCATCCATCGCCGTCCCAATGGTGACGAACACCCCTCGAGACGTGATGGCGTTGTTGGCCTGCTCGTCGCGCGAGTACTCCTCCTCCATCTCCTGCATAGCGGAGTCTAGCTCTTCTGGACTGAAGTCTATCTCCTCTGAATCTGCACTAAATCAGCATAAAGCGCGTCAATGACAGAGTCGGAGGGTGCCAGGACTTCCTCGATGACGGGCGGTGGAGGTGCAACGGCCTCGACGATGACTGGGGGTGGTGGTTCTGCTGCGACGATGGTGGCGGGAGGCGGTGGCGGCGGTTGCTGAATCGAAGGTTCTCCGTCTCTGAGCGCAAGCTCCATCCAGGCTGCTGCGTCAGCTTCCGCGTAGTTGTTGACGGTGCTCACCATCTCTTCGAGGGTAAGGCGTCCTATTGCATGTTGTCGTCTTAAAGAATGTCGGAGAAGCGTGCCACGGTCCAGTCCTTTCACGAAGTGATACAAAGCGTTATCATCAAGGTAGTGGGCTAGGTCGGCTCGTATACGGAGCCACCTAGCCAGGTAATCGCGGGGGTTTTCGCCTTCTCTCTGAACGCAGCGTGCCAGATCGAAGATGGTAACCACGCCGACGAACTTGGATCTCTGTTGTCCAGACGCACGGGCGGAGCCAGTGGATTTGCAGTGATCTTCCACCTTTATGTCTTGCACAGGGGCGGTTTGGGTGGGCCTTGAATGTTTCCGATCTTTGCCGGCAAACTCCAAGGGGAGATCCGACATCGATCCTTCCGTGAACGTGTCCTGCCCGTAGGCGGTCCGTGCGAGCCCTGATGCTTTCCGATCTTTGCCGGCAAACTCCGAAGAGAGATCTGACATCGATCCTTCCGCGAACGTATCCTGCCCGTAGGCGGTCCGTGCGGGTCTTGATGCTCCTCCGACTCCCAGGGAACTAGTGCCCGAGTCGGTTTCACCGATGAAGAGGTGGATGTCTCCGATAGGAACGATTGAACACTGCATAGGGTTCGTCTTCGCCGGGATCCAGAACTCGTCGGTAGGGATGATTGGAACGTTGCCGGAGAAGAGAATACGGCCGATGGCTACGGTTTCGCCGATTCCCGTGAAGATCTTGGTCCTCGCCCACTAAAGAGCCTGAAGCGCCTCTTGCCCCACGGTGGGCGCCAACTATCGTGGTATTGCCGAGGAGTACGCCATGGAGGGGTCCTCACAGTGCGTGTTTAGAGACGTGGGGTAAGGCGAACGGTTGACGGGTACTAGGTAACACAGCTTACCCAGGTTCAGATCCCACAACGGTGGCAGAATCCTACTCCTGCTATAAATCACTATAAGGGCAATACACTGAGTTACAGAGATAGGTTCGCTGTGCGAGGTTGTGTGTATCGATGCCCTAAAGGCTCCCATAGGCCCGAGTTATATAGTCACCAGGTCCTAGGGTTATAGGGAAAAGTCCTAGCCGGACAGGTTACAGAGTCCTACACCGTCTATTACTAGTCTTGTGTATCTTGCACTCCAAGGCTCTGGGTACGCTGGTGACTCCACCGTAGCCTTCCTTTATCCGGCATGGGCCTCCCTTCTGGATCCATCTAACTGCCTCGCCCAGCAGGCCATAGGCCATGCTACCAACTATGGGCCACCCGGGTTATCCGGATAAGTGACATGCTATGAGGATACCCATATAGCATATCCCCAACAACGACGGATAGGGTTGGAGGAGTGGGGGAGGGTGCGTCCCTCCCCTCCTTATATAGGGGGCTGGCCGGCGCCTTGACCCCTCCTCCAAACCCTAGGGCGGCGGCCCAAGGGGTGGAGTGGGGGGCAAGTCATCCCCCTTTCTTCTAGAAGGCTCCCTTAAGGTTTCCCCTAGGGCCTTAGGGGCCTTGTGCCCCTGGCCCAAAGTGGCCAGGGCACTTCCCCTTAGGCCCACGCAAGCCTCCGACAAGTGGGCCCACATTGGTACCACTCCGGAAACTTCTAGAACCTTCCGGTACAATACCGATAAACTCCGAAACGATTCCGAAATCCAAAACTGCTTTCCTTTATATGAATCTTATTCTCCGGACCATTCCGGAACCTCTCGTGATGTCCTGGATCTCATTCGAGACTCTGAACAAAAACTCATAAACCAATTATCCATTCTATCCTAGTGTCGATGCACGTTAAGTGTGTGACCCTACGGGTTCGAGAATATGCAGACATGATCTTCTATCAATTATCAATAGCGGGATCTGGAAACCCATATTGACTCCCACATATTCATCGATGATCATATCGGATGAACCATGATGCCAGGATTTAATAAATCCCATATATGTATTCCCTTCGTCACGCGATATTTTACTTGCCCGAGATTTGATCGTAGGTATCGGCATACCTAGTTCAATCTCGTTCAGAGCAAGCACTTTACTCGTTCCATAATCCGGTATCACTTTGTGATTAACTCCTTAACCACGTGCTTGCAAGCGGTGTTGATATCGATTACCGAGTGGGCTCGAAGTATATCTCTCTGACTCGGGAGGAACAAATTCCATCTCGATACATACAACCCAACAAGTACTTTCCGATCACCTGAGAGACATCTTTATGATCACCCTCACATAGGATGACGTTTGATGACCTCAAAGCTTTCTTCCGATACCAGGGAGTTGTATTATCTCATGGTCTAAGGAATACAATACTTTACATAGGAAAAAGCTTCGCAAAGATGAACACGATGACACGATCTAATTGCTCTGCTTAATTTGGGTATGTCCATCATATCATTCTCCTAATGACATGATCTCATTATTAATCGACAACTCATGTCTATGGTTAGGAAACCTTAATTATCATTAATCAATGCGCTAGTCCATAGAGGCGTACTAGGGACACGGTGTTGTTCATAAACCACACAAGTATCAAAGTTTCCGCTTAATACAATTCTAGCATGGAATATAACCTTTATCATGAACAAGAATTATAATAATAACATCTTTATCATTGCCTCTAGGGAATAATTCCAACAGTCTCCCACTTGCACCAGAGTCAATAATCTAGTTTACATCTGGCAACAATCTAACACCCATGGCATTAAGGTGCTGATCATATTTTGCTCGTGGAAGAGGTTTACTCAATGGATCTGCGACATTCAGATCCGTATGTACTTTGCTAATCTGCGACATCAAAATCTCCGTAGACCAAGAATATTTCTTTAGTCCTATTTAAATACTTTAGGATGTTCTTTACGGCTGTCCAGTGTTCCACTCCTGGATCACTTTGGTATCTGCTCGTCAAACTAAGAGCATTGGACACATCCGGTCTAGTACATAGCATGGCATACATGATAGAACCTATGGCCGAGGCATATGGCACTTTGCTCATAGTATCTCTATCTTTTACCGTAGCTGGACACTGAGCCTTGCTCAATATCTGACCTGACAACATGGGCAATGAACCTTTCTTTGCTTTATCCATTCTGAACCTTTTCAGAACTTTGTCTAGGTATGTACTTTGGCTTAAAGCTATTAGGCATCTTTATCTATCTCTATAGATTTTGATGCCTAATATATAAGCAGCTTCTCCTAGGTCTTTCATTGAAAACTATTTATTCAAATAACTCTTCACATCGTTAAGCATACCGATGTCATTTCCAATAATCAATATGTCATCCACATATAGTACTAAAAAATGTCACCGAGCTCCCACTCACTTTCTTGTAGATACAAGCTTCGTAGCAATTTGGAACAAATCCGAAGCTCTTAATCACTTGATCAAAACGAAGGTTCCAACTCCGAGATGCTTGCTTCAGTCCATAAATGGAACGCTGAAGTTTGCACACCTTATTAGCATCCTTAGGACCGACAAAACCTTCGGGCTGCATCATATACAACTCTTCATCAATGTTGCCATTGAGGAATGCAGTCTTGACATCCATCTGCCATATTTCATTATCATGAAATGCAGCAATTGCTAATAAAATCCGAATGGACTTAAACATCGCTACGGGAGATAAAGTCTGATCGTAGTCAACACCTTGAACTTGCTGAAACCCTTTTGCGACAAGCCGAGCTTTATAGACAGTAATATTACCACCCGCGTCCGTTTTCTTCTTGAAAATCCATTTGCACTCAATGGTCTTACGGTCGCTAGGAGGGTCCACCAAAGTCCATACTTGGTTTTCGCTCATGGATCCCAATTCGGATTTCATGGCCTCTAGCCATTTCTCAGAGTCTAGGCTCATCATTGCTTCCTCATAGTTCGCAGGTTCACTGTTGTCTAACAAAAAGACGGTTAAGACATGGTTGACGTACCATTCAGGAGTGGCACGTGACCTTATCGACCTGCGAAGTTCAGTAGTAGCATCGTTCGAAGTTTCATGATCCTCGTCATTAGCTTCCTCTCTTGTTGGTGCAGACGGCACTGGAACAATTTCAGGTGTTGCTCTACTCTCCAACTCGAGAGAAGGTTCAATAACCTCATATAGCTCTAACTTCCTCCCACTCACTTCTTTCGAGAGAAACTCCTTCTCAAGAAAGGATCCGTTCTTTGCAACAAACACTTTGCCTTCAGATCTGTGGTAGAAGGTATACCCAATCGTTTCCTTAGGGCATCCTATGAAGACGCATTTCTCCGCTTTGGGTTCGAGCTTGTACGGCATCAACTTCTTGACGTAAGCTTCGCATCCCCAAACTTTAAGAAACGACAACTTAGGTTTAGCACCAAACCATAGTTCATACGGTGTCGTCTCAACGGATTTAGATGGTGCCCTATTTAAAGTGAATGCAGCGGTTCTAATGCATAACCCCAAAATGATAACGACAAATCTGTAAGAGACATCATTGATCGCACCATATCTAATAGAGTTCGATTCTGGCGTTCAGACACACCATTGCACTGTGGTATTCCGGGTGGCATGAGTTGCGAAACGATTCCGCTTGCTTTAAGATGCGTGAGAAAATCATAACTCAAATATTCACCTCCACGATCGGATCGTAGAAATTTAATTTTCCTGTTACGATGGTTTTCCACTTCATTCTAAAATTCTTTGAACTTTTCAAATGTTTCAGAATTATGTTTCATTAAATAGATATACCCATATCTACTTAAGTCATCAGTAAAAAGGAGAAAATAGCGATATCCACCGCGCATCGAAGCACTCATTGGTCCGCATACATCGGTATGTATGATTTCCAATAAGTCCGTTGCTCGCTCCATTATTCCGGAGAACGGGGTTTTGATCATCTTTCCCATGAGGCACGGCTCGCACGTGTCAAATGATTCAAAATCAAGAGACTCCAAAAGTCCATAAGAATGGAGTTTCTTCATGCGTTTATACCAATATGACCTAGACGGCAGTGCCACAAATAAGTTGGATTATCACTATCTACTTTGCATCTCTTAGCCTCAATGTTATGGATGTGCGTTTCATTGCTTTCGAGATTCAGAAGAAATAAACCATTCACAACAGATGCATGACCATAAAAGATGTTATTCATATAAATAGAACAACCATCATTCTCTGATTTAAATGAATAACCGTCTTGCAATAATCACAATCCAGATATAATGTTCATGCTCAACGCAGGCACATAATAACACTTATTAAGGTTTAAAACTAATCCCGAAGGTAAAACTAAGGAGAGTCGATGGCCATCACATCAACTTTTGATCCATTGCCAATGCGCATCGTCACCTCATCCCTTGCTAGCCGCTGTCTATTCCGTAGCTCCTGTTTCGAGTTAAAAATATTAGCAACTGAACCAGTATCATATACCCATGCACTACAACGAGCGCTAGTAAGGTAAACATCAATAACATGTATATCAAATATACCTTTAATGGTGCCAGCCTTCTTGTCTGCTAAGTACTTCGGACAGTTGCGCTTCTAGTGACCCTTGTCCTTGCAATAGAAGCACTCAGTGTCCGACTTAGGTCCAGACTTGAGCTTCTTCTCAGCAGGGGCAACACGCTTGCCGCTGCCTTTCTTGAAGGATTTCTTTGCACCCTTACCTTTCTTAAAGCTAGGGGTATTTTTGACCATCAACACATGATTATCTTTCTTGATATCCACCTCCGCAGCTTTCAGCTTAGCTAAAAGCTCAGTGATCGTATCAGTGGAACCAATTTGATTGTGAGTGACTACAAAACGTTTGTAGCTTGGAGGGAGTGATTGCAGAACTCTGTCAATCTTGAGCTCTTCTGGAATCTTGTAGTCCAGTTGCTCAAGACGTTGAGTGTAGCCCGACATCTTAATGGCGTTCTCACTAACGGAACTCTCTTCCTCCATCTTGCAGTTAAAGAATTTCTCAGAGATCTCATATCTCTCAGTACGGGCCTGAGTCTGAAACATGGTTTTCAGTTCCTCAAGTATCTCAAAGGGCCCGGCGAACTCCTCAAAACGATTTTGAAGGTCCGATTCCATAGCAAATAACATGGTACTCTTAATCACTCCATAATCATATTTGCGCGACTAATAAACAGCTTTTTCATCAGTCGGCGCATCAATAGCAGGGGCGTCACCTAGCGCTTTCTCAAGTACATAGTCCTTTTGTCCGCCAGCGAGAATGATTCTCAGATTGCGGAACCAGTTGGTGAAGTTAGACCCATTGCTCTTAAGCTTTTCTTTCTCAGCAAAAACATTGAAGTTGAAGTTGGACTTAGCCATTTGATCTACAAAATTTGCAAATACAATTTAGACTATGTTCATGATAACTAGTTCAACTTAATCAAATTACTAGGTGAACTCCCACTAAATTCAACATCCCTCAAGTTGTTTAGTGAACACGATCCAAATTCACCACACCTAATCCGATCTTCACGAGAAGAGATGTGGTTTCAATGGTGGACAACAAAGTGTCGATCATATCATTCATATGACTCATGTTTAACCTTTCGTTTCGTGTGTTCTGAGGCCATGTATGTACATGTTAGGCTCGTCAAGTCAAACCCAAGTATTTCCGCGTGTGCAAAACTGGCTTGCACCCGTTGTATGTGAACGTAGAGTTTATAGCACCCGATCATCACGAGGTGCTTGAACACGATGAACTTTCGCAACGGTGCATACATGGGGAGAACACAATTTTATCTTGATCTTTAAGTGAGGAATAATCTTATAATGCTACCGTCGCGATCTAAGCATAATAAGATACATAAAAGGATAAACATCACATGCATATAATTTTATGTGACATGGTATAGCCAATCTCCGCGCAATGATCTCCATCTTGTGCGCGCCAGCATGATCTCCATCACTCCACCATGATTGCCTCCACCACGAATAGCAACTACAACTATTGCTAACTACTTAGCGATAAAGTAAAGCTATTACATGGCGTATAAGAAGTTGACACGAAGGTCATACACAATTATAAATACAACCATACGGCTCCTGCCGGTTGTGAACTCATCGACATGCAAGTCATGAAATATTACAAAACATGATCATTGCATACATCTCAATTCATACACATCATGTCTTGGGCCATACCATATCACAAAACACTCCCTGCAAAAACAAGTTAGACGCCTCTACTTTGTTGTTGCATGTTTTACGTGGCTTATGGGAGTAACAAGCTAAGAACGATTCTTACCTACGGAAAGCTACAACGGTGATATTATGGTTGCTAACATCCGTTGTAAATCCCATGACTACTATAGTGAGAGAAACTGGCATCCACCAGCTGCATGTGTGGAACAAGCCACACGTCAAGTGCGGAGCCATTCTCGCGAACGAGGTCGCGTAAATTTGGCCTGGACCGCTTCGATCTCACTATGCCGCACCATAAGAAATACACAACAAGAGGTTTTCAATAGAAAACATCAACGCCCGCAACAAGCATGTTGCGTTCTACTCGTGAAACACATCTACGCATAGATCTAGCTCTGATACCACTGAAGGGATTCGCAGCATAGTAAATCAAAAAAATTCTACGGATGCGAACGAGAAAGCCAAGATCTAATCTAGGAGATGCAATCAACGAGAGAGATAGATGAGATCTTGATACCCTTGAAGAAATCGCACAGCGGAAACGTTCAACAAAACGTGGGTGATGTAGTCGAACTAGCCTTCTCCTCCTCGCGATCCTATCCGATCCAACGCCGCAAGTGACGGCGCCTCCGAGAGATGCACACGTACGGTGCCGCGACGTCTCCTCCTTCCTTGGTCCAGCAAGTGGGGTGGAGAGATGGATTGGATCTGCATCACGACGGCGTGGTACTATGGTTGAGAGTTTCTGCGGCAGGGCTTCGCCTACACGCAGTCGGGAGAGAGAGGGAGAGGTGGAGGGCAGCAGGACGATGGATAGGGTTGGAGGAGTGGGGGGAGGGTGCACCCCTGCCCTCCTTATATAGGGGGCTGTCCGGCCCCCTTGACCCCTCCTCCAAGCCCTAGGGCGGCAACCCAAGGGGTGGAGAGGGGGGCAAGTCATCCCCCCTTTCTTCTAGAAGGCTCCCTTAGGGTTTCCCCTAGGGCTGGCCGGCTGGGCCTTAGGGGCCTTGTGCCCCTGGCCCAAAGTGGCCAGGGCACTTCCCCTTAGGCCCACGCAGGCCTCCGACAAGTAGGCCCATGTTGGTCCCACTCCGGAACCTTCTAGAACCTTCCTAAGACAACCGATAAACTCCGAAACGATTCCGAAATCCAAAAACTGCTTTCCTTTATATGAATCTTATTCTCCGGACCATTCCGGAACCTCTCGTGATGTCCTGGATCTCATCCGAGACTCCGAACAAAAACTCATAAACCAATTATCCATTCTATCCTAGCGTCGATGCACGTTAAGTGTGTGACCCTACGGGTTCGAGAATATGTAGACATGATCTTCTATCAATAATCAATAGCGGGATCTAGAAACCCATATTGACTCCCACATATTCATCGATGATCATATCGATTGAACCACGATGCCAGGATTCAATAAATCCCATATATGTATTCCCTTCGTCACGCGATATTTTACTTGCCCGAGATTCGATCGTTGGTATCGGCATACCTAGTTCAAACTCGTTCACAACAAGTACTTTACTCGTTTCGTAATCCGATATCACTTTGTGATTAACTCCTTAACCACGTGCTTGCAAGCAGTGTTGATATCGATTACCGAGTGGGCCCGAAGTATATCTCTCCGACTCAGGAGGGACAAATTCCATCTCGATACATACAACCCAACAAGTACTTTTCGATCACCTGAGAGACACCTTTATGATCACCCTCACATAGGATGACGTTTGATGACCTCAAAGCTTTCTTCCGATACCAGGGAGTTGTATTATCTCATGGTCTAAGGAATACAATACTTTACATAGGAAAAAGCTTCGTAAAGATGAACACAATGACACGATCTAATTGCTCTGCTTAATTTGGATCTGTCCATCATATCATTCTCCTAATGACATGATCTCATTAGTAATCGACAACTCATGTCTATGGTTAGGAAACCTAAACCATCATTAATCAATGAGCTAGTCCATAGAGGCGTACTAGGGACACGGTGTTGTTCATAAACCACACAAGTATCAAAGTTTCCGCTTAATACAATTCTAGCATGGAATATAACCTTTATCATGAATAAGAATTATAATAATAACATCTTTATCATTGCCTCTAGGGCATAATTCCAACAACATGCTCACACCATGTTATGACTATGAACAAGTCACCATAGCCTCTATGATCATTTAGTCCTTGACTTGTAGTACCACTCTATGCTTTGATTATGTAACACCCCGGGATTTTAGAATTTTTGAATTAAAAAAAAATGCATTTCATTCATCATATCATCTCATGAAAAATCTTGAATCAAAAACCTTGTGTAAAGACACTATTTTGCCTCTTCAAATATTGCCATATAAAGCATTATATGCAAACGGCGTATTTGAAAAGTTTTTCACTAGTCAAAATTGTTCCGTATAAAGTTTACTGTATGTGTTTTGAATTTACAAAAATTTAAAAACAAATTTCAAGTCATTTGGAGTTATAAAACAAAATATATAAAATAAATACTAAAACAGAAAAAAGAATAAAGAAAAAACTAACTAACCTAACCCTAACTGGAGCCGCCCCGGCCCATCCCACCTAAGCCCCTAGCTACGGCCCACTCCATCCCCACCGCTCGCACCCGCCTATGAGCAGCACGCAGCAGCCGCCACCGCAGCGGGCCGACCCAAATCTTGCGAGCAACAGCAACCCAACCCGCAATAGATGCAGCCCACTCCCTCTCTCCTCTCTGGCGCTGATAGCTGGGTCCAGCCCCGTCATCCCCTTCCTCTGACCTGGATACCAACGCCCGCATGGGAGGGACCCCTGATCGGAATCCCACAAAATCGGTCGCTTTCCGTTCGTAATTTTCCCCCTTGTGCACGTAATCCCTCCTATAATTATCGAACCCCCTCTTCTGTGCGAGTTTTTGCAACTTTCCTAGACCCTAGCCCTAGATCGATCTACTCTGATCTCGCCGGATTTTGTGCCGCCATTGGAGCTCAAGGTCGAGCTCGAACTCGACGATTTAGTCACCCTGCAACCCTCCTCTCACTCCTATTCTCTCCCCCGTCATGTACCTCGTCACCTCACCTCTCCTCCCCTATCTACAGATCCCCCTGGGAAGCCACCAACACCGCCGGAGCTCGCAGACGGCTGCATGACTCCGTCCGCTCACTCCCACTACCACAAAAGGGGAAGGCCAATGCCGATGTAACGAGGAGGACCTCCATGCCGCTCGGAACCTCGCCGTCTACTCCGTAGCATCAAGACTACACCGGAGCGCTGCCGATGGCCGGGTCTGACCCACGCTGCCGCCATCGTCATCACCACCGACCGCCAGCCGACGCCAGCTCGCCAACGTGACCACCATCGTCCGATCAAATCTGGCGGGTCCAGATCAACGCGAGCCGAGACTCAGCCGGAGCCAAGCCGAGCCAAGCCACCACATCCTCTGCACCGTTAGATCCTGATCCTGCGGCTGCCGTCGAGTCACTAAACCAAAGGGGTAAGAGCAAATCAGAAGCAGCCACGTGGCCTGCAGACTTGTAATTCGAAAATCCAATTTTATAAATAGCAGAAAATTATCATATGTTGCAAAATCCATATAAAAATAACTACATGTCCAAAAATTATAAATAATATACCATTGGATTCAGAAAATCGTGTAGAATATTAATATGAGATTATATATAATGTTTACAGTATATATTTACTGTAATAAATTAAATAGTTTAATGGAAACTTTATACTAAATAAATTATAGTAAATTATCCGTAGATCATAAAAATACAAATAAAGTGTCTATGGATTCGTCATTTCATATACAACATTAATATACTGTTGGATCCAACTTTTACAGTACATAAATTATTGTAGTAATTTAAATAGTTTTATTGTCCTTTTTGACTATAAAAATCATAGTAAATAGTTTATAAACCTAAAAAATATAAATAATATGCCCCTGGAATAAAAATCCCGTGAAGAATACAGATATGGTTTTAGTTTGATTTTAGACCATAGAAACTAAATAAATGATTTAAAATCCATTAAACACTATTTAAATCATAAGAAAAGATCTACAACTCGGATTAAGGTGAATCCAATTGCTACTAGTTCGTATTAACATCCCCTATCTAGTACACCATAGAACCAAATTTAATACGACAACTAAAATAGAAGTTTTAACAGAACTATTAAAACCTCTATATTGGCAATCAAGATTTAATAACAAATACACTATTGCATCAAATGATCTCCTGCATGCTTTTGTTCATCATTGTTTTGTTGCATTATACATAATTGCATTGTTTTTGAATGGTGTGTTTGTTGTGCACTTGTTTTGATCGATAGATTACGAGGAGTGCAACGTTTGTGATTGTGACGAGTGCAATCTTCTCTATTGTGAGGATTATCTGAATGACAACATCATCTACAACAAAGGCAAGTAGAGCTATCATAAATTTCCTACTATTTTTCCTATGCATGTAGTATGATTTTCAGTAGTGTTGCATGTGTAGGTGTTTTTCTACTATGCTATGTTATGACACCCAGGCATGATTGTCATATCTCAATGACTTGATTCCTTGAGCCATCGTATTATAATTGCTTAGGCATGATTATTAGATACGCAAAAGGGAATTCATGATTGTTTATGTTATGGAAAGTTATGTTTTGTTATAATGAAAACAACTGGAATTCAATGAATCTCCTGGGTGTGATGGATTGATGTTTTTGGATGGTTTATTGTGGAAAGCACACCTAGGCTTCAGAGATTGGACAAGTTTCTTGTGTAGTAGCTTCCAGTACAGCCGCATGTCATTATTTGTCTTGACTAAGTAGGTTGTGGGAACCTGACCCGACGTGACTAGCAGATGTAGGGGATGTAGGTTGGTATGGGTCCGTCCTGAGGGCTCAGGGTTCTGCTTCTGAAAGGTTTTGTCTTGGTTTTCTCCCTACCATGGCACAAAATGAGTGTAATGGTAAGAGCGGGCTAACTGGGTCATGCAGGTAAAGTGTACAACCCCTGCAGGGTGTCTAAAACTAAGTACTTATCTGTGTCCCCGTTTATGGACAACTATGAGCAACTAGGTCTGGAACTGTTTGGAAGATCTCACTCATCCCAATTTCTTAATTACTAAAACTTGATGTGTGAACATGGGTTTAGGAGCATACGAAAGCTGAACTGTCTTGTTTCTACATGGGTTTATGATGGTATGTCCTTAGAAGATTGTTTTGAAGAAAGAAAACTAGTTTAAAAGTAGGGAAAAGTTGTATTGCTTTTAGCAAATGAGCCTGAACTCCACCTAGCCAAATATGCATGTAGTTGCTAGATCCTTTGTACTCATTAGTTCTACTTGCCAATACATTCAAAGTATTGACCATTTGTGGCTGCAACGTTTCATGTTGCAGGTTATATCGTTTCTAAGTGATCGTTATACGTCGTGAGACTCCACTCAACGATTGTTCGCCTGTGGCACATTTGAAGAATGGAGATCTACCTTGTTATTATTTCCGCTGTGTACTTGGATGATATAATGTAAATTCTGGATCATATTCGTTGTATTTATGATGCACAGTTATATTTGGTATTCATTTTGTACTGTGTGTGCTAGTGAACCGATCCAGGGATTGACACTATACACATGAACTCAGCCTTATCAGGCGAGGGTGTTACAGATTAGTAATGTTTTGTCGCGCTGCATGATTATGGCCATTATTGCTCTCTTAGTTGGTTTCTCTCAGTCTTTTGCTAGCCTCCACTTATATGAGTAAGTTCTACTCATGCTTACAACTCCCAAGAAACCAAGTTATTCCAAAGTGTCCACTATAAATTCCTATGCATGGTGTGTTACACCATTCCAAGTATATTCTTGTTTTCATCTATCTTCCAATTTAAAAGTATTTTGTTATGTGAAAACTTAGTGATTAAAGCCCTCAGGAACTTGATGGCACACTTTATATTCCTTGCCCCTAATAAACTTGAACCATTGTGTCATCTATGTTGTATATGCTTGCACTTATACGTTGGAATTAGCAAAACCATGCTGTCATGGGGAATGTTTTCAACATTGCACTTGTACTTTGTACATGATACGTCGGAAATGTATCTATAATATTTGATGCTCCATGCTTGTTTAGTATCTACTTTGCTTTGCTTTGTCTACACTTTGAGGTGCTTTTTACATCTTTTCTAGAACTAACCTATTAACAAGTTGACATAGTGCCAATTGCCTGTTTTTGGTTCCACAAAGGCAGAAAATCAATATTCTCGGAATTGGACGGGACAAAAGCCAAAGTCAATAACTTTCCGTGAGGGACACGAATCCAGAAGGAGGGACAGAGAGGCACCAGAGGGTGGCCAGTCCCCCTGGGCATGGCCAAGCCTGGCCCGCGCCTAGGGAGGGTGTGGGCCCTTTGGCCGCCTCCCAGGCTCACCCCTTCGCCTATAAGAAGCCTCCGACCCAAAAACCCTAGGTAATCTAGAAGAAACCCACGAAAACCTCCGTAGCGCCGCCACCACCAAAAGGGAGATTCGGGGGACAGAAAGTCTCTGTTCCGGCACCTTGCCGAGACGGGGAAGTGCCTCCGAAGCCATCTCCATCGATCTCCATTGCCATCTTCATCACCATTGTTGATTCCCATGATGAGGAGGGAGTAGTTCTTCCTCAGGGCTAAGGGCTTCTACCGATAGCTATGTGTTCATATCTCTCTCTATGCATGATCTTGTGGTCATGATCTTTGTAATCAAGTAGATCTAACTTGCTACTCAAGTGCTTCATTAGATCTCTGCTCTCCCCATGTGTGTTAAAGTGACAGTGTGCACGCTATGGTGGCACTTATGTTTGAGTCTACATAAATAATCTTTGTGCTTTAATAGATCTATGCTTTTCCCCACGTGTGTGAAAGTGACAGCGTGCATACCGTGTGTGGCACTTTTGCTAGATTGAATATTTGTTATGAGTTATATTTGGAGTTGGATGTCTCTATGAAATTGTGGTGTTTGTTGGAACCATCTAGCGCTCAAGGTGACAGTGTGGGGTTATCTAGATTGGGGAAGGCGGACTTTGAGGAGTGCTGTTATAGCCCTACCGATGATTGGAATGTCAAACCGGAGAGTAGCTACGAGTAGTATCATGAAGAGAGGATATTTATATGAGAGAGTGTTAACTAGTGAAAGTATGATCCCTAGGCCTTGTTTCTAAGCATTGAAACACTGTTTGCATCTAGATCTGTTGCATGTTTGCTTGCTTCCATCCTTGTTCCATTTGCCGAGGAGGTTTTGGGCTTTTACCTTTCCTCCACGCCATTAGCTCTTTTATGGCACCGTTACCCCACGTCAACAACAAGTCAGAAGCTATTTTCTGGCACCGTTACCACTTGTATTTCACTATCTCTTCGCCGAACTAGTGCACCTATACACCTGGCAAGTGTATTGGGTGTGTTGGGGACACAAGAGACTTATTGTATATTGATTGCAGGGTTGGTTGAGAGGGAATACCTTTGACCACTTCCTCCCTGAGTTCGATAAACCTTGGGTGGTCCACTTAAGGGAAACTTGCTGCTGTTCTACAAACCTCTGTACTTGGAGGCCCAACAACTGTCTACAAGAATAGAAGTGCGTAGACATCAAGCTCTTTTCTGGCGCCGTTGCCGGGGAGGTAAGGTAAAAGGTACTCACATTCTCCGGTGTGAGTGCTCGAAGTTATTTCCTTTAGATTCTGCAATTTTGTCTTTTTGTTTCTTGTTTTCACTAGTTTGGCTTAATGGAAAACAACAATAAAATTAGAGAGCTTTATAGTGTCTATCTTGAGTTAGGACATGAAGTGTTTGAAGAGAAAATTTAAAAACCGATGGAGCTTTATTTGCATGCTAATAGCAATGTTATTAGTATGAACTCTTTGAACACCATTATTGCTAATGCTATGTAAACGTCTAAGCTTGGGGAAGCTAGTTTTGATGAAAATGATCTTTTTAGTCCCCCGGCTTTGGAAGATAGCTATTCTATTGCTTATGATGATACCAAACCTCCATTGTATGATGATTACAATGATGAGTATGATATTTTTAGTCCACCTAATATTGAGGAGGAAATTAATTGTGATTAGAATATTCCTCCTATATTTGATGATTATGGTGATGAGAGTAATAATGATAGCTATTTTGTTGAAATTGCTCCCACTACAATTAATAAGAATGACTATTCTTATGTTGAGAGTAATAATTATTATATGCATGTGGCTCATGCTAAGAATATTTTATGTGATAGTTATATTGTTAATTTTATTCATGATGCTATTGAAAGTTATTATGAGAGAGAGAAACATGGTCTTATGTATCTCAAAAATATTAAGTTTCCCCTCTTTATGTTGAAAATCCTGAAGTTGCACTTTTTTTGCTTTACTATGCTTGTTGCTTTGTGCTTTCATGACTTTTTTCTTTACAAGATTCCTATGCATAGGAAGTGGGTTAGACTTAAATGTGTTTTGAATTTGGTTCTTGATGCTCTCTTTTACTTCAATTCACATTTCTTATGTGAGCATCTTCTCGAACTATCAAGCATAACTTAAAGGCATTAAAGAAAAGTATTTGTTGGGAGATAACCCAAGAGTTTTATTGAGTCTTGGAAGTTATTACTTCTGTAATGACCTCTCCTTATCCTTTTTGTTTGTTTTTTGTGCCAAGAATGACCTCTAATGAGAGGGAAGTAAGATTTGGGGAGTTGCTGGCCCGAAACAGATTTATGTCCTCCGCCATTAAAATTCATGAGGAGTCTCTGTAAGTCGGATTGAGCTGAAAATTTACGAATAAATCCCCTAGTATGTTATATAACTTTAGTTAGTTCAACACTTTTTGATTTGAGCAACAGAAGATGTTCAAAAAAATCGGTTTCTACCTGCTGGTCTATTTTGACATATTTCTGCCATTATTTGCACTTATTGATTCCTTTTCAAGTTCTCTTTGGGGGAATTGAGCTTTTTGAAGGAGTTACTATAGTAGTTGTGTTTTTAGTGAAAATACTTGCTGTTCCAAAGCTTTGCCAGTGGTCTAATATCTTTTGAATAAACTAATGTTGCTAATGAAGATTGTGTGAAGTTTTGTATGAAGGAGAAAATTTCAGGTGTATAGAAAGAATGATGTAATGAGATGAAGAATGGACAAAAGCTTAAGCTTGGGGATGCCATCCTGTTATCACCCCAAGAAATATCCAAGAGGTACAAGCGTCAAAGCTTGGGGATGCCCAAGGCATCCCCTTCTTCATCAATAAAGAGCTCAGGTCTTTCTAGACACTTCGTTTTTATTGTTTCATGCAATGTTGTGTTGTTCTTGAAGCGTCTTAGTTTTCATTTTTGGTTTTTGTTTGCTTAGTTTGCTTGAGTAATTTGGTTGGTTACACCACACTTCTTTTGGAGAGAGACACACTATGTTTTCATTGTTTAGAACACTCTAGTTTTCACTCTTACTGTTTGTGAGTGTTCTCTTTTGCTAGCACTTCGTTTAGCCTTAGTTTTCTTGTGCTTTCAGCTTAGAACTTTTTAGTTCTTCTTTGTGGATTTGTGATACAAGTTCACTGATCTTTGTTGATTATTATCTTTGTGAGTTGTTTCAAATAAGTTGATTGGTGTTGGAAAAGAGTAGAAAGTTTTATGCTTAAGTGGTACAAAAGGGAGCTTGTTCTGACTATGGCTTAGACTTTATCATTTCATGCTAGATCTTGTTTTGACCTTATGCTTAGTGATTATTGTTGTAGCATGACTTTTTCCAAACAATTAGGATTGCTTAATGTGCCGTGAAGGAATCATGCATTGTTTTAGCATACAAAAGCATATTATTGTGGTATTCTCCTTTGATGCTTTGCTTGGGTTGACTTGGCACATGCTCACACCATGTTATGACTCTCACAAGTCACCATTAGCATCTATGATCATTTAGTCCTTGACTTGTAGTACCACTCTATGCTTTGATTAGTAATGCTTTGTTGCTCTGCATGATTATGGTCATTATGCTCTCTTAGTTGGTTGCTCCTAGTCTTTTGCTAGCCTCCACTTGTATGAGTAAGTTCTACTCATGCTTCCAACTCCCAAGAAACCAAGTTATTCCAAAGTGTCCACTATAAAATCCTAAGCATGGTGTGTTACACCATTCCAAGTATATTCTTGTTTTCATCTATCTTCCAATTAAAAACTATTTTGTTATGTGAAAACTTAGTGATTAAAGCCCTCGCAAACTTGATGTCACACTTTATTCTTTGCCCCTAATAAACTTGAACCATTGTGACAACTTTGTTGTATATGCTTGCACTTATAAGTTGGAATTAACAGAACCGTGATGTCACAGGGAACGTTTTCAACATTGCACTTGTACTTTGTACTCAGTTGATATCATGTTCTTTTGTCTATGGATGTCACAGGTGTGAAATAAAGAGGGAACTTGTAAGTCCATGGAGTTTGTATTCTGTGTTAGAGAAACGCCTGGGCCACTAGCCTAAGCCATGCCTAATCATGGTGGAAACTTGCAGCATCACCATAATGAGCTATCTATGAAGCATCCTCAATAAAAATCTATGCATATGGTAAATAAAAAGATTGCTGAGATGCTCATTGCCTGCTTGCCTTGTCATTTTGGTTATGGGAAAGCTCCTGTACCATGTGCAAGGGGTACCCCATTGGCGGTTCTCAATGATATGCAAATACTTACAGTGACAAGAACTTACCAGGACCCAAAGTTGAGTATGCATGAGGTGTGGCCCTCGTATTCAAGGGACTTGAGATTGCCAACTTATACTTCGTCAAGCATATACTCTAGCTTTGCCACTTTAACCTTAGCCACTTCAGTATGCTTATGATAGGAGCAATGAGGTATGAAAGCTAACAAGTACCATAATTTTTGGAAGCTCTTTTTGAAACTTGTAATCCCTGCTTCCTTTACAAAAAAGGCCTTTATTCCACCATTATTGAGTCTCCACCTTCTACCTTTAGGCACCATTAAGAGAGCATAGTTGTCATTCTGTGTGCAGTGTTCTAAAGCTTATTGATTGATGCATATTATGATATTACTTGTTCTTGTGCTACTTGTTTCTAGTCACCCTTGTGAACTTTGAAGGTGTCATATGCATTTATTGCTAATCCATGAGGGACAAGCTGATTGCCTCTATGCCATGTTTTCTGTATGTGAAACAAACAAACGTTTTTCAATGCATGCTATTCATGACCTTTGTTTGTAGCCTTTCATGTTGCATGCATAGTTACTTTGTCTTATTGTTAGAACTCCATCTTTCATGCACATGTTTAGAGTTCTATGATCCCAACTTTAAATGCTTACAAATGGTTTGATATTGGTTTTGATGGTGCATATCACCTCAAAAATTATTCTTTTTATCACTTACCTACTCGAGGACGAGCATGAGTTAAGCTTGGGGATGCTTGATACGTCGGAAATGTATATATAATTTTTGATGCTCCATGCTTGTTTAGTATCTACTTTGCTTTTGCTTTGTCTACACTTTGAGGTGCTTTTTACATCTTTTCTGGAACTAACCTATTAACAAGTTGCCACAGTGCCAGTTGCCTGTTTCCTTCTATTTTTGGTTCTAGAAAGGCAGAAAATCAATATTCTCGGAATTGGACGGGACAAAAGCCAAAGTTAATAACTTTCCATGAGGGAAACGAATCCATAAGGAGGGACGGAGAGGCACCAGAGGGTGGCCAGACCCCCTTGGGCGTGGCCAAGCCTGGCCCGTGCCTGGGGAGGGTGTGGGCCCTCTGGCCACCTCCCAGGCTTGCCCCTTTGCCTATAAGAAGCCTCCGACCCAAAAACCCTAGATAATCCAGAAGAAATCCACGAAAACCTATGTAGCACCGCCGCCACCAAAAGGGAGATTAGGGGGACAGAAAGTCTTTGTTCCGGCACCTTGCCGGGACGGGGAAGTGCCCCCGGAGCCATCTCCATCGATCTCCATCGCCATCTTCATCACCATTGCTTATTCCCATGATGAGGAGGGAGTAGTTCTTCCTCAGGGCTAAGGGCTTCTACCGATAGCTATGTGTTCATATCTCTCTCTATGCATGATCTTGTGGCCATGATCTTTGTAATCAAGTAGATCTAACTTGCTACTCAAGTGCTTCATTAGATCTCTGCTCTCCCCATGTGTGTGAAAGTGACAGTGTGCACGCTATGGTGGCACTTATGTTTGAGTCTACATAAATACTCTTTGTGCTTTAATAGATCTATGCTTTTCCCCACGTGTGTGAAAGTGACAGCGTGCATACCGTGTGTGGCACTTTTGCTAGATTGAATATTTGTTATGAGTTATATTTGGAGCTGGATGTCTCTATGAAATTGTGGTGTTTGTTGGAACCATCTAGCGCTCAAGGTGACAGTGTGGGGTTATCTAGATTGGGGAAGGCGGACTTTGAGGAGTGTTGTTATAGCCCTACCGATGATTGGAATGTCAAACCGGAGAGTAGCTACGAGTAGTATCATGAAGAGAGGATATTTATATGAGAGAGTGTTAACTAGTGAAAGTATGATCCCTAGGCCTTGTTTCTAAGCATTGAAACACTGTTTGCATCTAGATCTGTTGCATGTTTGCTTGCTTCCATCCTTGTTCCATTTGCCGAGGAGGTTTTGGGCTTTTACCTTTCCTCCACGCCATCAGCTCTTTTATGGCACCGTTAACCCACATCAACAACAAGTCAGAAGTTATTTTCTGGCACTGTTACCACTTGTATTTCACTATCTCTTCGCCGAACTAGTGCACATATACACCTAGCAAGTGTATTGGGTGTGTTGGGGACACAAGAGACTTATTGTATATTGATTGCAGGTTTGCTTGAGAGGGAATACCTTTGACCACTTCCTCCCTGAGTTCGATAAACCTTGGGTGATCCACTTAAGGGAAACTTGCTGCTGTTCTACAAACCTCTGTACTTGGAGGCCCAACAACTGTCTACAAGAATAGAAGAGCGTAGACATCAAGCTCTTTTCTGGCGCCGTTGCCGGGGAGGTAAGGTAAAAGGTACTCACATCCTCCGGTGTGAGTGCTAGAAGTTATTTCCTTTAGTTTCTGCAATTTTGTCTTCTTGTTTCTTGTTTTCACTAGTTAGGCTTAATGGAAAACAACAACAAAATTAGAGAGCTTTATAGTGTCTATCTTGAGTTAGGACATGAAGTGTTTGAAGAGAAAATTAAAAAAATCTATGGAGCTTTATTTGCATGATAATAGCAATGTTATTAGTATGAACTCTTTGAACACCATTATTGCTAATGCTATGGAAACGTCTAAGCTTGGCGAAGCTAGTTTTGATGAAAATGATCTTTTTAGTCCCCCAGCTTTGCAAGATAGCTATTCTATTGCTTATGATGATACCAAACCTCCATTGTATGATGATTACAATGATGAGTATGATATTTTCAGTCCACCTACTATTGAGAAGGAAATTAATTATGATTACAATATGCCTCCTATATTTGATGATTATGGTGATGAGAATAATAATGATAGCTATTTTGTTGAAATTTTCTCCCACTACAATTAATAAGAATGACTATTCTTATGTGGAGAGTAATAATTATTATATGCATGTGGCTCATGATAAGAATATTTTATGTGATAGTTATATTGTTAATTTTATTCATGATGCTACTGAAAGTTATTATGAGAGAGGGAAACATGGTCTTATGTATATAAAAATATAAATCTATGCAAATAGTAAATAAAAGTTGACCAAAGTTACTATGACAAGAACTTACAGGTGACCAAAGTTTAGTAGCATGAGGTGTGGCCCTCGTATTCAAGGGACATGAGATTGCCAACTTATACTTTGTCAAGCATATACTCCATAGTTTGTTCAGTTTAACCTTAATCACTTCAAGATGCTTATGATAGGGGCAATGAGGGATGAAAGCTAACAAGTACCATAATTTTTGGAAGCTCTTTTTGAAACTTGAAATCCCTGCTTCCCTTTATGAAGGGACTTTCTTACACTATTATATTGAGTCTCCACCTTATTTATTTAGGCACCATTAAGGGAGCATAGTTGCCATTCTTAGTTCTATGTGCAGTGTCCCAAAACTTATTGATTGATGCATATTGTTGATATTACTTGTTCTTGTGCTATTTGTATCTAGTCACTCTTATGAACTTTGAAGGTGTCATCTATTTGCTACTATATGAGGGACAAGCTAATTGCCGCTATGCCATGTTTTCTGTATGTGAAACAAACAAACGTTTTTCAATGCATGTTACTCATGATCTTTGTTTGTAGCCTTTCATGTTGCATGCATAGTTACTTTGTATTATTGTTAGAACCCAATCTTTCATGCTTATGTTTAGAGTTCTTTGATCCCAACTTTCAATGCTTGCAAAAGGTCTGATCTTGGTTTTGATGGTGCATGTCACCTCAAAAATTATTATTTTATCACTTACCTACTCGAGGACGAGCAGGAGTTAAGCTTGGGGATGCTTGATATGTCGGAAACATATATATAATTTTTGATGTTCCATGCTTGTTTAGTATCTACTTTGATTTGCTTTGTCTATACTTTGAGGTCTTTTTATATTTTTCTAGTACTAACCTATTATCAAGTTGCCACAATGCCAGTTGCCTGTTTTCTTCTGTTTTTTGGTTCCAAAAAGGCAAAAAATCAATATTCTCGGAATTGGACGGGACAAAAGCCAAAGTCAATATTTTACCATGGGGAACACGAAGCCAGAGTACGAGACGGAGGAGACTCACCAGGAGGCCACGCCCCCTGGTGGCACGGCCTAGGGATAGGCGCGCCTGGGGGGTGCACCCACCCTGGTGGCCCCCCTGCCTCGCCTCTTCGCCTATAAAGTCCCCCGATGCCAAAACCCTAAACACCCGATCAATATTCCACGAAACCATCTGTAGCCGCCGCCACCATCGTCCCTAGATCGGGGGGATCTGAAGCTCTTCCCAGCACTCAGTCGGAGGGGAGATCATCCCGAAGGCCTTCTTCTTCATCATGCCAGCCTCCGGTATGAAGCGTCACTAGTTCCACCTTAGACTACGGGTCCATGTAGTAGCTAGATGGTTGTATCTCCTCCTTGTGCTTTCATGTCTAGATCTTGTGAGCTCCGTTCATGATCAAGATCTCATCTATTTGTAATCATGCATGTTGTGTTTACGTGGATCCGATGGATATTGAGATTACTATGTCATATTGATTAATGGTTTTGTCTTATTGATTCTATCATGTCTGTGTTGTTTGTGATCTTGCATGCTCTCCATTGTTAGTAGCTATCTTGGCCAAGTAGTTGCTAGTGACTCCAAGAGGGGGTATTTATGATCGATAGTTGGTTCATGCCTCTACTTACCAAGGGAAGTGATAGAAATCTCTACGGTAGTAGATGTGATGTTCCCACTAGGGAGAAAACAATGGTCTCTTGTTCATGGAACAAGTGGATTGTTTACCTTACACACTTTGCTTAAAGCAGTTGTCTGTTGCTTGCAACTTAATACTGGAGGGGGTTCAGATGATAATCCAAAGGTGGACTTCTAGTCATAGATGCATTTGGATGGCGGTTTATGTATATTGTTGTATTGCCCAATCGAATCTTATAGGATCTTTTTGTCTAGTATTGCATTGTTATGCCTTACTCAGTTCATGTCAATTGCCCTGCTGTAATTTGTTTACGCAGCATGCCATGTTTGTTTATCTAAGGAGAGCACCTCTAGTCAACTATGGACCCGGTCCAATCTTTACCATTGATACATCTTCACTGTTACTGTTTACTTGCTGCAAACCATCGTCACCTTCCACACCATACAGTTAATCCTTTGTTACAGCAACCAGTGAGATTGACAACCTCACTGTTAGTTGGGGCAAAGTCTCGAGTTTGTGTTGTGTAGGTTTCCACGTTGCTTGCAACACCTTTGAGACGTTTTCTTCCTCCTACTATTTCGATAACCTCGGTTTCTTACAGAGAAAAGACTTGCTGCTGTGCTACATCACACCTTGCTCTTGGGGTTTCCCGACGAAGCGCTCCACGTTGACGCAGCGCCATCAGTGTGTTGCGGCTTCCTACTACCACCCTTCATCATATTTCATCCAGGTCGTACCAATCAACAACTTTCCATATTTTTTCTAAAAGAGTCTCTCGGCAATTTTTTTTTGAAGGTTTATACATATCTAAATGAGATATTATAAAAAAAATTCATCGTCTAATGGAGAGACCTTTCACTTTCATGAAATGAGAAAAAAGGAGGAAATTTCCCAGATTTGGAAACAAGAAACGGAAACAACAAACGAAAAACTTAAAACAACAAAAAGAAACACAAACGAAAAGAGAAAATAATACTTTTAGTCCGCACAACTTTGTTGTGACACAAAGAGGATCAAGAGAGAGAGAGAGAGAGAGAGAGAGAGAGATGGTGCAACTCAATTGTATCTATGTGTTGCCGTGTATATATACACGATTACAGAGGAGATCCAATCTACTAACCCTAGCCATGGTTACAATTGAAAGAATATAAACGTTGATGCAAGGCTCGATTAGCTTCACTAGTTAGGATCCTAACGAAGTTAGTTATCTTTGTTTACACAATCGACCAAAAAGAAAAAATAATTCTAAATAAATAGAAAATATCAGTAAAATTTCCACCAAACTGATTTAAAAAAACAAAAGTTAGAAGTTTAAAGAGTAATTATTGAGAAATTCAAAAGTGGGAATCTAAAAAAGAAGAAATATGGCGGTTTTTATCAATTAATTGAAAATATCAGTAATATAGTTTGTATTTTTCTTATTTATTCTACTATAATATTTACTATTCTTGCATATTCAACATCCTCCTATTTTTTTGGTGTAGTTTCGAGATATTCCAGTCAAAATTAATGTTTTTAAAAATAGGTTTATTGACATCTAAACCGTGGATTAGTTCACGTGCAAGCAAGTATGTATCCATACAAATTCGCAATAAAATTCCAATGCCGCAAAAAAAAAGTCCAATATAAAACGTGCGGAAGCAGTAGTAGATCGGGATAGCTTCCCATTGGCATGCTCCTTGTTGGTTCGCATCCGGCCGGGATCAAAACGGTCCGTGGACCGACGTAAGATCAGCGCGTGTGCGTCTTCGAAACCGGTTCGAACTCGTGCGTCCCGCCCGAGCCCCGACCATATGTATCGGGAGCCGGCCGAATACTGCTGCACGCACTTTGTAGGAGAGAGTACGAGTCGTTCCGATCCAACGCGACAACGATGGCCGTCGCCGTGGACTCCCGCAAGCGCTGCTTCGCCGCGTTCCTGGACGAGCCGTCCCCGCCGGCGCCGCTGTCCTACCTCGCCAAGCGCGGCCGCTTCACGCCATGCGCGGGATCCATGGCTCCTTTGCCGGCGATGGCGCCGTTCGACCCGTTCGACGCCCTCCGCCGGGTCTTCCCGGAGGCTGACCCGCGGGGGCTGGAGGCCTGCTTCGCCGCATCCGGACACGACATCAACGCCGCCGTGCAGGCCTACCGCGCGCAGCAGGCCAGGGACGCGCTGGCGCACCGCCTCGCCTCCGCGGTGGCGGACGGCGACGACGAGTGCTGCGCCGGCGTCCTCGTGGAACAGATGGCGGCGGCGACCGACGTGAACGACGCCAAGAACCGCGCGACGTGGATGCTCGGACTGATAAAGACCGCCGTCGCCGAGCGGGCCGCGCGCGAGGCCGCGGCGGAGGCGGCGAGTCTTCGCGAGGAGAACGCGGCCCTGAGGGAGCAGGCGGAGCGCGGCGCGACGGAGATGGCGAGGGCATGCGAGGAGAACGCGGCACTGAAGGGGCGCGTGGCTGCGGCGGAGCGCGACGGCACGGTGCTGAAGCGCGGGGTGATGGCGCAGCAGAGGCGGTACGAGGAGATGGAGCGCGCGTCAGAGGCGATGAAGAAGAAGGTGGCGGAGCTGGAGATGGCCAACTACGCGCTGAGCGTCCGGCTGCGCGACGCCGACGGCTGCCGCTTCCAGGCGGCGTACCACGGGCCCGACGTGTTCTAGGGCTCTTCGTCTTAGCTCGGCTGTTTAGTTCCAAGATCATCGATTCAGTTGTAATTAGATCCAACTCTTGTCAAACAATTGTAACTCAAGTCTACAGATGAAACTCAATGCAATTTGATGTCTTGATCTCCTCTGTTCAAGTTGTTTGGTCCCGTGATCGATAATTTGCTAACGCGAGTTGCTCACAGCTCACTGATCAACATCTCGAGGATTCGCAATGAAATCGATATTATGGTGTTGATACGTACAAAAGAAAACCTAGTTCCAGATCTGAAAATTGCCCTTATAGGATACTAAGAAATATCCATTACATCTGAATATTTTACAACAGGTTGTGATGTAAACATGCTTTACAAAGAATTGCAGAACAGGGCCCTGTACATCACTCTATAACTCGCGCAGCTATACATTCCTGCACTATCCATGTTTTACAACGAATGAACAAGTCATCTACTACAGTTAAGAGGTGTGTAGATCATGTTCGTCAAGTATCTCCTGCTTCAAACGTTTCTTTTCTTATCAGTTAGACTTCTAATTTACAGCATCATGGTCATGGGGTCGCGTTTATCGCCTCACCATCCTTTATGATTGATCCTCTTTGCTCAAAGCAACTTAACCGCAAAATCCAGAGAAATAATCTGAAACAAATGGATGGCAACACATTGAAAAATAAAAGTACAATAACAAACAGAAATAAAGAGAGTCCTCACCTTTGTACATTGACCTCGGGAGAGAAGGGTCTAAACCACTTGGATGCATCCAAGATGAGAATTTTGTGATGCCAAGCAGCTCGAGCACATTGGTAAAACCATTGAAGATTCAACAGCCGTAGTGGCAAGAAAGAGTCTGGCTGCTGCACAGGACAAGAAGGGTTCAGTGCTTCATTCATTCTAAGCAAATCAATCAGGTAATAGTGCACCCATCTCTCCAGTACGACTAGAACCTCACCGCGTAGTCCACTCATGATTTGCAGATACTGGGTGTAAATTAAAATTACCACCTCTCTATGAGAACCCCATTGTTTGGTAACAGTTTTAAAGCTTAAATACACATGCTTTCTTTGACATTATCGGTTTCAAAGTATAATGCCAGCTATTCTGCTGATCATGGAAGTTTAACACAAGCAATTTCTTACTGCACGATGCAAAGTTACAGTATGGCAAAGTGTGATGTCAGTAACGATCACACAGATGACAGAAGCAGATAAGCACTATGCCAGCAAAATAACCAGTACACATACATCATTGAACTACATACCATGCCATCATTAGTCTACCGTACTTGATTCTTGTCAGAACCTGCAGAAGGTTTTAAAAAGTAAGTAGAGAAAAAAGAACCCAAAATAAGATCAATAATGCGATGCTATTGTTTATTGAGCCAATATAAAGAACTAGAGACTCACTGAATATGCTTGATTTTGGCGGAAGCCAATTCCCCGAATTCTTTGATTTTGGCTCCTTCATCTGCCATATTTTCTGTGGTTTTTCACTTCTAACTGAATGTCTGCTGGATTCTCCCACTATACTTACTCTCTTCTGTATCTTTTCATGATATATGGCAGGGGGAGAAAGTTTCAATGGAGGTACAGTTTCAATATGAAAAGACTGTGCTTTCTGAAGATTATTCAGCATTTCAAACTGCAAAAGAAAATATCATGGCAAAAAATTTAGCAAGTACAATAGAAATATAGGCCATATCTGTTTTATCGCCATGTACAAACTAGAAATCAACTTATATTTGTTGTACTCCCTCTGTGTTAAAACATAGTGCATTTTAGTTTTTCCTGAGTCAAACTTTGTAAATTTTGACCAAGTTTATAGAAAAAATGCCACTATATATAATACCAAATCAGTATCATAAGATTCATCATGAAATATATATTTCTATTTAATTTATTTGGTACTGTACTCCCTCCGTCTCAAATAGTTGTCTCAGATTTGTCTAAGACAACTAATTTGAGACGGAGGGAGTGGATGTTTAATACTGTTTCTACACACTATATTTTGACATAAGAGGGAGTAAAAAGAGTTCGCGTTAGACTGCGCAGAAAATTCTATATCATTGGCCTCTATCATTGGCCAGAGGCCAATATACGTGTACATGTGTAGAGAAATAAGCAACAAAGACCCTACAAAAGAACTAATAGCATGACCAAGTAAACGGCAAATGTCATATTCATCACAAGAGATATATCACAAGGTTATAAGTGGACCAGGGCTTCCAAATATCACACAAGCCAAGTTTTTGGAAAGCATCTGATCAAATAGAGAAATTAAATATACTGGCAGAAGAAATAACCAATGCGACTATCTCAAGATATTCCTACCCGTGACATCTGCTGAAGCCCACGAGATCTTTCAACATGTTCTGACTCATGATTATGATGGATGCCATATGATACTTCAGTTTCAACCACAGGATACTTGCCTAAACCATTCTCAGATATTATAGGTGATTTGTTCTGGGCTTGTGTGTTACTCATTGAAAGACAAATTGGACATCCATCTTTGGAATCCTTATTGGATGATTTGCTTTGTTCAGACTCACAGTGAAGATGTGTTGCATGTCCACAACTGAATACTCGAACTGCTGAAATAGCATCTTCTTTAGAAAGTGAGCAGTTGCATACACAACAGACAAAAGTCTGTGGAGCAAATCCATGACAAACCCCTCTCTTTAATAAGCTCAAGCTATAGAATGAATCATCCTCAATAACTGACTTGGCTGTTTCCTGCATATTGTGTCAGAGAAGCTCGATTTTTATCTACTGTATAAAATACAGAAATAAACACCCAAAAAAGATGTTCTCATTTCAACATAGTTAACTGGTTTTCCATATAGTGTAAACATTATTGCAAGAATATTAAAGAAACAACATTCAATTGAACAGGTTAAAAATTGGTTCAAGATATCACTTTCTGAACATTAGTCAGATCAGCAGAAATATGTTAGTTAATCCATAAAGTGTGTAAGCTACTTGGTTCATAAATTTTGCTACCAAGTGTATTATTAAAAGCCTCGGGTTTGTTTTAATTAGTTTACGCATTGCAAAGCTTCTGGACAAGAGTTATAACTTACAAGTTAACTCAACTAAATGTAACATAGACATGGAGCATGGAGCATTTTTCTCAAACTCTGCTCTATTGTAATGGTGTATGCAATTTGTTATGTCATTAATGTCCTATTTGCCCAATGTTACGACATGTGTGCTACTGTGCTATACTTATGAAATAAATGGAAAATGAAAGAAGATCAGTATGTGTGTACCAGTATTCGTTTTTCATAAAGATACATAGACAGCATTCTATGTATGACAAGTTTAAAATCACCAAACTCTTGACTCCCATTGTCAGATAATAGCTTTGCCATAATTGCTGGTAGGGGTATATACCCAGCCATTGCCTCGATTATCTCTCCAACAAATTGTGAGAATACTCTCCGCAAAGTATTTAAACACCTTTGGTGAACAGAATTCACCATTTGCTGTGAGAACCCTTTGCCATATAATTTTTTCAGTGGATCTGAGAAGCTGCATCAACAACATAACGGTATTAGCAGAAATTATGTCTACCAGCATAGACGATTGGTATTTTGATATGGTCTCAACATAGCTATAAACGTAAACAGTTGCCAACTGTACCGAAATACTTTACACTAATCCACAGCTATAGCATATATGTTGTTTCTAGATAGTATTTCATAAATTTTATGAATAAGTCTATCATGACACAATATGTTATAGTTTTAAGAATGTGCAATCAATACTTCATTGTCAACCCTCCTGCCTGTGTTAACCTCC
Source organism: Avena longiglumis (assembly GCA_030063025.1). Lineage (NCBI taxonomy): Eukaryota > Viridiplantae > Streptophyta > Magnoliopsida > Poales > Poaceae > Avena > Avena longiglumis. Next base: position 36,462,088 of record CP125978.1, read on the forward strand.
ATACTTGAATCCAAAAATACAGGTTACATTCTATGGTAATAGTCAATCTAATATTCAGTATTTGGCAATCCTTGCTTGAGATAATTGAACACTATAGTTTTGAGACCGGCATAAGATAAGCAGTCAGCGATTTTAGGATAATATCCCTAGCAATAAATACAACTATATAATGTACGAGTTGGGTGGATCCAAATATTATTAACCATCCATGCGATGAGACTCACAAATTAAATTAGACCCTGCAAATTACCTCATAATTGCATTCATATAAGAGAGTTCAGAGAGAGTTAATCATCACTTAAGGGAGATTTAATCGATCTTATGTTATATTCACACTTGTCCACCCCCCAGTTCCTGCGGCCACCTACAAGTGCCTCATGCCAATGACCAATAGAGATGGTGCCTTTTGGTGGATATTTGAACAGTGCATATTTCATGCAATATATATTTGCAAACCATTCAATGTACATGCTAAATTACTAATGATAAGAACAATGCCATATCAGCCAAATAATAATCAGTACTAAAAAATATCAGAAATGATAATATCAAAATTCTAGTTATAAAGAAAATAGAAATCCCAAGAAAATAATAGGGAAAGGTGCCAATATATTGCAGTGAGAAATAATTTCCATTGTAAGAAAGTATATATGCATATATTAGAGCAACTTACGAGTCAAGCAGTTGAAACCAAAGTAGCTGAGACTCCTCTGGGTCTAAGCGCTGTGAATTCCTTTGGCACAATCCAACGGAGGAATGTAACGCATCAAGCACCGGATGAGCCTTAATGAGAACATTGAATATTTTACCAACTATACAGCAGAGGATACAGATCTAGATTAGTATTTCAATGTGAACGAGAAAACGAACCTCACTCATTTTTAGAACAATGTTTGGTCTCTCAATTTCAGAGATACTTTTTGAAGCTATCGGAGAGAATAGATTTTCCACCGAAGTGACAAAGTAGCTGATTTTCTCATCGAGTCCAGCTAGAACAAGTGCAAGTGCACTCCCAACATCACCAACCCTCTCTTGCAAAAATGCTGCAGCATCTGTAACTCCATAATGTAGACAAAGATGCAAACACTTCTCCAATCTGTAGCTATCAAAAGTCTCCAGAAACTTCAGAACTGACCTTGATTCATACTGACATAAAAGCTGCACCAGAAAGTTTAATAGATTAACAAAAAAGGATGATGACCGCAAAAACTTAATAATATGTGCTACCACTAGAAAATTTTCAATCTAACAAATTACATAAAGTTATTTCCAAACATCAGGTTATTCATTGTTATCAGTAAGGTCAATTATGCATCTCTCGAGAAAAATAGCGAAATTGTAGTATTCGCCATTAAAAATGAAGAAACTGCAAGGAACTATTGATCTCGTGAACAGTCTTTAAATATAAACTCAGCTAAGCTCCAACATATTAGAAGAACTTAATCCCAGTGCAACAGTAAAGACCAGGAATCATTCATGTTCCATCACCGCCTACAAATATGCTCTCGAGGAAAACAAAAGGTCCTCTGTGTTTCCAAACCACAATATCTCACCAGGACTCTCAAGTTGTAACCAACAATCAACCCTAGACCTGAACGCAAATCATAGTTCATGTGAAGACCTGATGATCGTCTCTTATTTGGAAGGAAATTTTGGTTGGTACCATCATGATGTCGAATCATAGTTCTACTAATTTCCGTAGTTTCTTCTACTAATTAGAATTTTTGTGCAATATAATGAACAAGGTCCAAATAAGTCCTAGGTGCTGGCTTGCCTGGGCCTCGGTCTAGGATTTGGCTTCCCCAGCCAGGAATAATTGCAGCGTAAAAGTTACAGTTGAAGGAGGTCAAAGGGGGAAAGAGTCGAGAGACAATTGGGTGAGATGGCCTGGGCAAACCAGCAAAAAACACCATATGTATAGTAGAATGCATCGTGCTTTTCTCTTCCTTGCCCTAAGCTTTAACCTCTTCTCTCAACACCTCAATACGAGATGAAGTGACGGTGATCAAGCATAATGGGATCTAGCAGAAAAGGAGCCTGACATCCGGACGTAGTAAGGAGCTCGAATCCTCACCGCCAAAGACGCTGATTCCTCACTGGTGCACCTCGCTGGTCACCTAGACCCACTGCCTAGAGGTGAAGAGCTGCAATCAGCCTCCACCTAGTGAGTAGACAATGTTTAACACCACGCTTTGGAACCTTCATAATGGTTAATATTAAACAACTTTGGAACATGCGGTTGATATTGTCCAATAAAGGAATGACACTAACATCATCAATGCCTATTACAAGAGCTGGTATCTGTGTAGTATTTTCCAAGCACATTCTGGTTCTTGATTCAGTACAATGCTTATGGCAACCGACTGCCAATATAGTTACAAACTTTGGCCTTCATAATAAATAACTTGTTCTCTCGGTACAACTTTTGTGGCAATATAGTAGTCACAGGCTCTCCTAATAGTCTACACTGGTGGCTAAAGGCTCCAACCAAGGGTATATCTTTATGATTAAAAAGGTACATATCAAACATACTGATGCTAAAAAACTGTGGATTCACTTACCTCCAGATAGAGTTCAACTAACTCATCAGTCATAGAAACAGGATTGCGGTCAAACAACTTTGGAAGATTTGATAATCTATGCAGATAATCTTCAAGTTCGCCAGAAAAGTAGCGACGTTCAACAGTTTGATAGTTTCTGGCAGTAAGTTCACGCAAGTCAAGTTTTCCTGACAAGTGTACTTCGATTGCAGTTTTCAAGAAAAGAAAAAGACTGCGGCGATCAGAATGAAGCTCTGACAATATTTGCTGGATCTCATCGTGATAATGATCAATGACCAAGACAAATGCGCACTCCCTAAGAAAATGAGGGCATAGGAGAGAAACTGAGCATTTAAGCAAGCAAGCAAAAAAAAAAGGGGGGAGAATATACTACTTAAAACATTGATTAGCAACCTCACCTGCTTAGATTGACTAGCTCAGAAAAACGAGATATTACTGTGGAACGAAATGCCAAAGCTTCGTCACCTGCCAATTGAAGTAACTTTTTGTTGATGAAGATAAAAGCGTGGTATGGTTCCACTGTATCCTTCATGTAACTATCTAAAGCAGCCAAATTTTGATTTCTGGCTGTATATATCATGCCACAGGCCTGTACAGTAACAATAACGTTACAGTCATAGGTTGAAAGATATTTTTAGCAGCAGTACTATATCATGCAGGTGAACTTGCAGGAGGCAGTAGTGACAAACCTGATGAAAAGGGGCGTTTAAACAGAGATGCAACACATAATCAGAATTCCAGTCCGTTTGAGGAACTACATTGAAGAGCTGAAGAACTTCTTTCTGACTTAGCATCTTTTTATTGTCATATGATGGAGTATTGGATGATGTAAGGTATTTAAGAATGTGCTTAAGGACTCTTTGAGATGCATTTGCCCTTTTATGGGAAACAAAAAAGGACACAAATTCAATTATATAACCAAAGTCATTCACTGAAGGCCAAAGTTCTGATTCTTCTGACTCAATGGTACCCACGACAATGGAATGGATCGCCTCATTTTCTAAACCAACAATATGAATGATGATGTCCACTATACTTTGTACCAAAACATTTTGACTTTCTGGGCTTCCAATATTAGTACCATCCTCATCCTCGGACACAGATGCATCAAGAGTACCAGAAGTAGGTTCAAAACTCTCTTTTGCAAAAGCACACTTGACAACTTCCAAGGTAGCTTCCGTATCCACCCATAGTAAATAGCATATGTTTGGGCATTTTCCACAAGAAGAACTGAAACCCTTAAATATTTCAGAAGTGAGCATTTTAGACTCCTCAAGCATGAATTCCAGAAGTTCTTTTCTCACGGAATGAAGGCGGTCTCGCGGAATTATTCCATGCCCTGCAAAAATAGACCATGTGACAATATCTCATGGAGTTGAATCGTCTCATAAGAGCATCTTAGTATATATCAAGTTTATATGTATTCCTAGTTCAGAAGAAAATCCTGCTGGATGCGTGTAGATGTTCTCATGAAAATTACACAATACCAGCACCTTATGGTAAATCTGAAGTCTCCAATTTTAGAAAATGAATTTAAGCGCATAGTTTTACTAATACAATTCAAATTTTGCAAGGTTCTAGGCCCACCAAAAGCCAACAGCACACCAAAAACATAGTATATGCATAGAATTAATGGAATAGTTAAAAAACTGCCATGAATGGTACATCTACTAACCTGGAGGAAATGCTAGGCCCTGGAAGCAATACTTCAGATAAACAAGCATTCTGTAGCTGTTTCAGTGAAAATATGGTAAGAAACTGGCCTTCTATATAGCACTGGTATAATATTCTAAAGAAACACCAATTTCATATACAACACTAGGCCACTAGCAATATCAAACAAAATAAAGCAAGTCTAACCAAGTACTAATGTAGTTGGTGTCTACTTCCTTTGAAAGCATGGGAGCTCTTTTTAGTATCAGCGTTTTTTTTATTCACACTCATGCGTGTCAGAGAGAAATCCCAGGAAAAACATAATCAGGGTGCATTCTAAATGAAGATTCATGTAAATTGCAACAATATCCAGTTAAGTAATGCTAAGAAAAATATCAGATTCTGACTAATTCAATTTACCAGAACAGACATTTAATCAGGAACTTCAGAGTTCAGAATAACAAAAATGTGCTCAATTCTAATAAAAAACACGAGAAGATAATGTGTAGTATTGTATCATCAATGAGCAAGGACGTTACAGGCAAGTTTAATACAACTCTTACTGGCAAGAGTATGACATACCAAGTAGAAGTAGCATCTTTTCTAGCAACGCTCTGGATGACAGATAAAAGTTCCTCTAGAGGTGTACGGAAATCATTCAAGCCTTGGTTAAATAAATAAATTAGAGCACCATATAACCCATGTTCACGACACAGTCTGACTACCTGCACACAGAACAACCATAACAAAATTATGTGGATGCATAACTGTAGAACACATTAGCCCAAACTACAAAAATAGTACTCCCTCCGACCCATATTAATTGACTTGGATTTGTCAAAATTTGGATGAATCAATATACTAAATAGTGTCTAGATTCATCCAAATCTAGACAAATGTGAGTCAATTAATATGGGTCGGAGGGAGTACAAGAAACTGAAAACAAATTCTCAGGTAAGTTATTTTCTTGTTCAATGAATGTGAAGCATCAAACATATCTGAGAAAGTTCTATATGTACTTCTTACACTACTTAGATGCAACTTTTTATGTATACCTGATTAAAATCCAGTGAAGAAATATCCATATGAAGAATGCATTGCTCGACTCGCTGCAACCATCCTTTGCCGCTATAATGCTCTACCAGAGCTTGCATGATCTGCAAATCAGATGGGCATAAATGTAAAATCATTTGCAAACTTATGAGCTAACACTAGAAAATCCTCGATGTTACTCACCTCAGGGGGCAAAGAACCAAGCATATCTTTCAATATATATGGCTCCAGTACCTCCAGAAACATACCTGTTATTCATGTCATGTCAGCATTTTCAAGATAGAGCGGCAATTCAATAACAGAAACATGTAGTTGCATAATCTTATCGGCAAACAGATAGCTTGGCATATGCAGTATGTTTTCTGTTTTGCTCCATATGTAAATTAATATAAATAATCCTGTGGAATCGTACTTATAAAAGACTGAAATCTTCAAAAGTGCAAGTAAAATTATTGCAAATAAAATGGAGTCAAAGCAGCAGAAGAAAGTGATAATGCTTGGCTATGCAAACACAAGAGCCTACTAAAGCATCTACTAAAAGAGATCGCAGGATGTATAAAGATTGATCTAAAGAGAGTTGTATTAAACACAGAAGGGAGGATTCCAGCAACTTCAGGCATGAACAAAATAAACATCAGAGCTAAGCACGATAGAAAGGTTGCTAGTCCTTATGACTTAATTAGAACAAGCCTACCTCCACTTTGTGCAGCAACAAACTTAGAAAATACTGTATCAAACAGGATGTCATTCCTTCCAATGTGAACACAATACTCAACTGCTACCCCTCCTACACGAGCATATTGTTCCTCTCTCTGTGTCAGCAGGGATCTGTCGGCGTCTATCAGGCCATCTGCTGCTCCCCCTTTTCCAGTATGGTTTGACAATGCAATTGAAATATACTCAAAGACATAACCTATATATGACAGCAGCAACTCTACTAAATACGGCATTATGGCTTCCCTTATAGAATCGACTGTTCTGGGGAGATCTACAACACCCTGTGTATGACCGTCATAAAGCTTCATTGCCATGTCCAGTGCACCCATCCAATCCCCAGCCCTCTTTAGTGCTTCAATCCGCTCTTTCCATGGAAGAAGTCGCGAAACTGTAAGAAAGCTTGGGCCAAGAATATATACTGTGGCACCTCTTACTGCTACTGAGTTGTTAAAATGCCTCTCAGGGTTACCAAACCTATCAGAAAAATGTGTATGGTACAGTATGCTGTCATCAAAGATAAAACCATCAAGAACAAAGATAGTCCTGCGAAGCTCACTGCCATCTTTTGAGAACAAACAGAGCTGTCCTCTCAGATTAAGGACAGCTAACATCTGGATGGAAAAAAAGATTAATATAATTTTACAACTGCGAAGAGGACATAAACTAAATTAATAACCAAAAGGGAAAACTTTTGCATGCCTGATCATTTAACCAGGCAACACCAACGGCGGCACTATCAAGCTTCCATTCTTTATGTTTGATCATCTTTGATTTAACATATTTTGCAACTTGTACTTGACGGTCCCATGCAAGCGCAAGCCATGATACTCGTTCTTCATCTATAGTGTTGTCATCTTTAGTCCATGAAATCCCAATATAAGAAATTATCAGTCATTATCGATGTATGAGGTGGTCTAGTCTTACCAACTGGCGATGGATCACTCAACGATGATGTGCATTTCCATGCAGCATAAGCAATTGACCCTTCTCGTGCTCCTTCTGGTCTAGAGAAGGTCTCAATATGGTCAACGTGGTCAATGTTGGTACGGAGTCTAACCTAACAGGAGAAACACGGAACATCATAATTCAGTACAAGAATTCTTGGTAATTATGAGTTCACAAGATAACAGATAGTAGAACATGTAGACATAATGTTTCCAGAATTAATATTATCATCCGTACCACAAGAGCATGTTGGTGCATAATGAACATGACTGTAACACCATCCTCCATTGGAGAAGAACCTTCGTTGAAAAACTTCCATCCAGAATCTCCTCCAACTACACCTCCCATCATGCTCCCAAGACCACTACCCGAGGAAGTTGTTAGGTTGCCCTGGGTAGATGAGTTGCTGGAACCAAAGGATTCATCCGCTAGAAGAGGACAGGCTGAGAGCACGATTCCAGTATTTCCATCAAAAAGGCGCTGGCAAAGTGTAGCTAAGTTCTATTAGACCACCAGACATATATTTAACTGGGGATCAAGTGAGTTGATATGTGCACAATGGAAAGGATGGTGTTTCTTCATACCTGGGTTCCCTTAACAGTCAAGCGATTAATGACGGGGATGATCGAGAATGTGTGTAAAAGAACAAGCCCTTTTGAATCACCAGTGATAGCTTTAGATTGGCGGATAAAACAAGCATGCACTACAGCTGCTGTATGCTCACCGTATATGACTTTTGCTGCGGTAGCCTTCTGTACATCCCAAATTGTCATATGACCATCACCATATCCTACTAGCAGAAGATCCCCTAGCGGGTTAAAGCACATGGCAGTCACTGGTGATTGAGTCTTCTCACCTTGGTTCCAAAAGAACAGCATCTGAAATTATAAAAGCAGTCTTTATAGACCAGAAGATCAATGTGAAATGTAATCCACAGTACTCAGAACCACAAATCTAGGGCAGCTGCCCTCATTTTTAAATCACAACATTCAGCCAACCAGTTTTACTATTTTCCATATTTGAGTTAATCCAACAAGATTTTGAATAGCATCTGGCTACTGATCTATAAGACTAATAGCTATATGCGCAGCCACTGGGTTATCATATGACTGACAAACACATGAAATGTGCAGCTAGCACCAATCCGGTTGGTCTTCGAGTTCTTGCTCTATCTTGACAAAGCAATACTTTAAACGAGCAAGCAAAAGTGTTAAATTAAGCGGTACTAAGTGCACGCCTAGGCGCTGAGCAGAGGCAAAACACCTAACGCTTAGCGCTTTAATCCTTCAGAAAAGGAAAAGACGGAGGCAAAACGCTCGCTTGGTACCTAGCGCTTAATAGAACCGTGGAGAAAAGGTGGATCAATTGTGCATAAATTAATCAAAAAACTGTAGAACAAAAGGTCAAAGGAGCCTTGATGGTTTGGATGAGCTAAACATACAAAAACAACAGTTTCTTCCAGTCCCTTGTTCTTAAAAGACCATAGAGATGTGCATAGTCATCTTCCAGACATTCGGTTGACCTTAATTCTTCCTAACATGTATGTATGGCGTGGCACTCAATGTTACACATTCAATCGGCATTTTTAATTGAAAATATGGCAAACCAACCAAAGTTGGTGCAATTAGATTCTGGCAAAACAGAATAGTTTCGTTAAAAAATTATTATTATATGAATACTTGAGGACTGAACCATCTAACGAAAATAGGTTAGCCTTATCTTCTCTTGTTGCCACCAACTGCTAAAGACCATAGTTGGGCCCTTATTCACAAACAACGATGGAGGAAAACGCTATAATGTTGGGCCTATACTCCACAGCCTTGTCTTAGCGAACTTTAGATGGAAGTATGAGAACAAAGGGACAATTTTTTTAGTGTGTACATAAACCCACAGGGTCAACTTCTGATTCTGGCAATACCATAAAACACACAGAGCTAGCAGGGTGATGCGTAAGTCCTGCTGACGATACCAATGTACTGCACGTGGGTGAGGTTTTTGTTATTACTTTGTACTGCATGTAGAGTTTTCTTCATTATTTCCTATTATACAACCAGATGGATTACCAAATATAACAAGCACTGATGTGCAGATTATGTCTCACTGCCATTGATGCATAGCATAGCAGCAATTGTAGTTCCGATCATGTTAATGGGGCACATAAGGAAAATGATCACTTTGAGCAGATTCCTCATGGGAACTATATTACACGCTCTAGTATCTACTCTATATCTAAGATTTCATATGCTTTTGAAATTCGACCTAAATGCCATAGTTGTATCGATTTTTGGTACACTAGGGCAGTAATAGGGAATACAGATGTTTGCACGTCAAGTTAGATCATTATTTGCTACAAACTGAACCCAGATCAACTATTTTTGTTTCAATTGTGTGAGATGCAAGTACAACCCTGAAGTCTATACCACCACCTAATACTGAATCATCTTGAGGTCCAACATCTAAAGCATACCAATATTACCATATATAGTATTAACCAACCAAACGGTATGCACACCAGCACCAAGGAGGCAAGGACTAACCTTTGCATCTGTATCATCAGCCTGATGGACGGAGTATTTGCTTGGGACGATAATAACAGACCCGTTGGACATGCCCATTGCAATATAGCTTCTATGTACTGCTAGCACCTGAGGATAGCCATGGTCCTGCCTAAATGACGGGGTGGCCATGGCACGAGTTATTGGGTTGTCCACCTCAATCTGCATGTAACCAATTGCTGGTTGGCCCTTTCCAATCCCCTCCAGGCGCATAGGTTGCGCCGCTGCTCCCTCCTCCCAGTGCTGCCCAAATGAGGCCTGCCTCTTCTCGAGCTCCTCCGCCCACTCCAACGGTTTCATCGACGCCTTCAGCTTCTTCTCAGGACTTTTCTCAGTCTTCCTGCTGGTCTCCAACCTCTCCTCGATTACCTTATCAATGATGCTCTCCGATTCCACTTGCTGTTCTTCCAAATCAGTGTCAGATCGTTCAACTTCCTGCTTATCATCAGCCTTTTCCTCGGAAACTGCCCCAGCTTGATCTAGAATCTCATCAGATTCCACTAAACTGTCGTCTATGGTTTTCTCATCAATGTTCTCCTCATCAACAAGCCCAATTTGACTCGTGACTTGATCGGTTTCTGCCACATTGTCACCTCCAACTTGCTCATGCTCATTGACATTCTCAGCAGCCACAGAATCAACATCACCTAACTCCACTGATTCCAAAGGCTCAGAAATCTCTCCAGTGCCCACTTCCCCAAGCTTGTCCTCTTCCAATTCTACACCCCTACTCCCACCGACAGTTTCCTCGGTCACCCTAGCAACCACTTCCTCACTAACCTTCTCTGCAACTACTTCTGCTTCAGAATTTCCAGTGGAAGGGATCCCCTCGGAGGCTTCCGAACCGGAGCCCTCGTCGAGGAGCTTCTCGATGGGCGCGGAGGCGGTGCGCCGAGACTTAATGGCCGCGGCGTGCGGAGTGAGAACAGCGCGGGACGCGGCAGCAGCTGCGGCGAGGGCGGCACCGGGCTTGGGGCTGGGGCGGACACCCCGGAACAGCGACGGGAGTTGCCTCGACGAGGAGGCAGCGTTGTTCGAGAAGGTTCTCGAGACTAGGGAGGAGAGAGTCGGCGACGGGGAGGCGGATGTGGATCTCCCGGGGGAAACTGAGGCGGAAGCGGCAGGGGACGGCAAAGGGGGAGGGGAAGGTTTAGGGGCCGGCGGCGGGGCTTTGATACTGGTTAGGGGTTTGAGGCTAGTGCTGGGACCACGGATTGGCTCGTCTTCGTCGGAGTCCGACGAGGAGAGGAGGAGGAGCAGGTCGTCCACGGCGCGGCGGTGATCGGCGTCGGCGTCGGAGGCTGAGGATGATGTGGGAGAAGAAGGGAGGAAGGATTCGAGGTCGAGCTCTTGCGGCGGCGGTGGGTGCTGGGATGCCATCGCTGGCGACAACGACGGCATGTGGGGACGGTTGCCGTCTCGCCGAGGTACGGTGGTGCGAGCGAGCTTGGGATGCTTCGGCCTGACGGTCTCCTTGCTCCTTCGGTTGTATCAGTGAGTCCTACAGGTGGCAACTGGGCCCAAACAGGCCGAGCGCACACGCATGCCTGGAAAGGCTTATAAATAGGCCTCTCAGAGATACCTTGGCCCAGTTTAACACATACAGTACAATGCTAGCCCGTGTACTAAGCCCAGATTGTAGCTCGGAGCCTTTTTCTTTTTCGAAGTTCCCACTCATTATTTTTCCGGGTAAAGTTCCCACTCATTTCATCATTTCCATTTATTCGAAAAGGTATGTCATCTGGTTAAAAAAAAAGTTCTCCCAGTGTCTACAGAAACACGTGCATAATATTCCTAAAGTGGATGCAATGCAATGAGATTAAATCATCATAACAAAGTACATTGAATTCACAACAAATAACAAAAACATAACAAGACATGACTTAAATATATATGACTAAGTCATTGTTCTTCCTTGACAATGCTCCAAAAGTGAGAAGACAGCGATTTCTACATCGCTAATTCCATCGTGTGAAACAAAAAGAGATGGCTTGAATAAACTATTTTCATCCTAGATGTCGAACCCAACCAATCAAGACTAGAAAAACAACACGGTTACAATGCCTTTAATAAGGTAACGAAGAAAGTGTGTCAGGTTGAAAATGGTAAGGAAACTTTTCATCCGTTTTTTGGATAAAATGGAAATGGAGAGCTAAAAAGGGAAACGGAAGCGATGGGTTTGAAACATGAGAGTCATTTATGGCGTTCCCGGCGGAAACGGAAACTGTACGAAAATTTTGGATAAACAAATATGAAAACTTCTCTTGCTCTTGTCGGGTCATAAAACCAGCCAGGCCCATGCATGAAATATAATCAGACATGCTCATACACGAAATAGTACTTTAAGTCAATGATTTCCCTTACCCTTGTCGGGTCATAGAATATATGCAGAGTCTACGTAATACACGCAACCGATCCAGGCTACATACTAATCAAGCGAGTGTCTTGGTGTTTATGTGAAACTATTTATCTGATCTTATATGCTTGGCAAAGCGTTGAATTATATGTGCTACTTTATTTTCAATTGTCTTCTTGTCGAAGTTGTGAGCTATTCTTTATTTGTTATGTGTGGTATACAAACCATGATATTATGCCACTATTATATTCCAACAAATGTCCGTTTTCATATTGTATCCATCCCTATTCTGTTTCATATTCATCTTCGGTGATTTTCGATTTCGTGTTCGTTTTCAGAGTTTTCCGTTTAGTTTCCGATTTGAGCGACACAAGAGGAAACGAAAATGACAACGTCTGTTTCCATCCGTTTCCGTTCCGTTTTCAACCCCTAGTTGGGGGGCTAACCGGTAAAGGCTAGATCATGGATTTCTTATCCCAGTCATGAAGTGATGCTCAATTCACCATCTTAACAATGGACTTTCCAATAGGTGTACTCGCATGAAACAACAATATGTGTCCTACTGATATATATAAGTTGCAACTCTTCGAGATCATGCACCACCCCCAAAATATATCCATGGATATGGATGGATCATGAAAGTTGTAGAGTGCCATTAATATGACCCCTCCAAAGACTAAAGCCACGCTGCGGTGACCCAGCATACCACTGCATGTGTAGTACACTATAGTCGTTGACATGACATCCACAGAACACCGTTCTGTAAATATCACATCCCTCAGAGTGGTCAAACAGAAACAGTGCGGGTCCATATTACAAACATACACACGTTATTATTACTACAATACCGGAAGTTCAAGACTTCCAAAAGATTCAACTTACAAACCAAAATATAAGTGTTTCAGCGGAAATTTCAAATTTAAAACTTAAACTCCAAATTGAGCTCAGCAACTTATTGCTATATATTGTTCATGATGCTCGGCTCAAGTGGTTACTAGAACTATAGTAATTATTCGGACTCCTGGAACTCTCATTCGTAGACGATGTCGTAGTCCTCCCCTTCTACGGCTCCATACAAGTTGGGCTCTTCATAGAAGACCTCCTCTTAAATCTCATATGCGTACATTGGAGTACCTTCGGGATTCTCAGAGTCTAAGCAAGGATTCAAAGTAAAGGATGAGTAACAGCGTTCAGCAAATTCATTATATGCAAGGTAGGAAGTTTGATGCTCTATGTACCACCTCGGACTATCAATCGTTGGTACTATGCAATTTTTGTAAATCTTTCTTCAAAGGTTGATTTTATTAAGAAAATCTATGACCATCAGCCTTCACAGGTTGACCAGAACTTTCATGGAGTTCCTTTCCTGCCGCATTCATAGCTCCTTCCTAGAACAGATAGTAACAAGTTATAATTCTTACACTCTACAGAGGTGCGTTACTTTTCCCATGAGAGATCAACTCCTTGTTGCACAACCGGGCATACTTTCCCGTCCACAATTCCATGATGTGGGGCCTAGTAGTTGGTCCAAGCCAATCACTGCCCTCTCCGCGACCTCATATGTCTGCATGATCCTTCGGGCTAGCTCACCTTCGTTAAGCCCCCTTTCGGGCAGGCTAAAACCCTGATGAGTTCCTGAAGACTCTATGACCTAGTGATGCCCGGATTAGTACCATTTACATGGATTATCTCCCTAAACACCATTCATAGATAATCTAGACACCAAAAGTGTGGGGCGTAAGGGTGTCCACCCATATGTTGGATCCACACAAGGAATCACAATATCACGTTAAGGTCGTCTTGCCTCCATACAAGAGGAAAAGGATACAACTGACTTCTCCGTCCCATTCCAAATCTCATGGTTAACGCGTAATATACGGCGCTAGAATCACTGATGTCATGGGTTATTAATTCATAATTGTTCATCATTAGTGCAATTAGAACCCTAAGTTCTATTGCTCCATCATATCATCACTTAGGATGATATCTAAGATTTAGTATCTTAAGAAAATATTGTTTTCTTTTTCTATAGTGTAGATGATAACACATAATTCGCAAATACTTTGATAAAGACTCTTCAAAGGACATGAGCAAGTGATGAACTTGCCTTGTGATGGCAAGGTAGTGAAGTTTGATGCTTGCACTGGACCTTGAGCTTCTATGTCTACAGAAACATCATTATTTACCGGTAAGGACAATATTTAAAGAAGAGGAAATCGTACCAGCGGTCCTAATTCTTTTCTCCGCCAGTGGATTTGGTCCTAATTCTTTAAAATGGAACATCCAGGTCCTAATCATTTTTTAAGTGATTTATCATAGGTCCTAAACTAGGCTGACTCGGGTTGACCGCTGCCACGTCAACCAGGAGAAGGTTGGCGGGAGATTTCCCGCGGGAGGCAGTTGGTAAATTATGCAAATGAACCCCTATAAGTACATGCCTTCTAAATCCTCTGTCCCTATGTCCTCTTTCCCACCTCTCTCCTCTCTCGCCTCCATGAGTTCGTCCTCCTCTATTTCCAAGCGACTGAAGAAGAAGACGGCTTCAACAACGGTTCCGTCCTCGCTGATGCGCCTGTTGGAATTATGCCCTAGAGGCAATAATAAAGATGTTATTATCATAATTCTTGTTCATGATAAAGTTTATATTCCATGCTAGAATTGTATTAAGCGGAAACTTTAATACTTGTGTGGTTTGTGAACAACACCGTGTCCCTAGTACGCCTCTATGGACTAGCTCATTGATCAATGATGGTTAAGGTTTCCTAACCATAGACATGAGTTGTCAATTGATAATGAGATCATATCATTGGGAGAATGATATGGTGGATAGACCCAAACAAAGCAGAGCAATTAGATCGTGTCATCGTGTTCGTCTTTGCGAAGCTTTTCCTATGTCAAATATTGTATTCCTTAGACCATGAGATAATACAACTCCCCGGTATCTAAGAAAGCTTTGAGGTCATCAAACGTCATCCTATGAGAGGGTGATCATAAAGGTGTCTCTCGTGATCGGAAAGTATCTGTTGGGTTGTATGTATCGAGATGGAATTTGTCCCTCCCAAGTCGGAGAGATATACTTGGGCCCACTCGTAATCGATATCAACACCGCTTGCAAGCATGTGGTTAAGGATTTAATCACAAAGTGATATCGGATTACGGAGCGAGTAAAGTACTTTGTGAACGAGATTGAACTAGGTATGACGGTACCGACGATCGAATCTCGGGCAAGTAAAATATCGCGAGACGAGGGGAATATATATATGGGATTGATTGAATCCTGGCATCGTGGCTCATCCGATATGATCATTGATGAATGTGTGGGAGTCAATATGGGTGCCTGCACCCAGTTGATTATTGATAGAAGATCATGTCTGCATATTCTCGAACCCGCAGGGTCACACAATTAACGTGTCTTGACGCTAGGATAGATTGGATAATTGGTTTATGAATTTTTGTTCGGAGTCTCGGATGGGATCCGAGATATCACGAGAGGTTCCGGAATGGTCCGGAGAATAAGATTCATATAAGGCAGTGCAATTTTTGGAGTTCGGAATTGTTCCGAGTTAATCGGTATTGTACCGGAAGGGGACCAACGTGGCCCCACCTTCCGGGAGGGGGCATGGGCCTATGAGGGAGTGTCCTGGCCGCATTGGGCCAGGGGCACAAGGCCCCATAGGGCCCAGCCGATCCTGGATAAGTTTAAACTCGTTTAAACTAGAGATAGGATTTCTAGATAAGGGAGAGTTTAAATCGTTTAAACTAGAGATAGGATTTCTAGATAAGGGAGAGTTTAAATTGTTTAAACTATAGATAGGCTTGGAGGAGGGACAAGGGCTGGCCTCCCCCCCCTCTATATATAGAGGGGTGGTGCGCCCCCTCCCCCCCCACACACACACCTTCCTCCAAGTCCTAGCAGCCTTGCTACCTTCCTCTCTCCCTCCCGACTGTTTGTAGGCGAAGCCCTGCAGCAGAAATTCTCCACCATATACACCACGCCGTCGTGTTGTAGATCCAATCTATCTCTCCACCATACTCGCTGGTCCGAGGAAGGAGGAGACGTCGAGGTGCTGCACGTGTGCATCTCACGGAGGCACCGCCACTTGTGGTGCTAGATCGGATCGGATCGCGAGGAGGAGAAGCGAGTACGACTACATCACCCACGTTAAGCGATTTAACGTTCATCCGGCGAATCTTCAAGGGTATGAAGATCTAATCCAATCTCTCTCGTTGTTTGCATCTCCTAGATTAGATCTTGGCTTTCCTCCGCTCGCTCAGAGAAAATTTTTATTTCATATGCCGCGAAAACCTCCAGTGGTATCAGAGCTAGATCTATGCGTAGATGTGTTTCACGAGTAGAACGCAACATGGTTGTTGCGGGCGTTGATGTTTTCTCTTGCAAGCCTCTTGTTTGTGTTGTTCTTATGACGCGGGATATTGATATTGAAGCGGTCCAGGCCAACCTTACGACGCCGTCATGAGACCGCCCGCACTTGACGTGTGGCTTGTTCCACACATGCGGTGGTGGATGTCGCTCTCACTATAGTTGTCATGGGATTAACACCGGAGTTTGGCAACCATAATATCACCGTTGTGGCTTTCCGTAGGTAAGAATCGTTCTTAGCATCTACTCCCATAAGCCACGTAAAACATGCAACAACAAAGTAGAGGCGTCTAACTTGTTTTTACAGGGAGTGTTTTCTGTGATATGGTATGGCCCAAGATGTGATGTGTATATTGTATGCGATGATCATGTTTTGTAATGTTTCACGACTTGCATGTCGATGAGTACACAACCGGCAGGAGCCATATGGTTGTCTTTATAATTGTGTATGACTTGTGAGTCAACTTCTTATACGCCATGTAATAGCTTTACTTTATCGCTAAGTAGTTAGCAATAGTTGTAGTTGCTATTCGTGGTGGAGGCAATCATGGTGGAGTGATGGAGATCATGCCGGAACGCACAAGATGGAGATCATTGCGCGAAGATTGGCTATACCATGTCACATAAAGTTATATGCATGTGATGTTTATCCCTTTATGTATCTTATTATGCTTAGATGACGGTAGCATTATAAGATGATTCCTCACTTAAAGATCAAGATAAAAAGCGTGTTCTCCCCAAGTATGCACCGCGAAAGTTCGTCGCTTCCAAGCATCACGTGATGATCGGGTGCTATAGACTCTACGTTCACATACAACGGGTGCAAGCCGTTTTGCACACGGAAATACTTGGTCTAACTTGACGAGCCTAGCATGTACAGACATGGCCTCGGAACACAAGAACCGAAAGGTTAAGCATGAGTCATATGAATGATATGATCGACACTTCGTTGTCCACCATTGAAACCACATCTCTTCTCGTGATGATCGGATTAGGTGTGGTGAATTTAGATCGTGTTCACTAAACAACTTGAGGGATGTTGAATTTAGTGGGAGTTCATCTAGTAATTTGATTAAGTTGAACTATTTATCATGAACATAGTCTAAATTGTACTTGCAAATACTGTAGATCCAATGGCCAAGTCCAACTTCAACTTCAACATTTTTGCTGATAAAGAAAAGCTTAGAAACAATGGGTCTAACTTCACCAATTGGTTTCGCAACCTAAGAATCATTCTGTCTGGCGGACAAAAGGACTATGTCCTTGGTAAAGCGTTAGGTGACCCTCAAGCAATCGCTACCGATGAGAAAGTTGTCTATCACAAGAAAGATGATTATGGTGTGATTAAGAGCACCATGTTGTTTTCTATGGAACCGGAGCTTCAAAATCGTTTTGAAACCTATCCCGGGCCCTTTGAGATTCTCGAGGAGCTGAAAACCATGTTTCAGACTCAAGCCCGTTCTGAGAGATATGAGATCTCTGAGAAGTTCTTTAACTACAAGATGGAGGAAGGGAGTTCCGTTAGTGAGCACGCCATAAAGATGTCGGGCTACACTCAACGCCTTGAGCAACTGGAATGCACGATTCCAGAGGAGCTCAAGATTGACAGGGTTCTGCAATCACTCCCTCCCAGCTACAAAAGTTTTGTAGTGACTCATAATCAGATTGGTTCCACTGATACGATCACCGAGCTCTTCGCAGTCAAGGCTGGAAGTGGACATCAAGAAGGATAATCATGTGTTGATGGTCAACAAGCCCTCCTTTAAGAAAGGTAAGGAGCAAAGAAGCCCTTCAAGAAATGCGCGAAAGCGTTGCCCTCGCTGAGAAGAAGCTCAAGTCCGGTCCCAAGCCGACATCGAGTGCTTCTATTGCAAGGACAAGGGTCACCGAAGCGCAATCGTCTCAAGTACTTAGCGGACAAGAAGGCTGGCACCATCAAAGGTATATTTGATATACATGTTATTGATGTTTTCCTTACTAGCCCTCGCTAGTGCTCGGGTATTTGATACCGGTTCGCTTGCTAATATTTGTAACTCAAACAGGGAGCTACGGAATAGACGGGCCATAGGGATGAGGTGACGATGCGCTGGCAACGGATCAAGAGTTGATGTGATGGCTGCCGCGTCGACGCTCTCCTTAGTTTTACCTTCGGGATTAGTTTTAAACCTTAATAAATGTTATTATGTGCCTGCGTTGAGCATGAACATCATTTCCGGATCGTGTTTATTGCAAGACGGTTATTCATTTAAATCGGAGAATAATGGTTGTTCTATTTATATGAGTAACATCTTTTATGATCATGCACCTCTTGTGAATGGTTTATTCTTCTAAATCTCGAAAGGGATGAAACACACATCCATAACATTGAGGCTAAGAGATGCAAAGTAGATAGTGATAATACTACTTATTTGTGGCACTGTCGTCTAGGTCATATTGGTGTAAAGCATGAAGAAACTCCATTCGATGGACTTTTGGAGTCTCTTGATTTTGAATCATTTGACACATGCGAACCATGCCTCATGGGCAAGATGATCAAAACCCGCTCTCCCAGGTATGATGGAGCGAGCAATGACTTGTTGGAAATCATACATACCGATGTATGCGGACCGATGAGTGTTTCGACGCGGTGGATATCACTATTTTCTCACTTTTACCGATGACTTAAGTAGATATGGGTATATCTATTTAATGAAACATAAATCAAACATTTGAAAAGTTCAAGGAATTTCAGAATGAAGTGGAGAACCATCGTAATGTAAAGATTAAGTTTCTACGATCCGATCGTAGGCGAATATTTGAGTTATGATTTTCTCACGCATCTTAAAGCAAGTGGAATCGTTTCACAACTCACGCCACCCGAACACCACAAAAGCAATGGTGTGTCTGAACGAGGAATCGAACCCTATTAGATATGGTCCGATCAATGATGTCTCTTACCGATTTGCGTTATCATTTTGGGGTTATGCATTAGAAACCGCTGCATTCACTTTAAATAGGGCTCCATCTAAATCCGTTGAGACGACACCGTATGAACTGTGGTTTGGTGCTAAACCTAAGTTGTCGTTTCTTAAAGTTTGGGGATGCGAAGCTTACGTCAAGAAGTTGATGCCGGACAAGCTCGAACCCAAAGCGGAGAAATGCGTCTTCATAGGATACCCTAAGGAAACTATTGGGTATACCTTCTATCACAGAACCGAAGGCAAAGTGTTTGTCACAAAGAACTGTTCCTTTCTTGAGAAGGAGTTTCTCTCGAAAGAAGTGAGTGGGAGGAAAGTAGAGCTAGACGAGGTTATTTGTAACACCCTCAGAATCAGACCTATGCAAGTTTGGGCAAAATTCACCAAACCCGCATAGAAACGATTCAAAGGTGCCCACCAGGCACTTTCGTGCGGGTGGAAAACGAAGTAATAACATTACACAACAGTCCTCGATGGGACCCACAGAACAGATATATATAACAACGACTCAAAGAGTCAAGAACACAAATATAATATACAAGATCCAAATCACCTTGAAAACGATAGAGCGTCCAGCTACGTACAAGATGCAAATGGGGCTAAGAGCCCTGAAGAATAACCAATGGCGTCCATAACCCTGCCCAGGCCAAGCCGGAAGGGTAACCCTGCTAACGACGTCGATCTCAAAACCTGCTTAAACAAAGGGGTGCCGACGAAGGGCAAAGGAAAAAGAAGGAGCCGTCGATCGAGGACACCATGAGGCTAGAATTCAAGCGGCCTCGCCTACATAGGTATGGTGGATCAAGCGGCAAAGATGCACTAAACAGCCTATAGAGACTCGATACAACTGGCGGATATCAGAGAGGGGTAAGAATGACCTATCCGGATCCAACCTGAAGCTAACACCAAACAAACCCATCCTGGTGTTTCCCCCTCGAGACCAAACGAGGAAGTCAACCGAGGAACCCACACAGTTGGCAGTTTTACTTATTCGGTTATCGTTGCAGTAATTACTAGTCAGGTATAGATAATCGTCCTGATAAAGTAAGCAGTAGGCACTTTTAATTAACCATTCCATGATAGTTGCAACACTTACTAATCATATACAATTAGCATGAGATAACCCCAAAACCCAGCAGTTGTTGGTACTTTTATTCAGCCATTCCGTTATAGTTGCCATACTTACTAGTCAGGTACAATGGTCGCAAGCGACACTCCAAACAAGCAATTGTGGGCAGTATTAATTAGCCATTCCATTATAGTGAAGCTGATTACTAGTCATTATAAAGTCAAATTTATAGCAATAAACTTTAGTTATGCTTGTCTATGATCGAGATACTGTGCTCCAAGTCGTCCATATCCGCGGACACGGCTTTCGAAAAGTTTTACCGGCCGGGTGCACCAATAGCAACACACGCTCGATCAACCTCGGAAAAACCAAATCAAAACCCAACGAGGCTTTCACGACTGAACAATCACAGGATTCAGAAATATTTCAGGGGGCCACCCCTTTGAGTAGAACCCGCAACAAAGTAAGCTAGCTTCGAGACGGCCTCAAGGTTAGCGCCAATGGCTGTAAGCGACTGGGAACCCGAAAGTGTGGCTGGGCTTGTCGATACCGCGTAATCACTCCGCCTTCCTAAACAGTACAGTGTGCTCCTCGCACAATTTAAATACGTAAAGTAGCATGGCATAAGTACAGATCGTAAATAAAACCTCAAACTAGTTTGTGGCCCCAAGAAATAAGATGAATCAAGCTCGCTCAGGGGTCCCATATACCTCCGGATGTGGATAGCGCGATAAATCAAGGAACAGTATCAAGTACTCGGGGTCTTACGGACACAAGTGGGCTCGAAACCAAATATTTTCTATCACCCACCGATGCCTCTGCTTATTTCAATTTTAGTTGTTAAACAGAAATTAAAGTGACGATAAGTAAAGCTAGAATCATCTCCAACATCAACATGCGGCAATACATCAGCAACCGTGGCGTATGGCGACACACATCCGCACTTGAGCAAGCAACTACGACGCGCAAGTCCAACTATCTACCAAGCAACAGGTAATAGGGTGTGTCCAAGGCAATATGAGGCTGCAGGGGATATCCAGGGCACGAAAACTAGAGCATCGCAACACAGATAGCAATGGATCAACAGGAGGGAATAAATACTATAAAAGTAAGATAGGTAGAAAGGGGGAGATGCTCGCCTGAAAACATTGTTGAAGGTTCAACCGAAGATCGGGACGAAGCTCACATCAACTCAACGGCCTTATCCGCGAAGAAGCAAAACACTAGAAGAACACCGGATGCAGTATTTAATACACGGCAGAAGATCGACATGATGCATGTATGATGTATGGCATGGCAAAGATGCGATGCAATTAGGTCAATATTAAGTGGAACCTGGGTCCCGACAATTTAATTAGGTGGTTCATGTTATTTAGATCCCCCGCAATTAAATGTTGTTTTAACAAGGCAGATAAGATACCGGTTCGCTACACAAATCTAAATGAGGCCAATATAAGGCTAGATTTGCCCGCATATGGGCCCCATATTTAATTATTAGGTGAATCGACATAAGGCCCACAAACCACAGATATGCATGCGAGATGACGATTAAACATGCATCAAGTTGTTATGTTATAAAATAGGGTTCGAGGAAAAGGGTCACACATTTAGGGTTCGGCGATCTTGTTAGGTGCCGGGGTTCGGGGTCTGTCGGGGATGTAACCCCGGGTACCCCAAAGTTAATGAATAAAGAGACCGTGAGAGAATGATAAACATCTGTATGAAAGAATATAGAAGATACATCAAATATATAAAGCCCAGAGAGAGAAATCTTACCTAAAAAGGAGAAAAAGACACACAGGCCGAACTAAATAAAAGTCGGCCTGGTCAAATCCTTTCCAGGCCGAATTGACCTTTACCAGCGTGGTTCTGGGCCTCCCTGGCCGAGTTAACCCTATAACCCGGCCGGGCCAAGTTGCCTCCCAGCCGACTAGGCCGAATTGCCCTCCAACCAGCCCACCTCGGCGCCGAACTGCTCCTACCTTCACCAACTCCCACCGATGCCGCCCGCTCCCGCCAAAGATCTCTCCAGCGTCCCGCTCCGCCACGAAACGCCGCCCTCCGTTGTCGCCCGGTAGGCCGAGTGGAGTTCGGATCGCCCACCACGGTCGCGACGCCGCCAGCTACCGGCCAAGTCAATCCGGCTGGGCCGAATCATCAAGATGCCCCGGCTGGGCCGAATCATCAAGACGCCCCGGATGTACCACCAAGTACCCCGGCAGGCCGCCATACACCTCGGATGGACCTCCATTTACCTCATGGGCCCCTGTCTCCCCCAGCCGAGTCCCCAGATGGCCGAGTCTCCACTTTCCGTATGCTAGACAAGATGTAGTGATCCAGACGTCCACTTATCCATCCCACGAAGCCTCCGCGACACCTACGACGACTCAACATCGACCCGGGACAAGGCAAACAAGTATCGTACCAGTCTTGGGATGCCCATGGCTCAGACTGGCACATGGCCCTAAGGAATATGCCCTGGGCATCAAGAAGATGCTGGGGAATATGCCCTTGGCATCAAGAATATGCTGAGGAATATGCCATGGCATCTCCAAAGATGCCAAGGCATATGCTGAGCATCTAAGAAGATGCTAGGAATATGCCGCTTAGATACCAATCGTGGGGAACAAGTCTTGTCCCCTGGGCTCCCCTTTATAAGGAGCACCAGGGGATTGCCTGGAGGCCCCAAGGGCTCCTCCTCGCTCATTAGGAACTCCCCTTCTTCCTCTTCCTCCACTCTCATAGAGAGATCTAGATATAAGGATAGGAGATACAGTTCCAGGAGCATGATTGTAGCCACAAGTATGGCAAGATTGTAAGAGATTAGATGTATAGAAGGAGGTGTTATCCCCACTTGATAGCTTCAATCCAATATACATTGTATTTCTCTTTGCTCATTCGAGTGCGGTCTTCACTGCATCATCCCTCCCCGGATTCCTCCACGTCCATCGGCCCCAACTTTAGCCTACCCATGGCATATGCCGTGATACCACCACGACATTTGGCGCCCACCGTGGGGCATTCTAGTGGCGTCGGTAGGGTTTCCATCCGGACGGGAGCATCTTCATCAACTTCTTCCTCATAGGGATCATTCAGCTTCACCAAGTCAACAGAGAACAGAGACGTAAGCGCAGAGGCTCAACAAGTCTAACTCATCAAAGCTGGTAAGATTCAGCTGGAAGGACTCAAGCACTACTACAAGCTTACTTTAAGTACCAAGTAACTCAGCAAGGCAGGTATGACCTAGCAAAACTCACCCAAACACTTCTCCAAGTATACTGTAAGTGCCAGGTAACTCAGCCACCCACACTCAATCCTTCATCCCAGGGAGAGAATAACTCAACCCGGGGACTAGTCAACTTATCCGTAGGGTCACCTTTAGATTAAGAGAGCATTATGTTGGTTTGGAGCCAGCTTATCTGTTAACTCGGCCATAAGTTGAATCATCTTATTTGTGATTCAGATAGATTTTGAGTCAGTTAGTTTATGTTTTGGATTATCCATTAACTCAGCTCACCATCCAGCTTATCTGTTAACTCGGTCATAAGTTGAATCATATTATTTGTGGTTCAGGTAGATTTTGAGTTAGTTTATTTATGCTTTGGACTGTCCTCTAAACTCCGCTTACCAGCCAGCTTATTGTTGATTCAAAAATAACTTAAAGTCAATTTATTTATGCTTTGAATTGACCTTTAACTCAGCTCAGTAGATTGTCTCTGATTCATACTAACATTTGATTCAGCTTGCCAGGGTATATTATAATTCGGATTGGTATTCAGACTCGGCGTACTAATCATATCCCTGATTCAGGCCGAAGCTTTATTTAGTTCACCATTGCCGTGTTATGTTATGACTCGGAGTGATATCTCACCATCTTGCCTGATTATCCCATATCTCGGGTGACTATTGGCCAGCTTATCATATCTCGAATCTATATCTCATATCTACATCTCGAATCAGATCTCTCAGCGGTTAGCCCCATTATCATATCCCAAAGCTTAATCTCGGATCTATATCTCGGATCCATATCAAAGACAAATTATTGTCATCACTCCAAATCAAGCTATATCATGGCGAGCAAAGTAACTCGGATTTGGGTTGAGTTAACTCGGATTTGAGTCAGAAGACTCAGATTCGGGATGCAAGCCAAAATTGAGTAAAGTAACTCGGATTTTGGATGAGTTAACTCGGATTTGAGTCAGAAGACTCAGATTCGGGATGCAAGCCAAAATTGAGTAAAGTAACTCGGATTTTGGATGAGTTAACTCGGATTTGAGTCAGAAGACTCAGATTCGGGATGCAAGCCAAAATTGAGTAAAGTAACTCGGATTTTGGATGAGTTAACTCGGATTTGAGTCATATAACTCGGATCTGAGTCAGATAACTCAGACTTAAGACATAAATTCAATTTTAAATAAAGTAACTCGGTTTTGAGATCAGATGACCCAGGTAATAACTTACCCGATGGGGTTAAAAGAGCAAAGCCCTAGAAGGCAAGAGCTCATAACTTACCCAATGAGGTTAAGAGAGCAAAGCCCTAGAAGGCAAGAGCTCATAACTTACCCGATGGGGTTAAAAGAGCAAAGCCCTAGAAGGCAAGAGCTCATAACTTACCCGATGGGGTTAAAAGAGCAAAGCCCTAGAAGGCAAGAGCTCATAACTTACCCAATGAGGTTAAGAGAGCAAAGCCCTAGAAGGCAAGAGCTCATAACTTACCCAATGAGGTTAAGAGAGCAAAGCCCTAGAAGGCAAGAGCTCATAACTTACCCAATGAGGTTAAAAGAGCAAAGCCCTAGAAGGCAAGAACTCATAACTTACCCGAAGTGGTTAAAGGAGCAGTGCCCAAGAAGGCCAGAACTCATAACTTACCCAATGGGGTTAAAAGAGCAGTGCCCAAGAAGGCCAGAACTCATAACTTACCCGAAGAGGTTAAAAGAGCAGTGCCCAAGAAGGCCAGAACTCATAACTTACCCGAAGTGGTTAAAGGAGCAGTGCCCAAGAAGGCCAGAACTCATAACTTACCCAATGAGGTTAAAAGAGCAAAGCCCTAGAAGGCAAGAGCTCATAGCTTTCCCAATGTGGTTAAAGGAGCAGTGCCCAAGAAGGCCAGAACTCATAACTTACCCAATGAGGTTAAAAGAGCAAAGCCCTAGAAGGCAAGAGCTCATAGCTTTCCCAATGAGGTTAAAAGAGCAGTGCCCAAGAAGGCCAGAACTCATAATTTACCCAATGGGGTTAAAAGAGCAAAGCCCTAGAACGCGAGAGCTCATAGCTTACCCAATGAGGTTAAAAGAGCAAAGCCCTAGAAGGCAAGAGCTCATAACTTACCCAATGAGGTTAAAAGAGCAAAGCCCTAGAAGGCGAGAGCTCATAACTTACCCAAAGAGGTTAAAAGAGCAAAACCCAAGAAGGCAAGAGCTCAAAACTTACCCAATGAGGTTAAAAGAGCAATGCCAAAAAAGGCAGGAGCTCATAACTTACCCAATGGGGTTAAAAGAGCAAAGCCCAAGAAGGCAAGAGCTCAAAACTTACCCAATGGGATTAAAAGAGCAAAGCCCAAGAAGGCAAGAGCTCATAGCTTACCCAAAGGGGTTAAAAGACCAGTGCCCATGAAGGCCAGAAGTCCGAAAACTTACCCAAAGGGGTTATGACCAGTGCCCATGAAGGCCAGAAGTCCGAAAACTTACCCAAAGGGGTTATGACCAGTGCCCATGAAGGCGAGAAGTCCAGAAACTTACCCAAAGAGGTTATGACCAGTGCCCGTGAAGGCGAGAAGTCCAGAAACTTACCCAAAGAGGTTATGACCAGTGCCCATGAAGGCTAGAAGTTCAGAAACTTACCCAAAGAGGTTATGACCAGTGCCCAGAAAGATTATGAGTAGAGCACAAGAAGGCCAAAGCCACAAACTTACCCAAGAGGATTATGCGACCAGGAAATATATGACGAAGAAGTTGTATGTCAGAAAACAACTCTGGGGACATTTAGGTACAAAGCCCATGAGCGATTCTACAAATCCCACATGGCCTCGGGGACTAATGTCGGGGATGTAACCCCGGGTACCCCAAAGTTAATGAATAAAGAGACCGTGAGAGAATGATAAACATCTGTATGAAAGAATATAGAAGATACATCAAATATATAAAGCCCAGAGAGAGAAATCTTACCTAAAAAGGAGAAAAAGACACACAGGCCGAACTAAATAAAAGTCGGCCTGGTCAAATCCTTTCCAGGCCGAATTGACCTTTACCAGCGTGGTTCTGGGCCTCCCTGGCCGAGTTAACCCTATAACCCGGCCGGGCCAAGTTGCCTCCCAGCCGACTGGGCCGAATTGCCCTCCAACCAGCCCACCTCGGCGCCGAACTGCTCCTACCTTCACCAACTCCCACCGATGCCGCCCGCTCCCGCCAGCATCTCTCCAGGCGTCTCCCGCTCCCGCCACACGAAACGTCGCTCCCTCCCGTTGTCGCCCGGGTAGGCCGAGTGGAGTTCGGATCGGCCCACCACGGGTCGCGACGCCGCCAGCCCGGCTGGGCCAAGTCAATCCGGCTGGGCCGAATCATCAAGATGCCCCGGCTGGGCCGAATCATCAAGACGCCCCGGATGTACCACCAAGTACCCCGGCAGGCCGCCATACACCTCGGATGGACCTCCATTTACCTCGGCTGGGCCCTGTCTCCCCCAGGCCGAGTCAGTCCCAGACTGGGCTGAGTCTCCACTTTCCCCAGGGCGTTTTAGACAAGATGTAGTGATCCAGACGTCCACTTATCCATCCCACGAAGCCTCCGCGACACCTACGACGACTCAACATCGACCCGGGACAAGGCAAACAAGTATCGTACCAGTCTTGGGATGCCCATGGCTCGGGACCGCACATGGCCCTGAGGAATATGCCCTGGGCATCAAGAAGATGCTGGGGAATATGCCCTTGGCATCAAGAATATGCTGAGGAATATGCCATGGCATCTCCAAAGATGCCAAGGCATATGCTGAGCATCTAAGAAGATGCTAGGAATATGCCGCTTAGATACCAATCGTGGGGAACAAGTCTTGTCCCCTGGGCTCCCCTTTATAAGGAGCACCAGGGGGATCGTTCCCAGGGAGGCCCCCGAAGGGCTCCTCCCCTCTCTGCTCATTAGGAACTCCCCTTCTTCCTCTTCCTCCACTCTCATAGAGAGATCTAGATATAAGGATAGGAGATACAGTTCCAGGAGCATGATTGTAGCCACAAGTATGGCAAGATTGTAAGAGATTAGATGTATAGAAGGAGGTGTTATCCCCACTTGATAGCTTCAATCCAATATACATTGTATTTCTCTTTGCTCATTCGAGTGCGGTCTTCACTGCATCATCCCTCCCCGGATTCCTCCGCGTCCATCGGCCCCAACTTTAGCCTACCCATGGCATATGCCGTGATACCACCACGACAGGGTCGGTTCTCGGGGTCCAGGGTTCGACGGAACGTTCTCGGGCTCCGGGTCGTTCTCGGATATCGGGGGGGTAGATCTTATCGGTCTTGGCGTCCGGGGCCTCGACGTCGCATCCTGGGGAGAAGATCTTGTGGCATCCGGGGGCATCGGATCATGTTGTCGGTCTTGGCGTCCGGGGGGAGAAGTTCTTGGTGTCCGTGAGGTAGACCTAGTCGCGTCCGGTCCTCGGGGTTCACCGAACTTGGCGTCCCACGCAGGCGAGCTTGGTGGTAGACGGTAGATCTTGTCGACTCCGAGCCATCGGCCTTGTTGTTTCGCATCGGGGATCTTGGGGAGTTCTCGGGGTTCCACGGGTTCGACTCGGCAAACGGACTCTGGAAACGGTTCTTGGCGTCCGTGTGGAAGATCTTGTCGCGGTGGAGAGACTGCCTATTGTGGCGCGCTTGGCGGTCATCGGTTCGGCGCCGAAGGTCGTTGGCGAGCTCGGGTTGCCTCGGAACGGTCATAGGGAACATCATCAGATCCCCCATGGCGCACATACACGAGCACACACAGATACGCACACGGGGCAGCGGGCCCAGTGTCGACGGTGGCGGCGGCCGAGGTGGGGCCGTCATGGCCGGGAGGATGGCGGAAGCTCTGGGACCGGCGAGAGGATGGCCGGAGCGGTGACCGGCCGCGGGGCGAAAGCGAGCCGCAGGAGGTCGCGGAGGGCGGAGCAGGCGACGCGGCTGCGGGCGAGGCGCGGCGGCGCGGCCGACGAGGGTGGCGCGAGCTGCTTATGGGCGAGGGCGGCGGCAGGGACGGCGGCGGAGAGGCGGGCGGCACCGCAGGGGCTCGACGGGCCCGGAGCGGCCACGGCTCGGGCGGGCGGCGTCGCCGGCCGGGTGAGGCGCGCGGGCGATGGTCGGAGGGATGAAGAAGGCGAGCGCGAGGCGAGCTCGACGGAGGGTCGCCGGACGCTGCGCCCGGCGTGGCGGCCGGAGGTTGGTGGAGGAGGGTCTGGCGGCCGACGGGGGCCGCCGAGGGGAGAGGTTCAAGGGAGACGCGCTGGCGGGGCTCCAGAGGGGCGCGGAGGCAGGGAGGTCTGAGGGTCCGGCGCGGCGGCTTGGGGCGACGGGCGGGCGGGCGGCGACAAGAGGCTGCAGCGACGCCAGGAGAAGCGGGGTTGGAGGCGCTGGCCGGACAGGCGGCGAGCGGTAAGGGAGCTTGCAGGGAGGCGAAGAGCGGAGGCGGCGAGCGGGGAACGCGGGTGAGGGAGAGGTGCGCGGGGAGGAGCGGGGAAGACGAGCGTGGGGAAGAATGCGTGCGGGAGGAGGGGGCCGACAGGGGCTAGGGGGGGCCAGGCGCGGTTGGTGGCTGGGGTGTTTGGCGCGTGTGTTAACGCAGGAGGTGGGGTGGCTGTGGCAGCCTGGGATTGGTGGGTAGGAATAGATTGGGTGGGACTAGGATTTAGAGGGAGCTGTTTTCAAAAGTGTGTTTGTTTGGTCGCGTTTAAATTAAAATAAGGCTATTTTGCAAACGGTTTTTAGACAAATAAAATCTCCGATGCGATAGGGGTTTTGTGTTTGAAAATAATAGGGGTTTTGTACAATTCAAAAGTAGGCTTTTCAAATAATGCAGTCAAACAATGCATGAAGATGACGATGCAATGCACAAATTCAACGCGATTTTCTAGTAGTGGTTTTGCGGGATGCCACATTATTGAACCTTCTCTTGAATTGGAGAGTAGCGCAGCACCTGAAATTGTTCCAGTGCCGCCTGCACCAACAATAGAGGAAGCTAATGACAAGGATCATGAAGCTTCAGACGATGTTGATACTGAACGTCGCAGGTCGACAAGGTCGCGTGCCCCTCCTGAGTGGTACGTGTAGGGGTTCGTAGCATGGAAAACAAAAAATTTCTATCGCATACAAATAAACAAGCCAAGATCTATCTACTAGATTGTAGCAACGAGTCGATGGAATAACTTACCCTCGAAGATTCCAAAGCGGTTAACGAGAGCAGATTCTCGTGGGTGATGTAGTCGTACACTTCCGATCTCAAGATCGCGTAGACGATCCTTCCGGCAAGGCGTTCGTGAGACTTCCAGATCGGTCACACGTTCGGTACTGATGAAGACCTTCCTCTCCTTGTTCCAAAGATGCCGGAGGTTGTAGCACTCTCCTCGTGATTCCGGCAACTGGCGTGGTACCGAAAGTAGAGGGAAATCCCGCAGGCTTCGCTTAAGCCGAGCGGTATGGTGGAGTATGAGAGAGGGCTATTAGTGGTCTAGAGATTAGACACACCAATTAGAAGGCTCTAAACGCAGGCTAAAGCAATTAGAAGCTCTAAACCAAAACGGCTCTAAACCGAGATTAGATGTAGAAACTTGTGTCTAGAGGAGGCCCCGCCTCATTTTATAGGTGGAGGGTCAAGGCCAGGAAGGGAGGAGTCCTCCCCAACTCGGCCAAGGCTGGCCGCCGGCTTGGAGGAGAGGGACTCCTCCTCCAAGTTGGTTTCAACCTCCTCTTGCTTGTTTCCCACAGTTTCCTGTTTCCCACAGTTTCCTGTTTTCCACAGCTTCCTGTTTTAGCCGTTTGACTTTTAAACTGGCAATTTGACTTTTCAGTTTTGGAACAGCAAAAACACTTAGTACATGATGCAATCATTCAATGACACATTCATGTACCCCCCCCCCCCCCCCCGGAGTGCCGGACAATTCGGAACCTTCTAGAACATTCCCGATGAAAACACCGGAATCATTCCCGAACTCCGAAACGGGACTTTCCTTATATGAATCTTATTCTCCGGACCATTCCGTATCACCTCGTGATATCCCGGATCCCATCCGAGACTCCGAACAACATTCGGTCTCTTTCTCATAATACCATAACTACTCAAAACAGCGTCGAATCCTTAAGTGTGTCTCCCTACGGTTCGTGAATTATTCGTACATGATCGAGACACTTCTCCGAACAATAACCAATAGAGGAATCTAGAAATTCATATGGCTCCCACATATTTCTATGATTACTTTGCGTCGAATGAACCACTTACATACGATACCAATTTCCCTTTGTCTCACGATAGTTTACTTATCCGAGGTTATGATCGTCGGTATCTCTACATACCTAGTTCAACCTCGTTACCGATAAGTAGTCTTTTTCGCTCCCGTGATATGTGATCCCTTGTGAGCTACAGTCACATGCTTGCAAGCTAATTGGATGACATTCCACCAAGAGGCCCAGAGTATATCTATCCGTCGTATGGATTGACAAATCCCACTCGTTATCCATGTGTTTCAACCAATACTTTCCGAACACTCAATGCTACCTTTATAGCCACCCGATTACGGTGTGGTGTTTGATGTCATCAAAGCATCCATCCGTAAAGGTGATATGCATGATCTCATGGTCGAAGGAATTAGGTTACTATGTATCAGAAAGCATATAGCAATTGAACTATTGAAATGACTTGATCTTTATGCTACGCTTATCTATAGGAGTATGTCCATCACATCATTCTCCTAATGATATGATCCTGTTGTTAATAACATCTCTATGTTCATGATCAGGAAACCATGATCATATATTAACCAACAAGCTAGTTTAACAAGAGGCTTTACTAGGGACTCTTATTTTAGTTTACAAATCACACAAGTATTAATGTTTCCGGTTAATACAATTATAGCATGGTATGTAAACATTTATCATAAGTGTGAAGATATGATAATAACCACTTTATTATTGCCTATTGGGCATATCTCCAACAGTACGGCAACCCTGTCTTGACTGTCTTGTTGGTAGAAGACAGTGAACCTACGAACTATGAGGAAGCGATAATGAGCCCAGACTCTGAGAAATGGCTGGAAGCCATGAAATCCGAATTGGGATCCATGAGCGAAAACCAAGTATGGACTTTGGTGGATCCTCCTAGCGACCGAAAGGCCGTTGAGTGCAAATGGATATTCAAGAAGAAAACGGACGCGGATGGTAATGTTACCGTCTATAAAGCACGGCTTGTCGCAAAAGGTTTTCGACAAGTTCAAGGTGTTGACTATGATGAGACTTTCTCTCCCGTAGCGATGTTTAAGTCCATTCGGATTTTATTAGCAATTGTTGCGTTTCATGATTATGAAATATGGCAGATGGATGTCAAGACTGCTTTCCTCAATGGCAACATTGATGAAGAGTTGTATATGATGCAACCCGAAGGTTTTGTCGATCCTAAGGATGCTAGTAAAGTATGCAAACTTCAGCGTTCCATTTATGGATTGAAGCAAGCATCTCGGAGTTGGAACCTTCGTTTTGATCAAGTGATCAAGAGCTTTGGATTTGTTCCAAATTGCTACGAAGCTTGCATCTACAAGAAAGTGAGTGGGAGCTCGGTGACGTTTCTGGTACTATATGTGGATGACATATTGATTATTGGAAATGACATCAACATGCTTAACGATGTGAAGAGTTATTTGAACAAGTGCTTTTCAATGAAAGACCTAGGTGAAGCTGCTTATATATTGGGCATCAAGATCTATAGAGATAGACAAAGACGCCTGATAGCTTTAAGCTTGGTACATACCTAGACAAAGTTCGAAAAGGTTCGAATGGATAAGGCAAAGAAAGGTTCAAAGGCCTATGTTGTCAGTAAGATATTGAGCAAGGCTCAGGTCCAGCTACGGTAAATGATAGGAAGCTATGAGCAAAGTGCCTTATGCCTCGGTCATAGGTTCCATCATGTATGCCATCTTGTGTACTAGACCGGATGTGTCCAATGCTCTTAGTTTGTGACGAGATATCAAAGTGATCCGAGTGGAACATCGACAGCCGTGAAGAACATCCTAAA
The DNA here is from genome assembly GCA_030063025.1 of Avena longiglumis. Lineage (NCBI taxonomy): Eukaryota > Viridiplantae > Streptophyta > Magnoliopsida > Poales > Poaceae > Avena > Avena longiglumis. The sequence continues at coordinate 36,494,586 of CP125978.1, forward strand.
GTACCTAAATAGAACTAAAGAAATGTTCTTAGTCTATGGGGTGATGAACGACTTGTCGTAAAGGTTACGTCGGCTAGTTTCGACAAGGATGATTCTAAATCTCGCACGTGATACGTGTATATTTTGAATGGAGGAGCTGTGAGTGGAGAAGTCAAGCAAAGCGTGATCGCGGGATCTACATGGAAGCGGAATACATGGCTGCCGCAGCGTCAAGTGAAGGAGTTTGGATCGAAACTTCATCATCGAGCTTGGCGTGGTTCAAGTGCATTGGACCCATCGGAGATATTGTGTGACAACACCGGCGCCATAGCACTCGCTAAGGAACCAAGATATCATCCAAAGACCAAGCATATCAACATAAGTTTCATATAATCCGAGATTATATAGCGGATGGAGATCAAGATTAGCAAAGTACATACGGATCTGAATGTCGCAGATCCATTGACTAAACCTCTTCCACGTGTAAAACATGATCAACACCTCGATTGCCATGGGTGTGAGATTGTTGCCAAATGTAAACTAGATTATTGACTCTAGTGCAAGTGGGAGATGTTGGAATTATGCCCTAGAGGCAATAATAAAGATGTTATTATCATAATTCTTGTTCAGGATAAAGTTTATATTGCATGCTAGAATTGTATTAAGCGGAAACTTTAATACTTGTGTGGTTTGTGAACAACACCGTGTCCCTAGTGCGCCTCTATGGACTAGCTCATTGATCAATGATGGTTAAGGTTTCCTAACCATAGACATGAGTTGTCAATTGATAATGAGATCATATCATTGGGAGAATGATATGGTGGATAGACCCAAACAAAGCGAGCAATTAGATCGTGTCATCGTGTTCGTCTTTGCGAAGCTTTTCCTATGTCAAATATTGTATTCCTTAGACCATGAGATAATACAACTCCACGGTATCGGAAGAAAGCTTTGAGGTCATCAAACGTCATCCTATGAGAGGGTGATCATAAAGGTGTCTCTCGGTGATCGGAAAGTATCATTTGGGTTGTATGTATCGAGATGGAATTTGTCCCTCCCAAGTCGGAGAGATATACTTGGGCCCACTCGTGTCGATATCAACACCGCTTGCAAGCATGTGGTTAAGGATTTAATCACAAAGTGATATCGGATTACGAACGAGTAAAGTACTTGCGTGAACGAGATTGAACTAGGTATGACGATACCGACGATCGAATCTCGGGCAAGTAAAATATCGCGAGATGAAGGGAATATATATATGGGATTGATTGAATCCTCGCATCGTGGTTCATCCGATATGATCATCGATGAATGTGTGGAGTCAATATGGGTGCCTGCACTCATGTTGATTATTGATAGAAGATCATGTCTACATATTCTCGAACCCGCAGGTCACACACTTAACGTGTCTTGACGCTAGGATAGATTGGATAATTGGTTTATGAATTTTGTTCGAGTCTCGGATGGGATCCGAGATAACATTTAGAGGTTCCTAATGGTCCGGAGAATAAGATTCATATAAAAGGCAATTTTTGGAGTTCGGAATTGTTCCGAGTTAATCGGTATTGTCTTCGAAGCTTCTTGAACCTTCGGAAGGGACCAACGTGGCCCCACCTTCGGGAGGGGCATGGGCCTATGAGGGAGTGTCCTGCTGCATTGGGCCAGGGCACAAGGCCCCATAGGGCCCAGCCGATCTGGATAAGTTTAAACTCGTTTAAACTAGAGATAGGATTTCTAGATAAGGAGAGTTTAAATCGTTTAAACTAGAGATAGGATTTCTAGATAAGGGAGAGTTTAAATTGTTTAAACTAGAGATAGGCTTGGAGGAGGGAGGGCAGGTGGCCCCCTCTATATATAGAGGGTGGTGCGCCTCCCCCACACACACACCTTCCTCCAAGCCCTAGCAGCCTTGCTACCTTCCTCTCTCCCTCCCGATCTGTTTGTAGGCGAAGCCTGCAGAGAAATTCTCCACCATATACACCACGTCGTGTTGTAGATCCAATCTATCTCTCCACCATACTCGCTGGTCCGAGGAAGGAGGAGACGTCGAGGTGCTGCACGTGTGCATCTCACGGAGGCACCGCCACTTGTGGTGCTAGATCGGATCGGATCGCGAGGAGGAGAAGAGAGTATGACTACATCACCCACGTTCCGACGAACGTTCCGCTGTGCGAATCTTCAAGGGTATGAAGATCTAATCCAATCTCTCTCGTTGTTTGCATCTCCTAGATTAGATCTTGGCTTTCCCTCTGTTCGCACCGTAGAAAATTTTGATTTACTATGCCGCGAAACCCTTCAGCGCCCTCCCCAGCGGCTGTAGCTCCTCTCACGTTTGTTCCCGAAGGGACGCTGCCGTTGGTTCCATGTCCTTGCTGTCGATTTCGCCGGACCATTTGCCTAGTCTCTCAATTAGAGGCCAATCCAGGGCGTGTGTTCTACAAATGCCCTAACCATCGTGTGAGTCCTCTATCTTTGGCTATCGATTTTGCCTGACCATTCTCCTCTTTAGCTTGTTCTAATTTGTTTTATGCGTTGACAGATAAATCCCAATCCTTGCAACCACTACTATTGGGAAGATGGTGAAGATAGTTACGTTGATTTCTTGTCTAAGAATGGTTACTACGCTGTTGATTCGGTTGCTGATGTAGCATCTCAAGTTACAGAGGAGGTTGAAGAACTAGGACTGAAGAAGATGGACTGTCTAGTGCAGAAAATGGAGCACGTAGTGAAGAAGATGGATGAGCTAATTAACATCTGTAGGAATGTGTTTGCTGCAATGTTGTTTTCTGATTGTAGTGTTGGTTTATGTAGCTAATGCTAAGTAGGATGCTTTTTATGTAATGTTGTGAATGGGACAAGTTATTGAGCCTTTGCTGCAAATAAAGCAAGTTATTGAGCATTTTCTACCAGCTAAGCATAAGTAGTTAATAGAAACGACATCAACTCCAGTTTACAACATTGTCTTGTTTTAGCCAAACTAAACAACTGACAGCTCCAATACGTGCATTGTAAACAAGTTTGCACTTACATGGTTTGATTGAAACCAGGGCTACCCATGACCATCAGGTTTCTGTCAAACCTAGCCAAAAGATGAACAAAAGCTGTCCAAAATATGCAGATACTACCATTATATCTACTAAACATCTGGGACTTGGTTCTCCTTCTTCTTTGTCACTTGCTGCTTCTTTCTCTTCTTTAAACCAAGTGTCCTGGTAGGTGGTCTTGGAGGTGGGAGGTCACCTTTGCAGCTGGCAATGAATTGACTCTCAGGTATAGGACCTGGTGGTGTAGTTTGAGATAGCTGTGTTGCTATTGCCTGCAAACAAAGTGTACATGAGTTTTGAGCTAGAAAAGATAAATTCATTGTAGATTCCACTACACAGGAGGGTGAATCACTTGTTCCTGTAGAACTTGAATCACACTAGATGATGTAACACTGTAATTCATTGCAGATTCCACTACACTAGCTGTTGCACTTGTAGCAATTTGGTGTACTACCTTTTTCTGAAAGAAATTGCACATATGTGAGATATAGTAATCATTTAAGGGCAGATCAAGTTCACAGATATACCTTGGCACTATTCTTTCTTCTCACTGGCAGTTTAACTAAAGGCTGTGTAGACATATCAAGTTCCTCATCAGGTAATACAATCTGAATTGGTTGTGGTTCTGCTGCTTGTGCTTGTGCTTGTGCTTGTGTCTGTTCTTGTGCTTGTGGTTCTGCTTCAGGGGTAACATCAGGAGCTTGATGTTGTGCTTCAGGGGTAACATCAGGAGCTTGATGTTGTGCTTCAGGGGTAACATCAGGACCTTGATGTTGTGATGCAGATGTTGCTCTACCAAGTTCTGGGCACTTTCTTTTGGTGTGGCCAGGTTGATTGCACACACTACAATGGCCAATTATACCATGTCTACTTAGCCTGGTTCCACCATCTTCCTCTAGTGGGCACTTTCTTCTCTTCTTAGTACGCCTACCTACTTGTTTGTCAAATTTAGGTGGCCTCATTTCAGGACCATTCACTTTCTTCCACATTTTGGGATCACTACATGGCATGATTACCCCAGAATAAGCTGCTCTGAATGCATCTAAGTTGTAGCACTTGTGCACTACTGTTTCTGGCTTTATCCTTTCATGCCTCAAAGCTGCACAAGCATGTCTGCATGGGATTCCTGATAGCTGTCGGGCCCTACATGAGCACTCCATTTTGTCTATGTGCACCTCATATTCACCATGCAGACCATTTATCTTTAAAAGATGTTCTGCAGCAGGAATAGCTTCATACTTGGATGCAAAGTCAATATTTTTGGCCAGCTTTTTTCTAATTTTGGGACAAATGTTGCCACACATTTCATCAAGTTCTTTCCTCTTGCTAAAATATCTAGCATAATCTGGTCTTTGATCTTTTTAAGGCTAGTAACTATTGGCAGTTCTCTAGCATCAAGTATGTACCTACACATGTAAATAACTAAATTGGTCTGCTACATGTACTAAGTTGAACAGTTAACACATGTAAATATGGAAACTAACATGTTGAACACTTCACATATGTTGTTTAGCAGCAAGTCACATTTAGGCAATTCCTCAAAAAATGCCTTTCACCATTGCCTTGGATCAATTGCATCCAAGTAATCAAATGCTGCAGCATCCAGTGCCTTCAGCTCATCCATGTACTTCTGCCAGTCACACTGTCTTGTTGCTCTTGCTATTTGCCACAACTTGTTCTTCAAAATGTCACCTCTAAACCCATTTCTTGCAAAGTTCTGGTGTAGATGTCTTACACAGAACCTATGTTGAGCTTCAGGCCATATTGCATTGACAACATTTATCAAACCCTACAAATGTACAACAACAGTCACTAATTAGTGCACAAAGAAAGGATAAATGCACAAACAAAGGATGAATGCACAAACAAACAAAGGAAACTTGCACCAACCTTCTGCCTATCACTCATAAATGTCCATGGCCTTGTGTTTTCTATGCCTAAATCATCTTTTAATGTTGTAAGAAACCATTTCCATGTGCTAGTATCTTCCACTTCAACTATAACAATTGAGATAGGGTAAATACAGTCATTAGGGTCAACACCTACAGCTGCAAGCATCACACCACCAAATCTGTTCTTAATATGGCACCCATCTATGCCTATAATTGGCCTACAACCTGCCATAAAGCCTCCCTTGCATGCATCCAATGACATGTAGCAATTTTGAAACACATCGACATGTGCATTCACAAACATTGCACTTCCTGGATTTGATCTTCTAATCTCAGTTGCAAAATCCCATAGCAAATTGTATTGTGCCAGTTCATCCCCATGGATATGCTTTAGTGCAATTCTTCTAGCCCTTCCTAGCTTGCTTCTACTAGCTGTCATGTTGAAATATTGTTCTACCATCCTAGCAAAGTTCTTCAGTGACATCTTGAAATCTAGTTGTGAACTGCTTTATCTTGAAATCTCTTTCACACTTATGCTGATCCACATATTTCTTCACTGTCCAAGCTTTTGTTCTGCTGTCTGGTGCAGCATACAAGTACCAGGGACAATTTGGCTCACAGCAAGCTCTAATCCTCTGCAAATCATTTTTCTTATAATGCACACCAACCCTTTGCTGCACAATATACTCTTGTATTGCTCCCCTAAGCTCTATCACTGACATAAACACCATGCCAATCTTGAATTCCACTTTTCTACTATTATCTGGCCTCCACCTTCTCAGCTTCACTTTCTTCTTCATCTTCTTTATTCCTTGCTTGTCCACAACTTCTACTTCTTTTACTGAATCAGCTGCTTCAATGTATGAATCTTCCAGCTCTTGGAAATCCTCATCTGTATCATAATCACTGTCTACCTCCCATTTGGATTTCTTATTTTCTGCTGCCTCAAAATCCTCATCTACCCACTCTTCAAACAAATCATCATCATCTGCTGCTAATTCATTGTCAGAATCCACCTAGTCATCATCCAATTCACTGTCACTGTCATGACCTGAACAATTGTGTGCTTCTTTTGCTTATTCTTCCACATTAAGCTTCCTCCTACTTCTTCTCAGCTCATGCCCATTGCTATGTTGTTGCTGCCTTGTTGGAAAACTACCACTAGTTGCTGCATCTGCTGCCTTGCTGCCACAAGTTGGGCTCAACACAGGAGGTAGACTAGGAGAGCCACTGATCAGAACATCATCAATTACAATATCATCAGCAAAGTTCATATATTTGTGGTCCACAAACATCTGAAAGTACTGAAATTTTGGAACAACTGAGATCATATGCATTGTGTCAATATCTCGGTCTACAATGCGAAGTCCAGATCCTAGATCCTGTCTAGGAAGAAGCCAGTACAGTGAGTACTTGTCTCGATCAGGGTAACCTAGTTGCTCCATGAAATCATATAGCCACAGCGGGGACCAAGTATCTGCTTCACAGCCATCAAATCTAGCTTGCTTGCCAACGACATAGCTCTTCGCATTCCCAAATCCACAAAAAACCCGCCATGATTGATTTCTACTGTGAATTCCTCCTCAAGCGGTCCTAAATAACATGCAAATCGTCATAATCAATCTACCTACAAATCTACCAGGGCACTGTGGCTGCACGACATGGGGATTTAGGGTTAGGGTTACTCACCGTAGCGCGCTGGAGGATCGTTCGGTCGCCGAAGCTTTGGCCCCTTGCTCCTGTTCTCCATCCAAGCCGCGGCGTCCGCCACCGTCGCTCTATCGCCTCCGGTCATCACCGGAGCAGCACCGTCGTCGCCAAGTCGCCTCTAGTTTCGCGAGAGAGGATTGGAAGAGGAAGAGGAAGCGGTGTATGATACGAATGAGACCTGCAGGGGCTAATTGCAAGATTTCACCACCTGCCATTAGGCTACGTGGACGCACTGGTTGACGTGGCAGCGGTCAACCCGAGTCAGCACAGTTTAGGACCTGTGATGAATCATTTAATAAACGATTAGGACCTGGATGTTCCATTTTAAAGAATTAGGACCAAATCCACTAGCGAGGAAAAGAATTAGGACCGCTCGTACAATTTCCTCTTTAAAGAAGCAAAGTGATTATGCAAGTAATGTAATGCATCATTTAACTTGATATGCATTCTCCCCATTATTATAAAAATTCTTTTTATTAATAAAGGATATATAAATATTAATTTTTTAATATTTGTAATAGAATATTGTATTATTTTATTTCCCTTTTATTTAGATTTTATTGAATTAATAATTCCTTTAAGAATTATCACTTAAATATCAAAAATGGTTATTAAATATTTGTTTAGTATTTTTATAAAATACTAAAATATTAATATATAATGAAAGTGATTTTTATTTATTTTTATCATCTTTCAATAATTTTGTAAAATTCCATAAGTAATATATAAATTACAAAATTCTTAATAAAATTTATATGTCTAAAATTTTATCTCTTAATTTATTTGGATAGTTTGGATTATTGTGAATCCAGAAAATATTTTATTTATATTTTTTGGACTTTTTTTTCTAGAATTTAATTAATTTTAGGGGCATTTTGGTCTTTTCCTATTTATTAAAACAGGCTCTGAATGGTTTGGGTTGGCCTTTTGAGTTTATTGGGCCCAGTAGGGTAGAGTCAAAACAATGCCCCGAAGGATTTTCGTCCCACCCAGCCCAACTCACTCGTTGTCTCCTTTCTCGAGCTCACCCCTCTCCTTCTCCTTCCCCGACCCTGTGGTCAGTGGTGTGGCCACCTGCAATTCCCGCCGTCACAGACCGCCCTGGCCGTCGCCGTGGTGCAGGAAGAGGTTGTCGACTCTGCTCTTCCCTCCTGTCCAACTGGATTTGGACATGGAGCTCTCCTGCGACAGATCGATGCCGTACCGAACCCTAGGGTTTGGGGTTGGCGTGGATCCTGGCGCCGCCGCTATTGTCGTGCGCCGTGGTGATGCTCCTCGCCTCCAAACGTGGATATGGTCACCACCGTGGCGCTGTATGGGTCCCAGCGCCCCCCTGGGGGTGCTCCCCGTGCCGCCATGGTCGTCGGCCCCTCTGCTTCCTCTTCTATTCTCCAGCGAGGACCTTTGGTAAGTGCTTCCTCTCCTCTCGTGCTCTCTGTGTTAGGCCCTCCCATGCTCAATGTTGGTAGTGGCCTCTCTGGTGATTGTCTGGTTCTAATTAGGGTTCTTGGTTCTGTTTAGGGTTCATACCCTGCTATTGATTAGATATTGATGAATTGGATCATGTGTTGATGATCTTTGAAACTGTTAAGTGGTGACTAGCTGTAGCTTACTGCTGATGATTCCATGGTTAAATTTCATATGATTCATATGATACAGTTGCTATGAAAACAATACTTGGTAAAGCTAGTGGTGTTGATAACTTACCACTGTCATTAATTGGTTAATGACAGTGAGTATGGTGTGAGGAATTCACTGTCTTAGTACTGTTGGCTCAAGAATTCATGTGTAGTTTGAGATCAAATGGATTCAAACAGTGAATATATACATAGGAATTTCCTTAATTATGATTCCTGTGATGACATGAAAATGATTTACAGTTGGTTGGTTGAATCTGTGAAGATTGAATGCTTAACCTGATTGATGTAGAACTGTTCTTGTGACACCATCTTTGTATGGCACACAAGATTAGATTCTATTTCATTGTTTGGGTTGGTTTAAGCTTGAGATGAGTTTGGCTTTAAAGATAAGTAGAAATTTTCCTTTCTTAAATCCCTAAGACCAATGATGTTGGTCTGAGGTTTAGGGATTAAGCTTTATCTTGTTGATTCATATGGATGGTTCTGGTAGTGGTACCAGCTACTGTTTCTTGAATCAAAGTTTGGAAAAAATGATGGAATTCTAAGGTGCTATAGGCTTGATTATTTGTGTAGATCCATAAGATTAAATTCTAAGGTGCTATTATTATCCTAGAGATGTGCCTATAAGTTTGGTCCCATAGGCTTGATTATTTGTGTAGATCCATAAGATTAAATTCTAAGGTGCTATTATTATCCTAGAGATGTGCCTATAAGTGAAATCTTAGCTATATTCATTCTTGAATTGAAATTGTTGGAATTATGCCCTAGAGGAAATAATAAAGATGTTATTATTATAATTATTGTTCATGATAATGTTTATATTCCATGCTAGAATTGTATTAAGCGAAAACTTTAATACTTGTGTGGTTTGTGAACAACACCGTGTCCCTAGTACGCCTCTATGGACTAGCTCATTGATTAATGATGGTTAAGGTTTCCTAACCATAGACATGTCAATTGATAATGAGATCATATCATTGGGAGAATGATATGATGGACAGACCCAAACTAAGCGAAGAAATTAGATCGTGTCATCGTGTTCGTCTTTGCGAAGCTTTTCTTATGTCAAATATTGTATTCCTTAGACCACGAGATAATACAACTCCCTGGTATCGGAAGAAAGCTTTGAGGTCATCAAACGTCATCCTATGAGAGGGTGATCATAAAGGTGTCTCTCAGGTGATCGGAAAGTATCTGTTGGATTGTATGTATCGAGATGGGATTTGTCCCTCCCAAGTTGGAGAGATATACTTCGGGCCCACTCGGTAATCGATATCAACACCGCTTGCAAGCATGTGGTTAAGGAGTTAATCACAAAGTGATATCGGATTACGGAACGAGTAAAGTACTGCCGTGAACGAGATTGAACTAGGTATGACGCATCGACGATCGAATCTCGGGCAAGTAAAATATCGCGAGACGAAGGAATATATATATGGGATTGATTGAATCTGGCATCATGGTTCATCCGATATGATCATCGATGAATGTGTGGAGTCAATATGGGTTTCGACCCACTTGTTGATTATTGATAGAAGATCATGTCTCATATTCTCGAACTCAGAGGTCACACACTTAACGTGTCTCGACGCTAGGATAGATTGGATAATTGGTTTATGAGGTTTTGTTCGGAGTCTTGGATGGGATCCGGGACATCACGAGAGGTTCTGAAGTGGTCCGGAGAATAAGATTCATATAAGGCAGTGTAGTTTTTGGAGTTCGGAATTGTTCCGGGTTAATCGGTATTGTACCGGAAGCTTCTAGAACCTTCCGGAAGGGGACCAACGTGGCCCCACCTTCCGGGAGGGGGCATGGGCCTATGAGGGAGTGCCCTGGACGCATTGGGCCAGGGGAACAAGGCCCCATAGGGCCCAGTCGGCCAAGAAAGGTTTAAACTCTAGATAGAGCTTCTAGAAGGGGGGGGTTTCCTTGCCCCCCACTCCTTATCCTTTGGGGCAGCCGGTTTGGTCTTGGGGGAGGGGCTAGGGCTGCGCCTCCCCTCTGTATAAAGAGGGGTGGGGGCGCACCAAACCCCACACCTTCCCCTCCAACCCTAGCCGCCTGCCGCCTCCTCTCTCCTCCCGATCGCTTGTGGGAAGCCTCACGCAAATTCTCCACCATATACACCACGCCGTGTTGTAGATCCAATCCGTCTCTCCACCATACTTGCTGGTCCGAGGAAGGAGGAGATGTCGAGGTTCGCACGCAGCATCTCACGGAGGCACCGCCACTTGTGGTGCTAGATCGGATCGGATCGCGAGGAGGAGAAGCGATAGACTACATCACCCACGTTCGATGAACGCTCATTGTGCGAATATTCAAGGGTATGAAGATCTAATCCAATATCTCTCGTTGTTTGCATATCCTAGATTAGATCTTGGCTTTCCCTCTGTTCGCATCCGTAGAAAATTTTGATTTACTATGCCGCGAAACCCTTTAGTGGTATCAGAGCTAGATCTATGCGTAGATGTGTTTCACGAGTAGAACGCAACATGGTTGTTGCGGGCGTTGATGTTTTCTGTTGCAAGCCTCTTGTTTGTGTTCTTCTTATGACGCGGGATAGTGAGATTGAAGCGGTCCAGGCCAACCTTACGCGACGTCGTCATGACCGGCCGCACTTGACGTGTGGCTTGTTCCACACATGCGGGCCGGTGGATGTCGGTTTCTCTCACTATAGTTGTCATGGGATTAACACCGGAGTTTGGCAACCATAATATCACCGTTGTGGCTTTCCGTAGGTAAGAATCGTTCTTAGCATCTACTCCCATAAGCCACGTAAAACATGCAACAACAAAGTAGAGGCGTCTAACTTGTTTTTGCAGGGAGTGTTTTCTGTGATATGGTATGGCCCAAGATGTGATGTGTATAATGTATGCGATGATCATGTTTTGTAATGTTTCACGACTTGCATGTCGATGAGTACACAACCGGCAGGAGCCATATGGTTGTCTTTATAATTGTGTATGACCTGTGTGTCAACTTCTTATACGCCATGTAATAGTTTTCACTTTATCGCTAAGTAGTTAGCAATAGTTGTAGTTGCTATTCGTGGTGGAGGCAATCATGGTGGAGTGATGGAGATCATGCCGGAACGCACAAGATGAAGATCATTGCGCGAAGATTGGCTATACCATGTCACATTAAAGTTATATTCATGTGATGTTTATCCTTTTATGTATATTATTATGCTTAGATCGCGACGGTAGCATTATAAGATGATTCCTCACTTAAAGATCAAGATAAAACTGTGTTCTCCCCATGTATGAACCGTTGCGAAAGATCGTCGTGTCCAGCATCACGTGATGATCGGGTGCTATAGACTCTACGTTCACATACAACGGGTGCAAGCCAGTTTTGCACACGCGGAAATACTTGGGTTTTACTTGACGAGCCTAGCATGTACAGACATGGCCTCGGAACACATGAACCGAAAGGTTAAGCATGAGTCATATGAATGATATGATCGACACTTTGTTGTCCACCATTGAAACCACATCTCTTCTCGTGAAGATCGGATTAGGTGTGGTGAATTTGGATCATGTTCACTAAACAACTTGAGGGATGTTGAATTTAGTGGGAGTTCATCTAGTAATTTGATTAAAAGTTGAACTAGTTATCATGAACATAGTCTAATTTGTACTTGCAAATACTGTAGATCACATGGCTAAGTCCAACTTCAACTTCAACGTTTTTGCTGAGAAGGAAAAGCTTAAAAACAATGGGTCTAACTTCACCAACTGGTTCCGCAATCTGAGAATCATTCTCTCTGGCGGTCAAAAGGACTATGTCCTTGGGAAAGCGTTAGGTGACCCCCAGAATCGCTTACCGATGAGAAAGCTTTCTATCAGCGCAAGAAGATGATTATGGTGTGATTAAGAGCACCATGTTGTTTGCTATGGAACCGAACTTCAAAACCGTTTTGAAGACTATCCCGGCCCTTTGAGATTCTCAAGAGCCGAAAACCATGTTTCGCACTCAGGCGCTCGAGAGATATGAGATCTCTGAGAATTTCTTTAACTGCAAGATGGAGGAAGGGAGTTCCGTTAGTGAGCACGCCATTAAGATGACGGGCTACACTCAACGCCTTGAGCAACTGGAATGCACGATTCCAAAGGAGCTCAAGATTGACAGGGTTCTGCAATCACTCCCTCCCAGCTACAAAAGTTTTGTAGTGACTCATAATCAAAATGGTTCCACTGATACGATCACCGAGCTCTTCGCAAAGCTGAAGGCCGCGAAAGTGGACATCAAAAAGGATAATCATGTGTTGATGGTCAACAAGCCCACCTTTAAGAAAGGTAAGGGAGCAAAGAAGCCCTTCAAGAAGGGCGGCAAGCGCCTTGCCCTGGCGAGAAGAAGCTCAAGTCTGGTCCTAAGCGGGACCTTTGAGTGCTTCTATTGCAAGGACAAGGGTCCTTTGAAGCGCAATCGTCAAGTACTTAGCGGACAAGAAGGTGGCACCATCAAAGGTATATTTGATATACATGTTATTGATGTTTTCCTTACTAGCCCTCATTGTAGTGCACGGTATTTGATACGGTTGGTTGCTAATATTTATAACTCGAAGCAGGAGCTATGGAATGAGCGGCTTGCGAGGGATGAGGTGACGATGCGCGTTGGCAACGGATCAAGAGTTGATGTGATGGCCGTCGGCACGCTCTCCTTAGTTTTACCTTCGGGATTAGTTTTAAACCTTAATAAGTGTTATTATGTGCCTGTGTTGAGCATGAACATTATTTCTGGATCGTGTTTATTACAAGACGGTTATTCATTTAAATCGGAGAATAATGGTTGTTCTATTTATATGAGTAACATCTTTTATGGTCATGCCCCTCTTGTGAATGGTTTATTTCTTCTAAATCTCGAAAGGGATGAAACGCACATCCATAACATTGAGGCTAAGAGATGCAAAGTAGATAGTGATAATACTACTTATTTGTGGCACTGTCGTCTAGGTCATATTGGTGTAAAGCGCATGAAGAAAATCCATTCTGATGGACTTTTGGAGTCTCTTGATTTTGAATCATTTGACACATGTGAACCATGCCTCATGGGCAAGATGATCAAAACCCCGTTCTCCGGTATGATGTTGCGAGCAACGGACTTGATGGAAATCATACATACCGATGTATGCGGACCGATGAGTGTTTCGACGCGCGGTGGATATCGCTATTTTCTCACTTTTACCGATGACTTAAGTAGATATGGGTATATCTATTTAATGAAACATAAATCTGAAACGTTTGAAAATTTCAAAGAATTTCAGAATGAAGTGGAGAACCATCGTAACAGAAAGATTAAGTTTCTACGATCCGATCGTGGGGGCAAATATTTGAGTTATGATTTTCTCACGCATCTTAAAGCAAGCGGAATTGTTTCGCAACTCACGCCACCCGGAACACCACAGCGCAATGGTGTGTCTGAACGCCGGAATCGAACCTTATTAGATATGGTCCGATCGATGATGTCTCTTACTGATTTGCCGTTATCATTTTGGGGTTATGCATTACAAACCGCTGCATTCACTTTAAATAGGGCTCCATCTAAATCCGTTGAGACGACACCGTATGAACTGTGGTTTGGTGCTAAACCTAAGTTGTAGTTTCTTAAAGTTTGGGGATGCGAAGCTTACGTCAAAAAGTTGATGCCGGACAAGCTCGAACCCAAAGCGGAGAAATGCGTCTTCATAGGATACCCTAAGGAAACTATTGGGTATACCTTCTATCACAGAACCGAAGGCAAAGTGTTTGTCGCAAAGAACGGTTCCTTTATTGAGAAGGAGTTTCTCTCGAAAGAAGTGAGTGGGAGGAAAGTAGAGCTAAACGAGGTTATTGAAACTTCTCTTGAGTTGGAGAGTAGCGCAGCACCTGAAATTGTTCCAGTGCCGCCTGCACCAACAATAGAGGAAGCTAATGACAAGGATCACGAAGCTTCGGACGATGCTGCTACTGAACGTCGCAGGTCGACAAGGTCGTGTGCCCCTCCTGAGTGGTACGGCAACCCTGTCTTGATTGTCTTGTTAGTAGAAGACAGTGAACCTACGAACTATGAGGAAGCGATGATGAGCCCAGACTCTGAGAAATGGCTAGAAGCCATGAAATCCGAATTAGGATCCATGAGCGAAAACCAAGTATGGACTTTGGTGGACCCTCCTAGCGACCGAAAGGCCGTTGAGTGCAAATGGATCTTCAAGAAGAAAACGGACGCGGATGGTAATGTTATCGTTTATAAAGCACGACTTGTTGCAAAAGGTTTTCGACAAGTTCAAGGTGTTGACTACGATGAGACTTTCTCTCCCGTAGCGATGTTTAAGTCCATTCGGATTTTATTACAATTGCTGCGTTTCATGATTATGAAATATGGCAGATGGATGTCAAGACTGCGTTCCTCAATGGCAACATTGATGAAGAGTTGTATATGATGCAACCCGAAGGTTTTGTCGATCCTAAGGATGCTGATAAAGTATGCAAACTTCAGCGTTCCATTTATGGACTGAAGCAAGCATCTCGGAGTTGGAACCTTCATTTTGATCAAGTGATCAAGAGCTTTGGATTTGTTCCAAATTGCTACGAAGCTTGTATCTACAAGAAAGTGAGTGGGAGATCGATGACGTTTCTGGTACTATATGTGGATGACATATTGATTATTGGAAATGACATCAACATGCTTAACGATGTGAAGAGTTATTTGAACAAGTGTTTTTCAATGAAAGACCTAGGTGAAGCTGCTTATATATTGGGCATCAAGATTTATAGAGATAGACAAAGACGCCTGATAGCTTTAAGCCAGAGTACATACCTAGACAAAGTTCTGAAAAGGTTCAAAATGGATAAGGCAAAGAAAGGTTCGGTGCCTATGTTGTCAGGTAAGATATTGAGCAAGGCTCAGTGTCCAACTACGGTAAATGACAGGGAAGCTATGAGCAAAGTGCCTTATGCCTCGGCCATAGGTTCGATCATGTATGCCATGATGTGTACTAGACCGGATGTGTCCAATGCTCTTAGTTTGACGAGCAGGTATCAAAGTGATCCAGGAGTGGAACACTGGACAGCCGTGAAGAACATCCTAAAGTACCTAAATAGGACTAAAGAAATGTTCTTAGTCTATGGGGGTGATGAACAACTCGTCGTAAAAGGTTACGTCGACGCTAGTTTCGACACCGACAAGGATGATTCTAAGTCTCAGACAGGATACGTGTATATTTTGAATGGAGGAGTGGTGGAGAAGCTGCAAGCAAAGCGTGATCGCGGGATCTACGATGAAAGCGGAATACATGGCTGCTGCGGAAGCGTCAAGTGAAGGAGTTTGGATCGAAACTTCATCATCGAGCTTGGAGTGGTTCCAAGTGCATTGGACCCATGGAGATATTGTGTGACAACACCGCGCCATATCACTCGCTAAGGAACCAAGATATCATTCAAAGACCAAGCATATCAACACAAGTTTCATATAATCCGAGATTATATAGCGGATGGAGATCGAAGATTAGCAAAGTACATACAGATCCGAATGTCGCAGATCCATTGACTAAACCTCTTCCACGTGTAAACATGATCAAGCACCTCAGTGCCATGGGTGTGAGATTGTTGCCAAATGTAAACTAGATTATTGACTCTAGTGCAAGTGGGAGACTGTTGGAATTATGCCCTAGAGGCAATAATAAAGATGTTATTATTATAATTCTTGTCCATGATAATGTTTATATTCCATGCTAGAATTGTATTAAGCGGAAACTTTAATACTTGTGTGGTTTGTGAACAACACCGTGTCCCTAGTACGCCTCTATGGACTAGCTCATTGATTAATGATGGTTAAGGTTTCCTAACCATATACATGAGTTGTCAATTGATAATGAGATCATATCATTGGGAGAATGATATGATGGACATACCCAAACTAAGCGAAGCAATTAGATCGTGTCATCGTGTTCGTCTTTGCGAAGCTTTTCTTATGTCAAATATTGTATTCCTTAGACCATGAGATAATACAACTCCCTGGTATCGGAAGAAAGCTTTGAGGTCATCAAACGTCATCCTATGAGAGGGTGATCATAAAGGTGTCTCTCAGGTGATCAGAAAGTATCTGTTGGGTTGTTGTATCGAGATGGGATTTGTCCCTCCCAAGTCGGAGAGATATACTTGGCCCACTGTAATCGATATCAACACCTTGCAAGCATGTGGTTAAGGAGTTAATCACAAAGTGATATCGGATTACGGAGAGTAAAGTACTTCGTGAACGAGATTGAACTAGGTATGGCTGATGCAACGATCGAATCTCGGGCAAGTAAAATATCGCGAGATGAAGGGAATATATATATGGGATTGATTGAATCCTGGCATCGTGGTTCATCCGATATGATCATCGATGAATGTGTGGAGTCAATATGGGTTTCGCACCCATTGATTATTGATAGAAGATCATGCGCATATTCTCGAACCGCGGTCACACACTTAACGTGTCTCGACGCTAGGATAGATTGGATAATTGGTTTATGAGTTTTGTTCGAGTCTCGGATGGGATCCGGATATCACGAGAGGTTCCGGAGTGGTCCGTAGAATAAGATTCATATAAGGCGGTCGCGGTTTTGGAGTTGAATTGTTCCGGGTTAATCGGTATTGTATGGAAGCTTCTAGAACCTTCCGGAAGGGGACCAACGTGGCCCCACCTTCCGGGAGGGGCATGGGCCTATGAGGGAGTGCCCTGGCGCATTGGGCCAGGGCACAAGGCCCCATAGGGCCCAGCCGCCAAGAGAGGTTTAAACTCTAGATAGAGCTTCTAGAAGGGGTTCCTTGCCCCCACCTTATCCTTTGGGGCGCGGTTTGGGCTTGGGGAGGGGCTAGGCTGCCCCCTCTATATAAAGAGGGGTGGGCGTGCAAACCCCACACCTTCCCCTCAACCCTAGCCGCCTGATGCCCTCCTCTCTCCTTCCGAGCTTGTGGCGAAGCCTGCAGAAATTCTCCACCATATACACCACGCCGTCGTGTTGTAGATCCAATCCGTCTCTCCACCATACTTGTTGGTCCGAGGAAGGAGGAGACGTCGAGGTGCTGCACGTGTGCATGTCACGGAGGCACCGCCATTTGTGGTGCTAGATCGGATCGGATCGCGAGGAGGAGAAGCGAGTACATCAACCACGCCACGTTAAACGAGCGTTCCATCTTGAATCTTCAAGGGTATGAAGATCTAATCCAATCTCTCTCGTTGTTTGCATCTCCTAGATTAGATCTTGGCTTTCCCTCTGTTCGCATCCGTAGAAAATTTTGATTTACTATGCCGCGAAACCCTTCAGAAATATAGCTTGATAGCTAAATCAATGATGTTGTTCTAAGATTTAGTTGGATCCTTATACTTTTCTGCTTGATTTTTTAGAGTTTAAAACCTCAGTGATGGATTCACCCCACTTGGGTCCTTTCTGAAAGTTTGAATAAGAGTCAGATCATGTATGCTTGTCTAATCTTAGACAGATAGATCATGTGATGGTCTATTTACTCACCACTGTCACTTGATGTTGTGGTTGCTAGTGGTTGATCTTGTGACAGCTTGATCTGGTGCTTCCCTGGGATTTCCAGCTCTTGGCTTGTCCTTGATCTAGCCCATCATCTCCTGATCCTGATGGCTTGACCTTGGTCTTGCTATCCACCTGATCTACCCCTCCTTATGTTACCATCTTGGTGATGTGATCCTGGGATTTGGTTGGTTTGATCTAGCTTGGCTTTGGCTTGGTTCAGCTGCTGGCTGCTGTGCTTGGTGTGTGAGAGCAATGGAATGGTGTGGGGATTGGTTTTCCCACGGTTGTGTTGACAGTTTTGTTTGGTTGTACTGCTGCTGTGGTGTTGACAACACACACCATGCAGTTTGGTGTGTGTGCTGCTTGTGTGCCTGCTGCACAGATGTGGATATGTTCAGAATTTTGAAAGTTACTTTCATCTGGTTACTTCTACTTGGCTGGTGAAACTCGCCACTCCTTGCTGTTATTTGACTTATGGCTTAAAATTATGAAACATACATTCTTTCATATTAGTGAAACTTGCCCCTTTTTATAAGATTACTCAATGATGAACCTTGATAAGTGCACTTCACTGACAAGTCTGAGAGTAATACTATTTTAACCTTAACTTTCTTTATTTTTGTTTGTGTTTGTTTTGCAGGTACCAGACTTGGGAATTCAAGATTTTAGTTTAGGTTTTCTTCTTTATTTGTAGAATAGTAATATGTAATATTCTTTATTCTTTTGTAATTTTAGTTCTACCCTTTTGTAATCTTTATTTTATTATTTTGTAATAAAGATTTTACTATTATCAATAAAGAAATATTATTCTTTATTTATTTATTATTGTAAAAATTGTGGATGATTTTCATAAGTTACATTTTTGTAACTTATTTATTGAATGAAAATATGAAATGGAGATTCTTATTCTTAATTACTTTCTTTATACAAAGTTTGAGTTATTATTGGTTAACTCTTAATTAAATCAAATACTCAAACATCATTCAAAAATCCTTTTGAATTATTATTCAAACACTCAAGTTTTAAATTCAAATTTCATTTCCCAAAACACATAAGTCCACAAAGATCATATCAAAGTCTATAACAATCATCCTTCAAGACTATACCTAATCTCAAAGTATGAAAGAAACTTTGATCACTTTAGGTTTTTATTTGGCGAAACATTTACCCACATTTTTACAGATGAATGCATGCAACATTTCAAATTCCTAAATCTACCCTTCGTTAGTTCCTAAATGTTGGGATGTTAAAGACTTCCGCCCTTAAATTAAACTTCATCCCAAACTTTGTTCAGATGTAATTAAATAGTTCTGGATAGGTTTTCCTTAAATCCTCTTCTTTCTACCAAGTGGATTCCCTTTCAGGGTGATGTTCCCACTGTACTTTGAAGTACTTAATTTCTATATTCCTTAACCTTTTCCAGTTTTCTTCCAAAATTTTATAGGGATTTTCAACATAGGTCAAGTCTGCTTGTAGTTCTATCTCCTAATGTGTGATTGAATCTTCCGAAACTTTCAAACATTTACGAAGTTGTGACACATGGAAAACATTATGCACTTGAGCTAATCTTGACGGTAACTCTAGAGAATAAGCTATAGTTCTGTTCTGACTCAATATCTTGAATGGTCTGATGTATCTTGGACTCAATTTTCCTTTAACTCTGAACCTTTTCACCCTTTTCATTGGACTTACTTTCAAGTATACCATGTCTCCCACTTCTGGATGCCAAGATCTTCGACTTTGATCAGCATAACTTTTCTGCCTACTCTGGGCTATCTTCAGTCTATCCCTGATCTTATCAATGATATCTTGTCTTTCCTTGATATAGTCTGGCGCAAATTCTTTGTTGCAACCAGGCTCATACCAACATATTTGTGATCTACACTTCCTTCCATACAGAACTTGGTATGGAGCTGCCTTCAGACTACTTTGATAGCTATTATTGTAGGAAAATTCGGCCAATGGTAGATGATCTTTCCATGTACCTCCAAAATCTAATGCACAAGATCTTAACATGTCTTCTAGTATTTGATTTGTTCTTTTTGTTTAACCTCTTGTCTCAGGATGATATGCTATGCTGAAATCTAACTTTGAACCAAGTGCTTCATGCAATTGCTTCCAAAATGCTGAAGTAAACACTGATCCCCTACCAGTTACGATCTTTTTGGGTACTCCATGCTTACTTACTATCTATTTGACGTAAACTTCTACTAACTTCTCGGCATTATCTTTCTGATTTACCAGAATAAAATGTGCACTCTTAGTGAGTCTGTCCACAATTACCCATATCATATCCTTTCGTTTAGGTGTCATGGGCAATCCTGTGATGAAGTCCATACCTATTTCTTCCCACTTCCATTCAGGAATTTCCAAAGGTTGTAATGGTCCTGCTGGACTTTGATGTTCAGCCTTCACCCTTTGGCAAGTATGGCATTCTGATACATACTTAGCAATGTCCCTTTTCATGTTATTCCACCAGAATAGTTCTTTCAAATCCATATACATCTTAGTACTTCCTGAATGTATAGAATATGATGTTTCATGTGCCTCTCTGAGTATGTATGACATCACGAATCTCAGTCACATCTAGAACACATAGACGGTCTTGAAACCATAAAGACCCATAATCTCCAAGGCGAAAAACTGATTTTTTCCCTTGAGATATTCTCCGAATTTCCTCAGCAATAAAAGGATCTTCTGCTTGATGTCTAAAAATTTCTTGCTTAAGATCACTGTCCTGCTCTACAACTACCTGCATAGTAGCTAATCCTCCAAGAACCTCTGTGTTGATGAATTGAAGCTCTAATCTTTCCAAGTCCATTTGTAACTCTTTTGGTAGCTCCCTATTGCTAGGCTGAATATCTGCACTCTTTCTGCTTAAAGCATCAGCTACAACATTTGCTTTCCCTGGAGTATAGTTGATTGTTAAATCACAATCTTTGATTAGTTATAACCAATGCTTCTGTCTCATATTCAACTCCTTTTGAGTGAAGAAATATTTGAGACTTTTATGGTCAGTGTATAACTCACATCTGGCTCCATAAAGAAAATGCCTCCATCCTTTTAGCGCAAAAACTACTGCTGCTAACTCTAAATCATGAGTTGGATAGTTGACTTCATGTGGTTTCAGTTGTCTTGAACCATAAGCAATCACTTTCTGATCTTGCATTAACATACAACCTAAACCTTCTTTAGATGCATCACAATATACTGTAAAGTCTTTCCCTGTTTCTGGAACTGCTAAAATTGGAGTTGTGGTTAACCTGGTCTTCAACTCCTGAAAACTTGCTCACACTTCTCATCCCAATTGAATGGTGTATTCTTTCTTAGCAATTTGATCATTGGTCTAGCTATTTTGGAGAAACCTTCAATGAATCTCCGGTTATAACCAGCCATTCCTAAGAAACCTCGAATTTGCTTCACATTGGTCGGTGCAGTCCACTCTAATACCGACTGAACTTTAGATGGATTAACAGCAATTCCATCCTTACTGATCACATGACCTAGGAATTCTATCTCATCTAGCCAAAATTCACACTTACTGAACTTAGCATAAAGTTCATGTTCTCTTAGTGTCTGCAATGCTATTCTCAAATGATCAGCCTGCTCTTCCTTATCCTTGGAATATATCATAATATCATTAATAAAAACCATGACGAACTTATCTAGATATGGCATGAAGATTCTGTTCATCAAATTCATGAATATTGCAGGTGCATTGGTCAAACCAAATGGTAATACCAGATACTCATGATGTCCATATCTTGAGACAAATGCTGTCTTTGGAACATCTTCCGGTTTGATTTTTATTTGATGGTATCCAGATCTAAAATCGATCTTTGAGAATACTCCAGCTCCTTTCACTTGATCAAACAAATCTTGGATCCTTGGTAAAGGATACTTATTCTTGATAGTAATGTTGTTCAGATTTCTATAATCTCCGCACATCCTTCTTCCACCACCTCTCTTATCCACAAAGATTACTGGTGTTCCCCATGGAGATACACTTTCCTCTAGCTAACTCATCAATTTGCTCTTTGAGTTCTTTTAACTCTTTGGTCCCCATCTTATATGGTGCTTGAGATATTGGTGTTGTACCAGGAATTAGGTCAATAGTGAACTCTATCTCCCGGTCTGGTGGCATTCCCGGTAGCTCTGCTGGAAAAACATCTTGAAATTCATTTACTATAGGAATATCTTCCAATTTGACCTCTTTCATTGAGTTCAATTGCAAATCCACCATAATATGAATGTGCTTATGTGCTTGGTAAACTATCCTTGCTCCACTTGGAGTTTTGATTGGGACAGTTTTCTCCTCACAATTTATCTGAGCTCCGTGTTACATCATCCAGTCCATCCCCAGTACTACTGCAATTCCCTTCAAAGGAATCACATAAAGGTCTGGGAAATATGTACAACCACAGATCGGGATAACCTGATCTTGTTTGATGTGGCGTACAATCACATTTCCCCTGCCGTAACTACGGTCATAGGGTTTTATAACGTTGCCCTTCTAATCCCGAATTTATCACATAATTCTTCAGAAATGAATGAAGTAGTTACACCAGTATCAAATAGAACTTTGCCGCGATTGATAAGGATATTGAGCGTACCTATCACTGCATGCTCTGAATTATCCACCTCCTCGAGAGTTGCACAGTTCAGCTTCCCGGTAGGTCTGTTCCTCTTACCATTGTTGTTCTTGCCATTATTTCCTCCTTTATTGGGCTGTCCATTTCCTCCACTGGCTTGCCTTCCATCTCGATCCGGCCAACCACCTCGTGGTTTGCTTGGACAATTGGGCTTGATGTGACCTCTCTGACCACAAGCGTGACATATAATTACTGGTTTCGGGCAATCCCTGCTCATATGCCCTGGGAGTTTACAATTGTGGCATATAATATTCTTTGCATTTGGATTTGCACCCCGATTGGAATTGTTGTTGTTATAGGGCTTATTCCTTGGTTTGAATTCCAGATTGGGTTTGGGCTTGCTTGCTTGCTTGTATCCTCTTGGTTTCCTTCTTAGCTCTCTTCCTTCTATCCTCTTGGACATTCTTGTATTCATATTCGAAGGTAATGGCTGCATCTAGCAACTGCTGATAAGTTTGCTTATTAGCCAACCTCAACTGCATCTTCACAAATGGGTTTAATCCACGCAGGAAACACTTCTTCCTCTTTTCCTCCATGTTAACCTCTTCCTCAGCATAACGAGATAGTTGACTAAACTCCCGGATATACTTCATAACACTAGTATATCCTTGCTCCAGCTCTTCAAATTCTCTTTGCTTTAGTTCCATAACACTCTCCGGAACATGATATTCACGGAATCTCTGTTTAAACTCTTCCCACGTATACTCCCTTCCTGGTTGCTGCATGGCCAACTGATTTTCCCACCAAGATGCTACAGGTCCTGTCAGAAGATGGGTTGCATACCTCAATTTCTCCTCCTCATTGCAACCTATAGTCTTCAGCTTTCTTTTTGTATCTGCTAGCCAATCTTCTGCATCCCAGGTGCAGATGCAAAAGGTAACGGCCTTGCATTCTGGAAGTCAGGTAGACTCACTCCTCCACCTTCAGGTGCCCTCTGATTTTCTCGTCCCAGCAATTCCTCCATGAACTTGTTCTGGGTCTCTTGCATCATTTGCATGCACTGCATAAAGTTCTACTCCATTAATGGCCTCATTGGTGGTGGTGGAAATGCTCCCTGATTTGCTGCATCTGCATCGGCCTTCTCCTTGGCCTCTCGCTCCACCCGCTGCTGCTCAGTTTCGATTTCTACACCCGTATCCATAACCCTCTAGTCCTGCAACATAAAGCGAATACTCATAATTACATCATGCACATGTGTTCCGAGCTCGACTTTACGCACAAAACTAGTCACACAATGAAGAGCCAAAGAAAATCCAAATATGCATTTCACATATTATACATAATATCATAATAATACAAAGTCATTACAACATATACCATATAGGTATAATCACAAAACTACCTTATTCATCTAACTATCTTATTTCTTGGAGTACAATACACGGTACTTGATACCCCTACATAGTTGCCTACTTCTAGTAGTAACTACACTCATCATACATGCCTGATGTCCAACCGTGATGACGTGTTGTTCGTCGCATAGTTTGTGGAACAAATGGCCTTCCAGAAGGAACATACACAGTATCTGAAGTGTCAGGACTTGAGTCATTACTCAACCTGAGTGCATTGATTCCTTCCAGCTCAGCTGAAAAGTCTTCAGAAACATATTCAACATTATCTCCCACTTGCATCTCCTGAGCTTCATTACTTGAGTTGTCAACAGGATACGCAGATCCTGCTGCTTCCCAGGTGCTCCTTTGGGCAAGATAATTAAACACAGGATAATGTATATTCCCTGGGTTTTGAGAACATGTTGATGATTCAAACACTCTCTCCTCAGGATCTTCTTCTTCGTCCTGTGTATCTACCGACATGGCATTTCTACTACTGTTACTAGGGTTAATTCTTGCACCCATCCAACTAGATTGTCCAACATTTCTATCAGAACCATCTGTGGACATCTGGTGTTCCTGAGATCCTTCATATGATCCCCTTCTCCAACCATCAGAATTCTCAATAGGAAGTTCTAAGTCAGAACCATCCTCTGAACCCTGTGGTACTGCATACCTCATATCCATAGTAGGATCGTGTATAGGTTCAGGTCTTGGTGAATAAGGATATGGTATAAAAGATTCAGGATCTATAGGTACATCCTTAAATATAGGTGTTGCACTACTACATGCTTCCTTATCTAACTGGAATGCTAGCTGCTTCCTCCTTTCCGGATCAGTTAGATCCTCTAACATGTCATTTTTATCTTCGACAGTCACTTGATGGGTCTTATAAAAAGACGCAACGAGTGTTCGGTATCTACCATAAACTTGGAAGCTAACTTAGGATGCTTCTTAACCAAAGTAAGATGATCAGGTATAGGATCTGAGTCTATAGAATCATGAGGTATCATAGAAAATGTGCTACCATCTAACTCCTTGGCTTTATGCTCCCGGATATTAGCTATCGCCTCCACAACAGCAACATGATATGCTGCTAAGTGACTCCTACCTTCACCTATAGGTAGATCGTGATACAATCCAAGCTCCTCTGGAAGTTGGATACTCACACGATACTTGGATAACATCCGGCCATCAACGTAAGTTATAGTATTCACTGGAATTCTAGTTGGATAACTAAAGATCTTTAAAAGTTGACGAAGTTGGTCTGTGAATGATCCTTCATAATCATCAAGAGTCTCCTCTTTTCTTACCAAAGTCTGTTTTGGAAACTTTGGTGCCATAACTCTGTATATCAGAAAAACAGTTTTGATTAGTAACCAATAATATATTGCATAATAACAAAGAATTATCGCACTAAAATATATAACAAAATATTATCATCTGAATACCCATTTATTACTTTTAGAGAATTCTTTATCGTTGCTACACTCTCCTATAGGTAATACCCTTACTAGGTTTCCAACCTAAGGTCAAAGCAATTTTCTCTGATACCAACTGCGGTGACCCAGCATACCACTGCATGTGTAGTACACTATAGTCGTTGACATGACATCCACAGAACACCGTTCTGTAAATATCACATCCCTCAGAGTGGTACAACATAATCATTGCAGGTCCATATTACAAACATACACACGTTATTATTATTACAATACCGGAAGTTCAAGACTTCCAAAAGATTCAACTTACAAACCAAAATATAAGTGTTTCAGCGGAAATTTCAAATTTAAAACTTAAACTCCAATTGAGCTCAGCAACTTATTGCTATATATTGTTCATGATGCTCGGCTCAAGTGGTTACTAGAACTATAGTAATTAATCGGACTCCTGGAACTCTCCTTCGTAGACGATGTCGTAGTCCTCCCATTCTACGGCTCCATACAAGTTGGGCTCTTCATAGAAGACCTCCTCTTAAATCTCATATGCGTACATTGGAGTACCTTCGGGATTCTCAGAGTCTAAGCAAGGATTCAAAGGAAAGGATGAGTAACAGCGTTACTCAGCAAATTCATTATATGCAAGGTAGGAAGTTTGATGCTCTATCTACCACCTCAGACTATCAGTCGTTGGTACTATGCAATTTTTGTAAATCTTTCTTCAAGGTTGATTTTATTAAGAAAATCTATGACCATCAGCCTTCACAGGTTGACCAGAACTTTCATGGAGTTCCTTTCACGCCGTTCAGTAGATCCTTCCCTAACAGGAGTAACAAGTTACAATTCTCACACTGCAGAGGTGCGTTACTTTTCCCATGAGAGATCAACTCCTTGTTGCACAAGGCGTACTTTCCGTCGCAATTCCATGATGTGGGGCCCAGAGTTGGTCCAAGCCAATCACGCCCTCTCCGACCTCATATGTCTGCATGATCCTTGGCTAGCTCACCTTCGTTAAGCCCCTTTCTAAAGCTAAAACCCTGATGAGTTTCCCGAAGACTCTATGACCTAGTGATGCCCGGATTAGTACCATTTACATGGACTATCTCCTTAAACACCATTCATAGATAATCTAGACACCAAAAGTGTGGTGCGTAAGGGTTCCCACCCATATGTTGGATCCATACAAGGAATCACAACGTCACGTTAAGGTCGTCTTGCGTCCATACAAGAGGAAAATGATACAGCTGACTTCTCCGTCCCATTCCAAATCTCATGGTTAACGCGTAATATACGGCACTAGAATCACTGATGTCATGGGTTATTAATTCCTAATTGTTCATTATTAGTGCAATTAGAACCCTAAGTTTTATTGCTCCATCATATCATCACTTAGGATGATATCTAAGATTTAGTATCTTAAGAAAATATTGTTTTCTTTTTTCTATAGTGTAGATGATAACACACAATTTGCAAATACTTTGATAAAGACTCTTCAAAGGACATGAGCAAGTGATGAACTTGCCTTGATATGGCAAGGTAGTGAAGTCTGATGCTTGCACTGGACCTTGAGCTTCTATGTCTACAAAAACATCATTATTGCCCGGTAAGGACAATATTTAAAGAAGCAAAATGATTATGCAAGTAACGTAATGCATCATTTAACTTGATATGCATTCTACCCATTATTATAAAAATTCTTTTTTAGTAATAAAGGATTTATAAATATTAATTTTTTAATATTTATAATTGAATATTGTTTTCTTTTCTTTTATTTCCCTTTTATTTGGATTTTATTGAATTAATAATTCCTTTAAGAATTATCACTTAAATATAAAAAATGGTTATTAAATATATTTTTTAGTATTTTTCTAAAATACTACAATATTAATATATAATGAAAGAGATTTTTATTTATTTTTATCATCTTTCAATAATTTTATAAAATTCCATAAGGAATATATAAATTACAAAATTCTTAATAAAATTTATATGTCTAAAATTTTATCTCTTAATTTATTTGGATAGTTTGGATTATTGTGAATCCAAAAATAATTATTTATAATTTTTGGACTTTTATTTTATTTTCTAGAATATAATTAAGTTTAGGGGCATTTTGGTCTTTTCCTATTTATTAAAACAGGGTCTGAATGGTTTGGGCTGGCCTTTTGGGTTTATTGGGCCCTTGTGGCCCAGTACGGCAAGGTCAAAACAATACCCCAAAGGGTTTTTGGCCCACCCAGCCCAACTCACTCGTTGTCTCCTCTCTCGAGCTCACCCCTCTCCTTCTCCTTCCCCGACCCCGTGGTCAGTGGTGTCGCCGCCGGCGATTCTCGCCATCGTGGACCGTTCTGGCCGTCCCCGTGGTGCAGGAAGAGGTTGTCGACTCCGCTCTTCCCTCCTGTCCAACTGGATTTGGACATGGAGCTCTCCTGCGACAGATCGATGTCGTCCTGAACCCTAGGGTTTGGGGTTGGCATGGATCCTGGCGCCACCGCTGCTGTCATGCGCCGTGGTGATGCTCCTCGCCTCCAAACGTGGCTATGGTCACCGCCGTGGCGCTGTATGGGTCGCAGTGCCTCCTGGGGGTGCTCCCCGTGCCGCCATGGTAGTCGACCCCTTTGCTTCCTCTTCTATTCTCCAGCGAGGACCTTTGGTAAGTTCTTCCTCTCCTCTCGTGCTCTCTGTGTTAGGCCCTCCCATGCTCAATGTTGGTAGTGGCCTCTCTGGTGATTGTCTGGTTCTGATTAGGGTTCTTGGTTCTATTTAGGGTTCATACCCTGCTGTTGATTAGATACTGATGAATTGGATCATGTGTTGATGATCTTTGAAATTGTTAAGTGGTGACTAGCTATAGCTTACTGCTGATGATTCCATGGTTAAATTTCATATGATTCATATGATACAGTTGCTCTGAAAACAATACTTGGTAAAGCTAGTGGTGTTGATAACTTACCACTGTCATTAATTGGTTAATGACAGTGAGTATGGTGTGAGGAAGTCACTGTCTTAGTACTGTTGGCTCAAGAATTCATGTGTAGTTTGAGATCAAATGGTTTCAAATAGTGAAGATATACATAGGAATTTCCTTAATTATGATTCCTGTGATGACATGAAAATGATTTACAGTTGGTTGGTTGAATCTGTGAAGATCGAATGCTTAACCTAATTAATGTAGAACTGTTCTTGTGACACCATCTTTGTATGGCACACAAGATTAGATTCTATTTCATTGTTTGGGTTGGTTTAAGCTTGAGATGAGTTTGGCTTTAAAGATAAGTAGAATTTTTCCTTTCTTAAATCCCTAAGACCAATGATGTTGGTCTGAGGTTTAGGATTAAGCTTTATCTAGTTGATTCATATGGATGGTTCTGGTAGTGGTACCAGCTACTGTTTCTTGAATCAAAGTTCGGAAAAAAATGATAGTAGGCTTGATTATTTGTGTAGATCCATAAGATTAAATTCTAAGGTGCTACTCTTATCCTAGAGATGTGCCTAGAAGTTAAATCTTAGATATATTCATTCTTGAATTGAAATATAGCTTGATAGCTAAATCAATGATGTTGTTCTGAGATTTAGTTGGATCCTTATACTTTTCTGCTTGCTTTTTTAGAGTTTAAAACCTTAGTGATGGATTCACCCCACTTGGGTGCCTTTTGAGAGTTTGAATAAGAGTCAGAACATGTATGCTTGTCTAATCTTAGACAGATAGATCATGTGATGGTCTATTTACTCACCAATGTCACTTGATGTTGTGGTTGCTAGTGATTGACCCTATGACAGCTTGATCTGGTGCTTCCCTGGGATTTCTAGCTCCTGTCTTGTCCTTGATCTAGCCCATCATCTCCTGATCCTGATGGCTTGACCTTGGTCTTGCTATCTACCTGATCTACCCCCTCCTTATGTTACCATCTAGGTGATGTGATCCTGGGATTTGGTTGGTTTGATCTAGCTTGGCTTTGGCTTGGTTCAGCTGCTGGCTGCTGTGCTTGGTGTGTGAGAGCAATGGAATGGTGTGGGGATTGGTTTTCCCATGGCTGTGTTGACAGTTTTGTTTGGTTGTGCTGCTGCTGTGGTGTTGACAACACACACACCATGCAGTTTGGTGTGTGTGTTGCTTGTGTGCCTGCTGCATAGATGTGGATATGTTCAGAATTTTGAAAGTTACTTTCATCTGGTTACTTCTACTTGGCTGGTGAAACTTGCCCCTCCATGCTGTTATTTAACTTATGGCTTAAAATTATGAAAGATACATTCTTTCATATTGGTGAAACTTGCCCCTTTTTATAAGATTACTCAATGATGAACCTTGATTAGTGCACTTCACTCACAAGTCTGAGAGTAATACTATTTTAACCGTAACTTTCTTTATTTTTGTTTGTGTTTGTTTTGCAGGTACCAGGCTTGGAAATTCAAGAATTTAGTTTAGGATTTCTTCTTTATTTGTAGAATAGTATTATGTAATATTCTTTATTCTTTTGTAATTTTAGTTCTACCCTTTTGTAATCTTTATTTTATTATTTTGTAATAAAGATTATACTATTATCAATAAAGAAATATTATTCTTTATTTATTTATTATTGTAAAAATTGTGGATGATTTTCATAAGTTACATTTTTGTAACTTATTTATTGAATGAAAATATGAAATGGATATTCTTATTCTTAATTACTTTCTTTATACAAAGTTTGAGTTATTATTGGTTAACTCTTAATTAAATCAAATACTCAAACATCATTCAAAAATCCTTTTGAATTATTATTCAAACACTCAAGTTTTAAATTCAAATTTCATTTCCCAAAACACATAAGTCCACAAAGATCATATCAAAGTCTATAACAATCATCCTTCAAGACTATACCTAATCTCAAAGTATGAAAGAAACTTTGATCACTTTAGGTTTTTATTTGGCGAAAAGTTTACCCACATTTTTACAGATAAATGCATGCAACATTTTAAATTCCTAAATCTACCCTTCGTTAGTTCCTAAATGCTAGGATGTTACACCCGCTATCGTCGGTAATAGCAAGCTAAGGGAAGAAGTGGTGCTAAGAGCAAATACATAGGTGGGACGTGACCCCAAACCATGGACTTATGAGATGTTGATGTAATCGTGAAATTAGAATCACCGCTCCTAATCCAGCATCGTAGGTTCTCCTAGCCCAGTGCATCATGCATCATCATGTTGGATCCATGCCCGACCAAGTAATGACGCAGACTATCACACCTGCCAGGTGGACTGCCTCACCACCATAGTCAACCACAAATTTTGCGTGGCTATAACTTTAGGTACGATGGGGAGGAATATGCAATGGGGGGCTAGACATCATCTAGGTTTTGCGACCCGAATAGTCCTACACGAGGCATGACGTGTTCCGTTCATCCCATTTGATGCTCTGATGCATTCTCATCTTCTTTAAATTAGAAGAGTAGGTAAAATAATAGAAGCGCTTACATGCAACCATCATATATACAGTTACTGAGAGGTACTCCCTTCTTAGAAATATAAGAAATTTTAGCTTTATAAAACGAATGTATCTAGATACTTTTTAGTGTATAGATTCAGGAAGTTTCTAGTGATGACAAGTACTACATCCGTTCCTAAGACCAGGGCCGGCCCTTGGGGGGACCGTCGAGGCAGCCGCCCCGGGCCTAAAAAAATTAGGGGTCCAAAAAATTATAAGCCTAGTATGCATATAAAAAGATTATTTATTGGGCTTGTGGGCAACACTCAGACTCTCATTGGCTAGTCCCACACATTGATCGATTCATCGATCGTCCCGTTCGCTTCCCGAGTCACGCGCGGGCATTTTCGAGTATGATTTCGCTAAAGAAAATCGGTAGTGGGTTGGGCCTGTTTAGAGCATGTAGCTTTGGGTGTTGTTAGACTATCGATCCCCGCATTCACTAAAAAGGTATCGACATACTCCCTGTGTTCGTAAATAAGTGTACTTCTAGTTTTGTCCTAAGTCAAAGTTAGTAAAGTTTAACCAACTTTATAACAAAATGTAACAACATTTATAACAATAAATTGGTACCAATAGAAATGTTTTCAAATTTAGTTTCAAAATATATTAATTTGATGTAATATATGTTGCTATATTTATCTATAAAATTGGTCAAATTTGATAAAGTTTGACTTAGTTAAAAGCTAGAAGTATATTTATTTACGGACGCAGGGAGTAATGATCAGAGACATACGAGACGGGTTCTTTTCAATATATCAACACATGTCTCTTTCCTTTATTCTTTTTATTTTTCTTACATAAGTTACATTGCATATTTTCTTTCTGTTTCATTCCCTTTCATCATTTTTCCTGTTTTTTTCTTTGGTATATTTCTTTCACGCCTTTTCCTTTCATTTTTTTTACTTTTTATCATGTTTAAATTGGATATATATATTTTTATGACCTTGTTCCTCATGTCTCTTACGATTTTTCTTCCATACTAAAATTTTGTTTCAACAGTAATCGTGATTGTTTTCTCATGTTTTTAACCTTTTTCCCGTTTAAGTTCCATTGTAATTTTCTGACTTTGCTTTTAGAAATGTTCGGAGGAATTTTTAAGGTATCATGTAAACATTTTTATTTCTATATGAATATTATAGTTGGAGTATATGTATTAATATTAATTTTTCATCATCTCATATATGCAAAAAAAATATAATAAGGGGGCCCAAAATTTTAGTTTCTCCCTGGTCCCCCGAAATCTCAGGACCGGCCCTGACTACGACTTTCTAGGAGTTAAAAGTCTTACATTTAGGAACAAGGGTAATAATAGTTTGTAATACTCTAGCATCAAACGCATGTAGTCCCTCCATTCACAATTACCTCGAGTTCTGGGTTTAGTCAAAGTCAAACTTTGCAAAGTTTGATCAACAATATAAGAAAAAAAATCAACATCCATGATTCCCAACGCATATAATATGAAATTGTAGTTTATGACAATTCTAATTAAAATATTTTTTTACATTTTTAACATTGATGTTTTTTCCTAAATGTATAGTCAAAGTTTACAAATTTTAACTTTGACTAAACCAAGGATGCAAAGTACTTGTGAATGGAGGGAGTACTGAAACGCAGCGGCTTGGTTCCATGGTAGTACACACCAGCCATATCTATTCCAGATCATAATTAAATGATGTTGAAATTAATACTACTATTGCTGCGTCAGAGCAAAACTAAAACTGTACAGAATATTGTTTGCATAGATCTCACAGATCTATATTTTGAGTAAAATAATCTTGTCCTATAATATATCATACCAGTCAAAATGTGTCCCCCACTTAAATAATAATTCAATCAAATTATGTTCCAAAAATATAATATAACTTATATATCATGCTAATTAAAATATGTAGTTGGGCGGCCACCATGAAATGGACCCAAATGCATGTGAATACTTTGGGAATCTAATCAAGTATAGTTGCTTCTACACTCATCCGAAAGGCATAAACTAGTATCTCACGTTATCAGCTAACAACGCACATATGGTTTAAAATTACATAAGGGTTATGCTTTACTCCAAACGTCATTGACTAGTATAATTTGTATCTGAATTTGGGTTTTTCATATGAAAGGGAGTTTATAAGTTTTTTTCTTGAACAGTTTTTGCATGGGCCGATTTGGCACGTTCCTTTGGGACGACATATGAACTTCGCAAATATCGGAGTAACAGATATTAGTGTGGCGTGTTTAAAAATATATGAGAGTCTTGCTACGCGTTGACTCGGGTTGACCTGTCATAGAAGTCACATGTTTTTAGGTGAATCGCCTAGTGTATTAGTGTGGCAGGTACTAAGTCTCGCTTAATTTTTGCTCCTTGTTTGGACCATGGTATTTGATTAGGGGTAGAATAGTTGAGGAACTGTGTGAGAGTTGAAGCATGGTCTTCATGGGATAATCTAGTGCCATGCCACTTGCGCTAAAGCTGGTTTGGCATGCACTAACCTTTCTTGGCCAAAGTTTGTTTTGTATATTATTCCAAGGTGTAACCATCGATCGAAGCTTAAGATAATCAATACATCATCTATCATCGATCATAGCCAACTGCCTCAATTATTCATCTCGAGCCAAAACTAAGTATTTGACTTGATTAGGAGTATTTGATAACATGATCGAATTTATATAGGAAAATAAATAAAACTTATTTTTTGTGAGGGGTAAACAAAATCATTTGTTGTTTCCAACATGCATCTGAGCAACATCTTCTCGTGTTTTGGGTGATGGTGGTACATCTTAGTATTTTACCATTAGCATGTTCATTTTTGCTCTTTGCATAAGTATATCTAAAATATCTCTTGTTAAACTAGAAGTTGTTCAATGGTGGGCGAGATGCCCTTTTCCATGACCAAGTTTTAAATTAAGAATATATGGTATTTTTTTGGTTTAAAAAATGAAAGGTATACTTTTGCTTCCCATCTACCGTCTATATAACGTTTCCAACGTTAAGAGGGGTTATAAAATTGTCCTTGAAAAAGAAATGCCCATATAAAATGCTCTTTTGTAAAGGACACCTGAAAGTCTTATTCGTGATGCTTGGTTTTCATGAGGACTACAATGACAAATGAAATCCAAATGTTGCTCTGATCCGTAGGCTTGAGTTGGATTAAAATACACTATCAAGTACTTTCAGCTTGTTTTAGTGTTGCATTGGCCACATGCTCAATTCCCCTACAATGCTTCTAGAAGCTATTCTATAAATTAATGTGTTCTAACTTGTTTCACCGGTGAATAAAAGGTAGATGGACTTAAATAAGAAAACTCTTTTGATTCGCAGGTGGGTGGTAAATTAAAATACACTATATTTTATAACAACTTATTTCTGCATTGCATCAGTAACATGCTCAATCTTATTGTGCTTGTAGAAGTTATTTATAAATTATATATGCATTTTTTTATTTGTTTCCATTGGCACATAAAAGATAAATGAATTGCAGCAAACTATAACCAACAACACCGATATTAAACACAATAATTTGTCGCAAACGAGGGCGGTAAGAGCTTTCGTATGTAACTACATAATTATTTAAACTATTCTACATTAGTTCTGTAAACATGTTGCTTCACCTATCCGTGAAGTGCATGTTCATCTTAGCTAAAGAAGCAAGCTCACGAGTTAGCACTTATGCTAAAGTTATTCTGTGCATCCACCTATGCTGAGCTTTATGCCTAATTTAGTTTTTAATCATTTTTTAATTTTTTAATGCATATCATGTCCTAAAAAATAATTGAATCCTCTTTTACCTTCACAACTCATGAAGTAAATATTTAGGAATATCAACATGGGGATGATTTCACATATTTTTTTATTGAAGTGTTTTCATGATAGTACTACCTCTGTTTGGGATTATTAGTCTTAAGGGCCAAGTCACTAGTACCAAGACATTCCATAACTCTCTTTCATGCACCAATAGTTTTACATGCATGAGAGAAGTGAGAGAAAAAGAAGAACATGCATTAGACAAGAGAGACTAATAAATGAGATAGCCCTTATAATCACAAACAATATAAAAAATCTCTTAGAACTAATAATCCAGAACAGAGGTAGTATATTGTAAAAAAAATGAAATACTTAAAAAATGTTAGTAAATATATTTAATTATAAAATTCAATAGTTGCATACAATGATAATTGGTTCATCTTTCAAACATAGTTATCTATAAAAAGAGGGTGACAATTTGAATAGAAACAACATATATGCCCCTTTTCATTAGAATTGTACTAGTAACCCTACACGTGCAAAATAGGTTTGAGCATCAAAATATGAACATTAAAATTAGTAATTTTTTCAATGAAAATATCGTTGCCTATTTGAACACATTTTTCATACATTGAATTTTGAGGATTAAGAGCTATAAGATACATGGATTCGTGCAACACCTTAAAGAAATAATGTGGTATATTAATCTCGAAATTTTGAAGCACAAAGAAACTTATAGGTCCGACATATAATTTATTATTCAATGATTTTTTTCCGGATAATACGCATGTTACCAGAGGAACTACATGGACATTTTTAATTAAAAAATAACATATGGAAACAAATTATGTTCAAAAAGTGGTTTTCATGTATACAAAATGAAATGTAAGACTAATTAAAATGCATTTATAATTTATTAAGAACCTATAAGTATAGGAGATATTAGAGAAGGTCCAATATTTTTCTATAACTATTAGATGGATAATTATGAAATTGTATAAAAAAAATTGCACGTACGAGATCTAATGTGTCTCGATCTATGATTAGCAAGTAAATTAATATAGAAAATATTAAACACACTAAAAATACTTGATTGCGTGCAATAAATAAATATATATTTTGAAGAATAAATGGATCTATAAATTCATAACTAGGTCAAAATATATCGTTGCATGCCAACAAAGGACAGCGTCGGATAATATAGTTTCACGATGGGAAACCATAGACAATATTATCACATAAAAATAAAAATGCACGAACAAATATTCATATTTGTACAAAGTGAAATAAAAGATTGATTTAAATTTATTAAGTATAATTTTACGCCTATAAGTATTGAGTGACTAAGGAAGGTCTCTTTTTCTCATAATTATTAGATTGGATTATGAGATTAATTAAGGGTTTGGACTATTTTGATCCAAGTTGTCAATCCTAACTTTTCTTTTACATTCTTATAGATAATTTGGAAAATAAAATAATTTTAAAAATTCCAAGCAGACCAGCAATACCTTTGCATGCTTATAAAATAAAGAGAACTATGAAATCCCAATCAGACTAAAAAAAATATTGATATGTGTAGACAAAGGATAAAGATGGATCATTAAAAAACTCTCCCTCGCCTATCTCCAATTTCTCACAACTCGGATGACCAAACCACAAAATTGATCTAAGAAAAATTTAAACAAGTTCCCAGTCACACCGCATATTTCGAAATCAGCACCACCTAGATTAAACAATCACCCCTAGACCAAACAAAATAGAAAAACAATTAAACAATGAGCCCCACCATCATTTCCCTCCTCTTTAATTAACCCATTCACCAACCCAAAACAAACCAAAAAAATATATATACAAAAGGAGGTCGTAATTTTTAAAAAATTCCAACCATTTGCAATAAATATTTCCTTTGTTTAGATTATCAAATTCATTATCGGTTATTAAAACCAAATTCCATCTCTTTTTATTTCCTCTCTGCATTTCTTCTTTCCCATCTCTTGCTGCGTTTGTTTCCTTCTTCCCTCTCCACCCCCCCTGTCCCTCTCTGCGCTTGAATTCCTCGCCGGCCGGGTCGCCGGAGAACCGCGCCGGTTGGGTTGCTCCTGGGAGTGGGAACGCGTCGGAGTCCGGGTTCTGGGCTTGAGTTCAAGTTTGAACGTTGGAGTTGGAGCCTTTGATTCGAATTTCAATCGGCTGCTGCTGCTGCTGCTTGATCGTGCTCGCGCGGTGCGGTGTGGTGTGGATGAGCGGCGTGGTCTCGGCTGATGGTCGCGTCCCGGCGAGGAGTGAGGTAGAGTTTGGCATGGAGAAAGCGACGGAGACCGCGGCGACGGCCTCGCCACCGGCTGCGGCCGCGCAGCCGACGCCAGAGACCACGACGGAGGCAGCGCGGCCGGCTCCTCTTCCTGCGACGGCGGTCGTGACGGTGGCGACGGCTGGGAGAGGGGAGGGGAAGCGGAAGAGGGGGAGGCCGAGGAAGTACGGGGCGGACGGGGGCCCGGTGCGGCCGCTGAAGGCGACGCCGATCTCGGCGTCGGTGCCGGACGACTCCGGCGGGGGGCAGTACACGCCCGCGGCCTCGGTCGGGGCCGTCATGAAGCGGGGCAGGGGCGCGGGCCGCCCCGTGGGGTTCGTCAGCCGGGCGGCGCCGATGGTGGCCGTGACGGCCGTGACGCCGACCGCCGCGGCGGTCGTCTCTACGGCGCCACCCTCCGCCGCGGTGGTCGTCTCTACGCCGCCGCCCTCCGCCACCACCACCGCCGCCGCCGTCGCCCAGAAGCAGCAGCTCGGACCGCAGCCAGGTACCGGACCCCTCGCTTCCTCAGGTACTTCCACGTCTCTGACAGAGCTGTTTTCCTAATATTTGTGAGGAAATTTCCTGGTAATTTCGTGTGATCTTCGTCTCAAATCGGAGTTCAAGGCCGTAGCATCTTCCTATGATTATTTTAATTTGGAGATGGCCTGCCTGGCTTAGTTGGGTGGTGCGTCATGTGGCCATGAGAGAGACAAGCCAGGAAGAGACAGAGAGACAGGGACTATCTAGTGAGTCTAGGTAGGTCAAGGTGAACTGACCTTTCAGAAGTTATGTTTGCTCCTAAACCAAACACTTGCCTAACTTGGTCAGTCTTATCTGCGTCATGGAAAACATCAAAACCAAAACCACGGGAAAACATCAAAACCGCTGTTTAGATGTCACACAGAAAAAAATGTAGACACAATGTGAGGTATGCGTGTTTTCCTCCAAAAATTCCTATATGGGTCATTTCCTAGGAATTTGAAGGAATGTAGGATAACAATTCCTTTGTTTCAGACAACAGCAAATGAGTTTTTCCTTTAGGAATCCTATCCTCCAAAATTCCTAAGTTTTTTCCTTTGTTCCAGACAGGCCTAAATCTGGTGTTATGTACTTTGATTTGGAGGCATGTCTATTTAGTTACAGTTGTAAAATTAACTAGACAATGTAGTTGCTTTCGGTGCAATCTTAGTGTTTCCCAATTAGGCGAAACATGACACTGATCACAACACAGTATATATCCGGATATTGTATTTGGATAGCTCCATAATTTTAGGGCTTGTTTGGCTCGCAAGATTCTAAAAACATGGGAATAGGAAAAACACATAAATATGACAGGAAAGCATGTGGAAAACCGAGGATTGAAAAACACAATTTATTCTTGTAATAAACTCGGGAACAGAAAATACAGAAGCCGTGATAAACATGGTCAAAACAAAGTCAAACCACATGAAAAGGTATAATTAGGATATTATTATGCCACCGAAGACCCCGGTTTCTTTCTTCGTGCATAGAAATTTGAAAAGGAGATCCAAGTGTATTGTTAAATTTCTGCATGTTTCGTATGAAATGTATGTCAAAAGTATTCTTTCTGCGTTTTTTTCCTTTGCTCCATTCTTTGAACCAAATGGATCAATGGTACCACCATAGGAAAATTTCCTATCCCTACGCTATTCCTCTACTTCTCCTTTAAACCAAAGAGTCCCTAAGAGGGTCAATCTGGGAAAAAAATTAACCTGGGATCACTGGTTGAATAGACATGATGAATGATATAACTAATAAGGATGTTGATCGCTCCTAGTAAATTCTACATCATACGAGGCTCTAACATATGACAGTATTTTGGTTAAAGACATGTTATTCCTGTCTCATGCTTCATAAACATGAATGCTTGTGGAATATTCAAAATGCACATTCTCCTGAAAATTATGTATTTCTAAGCTAAGAGGTTTTGTATTCATGAACAGGGGATGTGGTAGGATGTGCTTCTGGTGCAAATTTTACACCTCATATCTTGAATGTTGTTGCCGGTGAGGTATGATAAGTCTAAATATCCTTATCTATTACATTTGCACGAACACTACGATTTGACCTTGAATTTATATCTATGTGCAGTTTGTATAACTTTCCATGATTATTACCTGACTTTATTTTGTTATATCAGGATATTAATATGAAGATTATATCTTTCTCGCAACAAGGCCCAAGAGCAATTTGCATCCTGTCTGCAAATGGTATGATCTCAAATGTTACGCTACGTCAGCATGATTCTTTGGGTGGTACCGTGACTTACGAGGTTTGTCCACTTCTTTTCTTTTGACATGATAGTCCAACATTCTGTTTCTTTTTGTTGTTCCATGTGTCA
Organism: Avena longiglumis; assembly: GCA_030063025.1. NCBI lineage: Eukaryota > Viridiplantae > Streptophyta > Magnoliopsida > Poales > Poaceae > Avena > Avena longiglumis. Next base: position 36,533,634 of record CP125978.1, read on the forward strand.
CTTATGAGTTGATGAATCCGATGGGTTAAATTTGGTTAAGTGTTACTTAACATACCACCTTTTCCAGCAATTATACATTTACATTGATGTGTCACTAGTGTATTTGTCCCTTCAGAATGACATAGCTCTGTTTGAAATTTCAATAAGCACAAGCTTTATAACTTTTGAAACTGATGTGTGAATATTAGACTATGCATATTGTGAATACCAGTTCTGATTGACACTAATAGCTCTGATAGAAAACCCTCTAATTTTGAGAAATTTCCCAAAAGTGTGAGGTTACACTGAACAGAATTGTGCAGCCACCTCGAGGGCAGGTAAAAACTAAGAAAGACATCTAAAAAAAGTTGCAGTCAAAACCATACCAAATCGAAATCTGTGTGCTGCCACCATGATTTGACTTGGGTACTTGCGATAAGTAACGATCAGGAATTTTCCATGATCCAAATCTACCTTTGTCATCTGCATGATGAATGGTAGATGCAAGGAAATATGGTGGAAACAAGTAGCAGGCCACTCTCAAGAAGTTACGAGGAAATTTATGTGCATAAGTAGTGGAAAGTATATGAACGGTGGTAACTTCCAAATTCCAACAACTGATGTGTGCATCACTAGTTCAACTTGATAAATATCTAGCCCTCCGAATTTCCAAAGACCGATGTGTGCAATTTGCACATTATGAATACCAATTCTGATACTGTAGTACTCCGACATGTACATTTGGCTCATTTTGAGTAATTTCAAGAAGTCTTCAGACACATCTACAATAGGTGAAAAAGTAAGGTAAAAAAGAGTTTGCAACTGAAAACACACCACAGCGAAACCAGCGTGCTGGCGCTATGTTCTTTACTTGCGCCTTTGCCAAGTCACTGTGACGAAATTTCTGATCCAGAACTATCACCATCTCCAAGAGGAAATGCCATTTCAAGGAAATTTGGTGGAAACTAACAGCAGGAAATTCTGAAGAAGTTAGATGGAATTTATGTGCATCTCAGTCATGCATGGTCAGTACTTACAAGTAGTGAAAAAAATTATAAACAATATAACCTTCCCTATCATTCCAACTTTCCTGCCTAGATGCCTTTATTTGCACAAGCTTCAACTACTAGTAGTAGGCCACTCTCAAGAAGTTACAAGGAAATTTATGTGCATTAGCAGTGGAAAATACATGAACAGTGGTGGCATCCAAATTCCCAACAACTGATGTGTGCACCACCGGTTCAACTTGATAAACATCTAGCCCACGGAATTTCCAACGAATGAAGTGTGCAACTTGCACATCATGAGTACCAGTTTACTGTAGTTTTCAGCCACTTTCTAGGACTCCTCTACAATAGGTGAAAAGAAAACATGGGAAGCTGCAACTGAAAACGCACCAAGAGAAATAAATTGTGCAGCCACCATCGTTTGACTTGAGTACCTAGGCCAATCACTGTTAGGAAATTTCCATTGTCCACCTTTATCATCTCCAAATGAACTATAAATTCATGGAAATTTGGTTGAAACTAACAGCAGGACATTCTGAAGAAGTTGGATTGAATTTATGTGCATCTTTTGCATACGCATCTCAGTCACACATGGTCAGTACTTACAAGTAGTGAAAAATGTACAGTACTATAAACAATGGTGACCTCCCTGCCTATCATCCCAACTTGTGCTGCCTTTATTATTTTGGACAAACTTGTGAAATCTCAATCTGCAATTAAGTCACTTCCTGTGATACTGATTAACTTGTTTCGGTTGATACCACCATCATCTTTCATATATGATCATGATGTTCCAGTCTTTTCTTAGGGTGTGTTCGGTTCTAGAATTAGTTGGAATGGAATCGGTCCGTTTCGCGCCTAGCGTCCGTTCGTGTGTTCGGTTGGAAGAAAAGAACGGAACCAGGTAGTTCCTCGGAACGGAATATTCCTCTAATATGCGGAACGAGGTCGTCCGACCGAATCGGCCGGATCGCGCGGAACGACTCGCTAATTGGCGAACTAACTCAGTTAAGATGATTAATTACTGAATCAACGGGGATTTTTAGCTGTGGCGATGATTAGCGACAAAATCTTGCAAAAACACGCGGCCCTTTAATTTGAGTATATTTTGCAAAGATTTTAAAACAAAAATATTTCTATGATTTGGTACTTTTAGCAAAGATTTTAAGAAAAAAAATATTTTCTACCGTTAATTACAATTATTAAATTTAAGCTCAAATTATTAGAATTTTAAGCATCATTATAGTTATTCCGTTCCGGTCCCAATTCTCCCAACCGAACACAATATGGGACCATTCCGTTCCTCGTTCTTTTCCAAACCGAACACAGGGTCGGAACCATCTCATGCCCTCGGAATGGACTCACTCCGTTTCATTCCCTCTCGTCCTAGAACCGAACACACCCTTAGTCATGTTGTCCTGACTCATGTGATGTTTGTGATTCAGGGCCGCTTCGAGCTGCTTTCCCTGTCCGGATCTTTCACGCCGACAGACAACGGCGGGAGCAGAGACCGGTCCGGCGGGATGAGCGTCTCTCTGGCCGCAGCCGACGGCCGCGTCATCGGAGGCGGCGTGGCCGGCCTCCTCGTGGCTGCCAGCCCTGTTCAGGTGATCGATCAACCGTTGCTAAGCCACATGGATGAGTCATACAGGTTCTGTACTTTTTTTACTTATCCTGTTTGGGGCATTGTCACGGTCTGCCAGGTCGTGGTGGGAAGCTTCTTCCCGAGCTACCACCAGATGGACCAGAACGCCAGGAAGCCGGTGGTGGAGATGAAGACGGTGGCGGCGCCGCAGCCGGCCGTGGGGTTCACCATCTCCAGCGGCGGCGACATGGCGGACTCCTACCAGCAGCCCAAGGGCGGCAACCCCACGTCGGCGTTCAGGGTGGAGAACTGGACCGCGCACCCGGTGGCGGCGGCGGCGCCGGCCGACGCGAGGAGGACCCCGTCGTCGTCGGAGACCAAGCAGGTCCCCGTGCCCGGAGGGTGACGAAGTCAAGCAGGTAGAGCTGCCCAGCCTGTTTGGTGGTTCAGAAGCTGCAGGAGGGCTCTGACTGCGAGTGTGCAAATGTGCAGAGAAATTCACCATGTCTTTTACAGAAAAATCCGATGCAATATAGTGAACAAAATTATACTTCATATGAATACTCCGTGCACTGCTGTGGATCCATTTGTTGTCTTAAATGATTGAAATTTGTCTGTCAAGTTACTGTTACTATTGATTTGGTTAGGTTGCTCATCACATATACAAAAAAATAACATATACTCACTCCGTAATATAAGATATTTTAGCTTTGTAAAAATAATATATCTAGCATTTTTAGTGTGTCTAGATATACTATTTTTATAAACTTAAAACATATTATATTATAAAACGGAGGGAATACCAAGTTACTGTGTGTAGTCCAGGTCAGATATTGGTAGCCAAGGTTTTCCTCAGAGGCGAGACAACATGCATCATGCACCGACGTCCTTTCGAGTTTCTTCCGATGCCACTTGCTCTAGTGGTTTTCTTCGTGCCGTCTCCGGCGACACTCCTATTGGACGCCTGTTCAACCTTCTCAGTTTCTTCTGGCACGAGGCGCGCTCGTGGTTTACTTATCCCGGTTTTAGTCGTCCAGCTAATGTCTAATGCCATTTTATTTACCTTTCCTTTTTGGACTTTAGATCAGCTTATTATTAGTTCGCGGTAGGGCAGTGGAGATTTTTGGATCCCGGCGCTTTTTTATTTAAAAAAAATCAAAATCATATTTGTCAGTTTTAAAAAATATTAGTAAAAAATCGTGAATGTAGCTCATGATTTATCCCACAAGCGTGCAAAATATCAATTTTGAATATTCTAAGTTATACAAAAATAACAAAAATTTAGATCTTTAGAAGTATGTTTTGAAATCTCCAAATCGGACTTGTCATTCCTGTGTAGACCAAAATATAAAGAATTTCACGTTGCAAATTTTGCATGATTATGGGATACAACATTGATTATGTTCAGAATTATATCTTCAATATAATATGGTTTTTATTTTTTTTAAATAAGGAGAGCGTTGGTGCTGGGAGCCAAAACACTTTCCGGTAGAGCATCTATGAAGGTAAACAAAATCAACTATGTTGTGTGATCGAGAATACTGTGCAATAGCATCACCCGGCCTTTTCTGGACTTTAGTCATCGAGTTACTTCCTGGTAACGACTAAGAGCATATATCAATGGTAAGAAAGTCGGTCAACCTTTTTTAGTCGGTTAACCTTTCTATTGTTGTAATCTAAGATAATCTACTTTCGCTGATGATCTGAGTTTATTGATTAACCTTTTTTAGATTAGTTTATTGATTAACTAACATGACTATGTCTGATTAAATAAACTGAAATGCACACAAATAACAAAGATGCTTGGTTAAACAAAAAGTTGCATCGAGGACCTTTGAACTCGCCGTCTCTAGCTCCACCATTTACACATGACGTTCCTCCAAAGAGAAAAGGTTCTTCCCAATATTATGGTGAAAACATGTGGAAGGCCAAACCTACACAATTTGACCATCAGTTTGAGGTGGTGCTTGTTGTTAAATTGTTTGGTTCGTTGTGATATACTACATGTGTGTGTTTTCTTGCGCTTTGGGCTAAACTAACTTGAGTCCTCCTATACCAAGGACTAGGCCCATCCTAACTCCTATGTATACAATATAGATAGACATGCACAACTACTATTAAAGGATAGACCAATTTTTTTATAAGAGGCATAGAATGCCAAACCAAAAGTTTGATCATTCCTCGACTAGAAATGTAACCACCTTCTAGTTAATTAGTTATCCGGTAGGTTGTCTTATAATGTTATTCTGCATGAAAGCTCGGAGGTTCTGGTTTTGATAACAGCTAGTTTCTAAACCAAAATAGCCACTGCTCCATGATAGCAAGTGAGAATAACCTCGAGGTATCGAGACAATCAAAACACCCTTGAAATTGAGTTTGGAGAAGAAACAAATGTCTCTGCTCCGAGGTACCATATGGAATTGACTCAGGAGTACCGTCCCTATACAAAAGACTTTCCTAGTTTATTAATGGTCGGTATATCTTGCTACACACTAGACTCGGTTTTCCCGACAAAAACAGACACAAACACGTAAAAAATAGGCATCTGCTGGCCTCTCAAACTCACATGGTCGGAGGTACTGGGATGCAAGCATCAAAGGTAGTCCCTCTAATCCATATTAATTATCGCTGAATCGGATGTATTTTACACTAAAACATGTCCAGATACATCTAATTTAGCGATAATTAATATGGATCGGAGGGAGTACCAGGTATGTAAAAAGATCGAGTTTGGAAATTTGGAGTCGATTTGAAGGAAAACTTTATGAAACTTTGTGGGGTTCATTTTTCCTTATGCTTAGCCAAGTGCTCCTATTCATAGTGCAGTATACCTACGGCTCAAGAAAATAAGAGTTACATTTCATGGAAGTCTATACATGTTTGGTAACTTTTTGAATAGTTTACCAAGCATTGGTCTGCTCATAGCAATTTCCACGATCAATCAAATGTTAACATGGTTCATATATTAGTCAAGATCGTTGTGAGCTAAAATCTGCAAAACTTAGCTCCATAATTGTCTTGCCAAAAATCATCTAAAACCCCTTTTGATATTCTATATGTACTTTAAAAAAATTAATCATGCCAACTATAGTGTTTTTTCGGGACACTACTTAAAAAAAAAGAGTTTTTTCGGGATACAATCCTATGTACACTTAAATTTGCACTTCCTTCGTTTTAGGTTTATAAAGATAGTGTATCTAGACACCATTTGGTGTATAGATTCGAAGTGAATATACACTAAAAAGGTCTAAATATATTATTTTTACAAAGTTAAAATATTTTATATTATAAAAGCGAAGGGAGTATCGTCTTTGTTCGTTCTCGGGCGCACGAGATGCCCTTGATTGGTTCGTCTCACAACATTGAGTCCGGCAGGTTGACTCAGTCTCTCGTTCCCCCTCATTGCTGGGCCGGACGCCGGGAGGCGGTACGAAGACGACGAGATCGATCATGGTTTGATCGACAGACAAGGAAGGCCAATAGAGATATTGTTTCATCTTCGCTTGTCCTGCTAGCTTTAGGCACTTGCACACAGATACGTATGGTGTTCTTGAAAATGGTGGACCGATCGATGGCCCCACCCCTGGGTACACTTGGAAGGAAGAGCACACAGATGATGTGTCAGTGTATCCTTAGCCCACGTACGGCTGCTAAACCTGTTAGTGAACGGCAGTGTGCTGGCAGAAGACAATGACGATTGCCATGACGCTCAAGCTGCCCCCTTGAGATGTATCCATCGTGTTTTTCTATTTGAAATCAGTCGGCATGAATAGTTGCTAGTTGTGACCCTGCATCTGAAGTTGTATACTCCCTTTTTAGAAATGTAAAACGTTTTAGTTTTTTGAATCGAATGTATTTTTTTTTTTTGGAAAGGAGCATATATTAATATCACGAAAGATACCAATAACATCCGGCCTCTGCAACAACGCAATGTTTTAAAAACATTACGGATGCACACAACCCTATTACAAAAGAACTAGAAGAACAGAAAAATAAAAGATCCCGCTACGGTGATCAAGACATTGTAACTGCAACACCAAACACCACCAAGACAGCACCCAGAGCCATGCTCACAAAACAATGTCTTCAACAAGAAAATTGCCAGGCACAACCAATTAAGGCCAGACCTTGGATTTTCACCCTGGAGCAAGTCTATCTCTCTCAAAACAATGCCTTCAAGACCATTGCCAGGCACAACCAGTTAAGGCCAGACCTTGGATTTTCATCCTGAAAGATAAGACCTTGTACTCTTCCTGTACTGCCGCCCCCGCTTTTCACTGTCGCTGCTACAAGTCAAGAGTCATTAAGCAAGGTCCTCATCACCACCAAGACTTAGCCCACCATCAGTAGCTTCATATCTCAGCCGACTGACATTCTCCACCACTGTGTCCTCCATGGAAATCGAAGACCGACATGTCCCATGTTGGCTTGGTCAATGCCGTTCGTCGCTCCTTTGAACAGAACACGCGACCGAATCCCACCCGATCCAGCAATCTGCGGGCAACTTGTGCAAAAGAGATCGCCATGAGCCTTCAAACTTCGTCGACCGAAAATGAGAGCCGACATCAAGCGGACCATCTTCCGGTGCGAAGCACGAAGGATCGCCCCTTTATTGGCGGAATCGGCGAGCCCCCACGCCGCCGCCGACCGACCCTCCCGTGGAAAAGGAGGCAAGTCTGCGAACCACACGCACATGTCATCCCACCGAAACCAGCATGGTCGCATGAGCATCGTGCGCCTCCCCACGCACCTCCGGTGACCAAAGGCGCACCGATGGCGGGTCTAAGCGAAGCCTAGCCTCACGCCGCCTCCACCTCAAGCGTGGATGCCCAAGAAGTCTCAATCGCTGTGACGGCGCCGCCATGGCCATGAGCGAAGAACTCCACCCCAGCCGACACCACACCGAAGGACCGCCAACGCTGTCGCGCATGATCGGGTCGCCCATCCCATACGCAGAAGATCTTCGCCGCCGTCCCCAACCGCCACGGAGATCTGCCACGCCGCGCCACCAGACCTTCGTTCAGGGCCGCCGCCACCGTGGCCCTTGCCGGCGGCAGCGGCGGAAGGAGAGGCTACCGGCTTGAAGTTTTTCGGCGGCTAGGGTTTCGCCCCGGTGCCGCCTTGGGGGACGACACGGGGGTACCAGACTTTTGAATTCGAATCGAATGTATCTAGACGTCTTTTAGTTTATAGGTCCGTAGAGGTTTGAAGTGAATCTATAGATACATTCATTTCACAAAGCTAAAATATCTTATATTTCCGTACAGAGGGAGTAATTAAGAATGGAGCTTGCTGTGAGAAAATGGCGACCCTACCACGGAGATGGGGCCTCTAAACATAATCCTGGTAGGACCCATTACTCAGTGGATCATGGTCCCAGAAGATGTGTTGTCTCCGCTCCGATCGGTCAACCCAATGGATTTTTGGACAAACTGCCCCTGCTCCTAGTTCTGCTTGTGCGTCAAAGCTCCAGCGGTCGGAGCGGGCGGCGAGCAGGTCCAAATCTGGTATCTCAGCGAATAAGGCAGGGGTTGTCGGCGACTTCCTCTGTGCTGATGTTGAGCTGCTTCTGCTTCCATCTGATCGGTCATGGGGGAAAGAGGAAGGAAGAGGGGGGCTTGATTGTGTGTGGATATGGAGGTGGGAGGGGATGCGCTCCTGCTGTGGTGCTTTGGCGCGGCACTAGACGGTCACCGAAGAGCACTCTGTCATGTTTCCGTGTAGGTAGAAGATGGAGCTTGCCTTGAAGCCATCTAGTGGCCTTCAAGGTATCCTTGTTCTCCAGGCCATCTGTGGCGGCGAGGGGGAGGATATTGGTAGCTCGATGGCAAATAGATCATCTATATAGCTATGGGAGCTTCTGGAGTTTGTGCCCCCCAAGGCAGCTCCCAAGTGTCGGTGTGCATGGCCTAGCCGCCGCTATCCATGCTCATAGGGTTGACCTTGCCGTGCTCTGCAGCGATTGTTGTTTGAGCATCTTCTTCCTTCTTCGGAGGATCTTTTCTAGCCACGGCGTGGCCATTCAAGTACTGGCTTTCCCAAGTGGCGTCGTCCCCGGCGAGAGTAGGAGCGGCGGTGCTGGGAAGTTGTCCTCTACCCGTGTCGAGCAAGAATTTGATCGAGTTCTCTATCTAATTTTGGGTGTTCTTTGTATAAATGCATGGTCTTGTTGTATTTTGTTATTATATAGGGTCCTTTTGGTAATTGTTCACCCATCGATGAAGTAATACAAACTCCAGGTCCTTCGGGGCCTTTTCCGTTCAATTATTATTCCTTTGCTTGGATAACTACCAACTCGCACTAAAAAAAATATGTTTACCACTGGAAGAGCAACCCGTTTTATTGACATGTGCATAATGTTTGGTCCGCAAGGTCCACCCGGTTCTCATATGAATACACGGTGGCTAGATACTCAAAAGTTAGTTCAAACCAAGTAATTGCAAAATGCACGCAAACTGAGATGTGCTCTGGCAGTTTGGTTCCTTGTGGTGTAACCAGTCTATCCAGGTTTAATTCCTAGACTTGACATGGGTGTTTGCATTATGTGGATTTATTTTAGGTCTTAACCAGCGATGGTCTTTTGGTGCTATGACGTGCTTGTTAAAGCGAGGCGTTCGTGTTGACTTCACCAACATCAAAATACGACAACCTTATTCTCTGGAAGGTACTCGTAAGGGTAGGGTTTGGCTGTGCGTGTATTTATATGAGTGAATCTACGTGCGTGACTGTGTTTATTAATAAAATACAAAATACACGGCTGAATCCAACGGTGAAATATATAGGACTTGTGATAAAATTTTCCTTTGCGTCTAACTGTCAATTTTTTTGAAGGCCTTTCTTGGAAGGCCAGCTGCTGTTGTGATCAAGTTAGCATTTCCCGTCTCTTCCTCTCACGGCTCTCAAACTTGAAAAGGTGCTTCGTCGAAATGAAAATGATGACTCTCTCCGTGCCAAGCCTAAGGTACTTGCGGTGTCGGTTGCGATCAAACTTCTCGGTGCGAAGTTTATGGACAAGTTTCCTATGCGTTTTTAAAATATAAGATGTTTTAGCTTTATGAAGAAATATATCTAGACTTGTTTTAGTGTAGATTTATTTTTAAACATAAGTAAACCTACATACTAAAATAAAGCTAGATATATTTTCTTCACGGACCTAAAATATCTTATATTTTAAAACGGAGGGAATACATTTCTAAAGGCATGCTCGGCCAATGCTCAAAAGTCAAAGCAGTTCTATGATACACTTGTTTTTGTTTCCTGGTTCGGTTGGCTCTGCCACAATTTGCCCCATCCACATTGCCTTCACAGTTTTTTGCCGAGTTTGCCAACGAAGAGCGAATTATATAAATCTCGCGTTACGATTCGAGACGTAAGCAGAGGATGTAGAGAATGTCCACGTTTACGTTAAACTGCCAACCGCTCGACGGTGAGTTTCAGGGCCACCTTTCCCAACGAACGCATCATTTCTACGTACATGAAATTTCACGTGCCTTCCGAGTTTTAATGTTTTATTATTATACAGAGAGACAGAGACAGGGAAATTACATTCGCGCGCGCGTGTTTTTCTTTGAGAGACTACGTGTGCAGCGAGACGGCAGAAGCTTCCAGCCCTCTCTCTCTCTCTCGTGTGCCGTGCGGAATCCCGGAGGGACCTTCACGAAAAGCCGAAAACTGTCCGGGCGGTACCCCCAACCCCCCCACCCCACCCCACCCCACACACACACACACCAAAATTCCACCTATTCTCTCTGATCCATATTAATTGACTTTAATTTGTCAAAATTTGGATGAACCTATATACCAGATAGTATCTAGATTCATTTAAATCTAGACAAATTTGAGTTAATTAATATGGGCCGGAGGAAGTATTAATTTTTAATTTAAAATGGCAAATGCGTGTCTGTCACTAAAGCTGGACAAATCTTGTCGTAGTAGAGCTTGTTATATTAGACAAACGAAAAGTCGTCATGCTAAGACCCCACATGACCGGTACACTAGAGAAGCAACCATAGCCAATGACGACATCCGTAAGTCGAAAGAGACTGACCTAAACTCGTACCAACAACCACGAAATCTGATCAGATCCTAGGAGGTCCTCCGGAAACACGACTCCATGAGCCCTTCGTCGGTGCAAGATGCACCACCGAAACGAGGATAGAGCAAGAAGAATGCTATTCTAACTTTAAGATATAGCCGTCGTTTCAACATCTCAAGAAAGACACTAAAAAAAGACCTAAACAAAGAACAAAAAACTCTCCGCCGGCGAGAGATCGTGGTCTGCCATACCCCCGAGGCCTCGAGTACACCGAAGACGGAGCAAACCGACGACGGCACCAGCGAGAGTACCAGATCCTATATTGGTTCTGCGCCGCCCAGTCGCCCTACGCCACTTATTTCAACTCTAGGTCGCATCGCCGCATCTCGCACTTCTGTTTTAGATCTGTCGGCTGCCCAGGCTCAACTTCTACGCTTCTTCTCGCACGAGCCACCCTCTCTTTGCTAAATTCTCCCAATTTTACTCGTCTAGGCCAGCATAGGCTGCATGCATGGGTAACGACTTTTATTTCCCTTTTTTTATCTCAGTGATCATGCTACTTTCTTGGTAAGAGCACGAGCACCTACACGGATAGAGAAAGTCGCCGCCCTTTCAACTATCTTCTGATCTAGCATTTGTTTACCCCCTTTTCTGGACTTCAGCTACTATATCTAGTAACTTCGTGGTAAGAGCATCTTCAAAAGTAAAGAAAGGCGCCGGTCCACCTTGTACTGTATAATCGGTGAGAATTTAACCTCTTTTCGTATGCAAATGGTCTGACTTTATTATTGATTAGAAATAATGTAAATACGTACATCTGACCCCAAAGGAACTAAAACACGCATGCCACAAACGACCGAAACACAACCACCACCCTCCTAACCATCTAGCCAATTGCTTAATAGATTACTTGTTAGCATTATTCTCCATACCAAAAAGGCGTCATGATAAATAATGAGGATGCGATCTATCCCTGGCCAAAGTGGCCACTCTGAGCGCGGGAGCAGAAGTCGCCCGTGCGTGTTCTTCCTCCAGGTGGGAAGGATCTGCTTCGGTCTCGGTCCGAGAGTTCTCGCCAACGTTGCCCCAAGTGGTGTTGTGCTCGGTGGTGGCGGTGGTGCTCGGACCTGGAGGTCGCCGGTGATCTGCGGTGAAGGCAGAGGGCCCGATTGCGTTTCGTTTCTTTCTTCTAGGCCTATTCATAAAAGTCAAGGGCTTGATTGTAATTTCTTATTTCTTTGGAGTCCTCAGTGTAACTTGTACACCGCTTTAATACAACTTCTAGGTCCTTCGGAGCTTTATCTATTTAAATAAACCAATTTGATTATGCTAAATGTATTTTTTTGTTTCGGAAGTTGCAAATCGAATTAAAAGATGAATCCTTGCACCATGGTAGATGCATTATCTATATGTATATATGCTAAATATTTCTAGTCTTTCTTTCACAACTTTAAAGGGTGATTTTATTTTCTTTAGGTGTTACGCAACCTTTTAGTTTTGGAGTCCGGCTAAACCCTAGGCTGCCCTATTTTTTGGTCGAGCTAGTCGTTCACTCCCCCTATTGTTGGCCGCCATGAAGTCTATGAGTCTATGACACGAGTTCTCATGGGTCGACCAACAACGTGGAAACCCAAGGGAGTTGTTGCTTTATACTCCCCTTATAGTATTTTCTTTATGTTCTACCTTAATGACTTGTTGGACAAATACGTCTGATGTCTACGGTGGACCAGCGTATTGCCAATAAAGCCAAGAGTATGGCCACACTCCTGCGTACACTTGGAAGTAAGAGCACAATGAAGATGTGTCCATATACTACCTCCGTTCCAAATCTTAAAGCTTATATTATTTAAAAAGTCGAACTACGGAAAGTTTAACCAAACTTTTAGAAAGAAAAATAAAGGACTATGATATTATATAGATACCATGTAAAACTATGTTTCATGATGTATCAAACGGTATGAATTTCATGTTATAAATATTAATATATTTTTCTAAAAACGTAATCAAACTTTACATAGTTTGACTTTTGAAAAAAAAAGCCTTAAGCTTTGAAATGGAGGCTTTCGGCTGCTAATTTGGTTACGTAGCAAACGTCAATCTACTGGTAGAAGACAATGCCGGCAGCCCTAAGACACTAGCTACATGATTATACGTGCTTTTTAGCATGTCCGGTCCATAAATTTTGAGGGCCCAACACGGCACTAAAGACCACTTGTTTAAAGTGGTAAAGTTTCGCTGAGTTAACGAAGGGAGGCAATGGCCCCCTAGTTTAGAATGTCCGGGCGGTACCAGGCGGAACGAGGATTCCGCCTCCTGCTAGTGCTAGGCCAGATATTGGTCCAGGATTCTTCAGAGTGGAGGCGACATGCATGCGATGCAACCCACGTCATTTTTTTTTACTTTGGACTATGACACTTTCAAGTCGCCTCACCGCGGCGGCTTACCTACGTACTCCCTCATCCGCAAAAATAAGTGTATTTTTAGGATTATCTTAATTTAAAATTAGTAAAGTTTAACTACCTTTATAGAAAAACATAGCAATATTTATAACTCTAAATCGGTACTAGTAGTAGATATGTTTTTAAATTTTGTTTCATAATATATCAATTTGATGTAATATATGTTGATATATTTATCTATAAAGTTAGTTAAATTTAATAAAGTTTAACTTAAACAAAAACTAGAAATACATTTATTTGCGGACGGAGGGAGTACGCTCTATCGTCGCAATGCTGTTTTGGATCTGCTGTGGGCTGCTCAGCTTCTACTCTTCTTCTCGCACGAGCCGCGCTCTCTTTGCTAAATTCTCCCAATTTTACTCGTCCAGGCCAGCATATAGGCTGCATGCATGGGTAACGACTAACGACTTCTATTTCCCTTTTGAACCTTAGTGCCCATGATACTTTCGCGGTAAGAGCATTAGCACCTACGCTGATAAAAAAAGTCGCCGCCCTTTCAACTATCTTCTGATCTTAGCATTTGTTTACCCACTTTTCTGGACTTCAGCTACTATATTTAGTAACTTCGTGGTAAGAGCATTTTTAAGAGTAAAGAAAGGCGCCGGTCCACTTAGTACTATATAATCTGTGAGAATTTAACCTCTTTTCGTATGCAAATGATTTGACTTTATTGACTAAAAATAACATGAATTCATTAGACCAAGAAGAAACTAGAACACACATGACATGATCAACCGAAACACAACCACCCTCCTAACCATTTAATCAATTGCTTAATATAGATTGTCTTACTAGCATTATTCTCTACACAGAAAAGTCATCATGAGAAATAATGAGGATGCGGCCAGTGGTGGAGCTAGATCACAGTGGATCATGGTGCACACTTGGTGATGACCGCGCTGTAATAGAAAGATTATAGTGATGACCGTAGTACATTTTTTTCCATCTTGGTTCTCTGCTTCTGGCCAAAGTGGCCACTCCGAGCATGAAAGCGAAAATCGGCCGTGTGTGTTCTTCCTTCAGGCCGCGCGGAGCATCTGCTTCGATCTCGGTCTGAAGCAGATTTTCTTAATGTTCTGCCTTAATGACTTGCCGGACAAATACGATCTGATATCTCTGATAATGGTGGACCATCGTATTATTGCCAATAAACCCAACAAGTATGGCCACACTCCAGCGTACACTTGTTGGAAGTAAGAGCACAGTGAAGATGTGTCCATATATATCCTTAGCCGTCGGCTGCTAATTTCGCGATTAAACCGCCATCGTGCTGGCCGAAGGGCGAAGGCCGTGACGGCAGCCCTGAGACTCTTCGGCCTTCACCATCTTCTTCTCTAGCAAAGCGTCTCGCAGCGCAGTCTTGGTACGTACGTGTTCGGGCCTTCGGTGACTGCCGGGTGGGCCCTTCCGCACATAATCCTGGTGGGCCAGAATAAGGCACCGTTCCCGCGAGTTTCCCCTTCCCCCGGCGACCACCACCGGTGTCCGGGCCCACCGTCCATTCCCGCATCCCCGCGAAGCTTCTGCACGCCACGTGGCGTTACGCCATTGGCTCGGCCAAGGGAGTTCGCGTCATCCATCCAGGTAGCCGGCCGGCCGGGCGTCCGTCCGTCCGTCGTGGTCCGCGCGGGATCATGCATGCAGTGCGGTGTGACGTGTTCGTGCGGCGCAAGGCTAAACGCACGACGCACGTACGTAACGTGTGACACTAGCTACACGATCGACGATGATTCGTTATTGGAACGAATCAAGGTAGTATATATGGTCAGCTCTCGATCGGTCATTCCTCTTGATCAAGCCAACAGCATGCATGCGATGCCTCCGCTCCAACCAATTGCTAGGTCAACCCTATATATTGCTTGGAGAAGTTTTGTGCGCGCGTTTAAGGGCCGGCCGGCGAAAAGAGACGTTCAGCTTATTATACCCTTAAAAAGAAGGTTAGGGCGGGCCAACAGTGTTTTTTAGGGAGAGATCGAGAACGCAGTGCTTCTGATGAGCCGGGGTAGCCATGGCACAAGTTTGGCGCCTAAATCTAGCTCTGCCTTGTGACGACCGTCGACAAGCATGTACATACATACATTTACTTAAAGAGTCATCTTTTTTCCTTAACGTAAATATCATCATGATGAATCCGGTACGTGCCAACCATCCAACCAACATGCTTGGTTAATGTTCTCGAGTTTCACTAGTTGCGGTTAACTGTGCTTTCAAGATTATCAACCAAAGAAGTGGTAACAGTACACTAGTAGAAAAGAAGCCATCCGTTCGTGCCTCCTGACAACATTAGTCGCAGCGATTCGCGACCGGACTAATCTTGCAGCGTCGATTCGGCTCGAAAGACGAAGCGAGGCCGGTTGGTAGGGAGAATAGGCCCGGTTTGTAACACAAACCGAATAAAGGTCGTGCACATCCAACCTTTAGTCGGTTTGTTACATAAACCGAGCGTATACTCCACTCTATAAACGCCCCAGCCCTCTGCCTTCACTCTGTTTTTTCTTGGTGGAAGGTGTGAGGGGTGTGCTAGTTTTTCCCCTATGCATGCATTCAAAGTGTTTGATGAAATGTTTGAGTGAATGATCCCGTTCAATTTCTCATAGAATAAAAATATAGAAGGTGTCCGAGACGCACTTGAGCTTTGTACTCTTTATTTCCCTCGATCGAGGTTAGCAATCTTATCTCAAATTTTATTCATAAGAATAAAGTCAAACTTTTTAAGATTCTAGATTAATTAAAAGACAAATAGTCGTGTCAGTACAACGTAGTACATATGTTCCGAAACACGAGCACATGTTTAAACACCGACTACATACTCCTTTAAAAAAAGGTTATGGAAAACACGACAGTTTTTCCTAACGAGTAACACGATACTGGTACCCCCTAAGGCAGTATAGAGAGAGAGAGAGAGGGGGCGGCACCGACAATAAAACCTATCCCCCCTCGGCAATGAGGCTGTCGGTCTGTTCTATCTCCGATGGCGATGAGGTTTTGGAGGTGTGGCAGACGACAACCCTTTGCCGGCTAGGATTTCCCATTCTTTACTTGGCTTGTTTTTTAGTGTCTTATTTTGGATGGTGGGACTGTAACTACATCCTTAAGCTAGAATAAGGCTATCTCACCCTATTCCCTCTCCAATGGTGCACCTGACGCCAGCGGAGAGCGGTGGAGGTGTGTGTCTGACAGATCTTCTGGGATCCGATCGGTTTTCGTGTTCATTAGTGTGGTTTCAGATCATTCTCTTTTGATCTACGAGTGATAGTTACTGCCCTGGTACACTGGACTTTTGGAGTCTTAGCCCGCCGACTTTTCATTTGTCTATCACAACATGCTTTATTACGTTAATCTTTGTCTGACTTCTGTGATGGAGGGGTAAGGACGGTGACGCGACTTCAGATCGCGGTAGTGTGATGATTACTAGCTAATAGATCGGCGCAATTTCACAATTTTTTAAAGTTTGACCAACTTTATAGTAAATGTAGCAACATATATATACCACTGAATAAATATATTATACACTATGGTATAGATGTTTTTTTGTCAGGCACTATGTTATAGATGTTGCTATATTTTTCTATAAAGTTTATCAAATTTTATTACTTAAGGCAAAGGATAAAGTGCACTTAATTGTGGATGGTGGATCGACGGTACATTTGCGGTGCAGGATTTTCGCGTGAAACTTCACGTGGAAGAGCGCATCTGGTTAGTTTCCGGTTAAGAATCCAAAAGGAAACGTCATCTCGCGCGTGCAGTGCGGCACCGGAAGCTTCTCGTGCCGTCGCGACGCACCCAGACGGGACTCCTTCCGGAAAACTACCCAAGCGATACCACGCCGCTTCCCCCTCCCGCTCCGTCCCGACTCCCTTCGACGCCAAGTATACACGCTCGAGCGCGTGCGTGCGCCCCAGACAGCAAAAGAGACCACCACCCTATATAAACCGGCTACCCCTCCCATTAATCAAACCCACCCCATCGGTTCGAAATCAGAGCGTCGCGTCGGAGAAGAAGAAAAGAGAGAAAAAAAATCCTCCCAACAACAGACAGACACACGGTTTGCGTGCGAGGCGAGGCGAGGCCACACCGGATTCCCCACCGCAGAGAGAGATGGACGCCTTCTTCTCGGCCTCGTCGGCGGCGACGGCCGCCGGCGGGTGGAGCTACGACTCCCTCAAGAACTTCCGCGAGATCTCCCCCGCCGTGCAGTCCCACCTCAAGCTCGTACGTGCCCCACCCCTCATTCCCCCCTGCGGATTCGTTCGTTCGTTTCGGTCCGTGCTGTACTTTCTAGGGTTCCGCTTGCCTGCCGCGGCCGCGGATGGATTTTCTCGGCAGCGGTGGATGCCTCTCGTGTCGCGGGTCTGTCGTCGATTCGCGCGGCTCGTAGGCCGGTACGCTGGGGTTTTCCGGGAGGGGATGATTTGCAATGCGGTCGGCGCTGGCTCGTTCGTCAGCGCTGGCTCGTTCGTCAGCGCTGGCTTGGTTCGGTCCTCCCGATTTGATCGACGGCTTGGAGGAGCGCGAGCGCGCGCGCCCGATTGGATTCCTCAAGCCGTTCCACCGGTTTGACATTCGAGCGGGCTAGTTCCAAGTGGGGAATCGCATGGGGCTTGTTCTGTGCAATGTGGTGCTCGCGATTATCAGATTTAGGAATTGTTCACGTCCGTCGGTCGGTCGGTTGGTTTGGGGGAATATCTGTGGTGGTTATTCTCAGTGGGTTTGTGGATTCTCCACCGCGATACGTGCCAATTCCAGCGGTCTATTCAGAAAATTCGGCCGTATGCTATAGTTGACTGCTCGAAACTTCCGGTGTGGAGTTGTTTAATCTAGCTAAGTCGCCTGTAGAAACGTTCTTCTGCCAATTCAGTTTCTGCAGCGTGTTGTCCTGGTTGTAGAAGCGTGATGAAACCATGGCCGGGAACTGGATTCCTTCGTGTCATTATTAGGATCACCTGTTAGTTTTCCGTTGTCTTCTTCCTTGATTGAACAGTTGCGCGTACGTATCATGCACGGTAGTAATTTGGTTTATGTCAAGTGTCCTTGTCAGATCGGATATGATACAGTTGGTTGGAGGAATTGCCGTGCAGATAGATTAATCTGGCTGTTTTTTAATTGTCCAGTGCGGTAAGGGTCAATTCTAGCTGTCCATTCGGAAATTCGGCATCTGCTAGCCTGCTACTTGACTGCGACATACTCCTGGTGCAGATTTGTTTAGTCTAGCTAGTTAGTTACCTGTGGATAAGTTGCTTAACCATGGTTAGACTTTGTGCTTTTATGTTATTATGGTTAGAAGTAGTTGTTAGTTTCGCCTTCTCCCTTTCCTATTGAGCGAACAGTTGTTACTTGGCGTGCACAGCAACAAGTTTGATTTATCCATTCATACCATGTGTCATTATCAGGCTGGATATGGATCGCTGCAGTGGCTTAACTCTGCTGATGTCTGCTTGCAGGTTTACTTGACCCTGTGTTTCGCTCTTGCCTCATCGGCTGTGGGTGCTTACCTGCACATCGCCCTGAACATCGGCGGGTTGCTCACACTGCTCGGGTGCATCGGAAGCATCGTCTGGTTGTTTTCGCTGCCTGTCTATGAGGAGGTTTGTCTCGCCTTCTTGTTTGCTGCCTGCACTGGTGGAAATTCACAAGAAGTTTTGGTTCCCGGAAATGTCAATCACATTGTGCGCTGACTTTGTTGTGTGTGCTTCTCTGTGAACAGAGGAAGAGGTTTGGGCTGCTGATGGCTGCTGCTCTTCTGGAAGGGGCTTCGGTTGGACCTCTGATTGAGCTCACGATAGAGTTTGATCCAAGGTAAGGACAAACTTTTCCGTGTTTTGCTGTTTCAAATGTCCTTAGTTCGTTGTCATTGGATTAGGAATAAAATCTTCTGTTAGCAAACCTACTAGTTGGTGATGGCCTTTGTCTATGTGTCATGTGATCAGAGTGTGACACAGATTGTTTGTGGAAAATACTGTGATTGGATGTGTGTATACCTGTTGATTACTTCTCATCAATCATTATCTTCATGTTCTGGGAAGCATTAATTTGGTTGTGTAGATTACATAAGTAAAAATCTGCCTCTGGATTGGTTTATTTCTCTCTTGTGATGCTCTTTTTTCTACTTCATTGCCTCCAATGTAAGATTAGAGTTACTTACTGATCATGCATGCACACCCTTCTGCTTCCATGGTATTATCAATACAGTAGTTATTTCATCTGAAGTCTGCATGTCCTGGTCTCTTATGCCTTGCCCATCCTCCCTTCTCTGTTGTCAACATGTTTTTCTTGCATATTTTGTGGGGCACACAGTTAGCATGGATGACAGGATATGTAGATGACCTGTTGCTTTCTGGTGAGGATGCTGTTGCTTTTAATAATTTAGGGTAGATAATTGCATACTTCTTTTCTTGCTATGTGATCTGTTCATTCTGGACCTGCCTTGCCTCTAGAATGGCAACTATCGTCTGTCAGCGGATGCTATCTACAGTTAGGGCTTGGGCCCTTCCTTATGGGGCCTTGGCACTTTTGCTTGTGTTAATGAGGTTGATCCAGTTACTACAAATATGATGGTGGTACTATGTTCCACCATCGCCAAGCGCAGGGAACATAGTTTGTTCCCTCTAGTACCCGATTCTTGATGTTTGTTTATTCCCTCCAGTAGTCAATTCCTGGTGCTTTCTTTATCTTAATTTCAGTTCATTTCTACTCATTGTTCACCTTCAATTGACATTCTGTTTCTCTGTC
Source organism: Avena longiglumis (assembly GCA_030063025.1). Taxonomy (NCBI): domain Eukaryota; kingdom Viridiplantae; phylum Streptophyta; class Magnoliopsida; order Poales; family Poaceae; genus Avena; species Avena longiglumis. The sequence continues at coordinate 36,553,428 of CP125978.1, forward strand.
ACTAGCATCCTTGTGACAGCCTTCGTTGGAACTGCCATTGCATTCGGGTGCTTCTCTTGTGCTGCCATCATCGCCAAGCGCAGGGAGTACATGTACCTGGGTGGTTTGCTCTCTTCTGGCCTGTCAATCCTGCTCTGGCTGCAGTTGGCCACATCCATCTTTGGCCACTCCATTAACAGCTTCATGTTTGAGGTGAGATACCATGGAACTTGTTAACCTTGTGACAAACTACATTTTTATTCATCCTTTTGATTTTGACCAAAGTGGGATGACACAAATGCTTATGTTCCCTGCAGGTTTACTTTGGCTTGTTGATCTTCCTGGGGTACATGGTGTACGACACACAGGAGATCATCGAGAGGGCGCACCACGGCGACATGGACTACATCAAGCACGCCCTCACCCTCTTCACCGACTTCATCGCTGTCCTTGTCAGGATCCTCATCATCATGGTGAGCATCTGAGCCACTTCCACCGCCTACTCAATCTCCACGCCCTGTCTGCCACAATTTGTTCCTATGTTGATACGATATGATCTCATCCATTGTGCTGAATATGCTTTGTTTCCATTGCAGCTCAAGAACGCAAGCGACAAGTCTGAGGACAAGAAGAAGAAGAAGAGGAGGTCCTGAACGTTCCCTCTGCACATAGTAGATACCGCTACCAGTACCTCCACCACCATTACCGCTACCATTACCTAGGAAAGCTGGCGCGGTAAATTGGCGCCTGTGTTTTTTACTTTGTTAATTCGCGCATGTGTGGATCTGATGCGAGTTTGAAGCTTTTGCTGATGCGGTCTACGTTCTGGATTTCCTGTACTCCTGTTGCGTTGTTTGAAACCTGAAACGCAGTGAAAAAACATGTTTTCCGTTGTTTGAATGCTCGGCTGTCAGTTTTAACGTTGCACTATTCATCCATTTAGGCGCTGAATGCACATCTGTATAGTTCCAATTTTATTCCGCCAAATGCATCTCATGCATGCGCCGAAATACAGTGTTCCTGTTTTATTTTTGGGAGAATATGGCGCTTTATTGATCACGGAACATAAATGCAAAGAGTCTCCCAGTTTCTATCGGGAGCAGAATTTGAAATAAAACCTTCTCCCTCCACCCTAAAAAGGATATATAGTATTAAATTTGTTAAAATTTGGGAGTATCTACATACTAAAACAAAAAATTGGATGTCTCTACACTAAAACGAAAATTTGGACGTATATCTACACACTCAAACGTGTCCTAGAAACATCACATGTATCTGAGGTAAGATAACATTGTCATGATGCAGGCGAGATAACTTTGTCATGACCTCTCTCCTCAGTGACGGTGCCAAAGCATCAGCTAGACAGCTATAGCTCCGGCGAAGTAAAACCTAACAAGGGTTCACTTGCCGCTGAGACAGGTACTGGCATGATCCACGCCAACGATCAGGAAAAGCTGCATCAGGCCTCGTTCGTTTCTCTAGGTTTGAATCGAGACAGGGAACGGATCCAGCGTGGGATTGGGTTGATCCAGTCCGCTCACCTAATCCTTACTAACCCATGTTAACCTCTTCCCGTTATCACTCAACGGTTCGGTTAATCCTGCCTGTTTCAGATCGCTGCGTCCTTGCCTTGTGCTTCTTCGCTCGCTCTCTCCCGTCGTGGAATTCCATCCAAAGGTCAGGTGGCGATAAATTTTTTCCAAGCCCACGTAGTACAAGATGGACTGGATGAATTGGGCCAAAATTTCCGTCCAGGAATAAACGAAGACTAAAATTTAGGTGGGCTGGAAAAATACCTCGCAAGGCTGGATTGGCATGGATTGGGAAGAAATCCAGATCAATCCCTGGCTCTTCGGGATTAAACGAACAAGGCCTCAATGTTCACCGGCACCTCCCCTGCGGGGGCGGAGTCCATCTGAACGCACACGGTGCTTGGAACAATGCTGCACGGTAGGCTTGAAACAATGCTGCACGATAATCATTTTTTTGAAATTCCGCCAATCTAAGTTTGAATTATATACACAAAACTAAACCAATGACTATTCATGATTCCATCCATATTGGATCAATTCTCTATACCACTTTGCAATGAAAAGAGAAATGATTGCTATGGTAAAACTTCATTTAAAACGATGTGGTAGAAAGCTTAATTCGTAAAAAAAAACTACTATATATGTTCTTCTTTATTCGGGTCTGTCTCTTAGATATCTTTTTCTTTTGCTTAGGTTCAGGCGAGATAGTGGACAAATTTCTTGTGATTGTGAGCAAATAGAATTGCTCGACTTACTTCAATTAAGTTCAACTTCAAACTTACAGAAATTTTGAAAAATGGAAGCACGATTTTTAATTTTTAGCAGTACTATAAAGGATCTCAAAAGTAATAAAAATTAAAAGTAGGTCATTGTACTACCTAGTGACTACTACATGTATACAAGAGCCAAAAACACGTTGTCGTCCCCATCTATCTATCATTGGAGTTGGACAAAACTTGTCATAATAGAGCTTGTTGTAGTAGAGGACGAGAAGAGTCGGGTTAAGTCCCAAATAATCAGCACACGAAAGAAGCAACCATCACCGATTATGATAACGATAAATCGAAAGAGACGGATTTCAAACCACACCAATGAATGTGAAAAACGACCGAATTTCAAGGAATTCGTCAGACACATGATTCCACGCGTTTTTCGCTGGCGCTAAGTTTACCACTTGATCTAGAATAGGCTAGGGAGAACCTTATTTGGACTTCATGACGTAGTGACTTGCTCAACATTCCAAGAAAACACTGAAAACAGTCAAAGCAAAAAACGTGAACCTTCTTGCCAGTCTGCACTAGGTGGTGCTGGCACCCTATCCATGGCCGCACCCCTATCAATCCCAAGTTTCAAGCCTCTCTGGATTGCAGGATTCAGAAGGAGAGCAATATGAGGAACACATGAACATAAGGTTGTAATTCACACTACCATAGTACTAGTAGGAATTTGGAAAAACTGAGCGCAACGCTGACTCTCCCATCTCCTCCCGCCTTCCCCTTTGTTGAGAGTCTGCTGTGAGCTCTCGGGACGCTCCCAGCCTCCTCGGTGGCGCTGCTAGCCGAAGATGACACCGAAGTAGGTGGTAGGATTAAGCTTAGGTTTTTAGGCATCATGCCCGTCGGTTGGAGCAGGGCGTCAATCCTTCTCGGCTGGACCCGGCGTAGCTTGGAGTGGTGTTTGCTCATGCATGAGCTCCGACGGACAGTGCCGACGGTGAGCGTCGCTGCCGCAGGGATCTCCGAGAATAAAGCTATGGTCTGCCCCTTTTCGATGCACTGTGTTGTCTTGCTATCTCTTCTCTTGGTGGCCGACCGCGGAGGCGTGGGGAGAGAAGAGGCAGAAGAGACGCCAATGGATTTGCGAAGTGGTTAGTGTTCTTGTTTGACTTGGCGCATCAGTGAGCCATCATTTGCTCGTCTCGTGCACTCGCTGTCGTTCTTCCTAGGGGGACGACAACGGATTTTGTGAAGAAGACGAGGCCCCTTCTCAAAAATCACCGCCGCTCCCATCATGACAACCTAGTCCCACTGATGATCCTCTCAGCCTGCCTCGGTGGCGAGAGAGAGAGGAGGGTATTGGTTCTGTTGCTATTGGCGGTTGGGGGCGTCTGTGGTGGTCGGTGGAGGATGCGACCAGCCGACCACGATAGCAACTCCAAAGCCGAGCCGCATGGTAACCGCTATCTTTGGTCGCATGGGCGACGGTGCCTCACTCGACTTTTTTTATTCGAGCTTCTTCTTCCTCCTTTGTTGGAGGATCTGCTTCAATCTCGGTGTTGTGGCTTGCATCGCTGCATCCCTAAGTGGTGTCGTCCGCGGTGGATGCAACGACGGCCACACCTAGAGGTCACTCGGCGGTGGAGAGGACCAAGGACCGGATTGCCTTGTTAGATTTTGTCCTAGGGTCCTTTTTGCAAGATTTTGGGCCTTATCTTCAAATTGCTTGTTTCTTAGTGCAACTATTGTTAGGGTCTTCTTTGTAAATTTATACTGGCCCTTTGTTTGTCAAATTTTAGATTTTTTCCTGAACAAAAATCATATCAATCATGTCAAATTTTAGAATTTTTCCTGAACTTATGTTTTTTTTTTGAAACGGGAAATTTTGCTGGTGGCGGGTAGAACTGGAATCCCTCAACAACCAGACTGTTCTGCGATCTACCGAACACTGATCAGCATGTAGTCCATGTGTACAAAGCTGCAAATTACCTGTTGAATTGTACTTTGAAGAACTGGCCTGTAAACTAGGGTTGTGTTATGAACTTGAAGAGACGGCAGAGTCGGAGTCGGATTCATCATGGTCTACGGAACGAAGTTGAAGATCGAGACGGCAGAGCCGGAGTCGAACGGCATCCTGTGTTGATAAAGCGAAGAGAAACCGAGCGACGCATCGCAGAGAAAGAAAAAGGAAGGTAGAAGGCCATGGAGGACGTCGACGCGGCGGGGTGCTGGGAGTTCCCGACGGACGTGCTGGTGGAGATCCTCGCGCGGCTCCCGCCGAGCTCCCGGCGCCGGTTCCGCCTGGTGTGCCGCCACTGGCGCGACGCCGTCGACGACCGCACCACGGAGATGCGGAGCCGCGCCAAGGTCCTCTTGTGGAACGCCTACAGCTCCGTGGCCTACGTCGTCGACGACCTGTCGCCGTCGTCCACCGGGAGCTGCACGGAGCTGTGGAGGCGGCCCGACGACGGCTACCGTGGCTCCTACAGCGGCCTCTATCCGGTGGGCACGTGCAACGGCCTGCTCTGCCTGTGCGACAACCGGAAGATGCCTGGCGGCGCTATCACCGTGATCAACCCGGCCACCGGCGAGGCCCTGGCTGTCCCGCCGCTGCCGTGCGCCGGCCTGTTTGACGGGATGCTCGAAGAGAACTGGTGGGTCTATCACACGTGGAACGAGGCATACACCTTCGCTTACCACCCGATTTCCGGGCAGTACAAGGTGGTGCACGTCCCCAGCGAGTTCGGCGACTACGGCGAGTTCGGGTTCGACGCTGTGCAAGTATTCACGATGGGGGCGGCGTCGTGGAGGGAGGTCCCGGCCGGTCCGGAGGCTGGGGCGAGGTGCCGACGCATCGCCGGTATCATCAGCGTTGACGGCACGACATACTGGACCACGGAGGGCTCCGCGGCTAGGGTCATGTCGTTTGACCTAGAGCACGAGCGAGTCTCCTCGATCCCGCTGCCCCCACGACCGGAAAGGCGCGATTACTACCGCCTAACGGAGGTGCACGAGAGGTTGGGCATCCTCGCAGGACAGGGAGGCCTTTCGAGGACGGCCAAGGTGTGGGTTCTGGAGAAGGGGCGACGTTGGAGCTGCCGGTATAGCTTCAGCCGGCAACACCTACCGCGACCGCACTTTGTGTATGGCGAGTATGTCCTCACGCTATATGGATCGTTGTATGCGCACTATACACGGAAAAGTTCATCTTTGTCTAGTAGTAACATGGTGCGGCTTAATCGTCGAAACAGGAGGACGTTGGTGGCCAAACAAAAGTTCGGCTACGCTCGCTATCCAAGTGTGACATTGGCTTACGTGGAGACGATGGAGCCATTGAGTGTTTATGCAACCAATTAGCTACAGTAGTTTTCTGTGTATTTTACAAATTTATCTGCATATAGGTCTAACAAAGTGTTGACTGTGTTGTAATAATTTCTTCATCTAGCGCAAAAAAATGTAGTATTGATATTTTCATGTGGATTCAAATATCGCCCAAGTGGATACCATATTTCACCAGCAAAGAACGGGTATTTTAGACCCCTTGTCTACAGAAGGTCCTTTCCGTGTAAGGATGGCAATGAGCAGGGTATGGACAGGTTAGTGCAATACCATACCCATATCCGTATAGCCAATGGGTACAAAAGCTTACCCATACCCATACTCGTGGGTATAAAACTTTACCAATACCCATACCCGACGGATACCTGTACCCATTGGGTACCCGACGGGTATATCTATTAGTATATAATTTATTCAAAATTTTACTTTCATCAATAGCATAATTGAAAAGGGACAATAATCTCTACTTACTAATAGTAGATGAGTACATGAAAATATCAAATTAAAGTTTAGAAGTGGCAATCTTATAGTCGTCCCTAGGCTTCTCGGCCGCATAGGTTCAAACTCTATGGATAAGTTTGACATGTCAGTTTAAACGGACAGGATATGGGTATACCCATGGGTACAAGTCTATACCCGTGCCCGTACTCGTGACTTAAGGGGTAGGGTATGGGTATTACCCATGGATATAAAAGTGTGCCCATACCCTATCCATGCGGGTACGGTATCCGTGGATACCCGTACTCATGAGTAAAATTGCCATCCATATTTCTGTGTGCGAAACGTATCAACGGAAGATCGCTAACGGTCTAAAAGTTCGACCGTCTGCCCGTGGTCCAGATAGAATTCTTCGTTGGAAAATCACACAGAAAGAAAGCGAAAAATGAACGTCACCAAACTATGTTAGCTACTGTTCACAAATTTCATTCATTAAGGTTTTCTGGCAGAATCTCAGACTGGAGGGAAATATTACTAGTGTGTAGTGTGTTCTCGCGTTCTCCAAAATGCCACACGTTGGCGACAAGGCATCCTCCTCGTCCAAATATAAAGCTCCACGCCACCTCGTGTGATGTGTTCCCGCCGATTAGCCACCTTTCTTAGCATAAGCTTGCTCTAGATCTAGTCGGTAGTGCTTTACTATAGGATTCGATCTTCCAGAGAGAGAGAGAGAGAGAGAGAGAGAGAGAGAGAGAGAGAGAGAGAGAGAGAGAGGAGAGAGTATACCTTCTCCGGTGATGGAACTCGAGGACCCGTTGGCCATCTTGGTCGATGGCGAGAGCATGGCTAAAGCATCTAGGCAGAGCAGCGGCGGTGCTTCCCGTGACTAGCGCTAACCCTAGATCGGTAGGGATTATAGGTGGGTTGGAGCGGCGGCGCGATGAACCTCGTGTTGTGTGCCCCGCCCCCCACCATCTTTATATAGCGCTGCCACAGGGGCTCACCAACCATATGCGGGTTGGGCGCCCCTGGTCAGGGCGCGATACCAAGTCATTCAGCCGTTGGGCTGAACCGTGAGGAGATCAAACTAACATTCTCCCCCTTGATCTCATCTTTCATTCAACTTATACTTTAAACTTATACTTTGGTACCAATTTCATCATAGATCAACATATAGAGCATGTCTCGTCATAATGGTCAGTTACGCACGATAGATTCAACAACCACTATACACCTCTCTATTTTGAAACACATTCTTGTTCTAGGCCCTTAATATCCAGGTATCATAGGCTTTCCCTTAAACCCATGCCGGCTAAGTGTTCTCTGAACACACTAGGTGGTAAGCCTTTTGTGAGCGGATCCGCGAGCATTTCTTTTATACTTATATGCTCTAAACTTATGGTATGATTCTGGATTCTTTCTTTCACAACATAAAACTTAATGTTAATGTGTTTGGCAGCAACACTTGACTTATTGTTGTGAGCATAGAATACTACTCGCTCATTGTCGCAGTACATTCTGAATGGTCTTTGAATGTTGTCCATCACTCTCAACCCGGGTATAAACTTCTTTAACCAGTTTGCCTGCCTTGTGGCCTCATAACATGCTACATACTCAGCTACCATCGTGGACGATGCCATGATGGTTTGCTTGGAGATTTTCCACGATATAGCTCCACCTGCGAGAGTAAATATATATCCTGACGTGGATTTTCTTTCATCTACATCTCCCGCATAGTCTGCATCTGAATACCCTTCTATCTCAAGGGAATCGGTTCTTCTGTATATTAACATGAGGACTTTTGTGCCTTTTGCATAATGCAATGTCTTCTTTAACATTTTCTAGTGATCTATCCCTGAATTACTTTGAAATCTGCCAAGTACCCTGGTAACAAAAGCTAAGTCAGGGCGTGTGCATACTTGAGCATAAATCGAGCTTCCGATGGCAGAAGCATATGGATCCGCTTTCATTTGATCAATCTCCGGGCAGTACAAGGTGGTGCATGTCCCCAGCGAGTTCGGCGACTACGGCGAGTTCGGGTTCGACGCTGTGCAAGTATTCACGCTGGGGGCGGTGTCGTGGAGGGAGATCCCGGCCGGTCCAGAGGGTGGGGCGAGGTGCCGACGCATCGCCGGTATCATCAGCGTTGACGACACGACATACTGGACCACGGAGGGCTCCGCAGCTAGGGTCATGTCGTTTGACCTAGAGCATGAGCGAGTCTCCTCGATCCCGCTGCCCCCATGACCGGAAAGGCGCGATTACTACCGCCTAACGGAGGTGCACGGGAGGTTGGGCATCCTCGCAGGACAGGGAGGCCTTTCGAGGACGGCCAAGGTGTGGGTTCTGGAGAAGGGGCGACATTGGAGGTGTCGGTATAGCTTCAGCCGGCAACACCTACCGTGGCCGCAATTTGTGTACGGCGAGTATGTCCTCACGCTACGTGGATCGTTGTATGCACACTACACACAGAAAAGCCCATCGTTATCTAGTAGTAACATGGTGCGGCTCAACCACCGAAACAAGAGGACGTTGGTGGCCAACAAAAATTTCGGCTACGCTCGCTATCCAAGTGTGACATTGGGTTATGTGGAGACGATGGAGCCATTGAGTGTTCACGCAACCAATTATCTATGCTTATGTTAGCTATAGTAGTTTTCTATTTTACAAATTTATCTATATATAGGTCTTACAAAGCGTTGACCGTGTTGTAATAATTTCTTCATCTCGCGCAAAAAAAATGTAGTAATAATATTTTCATGTAGATTCAAATATCGCCCACGTGGATACCATATGTCACTAGTAAAGAACGGGTCATTTAATCCCCTCCTGGAAACAATCTTTCACCCAGCTATATTAATAATATAGCAATGGTTAAGACCACTATTGAGCCACACAACACAACGCCTAAAAGAAAAGGCAAAGAAAATGAAAAAGAAAAATAAGAGAAAACAAAGCTGACAACGGTGGCTTGATGAAAACGAGGATGGTCCGCCACCGCTGCACCCTCCAGAGAATTCCACCATGCTCCTAGCGCTCTGAAGCGCTGCGTACCAAGCAACACCTTCAATAGAGAAAGCGACGACAATGACGTTGCTACTCGGACTAGTCGCTTTGACCCGTTAGCCAATAAGAAAAGCATAAGGCATGTTACATTAGGGTTATAGCTTCATGTATTGTTTATTTAATTTATTCACAATGAATTGATGTCCGCTCTTGAGATTCTTCCGTATTTGAGGTAATAATGCTGGAGGTGCATGAACTTGTCCCACATGTGCGAACAGGTGCATCAAGTTGAAAATTGGTCTTGTCAAATACACAAAGTTGTCCCGTGGGTGCAGTTTGGTGCAAATTGGTCAAACATGGCCAAACTCCATCGATATCGCGTGCCATGTAAGCGAAGAGCTAACACCATGTGTCTCACATGATAACCGCGTCTGATTGGAGTTGTGTGTTTAGGCCCTCTAGTTATCTTGAATTGTTAGACTAAAGTATTTACCCGTTTTCATCTAAAATAGACATGCGTGTGTAGCTTAAATTCCCTAACCTTTTCTCAATTTCCGCTGATTCATGGCTTGAACGCATATGCTTATTCCTATTGATGAAGTAATGGTTGACAAGAAGGGAGATGGATCTGAAGAAGTGGTCAGCTACACGTTGAGCTTCAGGCAGTAGTCAGCTACACGTTGAGCTTCAGGCAGTACTAGGAAATAGGAATCTGCAGATGTTGAGCTGTAGCAAATTTCGTCGTATTCCAATGAGAATATTGAATGGATTTGAATGAAAATATTCACCGAATTTCATTGAGAACAAGTACCGGATTTGGCAAAGAATGTGTACTAAATTTGACAGAGAATAATGGACAAGTTTTACTGAATTTGAAAGCGACATAATATAGAAACATAGGATAATTACAAAAGCTACTGGAATCTTACAAGAGTAATTTTATAAGACAAAATATCCATCTATTGCATTAAATCATACAATGAAAAAGTGATCTAAAATCCACCAGGTGCATTCTGTGTAATGTCAATTTCATCGGCAATTCCAGTATCATGTGCACCATCATCACCAAAAAGAAGGTCATATGCACTCCCAGGTTCAGTATTGAACCCTCCAGCACCCCTTTTATCTTTTTCCTCTCATGCCCCTAGCATTGAAGTAACAGTAGTCCCACTTCCAACTTGTTCAGTAGCAGCACTCCCAGCTTGTGCAGTGGAAGCAACCCTTGATCTTGTCCCTCCCCTACCCCTAGGGGTAGCAGTAGTGGCACCCCCACTTATGGTACCTCTGGCTCTTCCTCTCCCTCTAGCTGCATTTTCTTCGGTGCTCCTTCCTCTTCATCTGCTCACTTTTGCCCTTTCCCTTGACATTGCAGTAGTAACCCTGGTAGTTGGCATGCTCTCTCTATTTTTCAACAACAAATTGAGATTCTTATGGTAGTGGACCTTCTGGAATTCTAGTTGTTCTTTCTTGTGCACATAAATTTCTTAAATTGATGCCATAATTGTGATAATAAAATGAGATGTCAAAATTTCTAGATTTCTCACTTCATGTTGTAAATTGTGAACCATTGAATCTTCCATCTCAGAAGAATCGGCATGAATATTCATATTTTGAGGCATTATTTCCTGAAATGGAAATAGTAATGTGAGTAATGCAAGATAAAATGGAATACTATAAATCTCTAGTTGAAAACTCACTTCCAGAATGCTTGGATCATCATATTCTTCGCCCTCTTCAGCTTGAGGTTGAATTATACTTGGTGCATGGTTTTTGCATCCACTTTTATTGTGATATGCAGATTTGCACAATGAATAGTGCATTATGACACCATGTTTTATAAGTTTCCCATTTTTCTCAATAGGATCTTTCTTCCTATTCTTTTTTGGCCTTCCAATGGTCTTTGTGTCCAAAGGTGGGTGCACAACAATGCCATTCGTCCTTTCCTAGTGCTCCTTGCTTCTCAAAGGCGCAACATATGATCCATATGCTTTCAAATATGTCTCCACTATGTAACAAGAATGAACCAGTTCCTCTGGATTTAACCTATCTTCCCTACAACAAGCTAGGACATGCCCACATGGTATTCCACTTAGATGCCACCTCTTGCAATCACATGACCTTGTTACCATATCCACAATTACTAGCTCACCATCATGTCTAGTGACCTGATAAATGCCTCCACCTGCAGATGTTACTCCATATCTAGCTGCAAATTCAACGTTCTTTTCCAAATTCTTCTTTATTTTTGGGCAAATCCTACCATTCCATTCTTCTGTAGCCTTTATATTGTTGCTAGATATTTTTTCATAATCTGGCACAATATCTTGTGAAGCATGGACAAAATGGGAAGCTCTCTAGCATCTAGTATGTAGTTGCAATATTGTGAATCATGTCAATTTTATACATAGACAATCTTTATGAACGACGAACAACATAAAGTAAAATGGTAGAGGACAAGCACAAAGTACCTTTATGGTCGAGGAAGACCAGAAAAAACCTTAATTCTAAATTATGAGATGGAGGTAAGACATACCTGTTGAACACCTCACAATGGTTATTTAGCAGCAGATCACACTTTGGAAAATCATTAAAAAATGACTTCACCCAAGTGTTGGTGCTAACTCTTCAACCCATGCATATGCTTCGGGACTATCTATATTCATTCTTTCCATATTTTCCTCCCATGTTGGCACATTTGTTGATCTTGCTATAGCCCACAAGTTATTTTTCAAAGTTCCTCCCTTGTGCTTCTTGTGGAAATTTTGGTACAGATGCCTCACACAGACCCTATGCTCAGCATCTGGCTAGATCTTTTGCACTACTTTGATTAATCCCTGGAAACAAACAATGTCAAATGATGACAAAATAATTTTACACACAGTAAATATACAAAGTAAATTGACAAATAGAACCTTTTGCTTGTCACTCATGATTGTGTATGGTCCAGTGTTGATGATGTAAAGATCATTCTTCAGATTTGACAAAAACCACTCCCATCTAGATGTTGATTCTACTTCCACCAATCCCATTGCAATAGGTAAATTGCAACCATTAGGGTCAAGAGCAATAGCACAAAGTAAATTTCCTTTGAACATAGTTTTGATGTGACAACCATCAATATATATTAATGGCCTACAACCTCGTAGGAAACCCCTTTTGCAAGCATCAAGAGAGAAATAAAGTGTGCTAAAATGCTCTTTTGGAAGTGTATCACTATGTTCTTTGATCAACTGAGTGGTCATGAAAAACTTGCTTCCTGGATTTGTTCTTCTAAGCTCCCGCCCAAAATCCCACAAATGTGTGTACTGAGCCTCTTCATCACCATGAATAAAGGTAAGTGCAGCTTTCCTAGCTCTTCCCAACTTCCATATATCAGGAACCATGTTGAATTCATTCCTTGCCTTAGTTGCAAATGACTTAAAACTCATCTTCTCATCATCTCTAAATTCTTCCACAAATTTATTTGTCAGAAAAGGAGCGGTTAGTGCTTTCACATTCCACTTTTTGCCACATATATGCTCTCCAAATAAATCCTTGATCACCATACTATGTGTCCTGTTGTCTTGTGATGCACTCAGCTTCCACTCACATTTTTTCTTTCCGTCTGTTCCTTCACAATGTGCATTCAAAATTGTGGCAGTGTTTCTAGTTTTATTTACCAACACTCTGTTCCTAACAATGTAACCAGCAAGATCAAGTCTTAGTTCCTTCACATTGGAGAAACTCATCCCTAGCTTGAACACTGGATTGTTCATGTCAAATTTAGCCTCAAAATTTTGGAACTTGTAGGCTATTTTTTGCTTTGTTTCTTCTGGCATGTGCAACTGAGAATCATCTAGTGCATCTGCTTCTTCTACTTCTTCAGCTACTGCTTCATTCTCTCCATCAACAGCTTCATCAACATTCTCATTGAAAAGGTCATCATCATCCTTGTCAACCTCATAATCATTGTCATGAAAATCTGAGTCGGTTTCTTCTCCTGAATCATCATTTATGTCCTCTGCATATTCTTCTTGTTCTTCTATGTTTGCTGCATCACAAGTGGCATTCCTTTTAGTTTTCCTCTGCCTGCCTAGCAAGTTGACATGATCTACATACACTTCCAAAGTCTTATTTGTACTAGTTGCATTTATCATGTCCACAAAGTCTCCATCTGTCTTTAGTGCTTTCAATCCTACACCTGTGGCAATCCCTGGCAAACACCAGTACAATTGAGCACTAGTTTCCACTAAGTTGATTCTAACAACATCAAGAAACTCTGTCATCCACAACATTGACCATGTAGTTGTCAAAGTAATCGAATTTCTCATCAACATATGTTCTTTTCTCCCCAATTCCACAAAAGAAACCTCTGTGGTGTAACTCCAAAGAGAACAAGTCATCTCCAGGACCTACATTTCCATCAACACAACGCAAAAACTCAGTAAAAGATACATAAACTAGTAATTGACAACAAATGACAGTAAAATTCAATATGTGTTAAGTTATCTGTCAACCGCATTCAGTTAACGCACTAACAGTTTTTGTATGCCATATATACATGGCTGGTGACTACAAGTTTTAGTTTTTTGTGCTGGAAAATTCAATTTACATTGGGAAACTTAGCAATGCAACCGATTGAATTTTCGTGGGTGTTCGACTCGAGAAAAATAATATTCAGTTGTCGTGTACTATAAATGACGGGAGTTTGTGAAATACAAATCAGGGTGCTTTTACATAACTATCTCACATCTCAACACGTGATTCTTGGCTCAATCTTATAAATCATATAAGTCAGAGAACTTGGATGAATCAGCTAAATTCGTGGCATATGACTATTCAGCAAACATTGAGACAAGCATCATGTCCTTTTGTTTCTGCATGGACCAACCATCCATACATATCGTTCATGTTTTTTTTCCAGAAAAACTCAAACACTCTTCTATTATATGTGAGATAGAAAATCAAACAACAGTGTTTAGTTCTTTGGTCATGATAACTCTTATGTTATCATCATACAATGGCAAGTCGTTGTCTCAAGTTCATGCACACAAGTGCATAGTTTTAGGTTCAGACATTCTGTCCATTCTTGTTTCATACGCGTATATACACTATACATTTTCCTTGAGAGCAAGGAAAAACAGTTTCAGTTTTCATGATGGCTGACGCAGCGCATGCAGTGTGAGAAGGAGCTGCCAAAACATTTGCCCGCTCGCTTCCTGAACTTAACTATATCTATTGTCAACACCCGAATTTTTAATCCTAGATGCCTATTATGCCATATATCACAATCCCAGGATTACCATTTTTGCGAGACATAACAGATTGGTACCATAGTTCATCATCTGTTACAAACCATAATAAAGGTCTTACAAATAAAGGATCTCATGATCCAGTCTTAGTACAATCAAAGCAATGGAATAATATAATAACGGTAGCGTGGGCGAGGCTCCATCTTAATAGTTACAGGCAATGCTGACGATGGGAGATGATCCTAGTTGTCGTAACCTTCTTGCGGTCCATCCTCCTGATAGTCTTCTTCATAGTCTGGCCACGGGAATAGCCAGGGAAAAGCCATGAGTAATCTTTAAATACTCGCAAACTATCACTAACAAGTAATTGGTTTGAATATGAATACTAAGCTCTAGGTTGTTTTTGCAAAAATCCAGGTTTATCTCTAGCTGAGTTTAGAATCAAAGAAAACTAGTTTAAGGTTTATAACACCTAAGTGGGAACTTAGTTTTCACTTTTCACAACCCTGTCGTGGTCAAGTCAAAGTCATGATTCATTTCACAAGTCATTTTGAAAACATCTGACGACAGAACAGTATGGCCACTTGAAAGGATACAGATGTCGCCTAGAGGGGGGTGAATAGGCGATTAAAACTTTTCCTAGAGTGGCTCAACAAAGGCGAAATAAAACTAGTGTTTACTTTGTTAAGAATAACCTAGAACAACTAAGGTTCACCAATGTGCACCAACAACTAATGCTAAGCAATACAAGAAACAAAGTGATAGCAAGATATATATTACTTCAAGCACGAAGGCTATCACAATGTAAAGTGCATAAGTAAAGAGCTTGGGTATAGAGACAACCGAGGCACGCGGGGACACCGATATGTTACCGAGTTCCTCCCAACATGGAGTACGTCTCGTTTGGAGAGGGGGTGGTATCAAACCACCAACGCCACAAAAGGCCTCCCTTATTCTCCGGTGAATCTCACCCCAATGGGATCGATCCATGCTTCCACTATCGGTGCACTTGTCGGTGGCAACCGGAACCTCTCACAAGGTTGGGGCACTTCTCCACAACTTAATTGGAGGCTCCCAACAAACGCCACCAAGGCCACAATTCCACCAAGGCCACAACCTGCAACACCAACACACCGTCTAGGGTTCCAAGAACCCAAGAGTAAAAAGCTTCTCAACTTTCACTCAACAAATCCTCTGGGGAGAACTCAAACCGATGCACCAATGCAATGGCAAGAACACAAGTAGTGCTAAAATCCTTCTCTCCCAAATTCCACCAAAGCTACAAAAGCTTGTGGGGGAATAAGAGAGGAAGAACAATGGAGGAAATCCACAAAAGACTCCAAGATCTAGATCCCAAGATGTTCCCCTCACTTAGAGGAGAGATGGATTGGTGGGATTGTAGATCTAGATCTCCTCTTTCAAATCCCTAAAGTATATGCAAGAATCAAGGGAGGGATTGAAGGGGGAGCAAGCTCAAGAGTGTCAAGAATGGAGGAGAAAGCCTGTAAAACTCGAGCAGTTCCATTGGGGAAGAAGGGCCCCTTTTTATAGGCCCACAGATTTCTGACCGTTTTCTGCCCGTTGGGGAAAAGTCAGACCGGAGACTCCGGTCTACACCGGATATTCTGGCCCAACCACCCGACTAGCCTCCGGACCGCCCATCTGAATGACCTGGACCAGCCACGACCCAACAAGACTGGAGACTTCGGTCTTCCAACACCGGAGACTCCGGACTGAGCCAACACCGGAGACTCCGGGGTAGCCTCCGGACCTGGCTCCGGACCCCCATACAGTATGTCCCAGCCCTGATTCAGAAGTCACCATCGGAGACAGTTCCGGAAACTCCGGACCACACCGGAGACTCCGGTCCATGCAGACCGGAGACTCCGGTCTGGACCAAATAAGAGGCTAACTTCAAATGGCGATATCTAGAGTTTGGAAACTCCGATTGACCCGAAACCAATTTTGTTGGAAAGAGGACAACAATATTGGATACCACCAAGAGAGAACATTTCATGTATTATAAAGTGAGATACCTCTCTTGGTGAGAAACCGGAAAACCTCAAAGATCAAAAACGCAATATGATATAAAAGGGAAATCCGTTTTTGATGAACTAGGGCTTGTTATGAATATTACCACAAGCTATAGAACCTCGCAGGGATAACATCCAAATAACAACCGAGAAAGGATGATGCAAAGTATGCAAAGGTTTGAGCTCTCTCTGAACGATATGATCGAGTTACTCACTTGAGAGTCCCTCTTGATAGTACGGTTATCTATCCTATAAACCGGTCTCCCCAACTAACATCCCGAGACCGGTAAGAAAGAAACCCTATCAAGATCATACCTTTGCCTTGCACATATTCCACTTGATTATGATGTAGACGGTCTTGTCCTTCTCAAGATGGAACACCTTTCTTGATTGCTCTTGTACGCACTTTCTTGATGAAGACTTGCAAGTTACTCCCCCATACAACATGGGGAAACCTTTACTTTGACCTTGTCTTCATCGATCCATGATCACCGAGGATGGAAAGCTTCAACCATGAGATCTTCTAGATATTGCACATCTTTTGCTTGCACATCATTTCTTCTTTTCTTCATTATGTTGATGAATTGAAGGTGCACGAGAGATATTACTCCATCGTATTCTTCAAGACATACTTGCCATAGGTTTAACTCTCACATGACCAATATGTGGATCACTCTTTAAACACCTTGGTCACCACTTGATCCTCTTCACTTTCTTCTTCTCCAAACCTTGAAGCCAACATATGGTTCAAGCATTGCCTATGGACAATTCCTACAAGTACAACTTGATACAAGCATTAGTTCATAGAGATTGTCATTAATTACCAAAACCACACATGGGGGCCCACATGTTTTTTCACCACTCCAACTGTCCATAACCGCGGACGCGGCTATTCGAATAGTTTGACACTCTGCAGAGGTGATACACTTTCACCACAATATTTGATATATCCTCCAGTAACAATCCTGAATTCACCATACTCAGTATGCGGATAATCAATCCTAACCTTTGAATTACACACCCTAGTATAAATACCTCTCCTATGAGTTTAGCCTCCCAACCATGACCATCTTTCATCTTGGGAACTGCACAGGTGGTCAATCATCACGAGGTAGCCTCAGCTCAAACCTTAGCCGCAAGGGAACCCATAGTAAGGTATATAAACTTCCAGTCAAGCCCTACCCAATTTCGAATAGTGTGGTTGTACGGTAAAATTGGAATGGTATCGCATCCAGACAACCATCAGTTTTATAAAAGGGCTAAGGCTCATGCCTCAACATTTTCATCATCAAAATCACCTTGTGTTCACTAACACATGTAAAAACATTTCATTAGAATGACTCATCATTCTAAGGTTCATTTTCACCAAGTATTCCCATCTAAAGTGATCAATTTTTATGCTTAGCATTAGCCACTAAAGTTGGGGGTAAACACTAATGAGGGGTGATAATCAAGTGTGACTTATCTAAGTATAATCTCATGCCTCAGGATGACATCAAGATCTACCTAACTTAGGCCAAGTTTTATGCTCTTTATGCTAACTCTAATATCTTTCCAAAATTTAGAAGTCACTAAGTAAACATAACTAAGGTGTTTTGATAAAGAAATAAAATAATAAAGCTGGCAAGTAAAACTGGGATTTGGGATAATTAAGGTTACAAATGTTAGCTTGGCAGGATGGTTTGCTAATGGTAGCTTGCTAGTTAACTTGTAGTGTTAGGCTTGCCTTGTGCAGTGCAGTGGTTGAAGTTCTCCTATGCTTCTTCGTAGTAGTAGTCTCCTTCCTCTTCATATCTTTGGCAGGTACTAGCGTCTATAAATAAATACGAAGTAAACAATCACCAAACAATACTTAACTACTTCTATTTAGCACACAAGGGTTTACACTAGATGATCTAGCATCATCACAAGAATTAAGGAAATAGTCTTATTTATTTTATTTTAGAAAAAGTAATTTCTACTCATTGAAAAACTACTTAAGATTTAATATTCTCCAATTAAAACATGGGATCATGTTGACACATGTCATCACCACATATTTCAGTACTTGGGAATGTGATTTAAAGTGGTGTCACAATTCAATAATGTTTAACCTTATTATTTTAATTAATTAAAGTGACTAGAAATGCCAATGGGGCATTATTTTATTACTTGTCCATTATTTCTGCAAGTAAACCTAGATATTTTTATATATTCAGAAAGGTCTTCTCAAATGTGATTTTTGAGAGTTGGAATCAACTCAAAAGATTTTATGGTTGAATTTTGAAAAATGTTTGAATGTAGAAAAGTCTCTGCCTTGTTATTTTTACTATAGGTGATCTATAATTTCAAATGGTTTGAATTCAATGGGCTTGGATTAAGAATTTCCATACCTTTCTAACAAAATTAGTTTCATGCAATTTGGTTCCGTGAATCTCTCTGAATTGAATTTTGAATCTACTACCAGAACTAAGTTTGAAACTAAATAGATAAATCTAATTTCAAACTAACTGGGTTGCGCAGGAGATATAACTGGGCCGTCCCACTATGCACAGCGCATGCGTGGGCTTAAGTGATTGTCCCCACACGTCAGTGGGACATGGGGGTGCAAAGGGGTACAGGCTAACTATGACTGTAGGATTAGATCGAGGATCAATGGCTCACGACCATCATCCTCGTCTAAACCTAACTCAACGGGCAAGAACCCTAGCGTGGCCAGTGGGGGTCTATGGCGGCTCACCAGGGTTCAGGCGATGGTCGGTGATGGGGGCGAATGACGAAGTCGACGATGGCGGTTCTCCTGGTACTGGCGGCTCCTCTTGGGGTGGCTCCAATCAACGGCGCCCTTCTCCTCCAGCAGCGGCAGGCTCCAGCGAAATTCTGGCGATGATGCGCTCGCCTTGCTCCGGGAAGAAGTGGGCACGATCAGTGAGAGGTGGGGAGTGGAATGGTGTGAAGAAAACGAACGGGGAAGGCCTCTATTTATACTGCGATGAGGGAACCAAAGGGTGCGAGCAGAGCTCATCAGGGTCAGCATCACAGCGAGCTACGGGCATGGCTAACGGTAGGGGACGGTGCGTGGTCTCCTGGCCATGCTCAACGACTTGATGGCGCGGCAAGGGGCGGTGCGGTTCGGTTGGAACGTGTCAACGCTCTGAGCGGCACCGACGGTGGTTTTGATGGCGCACAGTGGCTACGGGTCGCGTGGTGGCGAACGGGGTTGTCTAGGAGGTTCCTGGGACGGTGGTGATCACGTAGGCGAGCGGCAAAGATGGGGTGCGGTCTGTGCGAGCGTGTCGAGCGCGGCGCTCTGGACATGGTTGCAGAGAAATGGGCGCGTGCGTTCTCTATGGTACAGTGCCTGGCAGGGCTCGAGGGCTGGACAGGGGGTGGCGGTGGACAGTGGCCAAGCGCGGTGCTTGCTCTAGCTAGCTTGCCATGGTCGGCTGGCAAGGGTGCTCTCGGCTTGGCACGGCATGGTGCATTGGGTAGGGGCTAGGTTGGTTCAAGGCATTGGTTGGCACTGGGGGAGACAGGGATGATCAATGGTGAACAATGTTTAGCCAAATTACTGCTCAAAATAGTGAAGTTTGGCCAAATTTGGTTTTTGTCTCCAAGTGTTTGATGAAATGGACGCAAGAAATTCATATTTGAATTTTTGGATGAAACTTGGTGGGTGCAATGGTAACATACTAGGTAGTCTCCGGTTGATTGGATTTGTCAAGGTGCACTGGTTTGGTTAGGTTTTGAGCAATGATGATCTTCCCATATGAACTAGATTCAATTTTCAAATGTCATTTGAATAGGGTTGCCAAATGTTTCTCTGGGTTTGTAAGGTGGGCTTGGGTTCACTTTCACTTGGTCTACCAAGGGGTGAAAAGAATTGGATTTGTTTTTGTTTGAAATCTTGGACTAGAAACACTCAAAGTGGTCTAGTGAGCAAGATTGGCAAAAATGACCATTTGCTTATTTTGTTTGTTTTTGAATTTCTAATGTTTTGATTCTTCTTGGAAATGATTTAGATGATGTTTTCACAATAATCAAACAAGTCCATTCAAGCATTCATGTATTCATCACATACACACATGCATTCATAATGATTTTAATTAACAAAAGTTTTTGTTAACCCTAATTTTGGGTGATTGGAATTGATAACCTTGATTAATATTTTTGGGATGTTACATCTATTCTTCAGTTTTCCTTTAGTGTTCAGGTTCTAGCAACAACATTCAGTACTTCCACTAGTCTGACTATTTGATCGATAATTGAGAAGCCCAAATCCACTACAGGAAAGACTACTTCGCCCAAAAATAATTAAGCATGTGCAAAACCTACAATAAAACCACTCCAAATCCACACTAAATCGTCATCTAGATGGGTTCATCATCCGAACCAAACCCACCCAAAAAATCATCATCAGGATCATAGGAATGCGTAGTCAGGGGACTCACCATATGTGGGGCTGGGGTCGTCGCCGCTTATCCATCTACACCGTCTCAATCATCGCTGGCATCTTGAACAAGAATGGTGCCCGCCTCCATGGATACCTCTGCAACCGCCTTGGGTTCTCCTCGGAAGAAATGGGATACACAAGAAGACCGGATCAAATCAGGCTAGACAGACAAGATCCAGGGGCCTAGATGAAAACGACCCGTTCCCTCATAAAAAAAGGACCCGCACTGATCCCTCCTCACATGATCCACGTGTGAGCTCTGACTGAACCCCATTTGATGACGTGGGATGACATGTATGCAAGATTAGACTGGGTTTAACCGTTTTCATCTGATTTGCGCCAAATTGCACCTACAAGACAAGTTCGTGTATTTGACTGAACCAATTTCCAATTAGATGCATCAATTTGCACATATGGGACAAGTTCATGAACCACTAGCGTTATTACCTCTCAGTATTTTATGGTTGTAGATTGGTTTGCTTCATGCCTGAACAACTATCGCTAGCCTACAGGCGGTGTTCTTGCGTCTCCAGCTTTCCTTATATATATCTTTTCATTTATGTGTGTTGGTTTGTAATAAGGTGCCATACTCTGCTTGATCCTCTAGATGGATCAAAAACTGTGAGATGACTCGTGTGGTTGGTTGTTCCGTTATCTGTTGATAGTGGACCCGATCCCTTTCATGGGGATTGTATGGAAAAACAATTATGGTTGTAGATTGCTATCAAATGTACCAGTTAGATATCGGATCACTTTGATTATACTTGTGACTCTAGTATCATCTGAAAAAAGTTTCTCTAATTTGGCATTACTGAAATATTGTGATCAAAATTTTTGCATCTAGAAATGTCCGAGAAGCTTTTTTCTAAAGCACCGAAGCATTATTGTAACATCCCAGCATTAGAGCTTAGAAATAAGCTGAACTCAGATGTGTGCATTGCATCCATGCATAAAAAATCCAAATAACTTCCGTGATTTTGAATAAAACTTGTCAAAATGATTGAAGCTTCTCTTAACTTGATGGAACTGAAGTAGATCATCAAGTTGACTGCGTTAAGTTCCAATATTACCTTTGCTAAAACCTTATTTTGGGTAAAGATGATTTGATCTAAGGGTAGATCAAATATAATAAATTAAACCATAATATATTGCTTAATAATTAATATCAGATCCTTAAGAGATAATATCATGGTATTCACTACAACAACTCATCATACCAAGTTAAGAATATAACTCAAGTAACCAGAATGTAATAACTAAATATTGACCTATCTTAATCTTATCTATTTCTACCATGAGCATCATGGTAATACTTAATCCTAACTCTTTAGTTATATGGAGTAGGAAGGAAACCTAGTCAAGACCATTCATTGTATATCGTTATTTCCATGACAATCCTTATCATCTCTTTTAAACCAGGATCTAATATCTGTTGTTCATCAAGGATCTAATATCCTTATTTGTTCATCATGAAGCCAACCAACTTCGCCTTGAGGATGAGATGTTGGATATGTTCCACCTGCCATTATCTCTCATTGCAGAAAATCGAATGAACATTTTATCTATCATCCTAGAGGCAAACACTAATGATTTGGATAACGTAAGATCCCTCCTTTGTAAAGGAAAGGATCCCTATGATTGCAATGATAGTCCCTGGATAATTGCTAGCATCCACAGTTTAAGATGAAGTACACAGAAACAAAGGTCATTATTACAAGTCATTCCAGAGACAAACATAGTCTTTTACAACTCCATGGCCACGGGCCTAGTACAAGAGTTTAAATATGTAATAAGATAAATAAGTCTTCATCTTCATGTGCCACAGGCAAGCATGTTGAGTGTATACTCATGACTCCTAATCATCATCGTAATAACTTCGCAACATCACAAGTTCTGACCACAGTGGGTCAATACATTGGAATAGTATTGGCAAGTGATACCTTAGAATAATATTGGTAGACTAGATACTATATGCATTTTGGCTAAGTGTAGCTTAGGCTTGCTTTGCTCAAAATAGGTTTTACCTATTAGTTGAAAACACTAAGTTTTTCTTTGTCAAAATCTTTCCCAAGGAACCACCAATAGACATTGGGTCCTTCACCCTTGTTCAACCACAAGTTTTTACTTAGAAATTGGGATGAGGAGATTCTTGATAGCTTCCATGTCTTGATGCTCAAGTTGTCCAATACCAGGGACATGGCTAAGTACTTAGATTCTTCCATCTGCAGAGGTTGTGCACTTTCCCCACAAGACTTGATTTTCACCAAGACAGACCTTCGAAGCCTTCCCTTAGACCAAATGGACGCGTTCCAACCTATCATCCCACTACCACCAACTGTCCAAATGGCTAAGTTATTGCAACCTATGTGATCCAGGCAGAGCCCATATTGCCAAGTGGCTGCACTAGAAGCTTCTTAACATTTGGATTCTCAAATCCCTTTGTTCCTGGGTGGCTTTCCACTAGTGAGATACACAAGTTAAACCATAGAAATGGGTCTTGTGTAACCACTCAACATAACCCATTCTTTCCATTCCACCCAGGTGTTTCATTCACTTAGTTGTTTTATTAAGCAAAAACATAGTCCAAAGACTTAGAAATATTTATTCATAGCATGAATATAACCACCCTTGGTTGCTACTATCTAGGCTAAGCATGGCATTGATAAGACTTAGAAATATTTCTAGCAATTCTACAACTACTAGGATTTCCCAAGCATAGCATATAGATCAAAATAACCATGCAAGACTAGCAAAATATTTCTAATGCAAAGTTGAAAAACTTAGGAATAAAATCATGAAGTACCACTTGCCTTGGT
The DNA here is from genome assembly GCA_030063025.1 of Avena longiglumis. Classification (NCBI taxonomy): domain Eukaryota; kingdom Viridiplantae; phylum Streptophyta; class Magnoliopsida; order Poales; family Poaceae; genus Avena; species Avena longiglumis. The sequence goes on from CP125978.1 coordinate 36,576,950, forward strand.
AGTTTGGAGAGTAGCTACAATCTTCACAATCACAATCACTATTTGCACCAAAATCTACACATAAAATAATAGCACCAAAATCACATACAAAATAAATACAAGCAAAAATATATGGATGCATGCATAATGCCATGTGATGATTTCCTACACCAAACAAGACAAGTGCATGGTACTGAATCATACACAAGTACAAAACAAGTTAAATAAACTTTATTTGAACATTAAAACATTTTTCAATTAATTATTATACCCAATTTATGCCTACAAATGTTTCTGCAAAAACACCCATTCTAACAGAAGCAAAACATTAAACACATTGCATAAATGGAAAGGGTTTTCTCTCCTGATTCCATTGATATAAAATTTGTCAAATTTGGACGTGGGAATCAAAAGTTATGAATTAAACAAGTTTAAACTTTTAATAGATCAAATTTCTGATTTTAAATCTAACTCACAGCCACGTGGCGGCATCTGATTGGTACGCTTCGCTGGATCGCTTGCAGCCGTTAGATCTAACTAAACGCGGTCGATCGATCCATACCCCTTCGAAGTGATCTATCCTACATGTTAGATCCGGATCCAATTGCTCGATCAACCTACCAAAGTCCGGTTGTTTCAAAAAAACCCAAAGTCCGGCGGTGAGCGGCGGCGCTCTGCCAGCGGCGGTGGCTACAGAGGGGGTTGGGGTCGTCGGAGATGCTTACCAGACTCGCAGTGGTGTGCTGAAGCTCAACGTGTGCTCGGTTGGCGAAGGGGCGCTTGGAGTCGTCGCAGATTGCTCGTCGGAGAAGTCTCTGGCGATGGATGCTTCTGTTCGTCGACGTTGGCGAGGATGCAGATCATGCCAAGGCAAAAGAAGGGGTGGGTCAGATGCGCAAGACGATGCTAGTCACGCAGGTTTCAATGAGAGGAAAAGGGGCGGTCGGAAATTACCACTGGAGGTCGTCGGAGTTGAGGCCGAAGACGGTGGCGCTCAGTCGATGGTGCTGCCGACGCTCTGGATCACGCGCGGGCGAGCTAGTGGTACTGGGAGGTGCGCAAGGTGAAGTGGAGCCTTCTCGTGTGAACCAGAGCGAGGGTGGTCGGGTTGGCGGAATTGAGGTCATGTTCGAGCAGCGAGGTCGCGAGGAATTTTCGCACTGGGGCGCTTGGGGTTTGGGGGAAAATGGAGAGGGGGCAAAGGGGGTTTAAGTAGCAAGGACGCGGGCGAGATTTCCTCGAGCATTGATCGTGAATTGAAGCCGCGAATTCAAACAGGAAACGCCCGGCGTAATTTGGGGATGAACTGGTCGCTGGGGGTGGAGACGACGACTGCCATGTGGGCCGCGGTTGTCAGCGAGAGAAAGGAAGAGGGGATGGGTCCAGGCGGTCAGTGACTCTGTGGGTGCGGCTGCGAGTGAAAGAAAACGTTTCGCGGGGAGGTGGTTGCTGGGCTAGATGGGTCGAGCTGGGCTGGTTGGGCCAGTTTGGCTGTTTGCTTATTTTTTCCTGTTTACTCTTTTTCTTTTTCTGTTTGATTTTCTGGAAATGGTTTTCAAACTCTATTTCAAATCATTTTGATTTCAAACCTTCTCTGGATTTTTGTACAGTGAACTTTGTACTCAAATATGTCAAACACTTCTGTTTACTCAAACATACTTGGGTCATTTGAAAAATAAAATAAAACCAAACCTTTATGAGATATAAAAATAGGCATAGATTTGGTTTTATTTCATACTTTGTTTTGAAACTTTGCTCAAGCTTTTGGAAGCACTTAAGTTTGAATTCAAAACATTACTGAATACAATAAGTACTCTTCTCATTAGAAAGTAGCACTAAGGCTAGAGCATACTCACATAAAATAATGAGCAACATTTGCTCCTGTTTTTGAAATGGTTTTGAAAATGAAACCCTAAATGATCATGGATGCATGGATGATATGCATGAGGTTTGAAACATGATTTTAGGGATGTTACAGATAAGAACAAATGGGTATTCCCATGGGGTGGTGATAGATTTTAAACTAAAAAGGTATATGACTACCTTATAAAAGCTCCAGATGCTCCAAAACCATTTGAGTGGATTTGGAAATCACCATGTCTCCCCAAGCACAAATTCTTCTTTTGGCTTCTCTTGAATGAGAGACTCAACACCGGAGATCTGCTAATGAGGAAAAAATTCCATATGCAAGACGACACATGTGTCCTATGTGAGGAAAGTTCTCGAGAATCTGTTGATCACTTATTCTTCAGGTGTGACTTTAGCCAAAACTTCTGGTGGTAGCTTGGGGGAAGAATGGAACATAGATCTCCCTATTATGAATATGATCCAGGATGCCCATAACAGATCATCGAATTAGTTTTTCAATATCACTATGATGGCAGGATGTTGGAGCCTATGGAATCATAGGAATGACATCATTTTCTAACAACAGCATCAGAGTATGGATTCTTGTTACAGTATATTCAAAATGTCAGTAGCTGACATTAGACACAGAATCAAACCTAGCTTACTTCAAGGCATGCAGGCCTGGCTAGACATCTTGTAATTTTCTGTCCATGCATCCCTTGTACATTCCCACTCTCTTATATATATGAAAATGACACAGTGGGGGACTTCCCCACCGTCTTTGTGTCAAAAAAAATCAATGATTGAGTAATCAACTATTGATTCACCAATTCTTAGCTTATTAACTCTTGATCTATCAAATCTTGTACTTGTCATAGTATTCACTTTAAAGTCTTTAGAGAAAGAAGTAAGAAGAGGTAATTAGGAATGCTAAGTTTTAGATATCGCCTATAAGATGGGAGTGTTTGAAGAGAATAAAATCAATATGATAATTAATGGAGTTAACTCACTCCTGAATGGAATAGAAGAGTTATCTTGAATACATATTTATATGGTAATAAATAAGATTATAAGGATGAATTCTGAAGATAGTTACCAAGGAGTAATCCTATTGGATAAAGTAGGCATAGTCAATGAATAATATCTCTTAGTCAAATGGAAATACTAGGCAAATAATTATAATAAAATTGTAATGTTGTATTGATAAAAGCCTTGATTAGCCAACTGGAAACCTAAGCCATAAATGATCAAAGGGTTATAATGATCATGCTCAAGTCACTAAGAGTGAATGATTATATGATGTATAAGTGACATTGGTGGATAGGACAAGATTAAACCCTAGTATAGATATGCTACTAGGTTAGCCATAACAAAGTCCCATTAATATAATGTGATGTTGGAGTATGAGTTACTGGGGTAGCTAAAGATAAGATAGTATGCCTAAGCTCATACTAGAGCAACATTAGTTATTGAAGTAGTATTATTCCTCTTAAAGAATAATAAACACTTGAGGTGAAGTAGCATTTGATATATACATCTATTAGAGAAATATTAGTGATGGATGATAGAGGAAGAGTATGAATGGAGTTTACAGTATCCACCTGTTGGATTGGTGATTATCATCTGTAGAGTAGTTTGATATAACCAAGTCCAGATATAAAAAGATTATCAAAAGCTTCAGTGACAAGATTCTGAGATTTATAAGTGAGATTACAAAGTAAATTGTGAAGTAATAGAATATCTAGGAAAGGAATTCCTCAAGTAGGAAACAAGAATTATGAAATAGGGAAAGTAGGAATTCCTAAGAAGCTATTAACCAAAACTATATCACTCCATATCAAAATCAATTTCTATATCACTCCTCTAAATCCTAAACAATTGCCACATGGTAAAAGAACTACATTTATCACATGAGTAATGCTCATTATCAACCATTATATGGTAACTTATCACTAGGAGTCAAACCACACTAACTAAGGAAGAAAATATTTAGAATAGGGGGTAATCCTTGGTTTCTTAAGTAGATCAAGTAGAATTGCTCCTACTTAATATCATTTTAGAAAGGTATGTTGATAAAACAAATACTTATGAGGTATTAAAGATAGGAATTCTTGGTAATTATCCTACCAGAGTTCTATAGAAAATCACTTAAGCATATCTTTGTCACCCCCAAACATCATAATCCTATGTGCTTATAAACCATAAATATCAACCCTTTCTCATAAGTTAGTCTAAGGAACAACCCCACTATTTTACTTTAGATGGAGATATCAATCATGATCACAAACATAAAGACAATATGTTTTAACCATTAATATTTATTCACATCAATAAAAGGATATATGTATATTAAATCTCCTAAAACTCATGGTAAACATTCATAATCCTAAACCCCAACTTCTATTTCAATCATAATTATCAATGTATAATTAATGTCATAACCAAGATCATTAAAACATTATTCACCTATTAGTGGAATTGGAATAATAGAATTTACCATTTTAAGAACCTTGATAATTAAATCATATTATATAATGATTGCTATATAATAATAAATATGGATATATTATTTGCATATCCTTGGCTATATTAAGCCATTCCCATTACATTCATTAAGAGGAAATAAAAATCATTTTAAAAGATCATAAACAAATCCTAAAACCCTAATTTCTACTTGTTCTATTTAATATAAGAACCTCACATATAATTATGAGATTTATAAATACAAAAATAAATAAAGAGAAAATTAGTTATGATGAATCACTGCATTATTCTAATAATTCCTCAAAAGTTTTTGGTATTATATTCCTTGTGAAGATTAAATTTGAAATGAATTTGTAACAAAGAAAACATGATCACAAATAGAAAAAGAAATGGAGTTGGAAAATAAAATAGAAATGGAACCAGCCCGTATCCCATCTTCTATTTGCCGCTCGGAACAACCAGCTGAAGCTGTCTTGCTTACTTTCTCACAGCCCAACATCAACCCACGTCGGCCCAACAGTAGCCCAACTCAACCAGTACCGGTTCATCATCTTCTTCGGGTCGTCGTCGACCTTCCAATGCTACAAGCAGCTCGGTGGCCGCACCCTCGTCGCCGGCGAGCGCTAAGATTCGTGTCGTCGCCCCCTGTGCCTATAAAGCCTTGAAGCTGCCGCAGATAAGACCAAGCACACCATTTCCTCTCTTCCTCCCGAATTTCTCCTCTGTCTGAAACCCTAGCTCGTCGGATCTCTAGGGCATCGTCGATTCCGAGCACCCCTAGGCCATCTGAGACCACTTCGGTGACCGTCATGATCATCTCATCCGATTGTCCCATCTCGAGGAAGCTATCGAGTTCCCAGACGCCCAGATTGATACCTCCAACCCGAAGTCCGGTCGTCGCGGTCCTCATCGATTCTGGCCACGATTCGCTTCACCAACCACATCGTCGCATTCCTGGTGAGCCACTGGTTCTTCCAGTACCTCTCGTTTTCTTTCTTTCACTCTATGTCACTCCCTCCACGAGCACCCGACACCGTTGTCGTTGACCACCTTCCGGCGACCATTAGCTAGCGGCGTCGCCACCACTTGGTTCGCGCCTGCGCCCTCTTTCCAAAAAAACACAACCACGGCCGCACGCGTACGTGATCAACCGTTCGAACCTCGATCTGAGAGGATCAGTTCATGTGATTTCATGATGACGTCGTGCCTGCGTCATCCCTCGCCTAGTCAACATGTTTGACCCAGTTCGCGCCTAGGTGGCATCCAACGTGGCCAGTGCCCCACATGTCTATGACCTAGGGTAGATTCTGAATGTGTGTAAAAAAGGATTTCCTTATTTAGATTTATTTTCAAAAAATGAATAAACCTTATAAATTCACTAACTTTTGTTTTATAATTCAGAAATATATATATTATATATTAAAATGTTTAGAAAAATAAAATCTACAATTTAACTTTATTATCAAAAATTATAATGTTAGCCATTTAATCAACTGTTACTTAATAAAGATTTTATAAGTATTAATACTTTAAAAATTCATATTTTAATATTCATAAATGAGAAAAATATAAATAATATAACAAAAAATCTTAGAAAAATAAGAACTATAATTTGATACTCTAATCATGTATTATCATTTAATTAATTAAATTTATATTATTTATTAAGTGTTTACAAAGTAATAAATCTTATAAAAACATATCTTATTATTTAAAATTCATATAATATACCAAAATAATCACAAAAATAATATATACATATTAAAATTATAACCTTTCACTTTTGAAGTAAGTAAAAATCTAATACTCTAATAACTTGAATTTAAACCTAATTCCTTAATTAATAATTCATCTAAGGAGTAAATAAAATTTGCTAATATTTCTAAAATTAACCATTTGAGATCTAGAAATAGTATTAGTCTTAAGTGTTGATAATATGAACTCAAAATAATTCAACACATTTTAAGTACAATTTTTTTGAATTTTCATACACCTATAAGTGTATATTCTTTTCTAAAAAAGAACCTTTATAAAATTATAAAATCTTCAAGAATGATATTTTTAACCAAATAAAACCTTTAACCATTACTTCAACCACAAGTTTATCAACATAGTGAAAGTCCAAAGATAATTCTTAAGTAATTAAATAATGTTGTTTCCTTGTTTACAAATCATAATCACTCATCTATAAGGAGATAAATGATTCTATTCCATTATAATGTTAAGAAAACATGACTCAAATAGAAGTGTTACCAATCTTAATTAACCTCTAGGAAACATTATAAAGTGAACAAATTATAATACCATCTAACGACCAAGATAGATAAGTCTCAACTACTAATGATGTCAATATTCAAGTGAAGTAAATAGTTCTTCCTTGATAATTATAGTTTGATAGAAACCCTAAGAATATTTAATGAAGGTTTAAGTACTTTTGTTTAGTTAAGTAAACTTTTCTTCAAAATTTATTCTTTTAAGATACATTATAAAGCAAGATATAAGCAATTCTATGAAAGCTCTAAATGATGAACAACTCTTATATACATAGTCTTTAAATACGTTCCACACTTGAGCATTTTATTATTGTGTGTACTTTATTATACTTACATGTTGTTTCACACACACTCACAAACCTTAATCAGAAGCACAAGTGTGAAACTTATCAAAAAGAACAACACATCCCAAAGAAACCACTTCCAGTTTCCAAACCCTAGATCAATGCCCCGAGGATTCGCGTTTATCAATTGCATTACATTACTTATACATAATAGCATCTTTCTTCTTTAAACATTAGTCCTTACCAGATCAATGATGTTGTTTTCAGATATTGCATCTTATATTATCTCGAAGACCGTGAGTGCATAATCTTGCAATCACAAAAGGCATGTTCACACTTGCTCATGTTCTTTGATTATTTTCTGTAAAGTATTTTGCAAATCCAGTGTTGTCATCACCTGCATTTCAAAAAGGTCAGAAAACACTGTTTTCATAATAATATGATTATAGATTATTTACCATGAGGTAATAACCTACTATGAAAGTTCCGGTGATAAAGGAACATATTACTAGGACTTAACAACCAATGTCACCAGTGATCTTGCGCCGTATATCATGCGTTAACCATGAGATTTGGAATGGGAAAGAATTCTGCTGGATCTTCTTCCTTTCACATGAACGGATGACCATCTCGTGACACTGTTGTACCTTACGAGGCTCGGCATGGGTGGGACCCCTTAGTTCCCCGTGATATTGGTGTCTAGACTATCTGCGAGGGACATTTGTAGGTATGTCCTCAGATTGATGGGGGCGACCAGGTTCTTGTCTGCTCACTAGAGTCCTTAAGGATTCAATCATAGTTATATCTGCTATGCGAATTAACAGAGGTCGTTCTGCTTGGGGGGTCGTGTTCTATGTGGGGTCGCGGAGAAGGGCAGTGATTGGCTTGGATCATCTACTGGGCCCCACACCATAGGAAGTGTGGACGGGAAAGATCGCCCGGTTGTGCAACAAGGATTTGATCTCTCATGGGAAAAGTAACGCACCTCTGCAAAGTGTAAGAACTGTAACTTGTTACTCCCTGTTCCGGGAAGAAGCTGCGAACGCTGCAGGAAAGGAACTCCACGAAAGTTCTGGTAAACCTGTGAAGGCTGACGGACATAGCTTTTCAGAATAAAAGCAACATTTAAAGAAATGTTAATGAAAACCTACATAGCCTACGACCTATGGTATATGGTTGTAGCTAGTGCATCAAATAATCCTTTTTAGTGAACTTGCTGAGTACGCTCGTACTCAACGTATCTTCTTAACCCTTACTTGATTCTGAAGCCAATACAGACGACGTCTACATCAACTTATGCTCAAGGGAATCGTCATCAACAGTTCAAGTTCTTCAATGAATTCAATGAAGTCAACTTATTCATCAACTAAAGTAAAGATGAAGTTATTGATTAGATAGAAATATAATCTCTAGCCATAGAACCTACTTCTGTAGAGTATTGCAATAGCAGCAATGCAAAGCAAATAATTAGATGCTAATCTTATTAGCATGATAGTTATGAGTTGGTTATTTCTGATTCTTCTTTGTAAGAAGTTTTCTTTCTCTCTCTTTAACCTAGAGTGTTCTCTAGATCTTTTGTAAAGAGTCGAGTTGTAACATATGGTCATGTCTTGGACTTGCTGTGTTTCTGTTGTACCACTCTAAGGGATGTAATACTAGTGAACGGTGTTTTATTGATGCTATATCAACGACTATAGTGTACTACAACATGCAATGGTATGCTGGTCACCACAATTATTCTCGATGGACTCATTGGAATTTGGTTCTAATTTGAGGTAAAACTAAACTAGCATGAAATACTACTTTGCTATGTTTTACTGCTCTTTTATCCTTTCTATCGTAATATGATATTACGTGCTTAACAATTATTTATAGACATTTCAGACTAAGAATGTGTGGTTGCCTGTTAACCAAAATTATTCTTTTGCAAGTGAAAGTAAACACTTATGTGTCCATATATCTAGATATGTGAACATATATATTAGCGGGAGGGTCCCATGTCGTCAACTTCGCCCTAGGGCCCCGCAAAACATAGAGCTAGCCCTGATTACTTTACTCTTTTGCTTCATTCATATAAGATCATGCATCAAATTAGATTCAGTAAGCGCCACTGCACTCCACGTTTGGACATGGCACGAATGCAACCAATTTACCTCAGTAGCAGAAATAAAGTGTATATATACACTTTGCGATTGTAAAGAAAACCGGCGCAGCAGAGCGCCCAAAGTCCATCTAGTAATAGATTTATTCTGATGCCTGGACTGCACGGTAGGTACGGTTAAGTTGTGCAGATACTGTTCACACCATTCATGATTTCGTAGTTACTGAAGCGATTATACACTCCTGCAGCCTGCAGGACTATCCTGGTGACATTTATGCACTGCGATTCTTGTAGACAGACCCCCGAATCATCCATCAGAATGTGATCAGGGTCAGTCGTCGATACCGGTGTGGCTATATCACCAATTACCGGTTAAATAGTGATTGGCTTTACCACAACCTGCTTTTCGATATTTCAGTGGTTCAGTTATAATGCTACCCTGTCATTCTTTACATGAAAAAGGCAGTTGTGCCCCTAGGTTGGAAGAGCATAGGACCAATGGCATCTCAATGGTGAGTCTTTTCCTCAATCTACAGAGTGTAGTGATGCAAGTGGGTCAATATTGGGCACCCTCTACCCTCTTTAGTTCGCCAAAATGAACTAACTTTGTGTTGACATCATCATTTTGAAAAGGTTAATTCATTTTTTTGAACTAACGAGGGTAAAGGATACCCTAATAGTGACCCACTTGCATCTTTAACAGAGTGATATGGGCTTGTTTGTCTTAGATAAGTACTCCCTCTGTTCGGGATTATAGGTCCTACGCGCATACCTAGGTTGTTAATTTGACTAACAAAATATAACTTATATATCACAAAAGTTACACCATTAGAAAATATAATCTCTAAAGTTTCTAATGGTATAATTTTTATGCTATTTTATTTATATTTTGTTGTTCAAATTGGCAACCTAGTTATCCGCGCGGGACTTATAATCCCAAACGGAGGAAGTACCATTGTCAAATTTCAGCGTAATGCGCCCTGAGTAGTGCATCCCAAAGGCATCTTTCTGTATGTAACTGAACCTTGTACATAGAACATTTTGGCTGATCCCAGGAATGTCAAGAAGAAAATCTATATATCATTTCCCAAGACTCCCAATTCTCCAACAAGTCGAAGTTCTCGCATGTGCCATCATTACATTTGCTGGAATGTTAAGTACTCCGTATGAAATGAAAAAACAAAAAAGAAGGAAGACTGGAACTAGTTCTTTGTTGATTTACAGTAACAAGCAGCAGTATCTCCAGTAACAGACTGTACACAAGAGTGTTTTGCCAGGAAGGACGAATTTGTAAGGGCCAGTTTGCCGAGCATTTACAGATGATATCGAGCTGTAGGAGGTGACAAAGAGAACAGCTGAAAGGGCCTTCACTTATATGCAGTTAGAACAAGAAGCAGTGCGCAGAGTTGAAGCTTACCAAGCTCCAAGGCGCCATCAGATGAAAAACATGCTGTCCTTGAGAGCCGTGTGCATCTCCGGCAACTCATAAGCATCTGCAGAGGCCGAGGACGATGGACCAGGATTCTGCGCCTGGGACACCACGTAGTAGTCCCTGCCGCGGTAGGCCGCTAGGTCAGCGTACTTGATGGGCGTCGTCAGCGACACCGGCTTGGTGCAGCGCGCGAACACGAAGCAGAGGTCGTACACGAGCTTCTGCAGGTCGACGGGCTCGAAGTTGTGCTCGTCCTTCAGCATGTAGTAGTGCGTCGGACGGCTCGTCCCATGCAGCCCCTCGTGGCTGCAGAGGAAGAAGTCCTCAGCCTGCTTGTCGACCACGTCAGCATCGACGACTGTGCCAGGCAGCACGTTGCCGTTATTCGTCTTCTGCTCCTTCTGTGCGTTGGGGAAAGGGAACAGCCGCGTGTTGTGCCGCTTCTTGGCCACAATCACTGTGATCGTCGGCGAGTAGCCATCGACGCTAATCTTCGCCCTCATGGGCTCCACTTCCTCCTCGAGGACCTTCTTGAACTGCTCGTCACTCACACCATCACGGAAGTATATGATCTTCTCTGGCTTGATGCCGCCGTTCCTTTTCTTGAAGACCTCAACGAGCTCGTCACACATCACATCAAGCTTCGCGATCATCTCACAACCCTGTTCCTGGGCACGGATTCTTGACACGTACTTGCTGGCACTAGGGCAATCCATGGAGGCGACAACAGCTGCTATGGACACACTCTTCTTGTCTCCTGGGGATGGATGGTTCACATCCGCGCCGATGAACATGAAAGGTGTGCCAGCCACCTGTGGGAGCTCGTCAGATAGCTGGACATTGCTGCCACCGAGCTTGCTGTTGATCTTGAGCGCAAGGTTAGACATGTACTGGTCCCTGTACCTGGAGTTGGGGTTGTTCGCGTGACGGCTCAACAAACACTGGGTCTGGATCCCCAGCTGTGTCTCGCAGATCAGCTTTAGTATCTTGTACCCAGGATGCTGCTCTGACATTGGGCAGAATAGGAGTTGCGGCTTTTCAGGACCCTGATTTGCTTCTTTAAGCTCCTCGAACAATTGGTCTGGATCCGATAGCACTGACATTGCTGAACGACGCACTACACATGGTCTATTATTCATCTCAATGCCAAGTTCACAGCACTTTCTGACGATATAGGCAGTGAACATATCCACATTAAACATTTGCTGCCTGGAGGATTGCCCAGCACTGAAGTCGACAATGCCCCAGTACCGGAGACGCTTGCCTTCAAATATTTGGTGGCCCTGAAGGTTCCACTGGCAGTTACGGGGGGCAATTTTGAATTCAGAGGAATCACCGAGTTTTAGCATGGGGGCATGAAGGATCTTGCCCGTGACTTCAGTCATTCTGCTTTCCAGGGAAATCTTGAACTGCTTGCCTCTGTCGCCTCTGTAAGTAAAACGATAATTAGTACCTAAATATGGGTTCACTTTGCTCATTTTCTAATAAGCAGCAGATCCTTTCTTGAAATAAAGACAAAGATCACCTCCGTAAATGAAACAAAATGCCAGAAAATACTAAAGTAGCTTGAACACACAAGGGAGCAGTGAACTGACAAATATACCACTAACATAGTTAAACGTCCATTTTTAAATAACATATAAGTTAGCACAGGATTTGAGTTTTATTGTAGAAGGATTGTTTACATAGGGAAAACTGTTGCATTTGAATTTCTAGCAAATTAAATACTAATGGATTCACTATTCCAGCAGAAAGTAATCATGTAGATAAGTTAAGCTTCCAACTAACAAAAATAAAGGACAGACAATCAGGCACTTCCAAATAGTAGAAGGGCACCCAAACTCAAAGCAGTTACCTGCAAGGCCCATCTACTACCATTTGCAGAATCTCCTGTTTCCGTTGGTCTGAATTGACTGGCTTCCTTGGTTTCTGGTTGGGATCCTTGGGATACTTCTGCCATTCATGAAGATCACATAGCTCAATCGGGACATAATTTGGTCTGTTCGGATTCTTGTTCAGAACCAAGCATGGAAGCATGTCATAGTTAATCACCTTCCCATGCTTCTGACGATAATACTCAACAAGCTCCCAAATCTTACTACTCTTATCTGCATCAAAATCCGAGAAGGTGATTTGCTTGGCACACTTATCTGTCAAGCCTTGAACCTTGTACTTCCGAGCTTCAGAGGACTTCTGGTAACTCAAGGTAATGCAGAGGCCTTTAAGCTGACCCTCCAAATATTTCAACTCTTTCTTGCTTAGATCTGCAAGGGACTTCCTATGGTCAATGCGGTGCACCAAGTGCTTCACAAGATCCAGAACACTGGTTCCAGGTTGGCAAAATTCCATAGCTGAATAATCCACACATAAGATCAGGCCTTGCTTGGTGGGTTTTAGCATCTGCTTGGTTCCTTTAAGAGATTTGGTGGTAATAGCAAAATGCTTAGTCACATTCTCTGCAGACCAATCTGGCATATAAAATCTCTGCTCAATGATAATCTTGTCCAAGCTGGAGGCCTCACGCACAATGATATCAAGACACTGCAAGACCTCTTTTGGCACAGGCTGCTGATCTAGTTGGCTGAAGGACAGCTCCTGCTTCAGCTCTGCTGACGCATTAAAGGTCTGTGACCGGATTTTCACAGGGTATAGAACTTCTGGTAGTTTGGCGAAGGTGAACAGATTGCCCTCCCTATCATAAGCCACAGCTAATGAATGTGGAGCCTGCTTTATTGCCTTGAGGAATTGAGCCTTTGCAGACTTCAGATCTGCCGTGGAGAGCTGCATATCTGAAGCCCCAGAAGAAACTTGGCCGAGCTTCGAAAAATCTTCATCCAGCTTGATCTCATACTGAAAGATAGTTGATTCCCCAAACTTGATTACGAAGTGGTTCACCAGAAGTTTGACTTTATTGGATACAACTGCTCGACCTAGAGGGGAACAAAGAGCAGTTAGAACCAGCGAAGGTTTACATAAGAAAAACAAATATATAGCATGCATACTGTTAGAGGGGAAATGGAGGATCACCAAAGCTACAGTTTCCTTCACAGTTTGAATTGACACTACAATTTCCCAAATTAAAATGCTGAAGCAAATTCAGCTATAAAGAGAGGAAATCGCTCATCCTTTGGAACTTTAGATAGTAAATGTTCCCCTGCACTGCACTTCATTTTAGTTCATGCGATTTACTACTACAAAAGGTACCCCAGAAAAGCCCATATTTCTTCTCCATGCTGACCCAAATCATAGCATGAAGCAACTTCCATTGAGCATGCATGCCAAGCCTACTTGTCAAACAACACATTCCTAGGAGAAGCCCAAAAAGAATCGGATACAGGTTTTCGCCAGTAATAACTCTGATGCCTTCCTATTTAGAAAATACTCTGATGCTTCTTGTCTACTTCATAAACGATGTTCTGAAACTACAAGGTGACAAACCAAAGTACAAGGTTCCTCTAATGATAGCTGACAGGATTTCCTTTTATCTCATATGATGTGCATCCTGTCAGACAGCCATTTCTCATCTCAAATTTTCGGAACAGAGTTTACTGATAACAGTTCAAAAGTTTAGTTAGCGTCTAGGCGAGGTCAGTATTGCATCTTCCTCTCAATAGCTGCTATAAGCACAACTCTAATACAGGGAATGCAGCAAAAGGAACTTATCATACAGAGAGAGATAATCCCCACTACAATCTATCCCGATCTATAAACCTGGAGCACATTCTCGTATCCCCAATGTTACAACAAAGCTAGCTCGAGATACTACATAATCATGAACAACAATCAGAAATGAAACAATCTAGGATCACAACGATGCAATACTTCTGTGAATCAGCAAACGGCCGACAGAAACTGCAACCGCAGGCCCGTGGTTCCACAAAGTGAGCAGTCCGCGCTACTGCAACATCTACGCCAGGAGAAACGCATCGCCTCGATCGACCGCGCGCACACGCAAAATCGAACACCGTACTCTCTAATTAACTATCCATCACGAAACCCTAGATGGCTTGGTACCGATCCCCGCCCGTATTTCAAACGTTTCAGAGGAACGAAGCATGCCAGAGTTCAAGACGCTCGCGAGTAAATCAGGAAACGGTGCTTACCAACGGGCCCCGGCGAGGACGAGCTCGCCATCTCCCTGGACGGGATCATCTTCGGGGACTGGGAGTACGCCCGGCGGTCGTAGCCGTGACGGGGATGTCCCTGAACCGGGTGCTGGTACCCACGGCCAGAACCGGACCCCCTTCCCCCTCCATGAACTCTGTTTGGCGGGGTACCTCCGCCGTGGTAGCGCGGTCCTCGGCCACTCCTGCCGTCTCCGCTGTAAGAGCCACCTCCCCCACGGTCGCTGATGCCTCCGCTGGGCTTCTTCTTCTTCTCGACGGTAGACCAGTCTTCGTCGGCACCACCGCCCCCGCCACCGGAACCTCTCCCTTCGCCGCCGGACATTCTCCGCGGTGAAGCTCAGCCGGAACAGCGGCCGATGGATGGAATCGACGGCGAGGGTTTTGGATTTGGGGATTTCGTTTCTAGAACATGTCGAATGGGGGACGGGGGAGACGGTTACAGGGCGGGCGTCGGGGGGGACCCACTAGATATAGGAGAGAGGCGCGCGGCGGCGAAAATTGAACACGGCCGCGACGTTTTGGTACGAAATGACGCTCTTACCCCTAAACTTTACTGGACGCGGGCATCACTTTTGGTACGAACAAGGGTATAACGGGAAACCAGTCGAGACAGGTGAAGCCTCGAGAAAGGAAATGTAAGCGCAAGGAGAAGCATTGCCAGCTGGACGACTCGTTGCTGGCTGACTGGCTCTCTCTCCTCGCCGTTTATGCTGCATACTCCTTTTTTTTCAAGCATAAAATGTATTCCGCTGGGACATCCTTAGTGAAGTCTTCATGTCAAAGATGAATCGCCTACAAGCCCTCGACCATGCTCACTTGGAGTGCCTCCACTAGGTACGAGTGAACCCCGTCGAATGCGACCGCATGTACATGTCCGACTTGAAGAAGCTCACGAGGATCTCAACATGTAGAAGGCGATCATCAGGAGTGGGGCCTCGTTCGACCGTGACCCCTGCTTTATGAGGCTGCCTTCCACTCCCTGCATATGAGGGCATGTGCTTCGGAAACGATGAATAGTGATGCCTTCCATTACCTCGTCAGGGTTAATAGAACCTTGTAGTGCTACTTTAATTTACTACCACTTCTAGTGCACTATGTACACTATTTTTAAATCAATTTATCTATATCGGGGGGTATTTTTGTGTTCCGCCAGTGTGACAAGGCTCTCCCAAAACGCCGGCTTGCTCATCCAACGCCCCCAAAAGCGCATATCTGACATTGCTGGCGAACATACTTTGGGGCATGGCGGTGGAGATGCTCTAACGTGTAAAGCGTCCATGTAGGAATGCATTACTCATTTGTTAGTTCATTGTAGTACTCGATGCTTCATGTTTGCATAACATCAATTTTAGGTTCTTGTAGGTTTACCGGCATGTTGATCTTTTTTAGTACAATGGTGCACGACAGATAGGAGATCGTCGAGAGGGCACACCGCGGCGACATAGACTACATGATCTTTTCGTGTGCATGCATACGCGTGCATACATGTGTGTGGTGGGAGATCTATTATGAGGTTTCGCGAAGCTTCTACGACGATGACACTACTAGAGAAAAGTTTATAGATGTTGAAAGTGGGCTGAGAACAAGTAGCGCCACTGGTAACACCGAAAAAAACCAACCCAGTGGCCAAAACTTGAATACGGCTCGTACAATCTTACTAGCAGCATTGCCTCCATCGGTAGACGCCATCGGTCCGTGGGACCCATCGGGCTGGTCGGGGTCAATGTAGCGGTGGCGTGGAGTTCCAGTTCAATGACATTATTATATACACCACAGCTAGAGCCGAGACAGTTTTGTGTTAAATACGCAACGGCACAAGCGAGACGTCACACGGTCGGTCAGCTTTCTTTAATGTCATTGGCATGTAGGCGCAGTCAGCTCTAGTTATCACAAGTCCCATTCCTTCCTATGTAAATGTCATGGAGAGGCTGTTGCTTTTCCTTCCTATTGTAAGGGCTCTGTTTAATCCCCTCTGGTGTGACACTTCTTCTCTTCCACCCTCGTTGCTCCGTCTCCAACCGCCTTTCAGTTACCCAGCTCTGGCCACCATTGACAGGAGCGGTTGAACTAGTACAAGGCCACCAAGATCACCATCCTCGCCCCACAATGCGCCATATTGCCAGAAGGCTTTGACATAAGCATCGATGGGGTGCCCGCCGCGCAATCCTGGTAAGAACAAGCAGGCGGACGCGATCCGACACCAAGCATTATCGTCAAGCAAGAGGATGAAAGCTCGGTACTCGCCCGACAACGATTACTGGTCAAGGCACTTTGCAAAGGAGAGGGAGGCGGCTCTAGGTATGTGCAACATGTACCGACACGACATCTGGTAAGAACGAGCGGTGGCGCTTCTGGTATGTTCCCGGTCGTGGAGTTGACAGTGTCATCACGGCCACCTGTCACGAAGCCTTCATGAACGTCGTCGGCATTGTCAATATCGATACTGACGAGGAGGAGGAAGAGGCCAGCGGCGCTGTCGAGGAGGAGGAGGAGGACAACGTCGTCATCGATTAGGCTAGTAGATTGGGTTAGATTTAGGTAGTAGGCCTAAGGTTTATTTTTGTTCAAATCAAGCTTGTGTATTATGTTGTCAATTAAGTTAATGTTCTCTACGACGAATGATTTTCCATTTGTAATACATGTTCACTAAATTAGTATCACTATATCACTTTTGATCTATCTTAGATTAAAGACTTTTTCCATAGTGATTTTTTTGTAATGCCTATCTTCTTTTATTTCCTAGTTCTATCGTTCGTGTGGTTGTGTGCATCTTAGTTACGCAGAGGCCGGATATAATCAGTAAACATTTTATGTTAATAAATACGCTCATTTCCAAAAAAAAATATCACTTTTGAAATGGAATTTCATAATATGCCGATTTAATTTCATATAGTATGTTGCTACATTTTCAAAATTGTTCAAGTCTAAAATCATTTGACTTACTAGAATAAAAGTAAGTACAGTACATGTATTCGAGGATGTGGGCCGAACTTGGCCTCCGGACATGTTTTACGTGACGGTGAACCTTTGCGTTTCGGCTGAACGAACTCGCGCATCAGATCCAATCCAGGATCGAACGAGGCCGCGTCTTCAGTACACCTAGGAGCGCTCCGATACTGAGATACTACAGGCTACAGCAGTGCTGGCGTGCGGGAGAATCCAGAATAATGCAGAGCATCGTCGTTATTATTCTGAGAAGAAAGTCAATCCGGGTTCGGTCAAACTAGGTCTTCGCTAGAGTTCACCATGTCTTTTTTTTTCCTCTTCTTCTTCTTCCGACGCCGTTCAGGACACGCACGTCTCTACACTCTTTGCTTACCAAACCAACTCTCGGCCGATTTTACGCCTCTCGGAAAGGAAGTGTGTGTGTATATATAAGCTCAGGCTAAGCAGAAAGCAAAGCAAGCACACTCGGCTCGTCTCCCACCCGGCGTTCCGGCCGGACCCCCACCCACCTTGCCTCCGCGCCACGCAACAGCCACTCCCCCACCAGCTAGCCCACATCCATGGAGAGGCGGGCGAGGAACAGCAGCAGCAGCAGCAGCAAGCGCGCGTCCCCCGCGCCGCCCAAGGTGGTGGCGGTCCTGGCGGGGCTGCTGGAGCGCGCGGCCAAGCGCGGGGACGCGGACGGCTCGGCGTCGTCGGCGTTCCGGAGCCCCGGAGGGAGGAAGCCGGAGATCGGCGTGCGGCGGTACGCGGAGCGGATATACCGGTACGCCGGGTGCAGCCCGGCCTGCTTCGTGGTCGCCTACGCGTACCTCGACCGCCTCGCCTTAGGCGACGGGGAGGAGGCGGTGGCCGTGGACTCGTACAGCGTGCACCGCCTGCTCATCACCAGCGTCATGGTCGCCGCCAAGTTCATGGACGACATGTGAGTGCCCCTCTGCTCCGCGTTCCGATCTCTCTCTCGCCCAGCCCGGCCTCCGTCCGTCGCGCTCGCGCCTCGATTCCAGCCCTCGCGCGCGCGCCCCTGCGCATTTCTATAGTATTCGTTTTTTGCTGTCAAAACTCATGGACGCACCGCACCGAGGCACGGCACATGCGCTCGCGCGGCGCGGCAGGGGTTGACCGCCGCCGGCGGATTCCGTATGTCCATCCGCATGCTAACCGCGCGCTCCTGCAATCTGCGCTAGTTAACGCGCATCACTAGCATGTTACTATTAGCGTCGGTAAAGCGTGAGCACGGGATCCATCCGCTCGGTCGAATCGAATGGAGGAACTGCAGAAGCTGAATTCAAGAAGTTGTTTTGGTTCAGAGACCGAACGGATCCAATTCAGAAGCTGTTGCTTAGGACACCTGCCGGGAACCATCTGCGCGCTGTGGGCTGTCGGTGTAGAGCCTAGAGCCTAGAGCAGAGTGTGTGTGTGTGTCGGCAGAGGCGAGTCAATGGCGTACCCGCCATTAATGCCGCCACCGAGCCGCATCGTGCGGACTGACACGTCGGGATCGGTTCGAGGGCCTGACGTGGCACTCCTGCCAGTGGGTCCGCCCGTCTGTCGCGGCACCATCCACCCGGTCGATGTGGATCTCAGCCCTGCATTCTGGCTGATAGCAACCGCCGCCATTTCCCATCAGATTATACTATTGTACTTACTCCGCAGACCGCAGTAGGTCAGGACGTTGTCCAGCTAACCGCACAGCGTAAACAATCAGCCCAGCCGACGCAATGCGAAGCAGGGTTTTATATAAATAAAATAAAACTATCATCGCTGTTGTTTGGATTGGTATGCTCCAAATAATAGGACCACCGGTACCGGTAGGTGCACGGTCGATCCATCCATCCATCGGCCGGCCGGTTGGGGGCGTCCGTCGGTCGCTCCGGCGTTGCCCTCCCATCCCGCATGAACTCGATTGCTCACCTAACTCCAAACCACGCAGCACCAAACACCACTATCCGCGCCCCCTTAATTAAAAACGTTCGTGCGCTTAACCGCCAATCATGCATGGTTCCATGTTACTTGCATTTTCTTTTGATACCATGTAAATGTTGGATATTTGTCTAAATTCGAATGTTTATATATATATTTAATATAGTGTCGTAAATTTATCTAAATTAAGACAATTTTGTGGAGACGGAGGGAGTACCAGTACTCTTTAAACTTTTAAACTGATGACATTTTCAGATACAAGCGCATGTTTTTTAAATGTGGCAGTTACTCTTTATGAGGAATCTTTTCAATAAAATGCTTTAGCTTTTGCATAGCAAAATGCTTACAAAACAAATATGCCACGGATGAATACGACAACACAAACTAATGATGAAAATTGGATGGGTATGTGCAGACACTACAACAACGCCTACTTCGCGCGGGTGGGCGGCGTGGAGGTGCCGGAGATGAACGGGCTCGAGCTGGAGTTCCTCTTCGCGCTGCGCTTCCGCCTCAACGTCACCCCGGACGACTTCGCGTCCTACTGCGCCACGCTCGAGGGCGAGATGACGACGACGGCCAAGACGCCGACGCCCTTGTCGCCGACGACGCCGCTAATGGTCTCGTCAGAGGAGGAGGAAGAGAGCCGGCGCCAGCAGCAGAAGGATCCCACGGTAGTCGTGGCCTTCGCGGCTGCTCGGATATCGGTAGCCGAGATCACACAATGACAACAACCACCACTCTTAAGTTGTCGGCGTGGAGGGCATGCGCGCGAAAAAGGGGCGGCATTGCTCGAGTGATTCTTTCGTCCATTCTTTTTGTTCTTTTCTTTTGATTAGTTTTCCTATGAGGTGTACCATCAATCCTAGCTTGTTTTGTTGTTGAGGTGTAATCCACACTATGTGCATAATTGATTCATTGCGATTGATTGGATCTGGGCCAAGGGGGCATCTACTAATATACCAATGTTGTTTGTTCCTATCGTTAGAGTCATTGATAGAACTTCCTTTTTCCAATGGAATCTGTTAGTATTTCCATTGTCGGCGAAAACTCCTTGTGGGGTACATAAATTTGAGTAGTATATAAGTTGCATTTTTAACTTCAGTTATTATGTTGGAAGTAGATAAATTTGAGTAGTATATAAGTTGCATTTTTAACGGGGCACGATGAATACGACGACAACACAAACTAATGATGAAAATTGGAATGGTTATGTGTGCAGACACTACAACAACGCCTACTTCGCGCGGGTGGGCGGCGTGGAGGTGCCGGAGATGAACGGGCTCGAGCTGGAGTTCCTCTTCGCGCTGCGCTTCCGCCTCAACGTCACCCCGGACGACTTCACGTCCTATTGTGCCACGCTCGAGGGCGAGATGACAACGGCCAAGACGCCGACGCCGTTGTCGCCGACGACGATGCTAATGGTCTCGCCGGAGGAGGAAGAGAGCCAGCGCCACCAGCAGAAGGATCCCACGGTAGTCGTGGCCTTCACGACTGCTCGGGTATCGGTAACCGAGATCACACAATCATCGGCGTGGAGGGCATATGCACGCGAAAAGGTGGCGTCCGAGTGATTCTTTCGTTCATTATTTTCTTTTGATTAGTTTTCCTATGAGGTGTACCATCGATCCTAGCTTGTTTGTTGTTGAGGTGTAATCCACACTATGTGCATGGTTGATTCATTGCAATTGATTGGATCTGGGCCAAGGGGGCATCTACCAATATACTAATGCTGTGTGTTCCTATCGTTAGAGCCATTGATAAAACTTCCTTTTTCCAATTGAATCTGTTACTAGTATTTCCATTGCCGGTGAAAACTCCTTGTGGGGTACATAAATTCGAGTAGTACGTATATAAGTTGGATTTTTTAACTTCAGTTATGTTGGAAGTAGATAAAACTACACTAAACAAAAATAAAAGTAGATAAAAATACCTACTTACTCCCTCGACGTCTCAATTTTTAAGTTATGTTGCAAGGATTTTAATTTTGCTATATAAAATAAAAGTTGAAAATAAATAGCCAGAACAATGTTTACTTCATTGTAATAAAGCCATTGTACACAAATGATTCCAGTTGAAGCAAATTCAGTCAAAAACAAATTGTCTTTGTATTAAAAAAACGCATTTGATTATGATGAATGGAACGTGTTCAACTGCATTAGGAGTAAATTTTAGTAGCGTTGAAAACAAACGAACATATATTTTCTAGATTAATCAGTCAAAATAATTTGTATAATATTTACGAATCGTTCGTAAAAGAATTGCACGCAAGCAGCTAGGAACGATTCGTGTCCTCCCTAACAAAAACATATTTACACTATGTTTTTATTGAAAATTTTGTTTGGTATCACTCCTTTCTGGACAGTTTGATATGTTTTTTCTAAGAGAAAAGACAATTTCAGTCATGCCGTCGTCTGATGCCAGCGTTTTCGATAGATTAACCAAATGTAAGGTAGTACCTCTGTTTCAATATATAAAATAATTTGATAAGCTATTTCAAAATTCCAATCCTCCCAGACAGAAAATATTTACATTTTGGTGAACTATTTTAACTTCTGATAAAGTCTTATATTTTGAAATTCAGAGCTAGTACTACATTTGCTCTTTTCCAACTATATCCCGGTAATCCCAAATGAAACTATCCATACAAAGCAATTTTCAAGAACAAGAAAAAACCATTGACATCTTAGAACAAGCTTATGTGTTTTCAAAAGTACATTATCTTGAGCTTGAGTGATCTCAATGTTTTTTTCAAAAGTACTCAAAATTTAGTACGTACATGAAATTACATTATCATGAGCACGAGTGATTTTGATTATTATTTTTTTGAAAAATATCAAACTTATTAGACTGAAATTTTATACTATAGCACAAAATTTGCTGTGCATATGAGGTGGGCCCCAACTTGATATTGTAACGAAACCGCACTCGTTGACTCCACTAGTCCACTCCAGTCCCCACTCGGCCCTCCCAAAAAACCTCGCCCATGGCGACCGCGGCTCCGCCGCCCGATGAATTTGCCCACGACGGAGCCGAAGAGGAGGAGGACCCAGAGGAGGTGGAGCCATGGCTACCGTCCTCCGACTCGGAGCCGGAGGAGCACCCGGCGCTCAAACCGTGGAACCCTCCCCCCGACCCGGAGCCGGAGCAGCAGCAGCAGCAGCCGCCGCCGCCGCCGCCTGCACCGAAAATTTTGGTGTCCGAGGCGATGGAGGAGGGGAAGGTGGAGTCGGAGCCGCGGTGGCCTGGTTATCCTGGAGCGAGCGTGTTCCGGCTGGTCGTGGCGGGGGACAAGGTGGGCGGCCTCATCGGGCGCGCGGGCGAGATCATCAGGCGCCTCTGCGAGGAGACCCGCGCCCGCGTCCGCATCCTCGAGGCCATGGACGGCGTAGCCAGCCGCATCGTAAGGCTTCTGTCCAAGAATTTTGGCTGATCCGTGCTAGGATTTATGTCCCGGTGGTGGTTAGGACATGGAAAATTGGGATATGGGTGGCGTTGCAGGGCGTCTCTTGTGCCATGTTCTTAGTGTGAGGTTGGGCGCATTGAGCACACGGTCTCACAATCTCACATGGTCACAATCAGGGGATGGATTAATGCTAGAAGCTAGCTAAAGTAGAAATTGCTCCGGGGTTTTGTCCATGGTGATTGTTAGTCGGACCGTGGCATTGTGTGCCAGAGTTGCTCTGTTTTGGGCGCTCATTTCCAAGTTCTCTTGGGACTTAGGCATTTTGGCTGTTAGCACATTGTTACTGACACCTTGCAATGCTATGCTAGATGTAATTGTGTTCTTTCCTGCATAAGGGACAGTGATACTTTGTCACAAGGTCAAATATCGAGTGATCCGACCCGTCTACGGTACTCATGCTCTTTCAAGTTCCACCTCACATGGAGACAGCCTAATCATCATTAAAAAAAACAGTGGATAAAGTGTAAGACCATACCAGGTTGGTTCAGCTGTCAGCTACTTAACTTGTATGATCTGTCCCAACTATCAGCTATTTTTGTCTGATAGTGTTTAGCAACAAAGTGACTCGTTATTTAATTTAGTTGTTCTACAAGTTGTAGTTGTTCTACAAGATGTCTGTACTTCTGTAAGGATTAGAAGTCTTGGCCATGTTATCTGTTGGGTTCATATTTTAGTTTAACATTTTTTTTGTGATCATAGGACGCATTAGTAAGGCCATGTGTAAGGAAGGTAGAGATGACTTGACAAAATAAACAATTACTCTCAGTCTTGTAAGCATACACTTCTTTAAGTGGGAGGAATCTAGTAAGATATGCTGAGGTGGCTACAATAAAAAACAACAAAAGAACTTTCAAACTAAGTTTATTAGCTTTGCAATTTCTTGTTCATGGTGTTAATTCTGTTTGTCTCCACTTTAGGTTTTGATATCCGCGACAGAAGAAACACAAGCAGAACTGGCACCTGCGATGCATGCTGCAATTAAGATCTTCAAACATGTAAACGAAATAGAGAAGATCTACCCTGATGCCACATTATCTGCTTCTGCACCAGAAATTTGTTCTGCCAGATTATTGGTTCCTAAAGCACAAGCTGTGCACTTAATTGGCAAGAAAGGAATCACGATCCATTCAATCCAAGAAGCTACTGGTGCTAACATAAGGATTATAGATGAAGGTACATGGTTATACATTTTCATGTAAACTATTACGTCAAAATATTGGTTGAATTTCCAGTTTGATTCTTAGGATCACCTGTCAGTTTTGCTACCTTTAAATTAATGACATTGGTTTCACTCTTGGATGTATAATTTGAATATGGAAACAAGGTACTATACTTGGGTATACTAGAGCAAACATGGTAGCCCTTACTTGTACAATCCATCATTTCGTGTACGAGAATCCATCGATATTTAATGTCAACTACATTTTGCCATGGAAAATCTAGAAACACAATTTATCTGTTTTCCCAACTTAATTTTGTAGCACCAAACTTGTCTGAAAAGTAGCACCTGCCTTCTCCCATAAAGAAGTAGCAACAGCTCTGTTCACATGAATAGTAGTGGGTACCCTGTTTTACCACTGGAAAAGGAGGGAAATTGATAGGATTCTTGTTCTCCTGTTATCTGACTTGCCAGCATGAGAATACTTGGTTTCGTTGGTACACCCTAGTCAACTTCTGGCCCTTGTAGAAAATGGTGGTTCCTTAAGAGTTTTACTGAGTCTGGCTGCACCTTGTACTCCTATCACTTGAAAATTCGTAATTCAACCTATCAGTTGAAAATTCAAACTCCTCAATTTTCTTAAAATGTGTAGAACAGAGTAGAGCAAAGTCACATAAGCTTCCAGATTGCACTGAATTCCTGGATACCAGTGGTACAACTGAAATAGATTAGGGTTTTCCTTCCATTCTACATAAAGTGCTGAAATATTCCATACGGCAGATAAACATCTTTATTTCGATCTGGTATTTGTAGCTGCCAATACCATGCAGATTCTGGTGCACACTCTAAAGGGTCTGCCTGGTGGGTTACAATTTTGAAAAGCTAAACCAAATACACTCCACTTCGTTTGAGCTTATACCATTTTGGCCCATTTTTCTACTTTTGATCTCATATAGTTAGTGGTGAATTCCAATCTAGATCCTTGGATGTAACATTTTCTACTGGATCTACTTTTCTAGATGAGCTTTTGAGTTATCAGATGGCGGATGAAAGAATTGTGGAGATACGCGGTGCTTCCCTCAAGGTCCTCAATGCCCTCAAATCAGTACTTGGACTTCTTCGGAAGTTCCTAGTTGATCATGGTGTCCTTCATCTATTTGAAAGAAAGGTAATCTTTGTTGTGGTTGTTGCTGCATGCTTTATTATGCATAACTGGAATTGATATTTCTGTTGCTCATCTGCAGAACCAAGCAGCAGCTCAGGCGCATGATAGTTCTAAAGAAAATCTGGTTACGTATGATTATGCTCTTCAAGTGAACCAAGACCGTCTGTTATCTGTTTGTCCAAGTCCTCTTAACCCAAATGGCAGCCAATATTTGTCGTATGGACTGGACCCATCTTTCAGTGACCCACATTCACCATATATCAGACACCCAACTGATTCCGTACTACCAAAGGTCTGTGACCTATATTCACAGGATATCAGATGCCCAACCGATTCCTTACTACCAAAGATCCGTGACCCATATTCACCAGATATCAGACACCCAACTGATTCCTTACTACCAAAGGTCTAATGCTCTAACTACTGCCCCCTTGTTATATACCTAGTTAGGTTGTAACATCTTACATCAGTCATCAGGCTCCTACAGAGTTTGCTCTTACAGACTGTTTTGTCTTTCAGATTACACAGACAATGCAGATCCCGTTGCCACTAGCCGAAGAGATAATTGGTGTTCGAGGACAAACCGTCGCTAATATACGTTCTGTCAGTGGTGCTGTGGTTGTTCTCGAGGAAACTGCAGGTTATTTGGATGAGGTTCTAGTTACGGTTGAAGGCAGTTCATCGCAAGTTCAGACCGCGCATCGACTTATTCAGGTTAACTACTTATGTTCTGATGAATCCTAGTCTTGCATCCAGTCTCTGGATCAAATTAAGATGCCATCTGATTATCTTGTGCTTTCAGCGACAACTTCACTGTAGTTCATACAAGGTTTCAGATTTTAGACAAATCTCTAGATATATATAACTGTTGCATTCATCATAAAGTTCTCTTATGCTTTGTTTGGGTGTATGTATATTCAACCTTGGAACTGAATTGCAGTGGGGATACCAATACTAAGTTGGAAATGAATTGGATGTATACATTAGACTGATAGATTATTAGGGGGGAAAGGCGTATATGCAACTAATGGTTCTCTGCTCTGGTAGTTCTAGCTGTTAGTTTCTGTACTGCAAAACTGAACTCTGTTTGGTTTCCTTTCGATGAAATGGGAACCGGGGCGTCACATCCCTGTTATTCTAAAAAATGCTAGTTGCTCCTTCTGTCATTTTTTGTTTGTTTGTCGACTCTTGGCGATTCTGGCCCTTTCATAACTAGTCTGTTGCTGGAGTACCTACCCAGCACCTGATAACTTAACCGTGTAAAACCAAACCGGATAACACTTTATATAACACAGCCCTTTTGCAGGATATCCTATTGGGCAGCAGAGAACCTCCACCACCCAGGAGCAGCTACAGCAACCCTGACGCTGGCCCGAGGCCGCTTTTGGCTCGGCACCATGTTCCAGCAAGCCTGGAGTACGTGCCATCTCTGTACCGCGAGTACCAGTCGTCCAGCAACCGCCGGGAACACTCTGACTACCACGGCTACAGGTTGTAGCACGCAATGCCGAGTAAAATACTTGGACCGTGAAATGCACAACTCTGGCTGGCTGGCTGGCCTTGCCTGGCGAGGAAGGATGGATGAACTGCTGCGATCCGACACCCGAAGAATTCATTGCCAAAGCTAGTTTTTTTGTGTGTATTCGCTGCTGTCTAGAGAAAGGGGAGTCTATATTTTGTTGTGCCAGGAGTTGTCATTCTGCAGTTGATTTGTACTGTAGAATGGACGGGGGATGTGTCCCTGCGGTAACGAGGTGCTTATGATGGTACATTTATGGACTGGTAGTGCTAGTTAGTAGTACTACGTACGTATTTTTACATTCACCGAGTTGCATAGCGAGAACAGGCATGTTGGAGCTTGTTGAAGCCACAGCTGGTTAAAGGCTAGTGGATTACTATGATCCAGCTATTCAGCCGTTTTTTTTGTCTATACTCTCCCTTTTTTTTTTCCCAAACAATCCCCAACAAGGGATCGAATTCCTCTATCCAGAGGGATAACGGAAAAGGTAAAAGAAGAAAAAAAAAAGGAAAAGGTCCATCGCCGGCCTTTTGTCTACACTATTTTTATTTTTTAACGGGGAAGGATCTCAAAATGCGGTAGTTATATTTTACATAAAGGACCTTTACAGAAAAGGAAAAAATAACTTAGTCCTAAGTTCTTGGAAGAAGGACCTTACTAAAATTTGTAAAAAGCAATCGAGTCTTTGGTCTTCTCCACCCCACCGCCGCTTGCGTTGGAACCTCAAAGCACGACAACCTTGTTCAGCACCAGGGACGAGACCACTTGGTCTTAGAAAGGCGTGCAAGGGCCTTCACTGAAGGAGGTTGCAGGCACACATGCGATGAGCTGCACTGGCGTGTGGAGTGGCTGCCATCTCGGCCGAAAATCACACCAGCCAAACCTTGCTGCCATGTAGTAACTTCATGGGTCAGCAACTCCAAACTTCCTCGGAGATCTAGATCCTGTCGGCCTCTCCTTCGTCCCGCCACCACGATAGCTCTCCAGGACGGGACTGACTAGATCCTCCACCTACCGCGGGCTTATTCAACGGAAGGGAAACGAGCTTACCTCCCTCCATCTTCGGCTTCGACCTCCAAAGCACCACGGTGAGAAGGAGCAATGCCATCAGCCACCTGAAGCAGCCCGAGTGCTTTGATAGCCATCTCCCAGACGGCATGATGCCAAACCCCACTAAGGAGACACAACTCTAAACCAAAACCTACTATACAAAGGGACCTAGCCACCTCTCCCATGCTCGCTCACGACAGGAGAGGAGCCAAGCAGGGAGGAACATGTACGACTTTCAAAAGGGCGAGAGGGGTGGGGGGAAACTAGTGTGCGTCGAGAATCTATATACTCTCGTTTGAATAGTGAACTTTTGTCAACACAGTTCAACAACTGTAGACTTAGCCTACATCGTTGAAGAAATGTCGAAACACTCCCATGAAAAAATAATGTTTGTGAGCTCCATTTAGCTATTCCCTACCTTTTATGGATGAATGACATAGCACATATCTTGTGCACCCAAGATCGAAAGCATACCCTAAAAGTCTATGAAAAAATCGACAGTGATTGAGTCAAACAGTTTTTTTAAACGAAGACCCCTTCATTGGTCCAGATTATATTAAAAGCTCAAGAGTTTTCACAAGGTTTTCATGAACACAACATGATAGATAACCACCACCCTATTGTTATGCAACAAGATATAAAATAAGGAAAGCACGGGATTATAGGGCCTGGAGGCAAACTAAAGAAGGGGAAACACGGTCCTTCAAAAAAGAAGGGGGAACACAACCCTAGCAAACAAGTGAAGGAAACTACTACCACACACGACAAGCTAAGGGACCTAAGACGTTACACAGGAAGAATTATCCCACTCCAGAACGATCTTCAGCTCTTATACCTGGTTCTTAAAGTTTGACGTCGATCATGAGCCGAGCATGACCTGACCTCTTTTGTCGTAGTCAGGCGCTTATGGGAGACTAGTGGTCTCCAGTGCAACATCAAAAAGTAAGCTATGTAAGGTGTATGTAACGAGTTAAACAACACGTTATGCTAAAGAACTCTTTCTTTCCTAGTTAGCTAGAGTGCCCAAACAACAACAACAACAACCCATAACCTGCCACATTGTTAGCTTTCACACCCTGTTTTAGGAAGAGTTCAATTAACTCATCCCTATTCCTAGGGACACTATTAGCAAGAAGAAATTTCACAGTACACATGAGATGAAAAAAGCAACATGACATTAAATATGATCAACGTCCTGAGTCCCACCACATTGCACACAGAATTTAGAACCCGATCAATTTTTATTTCCCAACTGACATGCATATTGTATTTGACCCCTCAAACACAACCACTTTTTTTTGCTTCAGTTGATAGTTAGCTCCCCACATGTCTCATTCTTAAATCTTTCAACCTAGGATTGAGAAATAAAACAATACATGAATTTAGTAGTGAACTCGCCATTTTGTTCCAACTCTGAATTAACTATGTCTTCTCTGTCATCCGGCATAACATTTTCCAAGATGTTAATTAGTTCATTCCACTCTTCCTCTCAATAAATTCAAAATCTAGAAAAAATTAGGCCAATCTCCCCATTAGTGAGCACCTTAGCCATTGTTTTCTCTTTTTGTTTAGAGCAAAGGTACAAGGCATGGAACTTTGCTTTTAAAGGGCATTTCCCACACCAAACATCCAAAAAGAAAAGTTTTTCTTGCCATCCCCTATTTTGTAGCTTGAGCCTATTTCAAACCACTTCTTAATCATGTGCAACCCCTTCCAGAACTAGGAGCCCCAAACCTCATTAGATAGGTAGAAACCAACTCCACCCATGTACTTGTTTCTTAGTATTTGACAACTAAGATCATCTACACCACTATCAACCTTATATATCCATTTTCTCGGTAAGCAAATCTTACCCTTGTGTACGCAAACCCCAAGCCACCAAAATCTTTTGGTTTGCACAACTTCTCCCACTTAACCATATGATATTTCTTTTTACCACCAAACCCCTTACCAAACAAAATCTGGCCCTATACATATCCATCTTATAATGATATTTATGAGTTTCAAAAAATTCTAAAAAATATGGTTGTATCCAGTGATGTATATGAAAAACATGCAAAATATCAATTGAAAATAATGTGTATTTTGAGCTACACAAAAAGGATAAAACTATAGATCTGAGTATAGTGATTCCAAATCTCACAAAAAATATAAACTTTTTCATTTTTTTTGTATAACTCGGAATACAAAACACTTCGAATTGAGATTTTATATGTTTGAGGGATACATCATTAGCTACTTTCAAGATTTTGTTTCATAGTTTTTTTAACTTGTAAATATAGTGTTTAAAATATTTAATATGTATGGAGCATTGGAGCTCAGGAGTCAAAAGGACTTTTGGTTGCTTTCACTCAGTATATAAGTAAAAGCACACAACATATGTTGGGATACTATCTAGGCAAGAATCAATTAGAATATCTCTAGCTCCGAAGGAAGCCAAAGCATTGAAACCACTGCCTAATCTTGTGTCTACCTTTTGAGGAACAAAAATCAAATCCTGGCTAGAATTTTACGATGGCTCACTAGTAAACCAAGATACTTCTCTGGTAATTTATTAGCTAAGAAGTTCAACATGTTTGCTGCCCTTGGTTGGTCATTTTCACTCACTCTTATGCCCATCACCTCACTTGTTTATAGTAATTTAATTTTAACCCAGACATCATCGACTAAATCAAATAACAGTAGAGACATGAGATTTCCTTGTCTCGGTCTTTTGTATGTCTTAAAATATTTGTCGTTTTCTCTATTTATGTTACTTCCTCCGATCCATACTAGTTAACTCAAATTCTAGATACGAATGTATCTAGCACTAAAACTTAATTAGATACATATGTATTTAGATAAACCTAAGTCAACTAATATGGGTAGGAGGGATTACTGTAATGAAAACCCTCCCAGACCGCACTAGTTTCTTTATGGACGATGCTACGCGTCCCCCAGACGATGCAAGCTATCCATCGTCCTGGTCCGGAGCCGTCCGATCGGCCTGATCGTAGCCGTCCAATCACCCAGCCCGTTATAACCTCGCGTTAGCTTCAGAAGCAAAAAACGGTTCGCTTGCAGCAAATCGAGAGCAGGACGAAGCCCGCACATCCCCGCGGCTATTCCTCGCCGGTCGGCGCACGGCGGCGCCGCGGCGACAGCTGCAGCAAAAACCGGCGGTGCCCATGGCTCACCTGCGCACATCCATCCGGTACCCCACCCCTGTACATCCTCACCACGCTAATCCACCGCCAATCATCGCTTCGAGCACTTCTTCGAACCCTGCAGCACGGAGGCGCCATGTATCAGATTCGGCGAAGGCGGCGCGAGCTGGATAAAGCGATGCGGCGGTACAACAATCCTGGTGTGTTCTTCGATCAAGACCCCGAGATTGATCACCCAGCTCCTTCATTGGTAAGGATTTTGAAGCTAGGGTTTGAAGTCAATGGCAGCTAGGGTTTGAAGTCCATGGCAGCTATTTTTGCTTTCAACTTACTACAGCAGCTAGCTTCAGTAGCAAAAATCAATGCAGCAAGTTAGCAAAAAAACAGTATAGAAATTAGTATTTACTATATTATTGCATTATTTAGTTGATTTGCTAGAAAATAAATATTGCTGCATGTACCAAATATGGTAGCAATTGATTATGGGAGCAATTTACTCTTGTAGCAATTGATTCAGAAAGCATGCTGCTCACATGGGAGAAGCTTATGAATTGGTTCATAAAGCAAACTAAAAATAGTTTTATATGTTGCGTTAATTTGGTAGCAACAATATATGTTGATTTTGTAGAATTTTGCTATCTTGTGATTTTCCATCTCTGAAGCTTATTCTGAAATGCAGGGATTTGTAGCTGATAGTATGCTTGGAGGTTTTGACCTGAACCAGCCTCCGGAAGCTTATGCTGCGGACATTGGAGAAAGCAATGATGAAGGACAACAAAGAATAGAATTTCAACTTGGGCCTCAAAGTGTAGCAAGTGACAATGCTTCCATTGCTGCTGAAAATCCTAGGGAAGAGATTTTCTCTCATCCAGTTGTTCCTTATGTTGGTATGACCTTTGATGACCTTGACGTGGCGCAACAAGTGTATAATGACTATGCTTTCAAACTTGGCTTCGGGACACACATAGGAAATACAAAATACAACATGGCAAGGGGAGCAGCAAAGGACACTATTCTGAGCATAGTGTTTGAGCGTGTGCACACCTGGAAGCCTATTGACGAAGCAAAACAACATTGCAGCACAACTGGTCTTGCTGCTAACGGAGAATATGCTACAATCGACATAAGCAATACTTCTGCACGAAAACCTCGCAGCAAGCAAGCAGGTTTGAAGAAGGATGTCATTGACTCAAGGCAAAGAAACAGATTGTTGCGGCTTGGTTGTAAAGCAAAGATGCTTGTTGGGAAGCGAGACGGGAAGTGGACTGTGACAGTTTTCAACGAGGAGCATACCCATCCAATGGTGCAGCAAATTGGCAAGCGTAGGTATTATCGTTCTCACGGGAAAGTTTCCGAAGAGGATTTCCAGCTAATAAAGACCTTGCATGAGCAAAACATAACGAAAGCGCAGATGATGGGGTGCCTCGACAGTGTTCATGGGGGTGATCCTAGATGCATTGGATATGTGAAGCGTGATGTTTCAAACATTAGAACAATGCTGCGAGAAGAAGTTTCAGAGCGTGATTTGAGCATGACGATTGAATACTTCGAGATGAGAAAGGCGGAATGCCCTCAGTTCTTCTTTGAGAAGCAAGTAGATAAGGACAACGCTGTGCGGGCACTCTTTTTGGTTGATGGAAGGACAAGGGCATTGTACCCCAAGTACAAAGACTGTGTGTTCTTTGACACGACCTTTTGCACCAACAAATACAACCTTCCATTTGCTCCGCTTGTGGGTATCAACAACCACACACACACAATAGTTTTGGGATGTACTCTCCTGCCTGATGAAACAATTGAAACTTTTGAATGGGTTTTCAAACAAGTGAAGAAAGCTGCAAATGGGTTGTGCTCTGACCATATCATGACTGATCAGGACCAAGCAATGGACAGGGCGATCAAAAATGTGTTTCCTGATGCTGTTCACAAATGCTACCTATTCCATGTGATGCGTCTTGCAAGAACGAAACTCGTACCTCACTTGAGAGAAGGTCCTCCATTCAGAGAAGCATTCTATGCATGTATCTATGGCACTAACACGGTTGCTGAGTTCGAGGTCTGTTGGCAGACAATGCTACAAACCTTTGACATGGCTGAGAACACTCACATGCAAAACATGTGGAAAACAAGGAACACATGGGCACCTGTATATTTCAGGAAAAGTTTCTTCACATTCACCAGCACAACTGCCAGATCTGAAGGTCTAAACAGCTACTTCAAAACACTAGTTTGGCCAAGTGACACGATATGGAACTTTGTGCAGCGATATGAGTTGTGCTAGAACCTGATGCTTGATCATGAAGACAATGCCGGTTTTACAATGGATACGATAACAACGCCACTTTGGGGCAGGTGAGTGCTATAATGTTTTTTGCTTCAGTAGTGTGTCGTTGCTTCAGTAGTGTGTTTTTTGCTTCAGAAAATGTGTTTTTGCTCAGAAGTGTCTTGTTTGCTTCAGTAGTGTGTTTTTGCTTTAGTAGTGTGTTTGTTGCTTCAGAAGTGTGTTTTTGCTTCAGTAGTGTGTTTGTTGTGGCATAATGTGTTTTTGCTTCAAGTAACTTTGATAGCATTCCCTGACAATGTGTGAAATTTATTTTCCTTGCAGTTGGAGCATTGAAAAGCAGGCCCTTGAATTCTACACAAGGGAGGTTTTTGGCAGGTTCCAGAATATTCTTGAAGCATCAACAAGGTTTTATCCACTCTGGGCAGAGGCAGAAATGCTTTGTTTCGATCTTGTACCAAACCCCGGATTCGATCTCAAGACATATCGGGTTGAAGCAAACATTGAAGAGGGGATATACTTATGTGGCTGCAACTCATTTGAGATGTGTGGACTAATATGCCCGCATATCGTTAGGGTGATGGTGCAATTGAACATCCAGAGAATATCAGACCGATACATGCTCCAACTTTGGTCTGCAGCAGCAACAACACCTGCCCCTGATACCGGTTCCAATGCAGCAAGATTTGGTGTGCCGGGCACAAATACTCTGAAATACAACTCATTGTGCAGGAAGTTTAATGACTTGGCATCGGATACATGTTTCAACGATGAAACATATCATTTTGTGTCAACAATGATTGATGAAGCAAGAAAAGTTGTTGCTGCCATGAGGAGTGCTCCGGATGATGCACAACAAAATTCTGTGGCTCATGAACAAGGCTTGCCTCCACACCAAGGTGAACAAAACCTACAGACACACAGTAGCAACAATAAGATGCTCTAGATGATGTTCCCAATAGCATGTTGAAGAACCCGTCATGAGTTAAGCCAAAGGGGCTGATGACCCACAAGTATAGGGGATGTATCGTAGTACTTTTGATAAATAGGAGTGTCGATCCCAACGAGGAGCAGAAGGTGCTGAACAGTGGTATGGAGCAGGAAATCCCTGTGAATACTTAACAAACGGATTTTTAGTGGTTTTCTGACAAAGCAACAAAAAAAGAGCAAGTAATATAAGTAACAAACAAACGGAGCAAGTGGCCCAATCCTTTCTTAGCAAAGTACAAGCCGGTGGGAATACTTATAAGGACCAAACGTTCTCGAGGACACATGGGAATTCTGTCAAGTGCTTTCGCTGCAAATAGCTGAGTACTCTTCTTTGGTGTTTGTAAGTGTTGTATGGGTGAACCTGTGCTAACATACTGCCCTTCCTAGGACTAATACATACTTGTGATTAAACCCCCTGCAAACATCCGTAACTACATGAAAGTAATTAAGATATAAATCTAACCACAACCTTAAAATCTGAGATCCTACACTCCCTTGTGCAAAGGTGTCCTAACGGGGGTTCAGGTTTCTGTCACTCCGGCAACCCCACAATTAGTAGCCAAATACACAATGCATTCCCCTAGGCCCATAAATGGTGAAGTATCATGTAGTCGATGTTCACATGACATCACTAGAAGAATAGCACCACAACTTAAATACTAAACCATTGAATAATAACTCATCACAGATTCACTACTAACAACATGACTTCTCCCATGTCCTCAAGAAATAGAATAACTACTCACAAGACATCATATGGATAAAGATCAAAGATGATACGGTAATGGATAACAATCTGAACAGAAACAATAATCCAATGGTTCCACTCACAAGCATCAACTACAATAGTAATTAACACCGGGAAAGTTTCCCCTAATGAACTAAGCAATATCCAACACAATTGTTACAGCAGGACGGAGTGGTGATGAGGGTGCTGGTGGAGATGTTGGTGTGGATGATGATGATGATCCCGATGAAGCCTGGCTTGATGACGGTGTTGATGGCGATGGTCTCCCCTCTCCGGAAGGAATTCCCCCGACAGAAATCTATCTGCCGGAGAGATCTTTCTCTCTCGGTGTTTTCCGCCTCCCAGAGGCGGTGAAAGTCTATATGTGGTTGCTCCCCTGGTGTTAGGGTTTCGTAGGGAAGATATAGGCGAAGGGGCGGAGTCGGAGGCCGAACAGGTGGGCCAAACCCACCCTAGGCACGGGGTTAGGTGGGCTCGCGCCTAGGGGGTGGGCCCCCTGAGGCCCCCCTTCACTCCTCCTTCTGGCTTCCTTCGTCTTCCGGTAAAATAATATGTTTCCATATTTTTCTGGTATTTTTCTGATCTTCGTGAAATTGCACCAAAACGCCGTCTTTTCCATCAGAATCCAGACTCTGGCAGTCCATCCTCCAGGAATCATCAAACATGTATAAACAAATGAAAAGCCATAAGTAATACCTCATAATAAGACAAATATCAATGAATAGAGGTAAATTATGATATAGAATGGTGATGCAAATTGGGCGTATCAACTCCCCCAAGCTTAGACTTCGCTTGTCCCCAAGCGAATACTGAGCTCAGTAAACATGTTCACAGGTTTATGGAGTGAAGTGTCGATAAAAAGAATACGAACAAGAACCATCACACTTACCTTTGCACAACTCGTAGAAGAAAGCAACTCACCACTATATAACTTAGCTTGCAACCAAGTATAACAGTCACAATAGAGATACATAAAGATAAATCATAATTAGAATTAGCAAACTTGTTCTTGGTTAGAGAACACCTGATAAACAGTTTCACAAAAGCGTTTTGTAGAAGTTTCAAAACAGGAGCACTCTTTGCTCAAAAAGGTTTTCCATAAGTGAAGGCTTTCAAAGTAATACTCGATAGATAAGAGTTTTGTGCAAACAAGGAAGATAAAGAACATGATTGAATAAATCACCATATGGATGCTTGAAACACAACAACTCAAAAGCTTGCTAGAGATAGAGAGGAAGTGGGTTGACTGACTCAACTGGTAACTGGAGAAAGGTCCCTTTATAGAGGGTAGCAGGGATTACAAGTCATAAAGAGCTTCCAAAAGATTATGGTACTTACTAGCTTTGAGCCCTCATTGCCCCTATCATAAGCATCTTTAGATGATTAAAGTTAAAGTGAACAAAGATGGAGTATATGCTTGACGAAATATAAGTTGGAAATCTCATGTCCCTTGAAATATGAGGGCCAATCCTCATGCATACTCAACTTTGGGTCTAGGTAAGTTCTTGTCATTGTAAGTATTTGCATATCATTGAGAACCGCCAACGGGGTACCCCTTGCACATGGTACATGAGATTTCCCATAACCAAAATGACAAGGAAAGCAGACAATGAGCATCTCGGCAATCTTTTTATTTACTATGCATATAGATTTTTATTGAGGATGCTTCACAGATGACTCACTATGGTGATGCTGCAAGTTTCCACCATGATTAAGCATGGCTTAGGCTAGCGGCCCAGGCGTTTCTCTAACACAGAATACAAACTCCATGGACTTACAAGTCCCCTCTTTATTTCACACCGTTGACATCCATAGACAAAAGAGCACGATATCAACTATGTACGACAAGGTACAAGTGCAATGTTGAAAACATTCCCTGTGACAACACGGTTCTGCTAATCCCAACGTATAGATGCAAGCATATACAACTTCGATGTCCACAATGGTTCAGGTCTATTCGGGGCAAGTAAATAAAGTGTGCCATCAAGTTCGTGAGAGCTTTACTAACTAGTTTTCACATAACAAAATACTTTTTAATTCGAAAGGTAAATGAAGCTTGAGAATTTACAAGGAATAACAATAGCTATTATGTAGATATGGTGGACACAAGTGGCAAAAGGTTTTGGGTTCAAAGGATTTGGGAACATGAGAAGTATGCCTGCTCAAAACAGGTCTTTGGCTAGCAAGGCTGGGTAACAAGCAAGAGAGTTGAAAGAATCAAGCAAACATACAAGTAATAAATCCAAACATGTAATCTTCCTTGAAGACACAAAAGAATATTAAATAAAGAATACTAATCTTATGATCCAACAAGAAAGAAAACAAATGATACAAAATACGTGTAAGCTTTTTCTTTCTTTTTCTTTTTCATAGTAATGCTACTGACCAGAACTTGGTTTGCCAAAACCAATTTAGATCCACTTGATGATCCCAAAGTGGTGCCAATACTGAACAATAAAATTCATCATATAATAGAGATTGCAAACTAAAAATAAGAAGTGCAAAAAGTAAAGATGAGACTTCTCATTAATATTCCAATAAAGGCACTCACACCAAGGGATACATAGATAACCAACTAAAAGAGAGATACTTCCACATGCAAACCAAACTATAATATAACCTCTCTAACACATATATGAATCCACTAAAAAGGTAAAATATGAAAGATAATGGTGGTGATACCGCGACACTCCCCCAAGCTTGGAACAAGCCAAGGGGATGCCAAACCTGATGATGAATTACTCCTTTGGTGGTGGTGGTCTCTTGTCATCATCAAACTTCCAAGGCAATGGTTCCCCATCCAAAAAGGATTTCTTTGTTTCTGCAATCCTGAAACTAGCAGCAGAGCTAATGCGATCAAATCTAGCTTCATACTCACAGTTTTGATTTTGTATGTCATAGAGTTGTGCTTGCAATTGACTGGTGGTTTGATGGAGTGAGAAGATCTCTTCTCAGAGCTCAACAACTTCTCCCGCATTCTTGGTGATGAGTTCTTAACTTATCTTGTGAATAACATCCACTTCGCGTTCTGCCATCTTCTTGTACCTGAAAACTTCTTGTTTCAATGCTTCCATCCTGTCTTCCAGGTTGCCTTCTCCTATAGGGCCTTGAACTTCTTTCATCTGTACCTTCCCCTCTTTGAGGATAAACTCTTTGGGGTGAATCCTCAACTCATACATGTACGGGTTGAGGACATCCTCGGAGGAATCCTCCGTGGGTGATCCAGAGGAAGACACTGAGGCTCCAAATCTGAGAAATTTCCTGACAGAAACAAATCGAAAATGAAAACACGACGAGAACACGATGCAAGAACCTCGGGGAACCCGGGGGATTATATATTACGAAGTTTCATTGCATAAGGAAGGTTTTGACATGGAAACAAAGCGGAGACGGAGTTCGGGGGAGTCAAACCCCCTCCAAGCGCGGCTAGGCTGGGCCCGCGCCAGGGGTGGGTTTGTCCACCCCGGGCACCGTTTCCTCTTCAGTTTCGTCTCGTAACTTCCCTTATGTATTAAAAACACCAAAAATATAAAAAGATTGGGGTTTCACGAACCTTCTGTTTTTACCACTTTTACCTATTCAAAGACGAACTCTGCAGTTTCTGGTGTTTGGTTCTTGATAAATTCTTATGGAGTCACCATTTGAATAACATCCACTTCTTCATTGTAAGAATCTCCAGAAATATAATGTTTTAGTCTTTGACCATTAACCACCTGTGTTGTGTCATCCTTCAGAGAAGAGATTTTGATGGCACCTGAACGGTACACTTTCTTGATAACAAAAGGTCCTTCCCATTTGGAGAGTAGTTTCCCTGCAAAAAATCTGAGACGAGACCTATATAAAAGAACTTTCTCACCAACATGGAACTCCCTTTTTAGAATCCTCCTATCATGCCATCTTTTTACTTTTTCCTTAAAGACCCTAGCATTTTTGTAAGCTTCCCCTCTCCACTCATCTAGATTACTTAAATCGAGCAGTCTCTTCTCACCAGCAAGTCTAAAATCTATATTCAACTCTTTCACTGCCCAATAAGCTTTGTGTTCTAATTCTAAAGGCAAGTGACAAGCTTTCCCATAGACCATTTTGTAAGGAGACATCCCCATAGGATT
This sequence comes from Avena longiglumis, assembly GCA_030063025.1. Classification (NCBI taxonomy): domain Eukaryota; kingdom Viridiplantae; phylum Streptophyta; class Magnoliopsida; order Poales; family Poaceae; genus Avena; species Avena longiglumis. The sequence continues at coordinate 36,615,980 of CP125978.1, forward strand.
TTTATAAGCAGTTCTATAAGCCCACAAAGCGTCACTCAACTTTTTAGCCCAATTTTTTCTAGATCTATTAACAGTCTTCTACAAGATAGATTTAATTTTTCTATTGGAAGGTTCTACTTGCCCACTAGTCTGGGGGTGATAAGCTGAAGCTATTCTATGGTTTACATCATACTTAGCGAGAGTTTTTCTAAAACCCCCATGAATAAAATGGGAGCCTCCATCAGTCATGAGATATCTAGGTAAACCGAACCTAGGAAAAATGACATCTTTGAGCATTTTCAAAGAGGTCTTACCATCAGCACTGCTCGTAGGTATGGCTTCTACCCATTTTGTAACATAATCAACAACAACAAGAATATGAGTATACACTTTTGAAGGAGGAAAAGGCCCCATAAAGCCAAATCCCCAACAATCAAAAGGTTCAATAACAAGAGAATAATTCATAGGCATTTCATTGCGTCTAGAGATGTTACCTACTCATTGGCATTCATCACAGGATAAGATAAATTTTCTTGCATCTTTAAAAAGAGTAGGCCAATAAAATCCAGATTGTAAAACCTTCTGTGTAGTTCTATCCCTAACACGATGTCCTCCATAAGCACTGCCATGAATTTTCTCAATATCTCTTGTTGTTCAAATTCTAGAACACATCTTCTCATAATCCCATCTACTCCTTCCTTGTATAGGTGTGGGTCATCCCAAAAGTAATGCCTTAGATCATAGAAGAATTTCCTTCTTTGCTGGTCTATAAAGGTTGGAGGCAAATACTTGGAAACAATAAAGTTAGCATAATCAGCATACCAAGGATTCTCATGTGGACTTACCCTTATTGCTGCTAACTGCTTATTTGGAAAATTATCATTAATAGGCAAAGGGTCAAAAGTAATGTTTTCCAAGCGAGATAAATCATCAGCAACGGGATTATCAGCACCTTTCCTATCCATAATATGCATATCAAACTCTTGCAAAAGCAATACCCACCTTATAAGCCTGGGCTTAGCGTCCTTCTTTGTCATAAGGTACTTAATAGCTGCATGGTCAGTATGAATAGTAACCTTAGAATCAACAATATAAGGTCTAAACTTATCACAAGCAAAGATTACAACTAAGAACTCTTTTTCAGTAGTAGCATAATTCTTCTGAGCAGCATCTAGAGTCTTGCTAGCATAATGAATAACATTCAGATTCTTGTCAACACGTTGTCCAAGGACAACACCCACAGCAAAATCACTAGCATCACACATGATTTCAAAAGGTAAACTCCAATCAGGTGGTTGGACTATAGGAGAAGTTGTTAAGGCTTTATTCAACGTTTCAAAAGCTTCCTTACAATCATCATCAAAAATGAAAGGTATATCTTTTTGAAGAAGATTAGTAAGGGGCTTTGAAATTTTGGAGAAATCTTTAATAAACCTCCTATAGAAACCAGCATGACCTAGGATACTACGAATACCTTTGATATCTCTAGGGCAAGGCATCTTCTCAATTTCTTCAATTTTGGCTCTGTCAACTTCAATGCCTCTTTCATAGATCTTGTGTCCAAGAACAATTCCTTCATTAACCATGAAATGACATTTCTCCTAGTTAATAACAAGGTTTGTTTATTCACATCTCTGCAAAACTTTATCAAGGTTGTGCAAATAGTTGTCAAAAGAAGTTCCATAGAGGGAAAAATCGTCCATGAAAACCTCCACAATTTCTTCACAAAAACCATGAAAGATAGAAGACATACATCTCTGAAAGGTAGAAGGAGCATTACATAAACCAAAAGGCATACGCCTATAAGCATAAGTACCATAAGGACAAGTGAAAGTGGTTTTCTCCTGATCCTGTGCTTTCACAGCGATTTGAGAAAACCCAAAATAACCATCAAGGAAGCAAAAGTGAGTCTTTTTGGATAGCCTTTCAAGCATTTGATCAATAAAGGGCAAAGGATAATGATCTTTCTTAGTAACTTTATTAATCTTTCTAAAATTAATGCACATTCTATACCCAACCACTACTCTCTGGGGTATAAGCTCATTATACTCATTAGGCACAACAGTAATTCCTCCTTTCTTGGGAACACAATGAACAAGGCTAACCCATTGACTATCAGCAATAGGATAAATAATACCACCATCAAGGAGTTTTAATACCTCATTTCTTACCACTTCCTTCATTTTAGGATTTAGACTGCGCTGGTGCTCAACAACTGGTTTTGCATCAGGCTCAATATTAATAGCATGCTGACATATAGTGGGAGAAATTCCTTTTAAATCATCAAGAGTATAACCCATAGCTCCTCGGTGCTTCTTCAATACCTCCAATAGCCTTTCTTCTTCCTTTCCTGAAAGTTTAGAACTAATAATAACAGGATATATCTTCTTATCATCAAGATAAACATATTTAAGATCATCAGGTAAAGGTTTTAATTCGAAAACAGGATCCCCTTTGGGTGGTAGTGTGGTACCCAAATCTTCCACAGGTAAATTATGCTTAAGTAACCTAGGCTGACGAAGGAAAACCTCATCAATCTCGTTTCTTTCCTTCATAAAGGCATCACTTTCATGATCTTCCATGAACTGCTGCAAAGCATTGTTAGGAGCAAGAGAAATAGTAGACAGTTGTTCAACCTTGAAATCCTCATCAGGTAATTCATTTTCATAAGGGGTTTTGGCAAATTTGGAAAAAATAAACTCATAAGATTCTCCAGCAAACTTAGTCAAAACTTTTTCCTTCCTACAATCTATGATAGCCCCACAAGTATTAAGGAAGGGTCTACCAAAGATGATAGGATAGGTTTTACTAGCTTCTTTACCAAGTACCAGAAAATCAGCAGGATATTTAATCTTACCACAAAGGACCTCAACATCTCTTACAATACCAATGGGGCAAACTTGCTCTCTATTGGCAAGGTGAATAACCACATCAATGTCTTCAAGCTCACAAGGGCCAATCTCATGCATAATTTCCTTGTAAAGCTCATAAGGAATAGCACTAGAACTAGCACCAATATTCACATAAACCATAATAGCAATGATTAACAATTTTAACAGAGAGCACGGGAACACTAGCTTTTCTGACTTTCTTTGGATGAGAAACAATATTAGTAGCGTCCTCACAAAAGACAATATACTCATCCTCTATATTTCTAGTGACAAGATCTTTCACAATAGCTACCACAGGCTCGATATCAATAAGCTCATTGGAACCTACAGTTTTCTTTGCTCTTTTCCTAACCACATTATCCAAAATAGAGTGTTCCCTTACCTTGGAGGGAAAAGGGATCTTCTCAACATAAGGTTCAGGCAAAATAGGATCAACAGTACAAACCTCTACACTAGCAAGAATGTGGGTAACAACGTCTTTATAAGGAGCATGGTACTTGTCCCACTCTTTCTTGGGAATCTCAATATAAGAGGCAAAAGCATTAAAACATTCCGAAAGAACTTGAGGATCAAGGCCAAACTTATTGCTAATATCACGGAAGTTATCAGTTCCCTTAAAAGATTTAATACATTTATAATCATAGTTTATACCTGACTTTCTTCCTTTGTCATTCTCCCAAGCTTCAGTGTTATCTTTAATACGGTCCAAGAGATCCCATTTAACTTCTTCCTTCATACTTGTGAATGATCCAGCACAAGAAGCATCTAGTAAACCTTTATCCCGAAGAGAAAGCCTAGCATAAAAGTTATTGAGAATAATATTGTTAGGGAGTTCATGAATAGGACATTTAAGCATTAATAACTCCAGTCTCCCCCAAGCTTGAGCTGTACTTTCTCCATCAAGAGGCCAAAAATTATATATAAGACTTCTATCCTTTTGGACTTCACTGGGAGGATAAAATTTAGAGTAAAAGAGAGATGCCATCTCTTCCCATTCCATGGATTGTCCATTCTTTAGCAGCTTATACCATGCCTTAGCTCTCCCTTTCAAGGATATGGAGAGTAACTTTTTCTTCACCTGTTCAGTTGTGATACCTGCACACTTAAACAACCCGCATAATTCATGGATATAAAGCAAGTGATCACCAGGATGGATAGTTCCATCCCCAAAATAATAATTATCCATGACACGATTAACAATACTCGTAGGTATCTTAAAAGGATCTATCTCAACAGGTGGTGGTTTATCTACTACCCTTTCAGTGGTAGTAGTTTTCCCAAACAGAAAACCAAGTGGGTTATCCCTATTGAAAACAAATAAACAAACAGTAACAAAATGAAATACTCACAGTAAAAGTTCCCTTACCAGTTACACTCTTCAATAGTGCTTCACTCCCCGGCAACGTCGCCAAAAAATAGTCTTGATGACCCACAAGTATAGGGGGTGTATCGTAGTACTTTCGATAAATAGGAGTGTCGATCCCAACGAGGAGCAGAAGTGCTGAACAGTGGTATGGAGCAGGAAATCCCTGTGAATACTTAACAAACGGATTTTTAGTGGTTTTCTGACAAAGCAACAAAACAAAGAGCAAGTAATATAAGTAACAAACAAACGGAGCAAGTGGCCCAATCCTTTCTTAGCAAAGGACAAGCCGATGGAAATACTTATAAGGACCAAACGTTCTCGAGGACACATGGGAATTCTGTCAAGTGCTTTCGCTGCAAATAGCTGAGTACTCTTCTTTGGTGTTTGTAAGTGTTGTGTGGGTGAACCTGTATACTGCCCTTCCTAGGACTAATACATACTTGTGATTAAACCCCCTGCAAACATCCGTAACTACAGGAAAGTAATTAAGATATAAATCTAACCACAGCCTTAAACTTTGAGATCCTTCACTCCCTTGTGCAAAGGTGTCCTAACGGGGGTTTATGTTTCTGTCACTCTGGCAACCCCACGATTAGTAGCCAAATACACAATGCATTCCCCTAGGCCCATAAATGGTGAAGTATCATGTAGTCGACATTCACATGACACCACTAGAAGAATAACACCACAACTTAAATACTAAACCATTGAATAATAACTCATCATAGATTCACTACTAACAACATGACTTCTCCCATGTCCTCAAGAACTAGACGAACTAATCACAAGATATCATATGGATAAAGATCAAAGATGATATGGTAATGGATAACAATCTGAACATAAACAATAATCCAATGGTTCCACTCACAAGCATCAACTACAATAGTAATTAACACCGAGAAAGTTTCCCCTTATGAACTAAGCAATATCCAACACAATTGTTACAGCGGGACGGGGTGATGATGAGGGTGCTGGTGGAGATGTTGGTGTGGATGATGATGATGATCTCGATGAAGCCTAGCTTGATGACGGTGTTGATGGCGATGGTCTCCCCTCTCCGGAAGGAATTCCCCCGATAGAAATCTGTCTGTCGGAGAGATCTTTCTCTCTCGGTGTTTTCCGCCTCCCAGAGGCGACAGAAGTCTATCTGTGGTTGCTCCCCTGGTGTTAGGGTTCCGTAGGGAATATATAGGCGAAGGGGCGGAGTCGAAGGCCAAAAAGGCGGGCCAAACCCACCCTAGGCACAGGGTCAGGTGGGCCCCCTGAGGCCCCCCTTCGCTCCTCCTTCTGGCTTCCTTCGTCTTCCGGTAAAATGATATGTTTCCATATTTTTCTGGTATTTTTCTGATCTTCGCAAAATTGCACCGAAACGCCGTCTTTTCCATCAGAATCCAGACTCCGGTAGTACATCCTCCAGGAATCATCCAACATGTATAAACAGATGAAAATCCATAAGTAATACCTCATAATAAGACAAATATCAATGAATAGAGGTAAATTATGATATAGAATGGTGATGCAAATTGGGCGTATCAGGGGCGTCCAAAAGAAAAGTCAGTTAGAAGAAAGCAACTGGTTGAGATTCAGGATGAAAAGAATGCAAGACGAAGGAAGAAAGCACAAGAAGGCGAACTACATCCCACGGAGATGAAGACAAAGAAGGCAACAACCAAGCGGAAGCCAAGGGCGCATAAGTGCCCGTACTGCCATGAAGAGGGTCACACGATGCAAAAATGTGTGTTATTCCAAGCTATGATGTCGGGCAATGCTGCGAAGATAGATTTGAATCTCTAGTTTAGAGTACCTATTTTTTCTTCCATACATATAGTCACCATTGCCTTGTAAAGTGCTTCCATAAATACAAATTTTTATTACATTGTGAGCAAGAAAGTTCAACCATGTTAGCATTTCTCCTCTTATAATGCAGCAAAACTATAATTATGTCCAGATATTCATAATTTTGTTTAAAATACCTCAAGTTCATATGTACAATTTCAATTGTTTCTGGCAGCATATCTGGTGTCATAGGTAGCAAAAACAAAAAAATAAGCTGGCATGTGGTGTCCTGAATTTGAGAGCAAAAAATCTGCAGGATGACAGGTAGCATTTCTTATGTACTGTTGCAGCTGCTAAAATATTGGTTTGTAGCCAATATGTACTACTAATGTAGAAAAAATGTTCTTTATACTGCAAACATGAATGAATCTAGTATTTGAGTAGAAAAATCAGGACAATTAAAAGGAAGGAGGACCATCAACACCAAATTGTCATTAACATTTGTCTTAATTTCAGAAGAACTAGTTATGTGATTACACCGAACCATCATTCATGGTTACATCGCACTACAAAAGAAAGTTTCCATTAGCTAACAACTTGCTTCCATCACACTACTACTACTACATAAGCTAATCTACTTTGGGTTCAACTCCTCTTCCATGAGCTTCTCCACCGAATCATGTTCTCCCTTGCTTTAATGAGATCTGCTACAAGAGTCCTGCGAAGATTCGGGCAGTAGTTGTTGTCGAATTCCGCCATGACCTTGCCATTGAAATTCTCCATGAAGAGGATGCCAAAGAATCCACAGTCAAATCTGGAAAATGCAGAAAAGAAGCAAACAAGAAGCTAAATGTGAGCAATAAACTAATGATGGAAGAATTTGAAAAAGGAGAAGCTAGATGCAAAGGATGCAAACTTGCAATGTTACTTGTTGCGGATGCTCAAGAGTCTTGAGAAGGTATAGCTCCATGTCTTTAGCATGTTTTTAGGTGCTAACTTTGATGCATCAACAAGAGTGGTGAAGTTCAAAAACTGCACCATTCAAACAAGAAAAGGTTGGTTATTAAATGAAGCAAAAAATAAAAGACAGAAGCTACTCAAAATAGCATGAACATGTCTTGCTTCATCATACCAAGTTTCGTGCAAGCTCATCCAAGAGACCAGCCCCCTTGTCCATCTTCATCGAATCAAAGATGTGGTATTGCTTCATCATAATGTTGACAGTAGGTACAACCCAGTGCTCATTCCTCACAGTAGGTAAATAAAGCTATATCGAAGCATGTAAACAAAAAACAGATTAAACGGGATGTAGCATGTAGCAGTACATGTAGCAAGAAAAAATAACTCACAATATCACACTTTAGGATCTTGTACTTTGCACCCAGATCATTGAACTCATCCAAACAAGTTGCTGCGTTGAATGTCTTCGGATCAACAACCATTTTTTTCTATTATCGAGGGTAACAACAAGATCTTGCTCACCACAATACGAAGCAAATAAATAGAAAACAGAAAAAAACTATGCAGCAAGATCTTGCTCACCACAATGTTATGCGTGAATGCATATCTTCTTTTCTGACGTGCACTGTTCTTGCAGATAATCATAGCCTCGTGGTTGCACTTCTCAATCCACACATCCATCACCTCGGTGCTAAGAAATGCACGCGGCTTTAGAGATTCTTTAAAACCCTTGTATATGCAAAAGTAGCGTCCAATTTGCACGAAACACCTCCTGCAACCAAAAAGCAAAACACATCATTTAAATCTGAACATATAATCTACACCCCCACTACAGATGCTGCAAAGCTCATGTAAGAACAAACACATGTTTCTACAAGTAGCAACTAACATGTACTAAACAAGCTACTGATTAACAAAAATGTAGCAAAAAAATGTAATGAAGCATATCGAACAAATGGAAAAAAATGAATCAAACCAAATTGATGAAGCAAATGAGCAAGTAAGCTACTAAATAACACAATTGTAGTACAAACAGGACACTAATAAAGCATCTACAGGAAAAAGGTGGAAAAGGACAAAAATACATCTAAATTAGTGTAGCAAAAAAATACAGTTAATGAGCTCAAAGTTAAAACAAATGTAGCAGATTTCAATAGCTTCTGAAGCAAAACAAAATGTGACAGAAAACTCACTGCCCCTGTCCCTCCTCCGTCCTCTTGTTTGTGAGCCTCTTAAATGTCCTTTCATTTGAGACAAACCTGGTATAAATTTCATCCTGATCTTTAGACACCTTGATCTTCTTACTCTTTGGAGGTGTAAGTTCCTCCTTTGCTGCCCGCTTGAACCTCGTCTTCTTCTCATGTGTCACCATCCCAGAGCTTCCATCACCTTTGGCACTAGAATCAATAGGCACGACACCTTGCAAAAGATAAAAAAAAGTCATTTTTTAGCACAAACGAAGCTTGTATGGGAGGCCAACAGGAACAAAAATGTAGCAAAACAAAGTAAGAAAAAGCGCTGCATAAAGGTAAAAAATGCTACGAAATGGATAAAGGTACATACATGGTTCAGTTCGATCCACTGCACTAGGTGTCTCAGCAGCAACTTGAAGGGAATATGCCCTGAGAGGCAATAATAAATTGTTTATTATGTGTATTCCAAGTATATGATAGATGTTTATTTTGCATGCTATAATTGTATTAATACGGAAACGTTAATACATGTGTGTTTAATAAACAAACAGAAAGTTCCTAGTTAAGCCTCTCTCATAAACTAGCTCGTTGATTAACAAGATGATCAAGGTTTCCTGATCATGGACATTGGATGTTGTTAATAACGGGATCACAACATTAGTGTAATGATGTGATGAACATTCATCCGAAGTATAGCATTACGATCAAAGTCATTGAGTTTATATTGCTATAACAACTTACGAAGTGATCCTAATCCTTAGACCATGAGATCATGTCAATCACTAACACCTAAGAGTTTCTTGATAACATCAAACGTCACACCGTAATGGTGATTATAAAGATGGGTTCGTAACTAATAAAGTGTTATGTTGAGGCTCATGGATCAAGAGTGGAATTTGTTCATCCCGATGACGGATAGATATACTGGGCCCTCTCGGTGATATCACATTGATTAGCTTGCAAGCAAGTGATTTGATCACTAGAATGTTATATCACGAACGAGAAAAGAGTGCATGTAGATCAAACTAGGTATGGAGATACCGATGATCGAATCTCGGACATGTAATATATCGTGAGACAAAGGGATTAAGATACTAGCGTAAAGGTTCCGACGATCACAAGAAAGTCATCGTTGAATGTGTGGAGTCATGGGTCTCCGGATCCCGCTCGATTATTGATCCGAGAGGGGTCTCGATCATGTCCGCATTATTCACGAACCGTAGGGTGACACACTTAAGAGACACCGACATCCAATTGGAGCAAAAGTTTCATGCCGAAAGAATAAACAAGCGCAGGAATTTATTTCACTAGATAAACAAAGTTTTCGGTGAAATTGCATAAAGTGGTTATGCATGTGAAATAGAATTCTAGCAAGGGGTTATTTGTGAATGTTTGTCATTAAAGTAATTGACAAAATTCTGAATAAAATAAAAGAGTTTTATTTAATGAGAGTTTGCATTAAATTTGGTGGAAATTTAATGGGAATTTTGAGTGGATTTTGAGTGGACTTTTGAAGGGTCATTTTGTGAGTGGAGTGTCCACCACATGATGAGGGAGGCAAGGGCAGCCCCATGCCACCCCTTGGGGTTCCCCCTCCTCCTATAAAAGGAGCCCTCCTCTCACTTCTCACTCACACCTCCTCGTGAAGGATCTCTCCCTCTAGAATTTATCCCCATGGTCTCGGACTAGCGATACATGTTCCGGTGGCTTTTCAAGAAAGAGTTGTGCTTCCGCTGCATCGCTGAGCGAGGAGGCGAGGTTGCTCTCGGTGCCTCGAGCGTGTGTTAGGACTTCCTCTCGATCTTGAGATCGGCAAGAGATCGTCTACATCAACCACGAGTTTGGACTCGTTAAACTTTGTCGGTCTTCAAGGGTATGTTCTCTGATGTACATCCGCCTGTTTGTATCTAGTATAAATAGATCTTGGTATGTAGTTCACAGAAAATTTTGTTTTCTATGCGAACCCTTGGTATCGAGCGGATCTATGCGTAGATACTTTACGGGTAGTACACATATGAGTATGTGGGCGATGATGATCATGTTGTTGCTCCTTTCTTGTGATTTTGGATATTGGTAGCATAGTGGGATGAAGCGGCGGACAAACTTTACATGTCCTCGCACATGAGACTGTTCACGCTTGACATGCAACTAGTTTGCATAAGTGGCTAGCGGTGTCTCTCCTACTATAGTCAATATCTATTTTGCATTTGTTGTCAACAATTTGATTATCCTCGTTAGGTTCATGTTCGTGGTAAGAACGGTTCTATCTCGAAAGCCCTCACGTAAAACTTGCAATGGATAAATTAGAGGCGTCTAGTTTAGATTGTTGCTGGGCTAGTGTTATGATATGGTAGTGTTGTAGAAGTATGAGATGATACTCTTACAACACACATAGCGTAAAACCCATAGATTGTGGATTTACATATAGGTATGATAGTGATCATACCACGATGCACATGATAGAGATCATCTGCGGGAACCATATAATTTCACTATTAAACATATGATGTTTGATTGCATCTTATATTGCTTGTTTAGCGCTTTGTTAAGCATAATAAGATGATCCTCATTTTAAATATCAAGATAAGAATGTGTTCTCCTTTAGTATGCACCGATTATGTTTTCGGCCCAAGACATCACGTGATGATCGGGTGTACTTGGATCCTCGACCATACTTGGTGTAAGACAGTTACAAAAATACTAAGGTTCTAACTTGGCGAGCCTAGCATGTCATGGCCTCGGAACACGTAATCAAAGGTTAAGCATGAGTCATATAGTTGATATGATGCCCATTTGATGCTCGCCTTTGAAGCTATACCGACTCACGTGATGATCGGACTTGGTGTAGTGGATTTGGTTCATGTAATCACCAAAAGGACACGAGGGATGTCGCTTTGAGTGGGAGTTCATTCGTAATATAGATTAGTTGAACTCAATCTATCATACACTTAGTCTAAACTTTACAAATTCTGTTGTAGATGGCACCACCGCTTTTAATTTCAATGCGTTCATGGAGAAAGAGAAACTAGCAACAACGGTAGCAACTTTCTGAATGGGCCATGAATTTGAGGATTCTCCTCTGCACAAAAGCAATATGTGCTAGAAGCGTTAGGCCCCCACCCTTGATTTATGCCCCGACGAGGAGAAGAATGTCTATCTTACTCGTCAGAGGACCACAACTTAGTTCATTGCGGCATATTGTATGGGCTAGAGCCGAACTTCAAAGCGTTTCAATGCTTTTGATACAATGGGTGAGTTGAAAATGATTTTCACACACATGGAGAGCTACAATGCTTGAGAAAAGTTCTTTAGTCGCATGATGGAAGAGAATAGTGAGCATGTACTCAAGATGTCGTTACGCCGATAAGCTTGTGTCCTTGGGAATAACGATTCCCATTGACTTAGGCATCCATCGGCCACCTAGCTATAAGAGCTTCGTGATGAACTATAATATGCAAGGCATGAAGAAGTCTCCCGAGCTTCACAATGCTTAAAAGTGGAGATCAAAAGGAACATCAAGTGTTGATGATCAATAGGAACACTGGTTTCAAGAAAGACAAGAAGGAAAACGGAAGGAAGTAAGGCGGCAAGCCTGTTGAAAGAAACCCCGAGTTGGACCTAAGTCCGATATACTATTGTAGGGATCGCCCCAAGTATCAGAAGGCCGGCAAGGCAAACAAAGGTATATATGATATACATGTTATTGATGTGTACTTGACTAGTGCTGTATTTGATACGCTAATATTTGTAACTTCGAATCGACCGCTAGCAAGGGGTGAGGTCAAGATGCGTGTCGGCAATGGATCAAACGTTGATGTGATCGCCGTCGAACGCTACCTCTCCACTTACCGTCGGGATTAGTTATAAACTTAAATAATGTTATTTGGTGCTGCGAGCATGAACATTGTATCCGGATCATGTTTGATGCAAAGTGGTTTTCATTCAAATCGAGAACAATGGTTGTTCCATTTATATGAATGAAATCTTTTATGGTCATGCACCAATGTTGAATGGTTTATTTCGTTGGATCTCGATGATAATGTTACACATATTCATAATATTGATGCTAAAAGGATTAAACTTAGTGATGATATATCCGCATATATGTAGGTCATATTGGCATTAAACGATGAAGAAGCTCCATACGGATGGACTTTTAGAATCACTTGATTATGAATCATTTGATACATGTGAGCCATGCCTTATGGGCAAGATGACTAGAACGCTTTTCCGGTTCAATGGAGCAGGCGGCACGGTTATTGGAAATCATACATTCGGATGTATGTGGTCCAATGAGTGTGTCGCGAGGTGGATATCGTTATTTTGTTACTTTCACGGATGATTTGAGTAGATACGGTTATATCTACTTGATGAAACACAAGTCCAAACCTTTGAAAAGTTCAAGGAATTTCGAATGAAGTGGAAAATCATCGTAATAGAAAGATCAAATTTCTGACCGTGGAGGTGAGTATCTAAGTTACGAGTTTAGCACTCACATGAAAGAGTGTGGAATTGTTTCACAACTCACACCTCCCGAACACCACAAATAAATGGTGTGTCGAACGTCGTAATCGTACTTTATTAGATATGGTTCGATCTATGATGTCTCCGGACTGTTGTCATTTTGGGGTTATGCACTAGAAACTGCCATTCACTTTAAATCGGGCACCATCTAAATCCGTTGAAAGACACCGTATGAATTGTGGTTTGGAAACAAACCTAAGTCATCATTTTAAAGTTTGGGGTTGCGATGTTTATGTGAAGAAACTTCAACCGGATAAACTCGAACCCAAAGCGGAAAAATGCGTCTTCATAGGATACCCTAAAGAAACTATTGGGTATTCCTTCTATCACGAATCCGAGGGCAAGGTTTTTGTTGTTAAGAATGGATCCTTTCTAGAGAAAGAGTTTCTCGAAAGGTGTGAGTAGTCGGAAGGTAGAACTCAAGAGGTTATGGAACCTTCTCTTCAAAGTATGGCGAGTAGCGCAAAGTCGTTCCGGAGTTGGCTCCACTGAAGAAGGAACTAATGATAATGATCATGAAACTCCGAAAGAGAGTACCGAACCTCGCAGGTCAAACAGACGCGGCTCAGACGGAAATCTCATAAATTTCATGGTTGATGAAAATAATGACCTCGCGACGTATGAAGAAGCGATGATGAGCCCGGATTCCAACAAATGGTTAGAAGCCATGAAATCCGAGATGGAATCCATGTATGAAAATCAAGTTTGGAACTTGGTGGAATTACCTCACGACCGAAAGGCCGTGGAGAACAAATGGATTTTCAAAAGGAAGATGGTAATGTGACCGTCTATAAAGCTCGACTTGTCGCAAAGGGGTTTCGACAAATTCAAGGAGTTGACTATGATGAGACTTTCTCTCCCGTAGCGATGCTAAAGTCAGTTAGGATTATGTTAGCAATTCGCATATTTCGATTATGAAATATGGCGGATGGATGTCAAAACCGCTTCTCAATGGTAATATTGAAGAAGAGTTGTATATGATACAACCAAAGGGTTTTGTCGATCCTAAGGATGCTAACAAGGTGTGCAAGCTTCATGATCCATCTATGGATTGAAGCAAGCATCACGGTTGGAATCTCCGCTTTGATGAGGTGATCAAAGAGTTTGGATGTGTCCAAACTTATGGAGAAGCTTGTATTTACAAGAAAGTGAGTGGGAGCAATGTGGCATTTCGATACTATATGTGGATGACATATTATTGATCGAATGATATAGAACTTTAAACAAGGTTAAAAGTTATCTAAACAAAGAAATTTTCAATGAAGGACCTAGGTGAGCGTCTTACATATTAGGCATAAAGATCTATAGAGATAGATCTAGGCGCCTAATAGGGCTATCGAAAGTACATACCTTGATAAGATTTTAAAGAAGTTTAAAATGGACGGAAGTAAGAAGGGTTCTTACCTATGTTGCAAGGCAAGACATTGAGTAAGACTCAAAGTCCGGCTTAAGAAAGAGAGATAATGGACAAAGTCCCTATGCTTCAGCCATAGGCTCTATAATGTACGCCATGCTATGTACAAGACCCATGTGGCACACGCTATTAGTTTGACTAGTAGGTACCAATCGGATCCGTGTTCTAACAGATAGCGGTCAAGAATATCCTTAAGTACTTGAGAAGAACTAAGGATATGTTTCTTGTATCTGAGGTGAAGAAGAGCTCGTCGCTAAGTGTTATGTCGACGCTTAGTTGACACCGATCCGATGACTCTAAGTCTCAATCCGGATACGTATTTCATGAATGGCGAGCGTTAGTTGGAGGAGCTCCAAACAACCTGTGGTAGCGGATCAACAACGGAGGCGAATATGTTGCCGGGCAGCGCTTGGATGAAGGAGTTCATATCCGAACTAGGAGTTGTGGCAAGCGTTGGACCCAATGGTGATCTATTGTGACAACAATGGTGCCATTGCCAATGCCAAAGAGCCAAGGTCTCACAAGCATTCCAAGCATATTAAGCGCCGGTTTCACTCCATCCGCGAGCATGTCAAGGATGGAGATATAAAGATTTGAAGTACATACGGATCTCAATGTAGCGATCCGTTGACTAAAACTCTCCCTAGAGCAAAACATGATCAACACCGTAACTCAATGGGTGTTAGATATATCACTATGTAACTAGATTATTGTCTCTAGTGCAAGTGGGAGATCAAGGAATATGCCCCGAGAGGCAATAATAAATTGTTTATTATGTGTATTCCAAGTATATGATAGATGTTTATTTTGCATGCTATAATTGTATTAATAAACGTTAATACATGTGTGTTTAATAAACAAATGAAAGTTCCTAGTTAAGCCTCTCTCATAAACTAGCTCGTTGATTAACAAGATGATCAAGGTTTCGATCATGGACATTGGATGTTGTTAATAACGGATCACAACATTAGTGTAATGATGTGATGAACATTCATCCAAGTATAGCATTACGATCAAAGTCATTGAGTTTATATTGCTATAACAACTTACGAAGTGATCCTAATCCTTAGACCATGAGATCATGTCAATCACTAACACCTAAGAGTTTCTTGATAACATCAAACGTCACACCGTAAGTGATTATAAAGATGGGTTCGTAACTAATAAAGTGTTATGTTGAGGCTCATGGATCAAGAGTGGAATTTGTTCATCCCGATGACGGATAGATATACTGGCCCTCTCGGTGATATCACATTGATTAGCTTGCAAGCAAGTGATTTGATCACTAGAATGTTATATCACGAACGAGAAAAGAGTGCATGTCGATACGAGATCAAACTAGGTATGGAGATACCGATGATCGAATCTCGGACATGTAATATATCGTGAGACAAAGGGATTAAGATACTAGCGTAAAAGGTTCCGACGATCACAAGAAAGTCATCGTTGAATGTGGGAGTCAATGGGTCTCCGGATCCCGCTCGATTATTGATCCGAGAGGGTCTCGATCATGTCCGCATTATTCACGAACCGTAGGGTGACACACTTAAGAGACACCGACATCCAATTGGAGCAAAAGTTTCATGCCGAAAGAATAAACAAGCGCAGGAATTTATTTCACTAGATACCTAAACAGTTTTCGGTGAAATTGCATAAAGTGGTTATGCATGTGAAATAGAATTCTAGCAAGGGGTTATTTGTGAATGTTTGTCATTAAAGTAATTGACAAAATTCTGAATAAAATAAAAGAGTTTTATTTAATGAGAGTTTGCATTAAATTTGGTGGAAATTTAATGGGAATTTTGAGGGATTTTGAGTGGACTTTTGAAGGGTCATTTTGTGAGTGGAGTGTCCACCCACATGATGAGGGAGGGCAAGGGGCAGCCCATGCGGCCACCCCTTGGGGTTCCCCTCCTCCTATAAAAGGAGCCCTCCTCTCACTTCTCACTCACACCTCCTCGTGAAGGATCTCTCTCCCTCTAGAATTTATCCCCATGGTCTCGGACTAGCGAGATACATGTTCCCGTGGCTTTTCGGCAAGAAAGAGTTGTGCTTCCGCTGCATCGCTGGAGCGAGGAGGGAGGTTGCTCGGTGCCTCGAACGTGTGTCTTCGGATGCGCCGCTGATTTGCGGCGCTAGGACTTCCTCTCGATCTTGAGATCGGCAAGAGATCGTCTACATCAACCACGAGTTTGGACTCGTTAAACTTTGTCGGTCTTCAAGGGTATGTTCTCTACAGATGTACATCCGCCCGTTGTTTGTATCTAGTATAAATAGATCTTGGTATTTAGTTCACACCGTAGGAAAATTTTTGTTTTCTATGCTGCGAACCCTTCACAACTGAGGCAGCGGAATCTGGTACCTCCACAGCTGGTATACCTGCAGCCACTTTACCTACGTCTCCTTCAACATCATCAGAATCTTTTGAAAACAGCTCAAAACCTGAACCTTAAGGAGCACGATTCCATGCTTCAGGGTCTATATGTGCAGGACAAGGTGACGGGTCACGGTGCCGCGGTGACGTGACCGAGCTATCAACAGGTTGCTGCTCTAGCACATCAATTCCTCCCATGGGTGATTAATCCAAAACTACAGCAAACTGTGGCATATCCAGTATGTGAACATGTGTTTGCAACTCAGACTCTTGTTGCTTCTCACCTCTAGCTGCTGCCTCATTCTCTTTTGCTTCATCCTCTATTGCTTCTATATCGTCCTCTTTTGCTTCATACCTTCTTGCTTCAGCAACATCCTCTTTTGATGCATATGCACTTGCTTCAACATCATCAGACTTGTTCAAACCGTCGAATGGTTCTTGCTCCTCGAAAACTTTTTCACGTTCTTCTTCATTGTCTAGTCCTGCATCAGATGGAAACACGACGCTAGGACCATCCCCGTCTTTCAATTGTGCATCAATGTCGACCAATAGCGCAGCCGTGCGTTGGGAATGCATCCGTTTCAACCCAACAACAAGATTCTTTATTGTAGTTTCAACATCAGACGCCCAAAAGGCCTTATGCTTCTCGGCCAAGTGCTTGAAGCGAGCAGGTACCTGATAGTAAGAAAAAGGAAACAAAAGAAACAAAAACATCAAAAAACTAAACATAAGCATGGCAACAAAATATGTACACCAAGGTAGCAGCTACAGAAAACTAATGAAGCAAAATATAAAAACTAATGTAGCAAGAATGTTATAGTTTTGCAAGGAAAACAAAATCTTGTATGCAATATGGAAGCAAAATATGTACACCAAGGTAGCAACTACAGAAAACTAATGAAGCAAACTATAAAACCTAATGTAGCAAAAATGTTATAGAATCTTGAGGCAATCTGATGCATACAAGGCAGCAAAATATTTTAGATAAGTAAGCAACCTATCTAAGGCAATATAGCAATACTAAAACATTAATGCAGCAGATTCTATACCTCCAGTTCTTGGCTACAGGGAAACACTAGCCGTTCATTCAACGAGGCAGAAAGATTGACTTCAGATTCATCTAAAGCAGGAGCTGGAGGAGCTTTGTTTACTTGCTCATTACCAAGATCAGTATTGTACGGAGTTTCCGATAGGGGAGAAACTACACACAATGAGGATATAGTCAGATGACAAACTAAAACACAAAAAACACAAACAAGGTAACCCATTCAATGCTGCCAAAAATGCCGTACCGGGTGCCAACCAAAAACTGTAGTATTGTTCAATATCTTAAGCTCAAGGTCGTGTTCCACAACAAATTCAAAGTCGTTGTTTGTCACGAAGCATACTCTTAGCAGTGACTTATTGAATACATGGCCGCAGTCTCGTGGGGAGCTCAAATGGTCCATGTATGAAATCTGTTATATGGAATGGAACAACAAACTAGTAAGGGACAGAAATCCGAAGTAGAACGAAGCATAATCCAAACTAAAAAGGTATGCAGAGGAGTAACATACACCAAGGAAAGCAAAAGGGCTAGTGATTCAAAACTCATATTTGGTCTCTCCCTCGGTGAGCTTCAGTGGCATCGCCTTTTGCTTCCGAATATGATCCACTTGTGCCATAGCTAAATCCAGAAGGTGTTCATCCCAAGCATACTCATCGGTCTTGGTGGGGTCAACCATGGAAGCAAGATATTCAATGCTAATGTTGTTGGAGCTCTTAGGAGCAACCACGAGAGCCAAGCAAAGAAGGTCCCATGTCCGGATTATCGTTGCCTCATCCGCGTTGGCGCACGATTCGAGCAAAGCTACTGCAGTAGCTATCTCAGCCCTGGTGCTGCCAGCTTTGTAAATGTCCCGAAGCTCACAGGGGTCATTTTTATTCAGGAGCTCTACAGGTTTGTTGCCGCAGCGAATTCCGAACACCTTCTTCACCATATCTCTAGTGAAAACCATAATGTTTTTGTGTGTTTTATACTCCTGCATATTCGGATCAGTGTGCAATGCAATATAATCTATCAACCCACTAGGAATCCTGAATGGCGACACATCTAAATATGATCTAAACGCACTCTTCGAAGCAATAACTGCATGCTTTTCGGGATTAAGACCTTTTGCCAGGGTGAGCAAACGCTTCGCAGATAGGCGGTTTTTAGACATCCATGTCTTCACCCTTTCCTCCTGCACAACATCAAACACGAAAAACAAAACTCAGTGCAGCAAAACTAGTTGACAATGTAGCAGCTGCATTAAAGCAACAAATCTAAAATAGATAGATGCACAGTAGAAAAAACAAAAAACAAAAGGTAAGGACAAAAACTGCCTAGAAAAGCTACTAAAACAATTAAAAGGGTAGGACAAAAAAGTAGTTTTATGGGGCACCACATACACAAACATTGTAGCAAAACATGCATAATGTAGCAAATAGTTTGGAATGGGACACCATCACAAGCAACAATGTAGCAAAAAAGGACAATTGTGCCTATAAAAGCTACTTTACCAAATTCCATCTGAAATTTCTTGAATAACTAGTTGTATGGGGCACCACATTAAGCAATGGTTGCAGTAAAAACAAAAAATCAACCGAAGATTCCTAGCAATTCCTTACAGACACTAGCTGCAGGAGCAATTCCTTACATAATTAGTAGCTGCAGTAGCAACACATATAAAAAATACAGATATATAAGCTACAACATCAATTCTCACATACACTAGAACATCAATCCTACCAAAATCGACAACACATGAAACATAACAAAGGGGAACGCAGCAAAAATGGAGGGAAACCCTAATTGGCGGGAACGAGGATGAACTCACCGCCATGGCTAAGGCCGCGCCGGTTGGCTTCCCCTTCCGACCGGTCTTCTTCTTCAACGGCCCTGCAATACATGGTGGCTACTCTCATGATTCGAGATCCGAAGGGGAAATCAAGGGCGCGTGCTGGGAGAGAAAGCCGGAAGGGGAAATCGAGACGGAGGAGAGGGATACGAACCGGAGGATCTGACCACCGGCGGCGCCATCCCCGGCCAGCACTCGCCGTCGACGAGGGGCCTCGCTCTGCGCTCGCCTCCGTCGCCGTCTCGGTCGCCTCCATCTGCGCCTCACGTGAAAACTGCCCGAATGAAGAGCGGGGCGACGGTTTCGGCAATATTCTGGAATGTCCGGGACTTGTGCACGTGGCGCGCTTTGGACGGTTGGATCGCGTCCGTCCGGGGGAAACACATCATTTTCCTTTTTTATCCAACAGATAAAGGTTGGGGTTTCATTAAAACGGTTTTGAAATTCAAATTCAAGTCACGGCCTAACGACACAAAACCCACATTTCCTTCGCGTGCTCGCAAAGCCCCGACTTCTATAAATGCCTAAACCCCCCCACCCCACAGGACCAGCATTCCCCAGAGACACCTCTCCGCCCACCACGCACCGCACTCCCCGAGGCCGTCTGTACTCTCCCACCGACCCAAGCACGCCCGCCCGCCCGCCCGCCCGCCACCGCCGAGGTACCACCCCTCCCTCCTCCCTCCCCCATCTTTCCCTCGCCGTCACCCGCGCCGCCGCACCGGCGTAGGGTTAGCTTGAGCAGAATCCCGCCCCCCGGCGACGTACGGACCCGAACTCGTGGACCCGCCTCGAATTTTGTTTCCTGCTAGGAGATGTTCCGGTACGAGTAGTTCGGGTTCGCTCCCAGCAATCCGCTCCGAATCTCGCGTCGCGGATTTTATTTTTTGCTTGTGAAATGCCAGAGAAATGTTTCGAATCCGGGGGGCGAATCGCGGGGTGGTTTCGTTTTCTCTGCAGGTTTTGGGGTCGCGCGGAGGAATCATCAGAAGGAGTGAGGGGCTCCGGGGGGTTCTAGAAATTTCGCGTTCGGGTTCGGCGCCTCCGCGTCTCCGCTATTTCGAATCGAACGCGTCGCGGTCCAAGGGTTTTTCTGAAGGTTTTTGGTGGGTTTTGGTCCTTGTGCCTTGTGGGAGTTGTTTCGATCGGATTTTGCGTGCGGATTCCTAGGGTTATGCTGTTGATCCGGGCGGGGGAGTTCGAATTGGACCAATGCTGCTGGGATTGGGGTTTCTCTCGGGCACTCTGCACATGTACGGGCGGTGATGGAAACGCATTGGGCCTCCTTTCATTCCGGCTTTTCCGTGTAATTTTGTTGTATTCGAGGTCCATGGAGTTGGGAGGTTTCGTCCTTGTTTCTCTATTGTTTATTTCAGGCCTTCCGATCGAGCAGTAGCAGCGCGCTCGATTTCGGATCTACGAGTTGGGGGGAGACCGTCGCATTGGCATCTACGCGTCTGTTTTTTGGCGAAATTTCTGGAATGCTGCTCTAATTTTGGTCTTAGTGCGTTCGATTCGTCCGTGGCTGGCCATTTATAGCGTGTTAGCTGCTGTTTTTCACAAGGGTGGTCAGGTACAGGTGTAGTGTGTACCACATCCTGGTTTCCTGCTTCCCCTTTTAGAGGCTCTGTTCAGACTTCATATGATTCCGTTGTATCTCAGTAACTGTATGACTTGTGTTGAGTTAGTTAAAGATATAGGGAGGTTTTTCCATGCTTTTTGTTAAGAGCTTCAGATGTGCTGGTCTGTGTAGGACATTATAGCAGCTTGTAATGTTCTGTACTGCCCTAGTGCGATGATCGGTCAATTTGCTTTAATACTTTCCTCCAGTAAGTGATTGCTGCATTTGCTTTTGAAGTGTATTGTGGCCAGGAACAAGTAGTGTTCATCTCAGTGCTGTACATGAGAGAAGTATTTTTTTTACTGGGTAAACATATGTAGGTGGCTTGCGTCACATTAGAATTTTGCACCGTACATAGCCCATCTTATTTATAGACAATAAGCAGCCTCAGGCAATTCCCCAAAACTATCGTTACAAGCAGTATGTGGGCGAATTATCAATGCTGGTCCCTTTTGTCATCGCATTTTTGGATATATAGAAGGATGCATTTCTCATAATGCTGGTTTACTAGTTTATTTATCTGTCTCGAGTAAGAAAGATCTAGTGCATGTTGGTTTTATTTGGTTTTGCTTACATCTCCAGCTCAAGTTCTGGTATCTCAGTTTATCATTGGAGATGCCAAACATATACATATTTCTACTTGAAGTAGCAAGGATGTAGAGTATAGTTTTTTAATTTCAGATATACTCCCTCAGTTTAGAAATATAAGATGTTTTAGGTTTGTGAAGAAGACGTATGTAGACACCTTTTAGTGTCTAGGTTCAAATGAATATAGACACTAAAACTGTCTAGATACATCTCCTTCATAAACCTAAAACATCTTATATTTCCAAACGAAGGAAGTATTTAACTCACTGTTGGATAGCTTTTAACATGTATTTACCTTTTCGAATTAACATAGGTTTTTCTGTTTGCAACTTTTGAACTAGAAAGATGGTAAATGCACGTTTTGCTATTCCTGCGAGTGAGGTCGCAGAACTGGAAGCAAATATGGAGCAGAAGACAAAATTGCGCCCGACTAAATCTTGTGGGGTGCCTAAAGTAATCTTATCTGAGTTAGAACATGATGGTTGTCAACCTGGTGGTACAACAAGAGATTCATGTTCTTGGGTAGAATCAACTGCAGACCCCAGTGCACTGCACAAGCACACAATGGCAGATGCTGCTTGGGAAGCCCTAAAGCAATCGATAGTTTACTTCAGAGGTCAACCAATTGGGACTGTTGCTGCAATAGACAAGTCTCAGGCAGAACTCAACTATGACCAGGTTACCTTTTCCTTTCCAGTTCAACCATTGCTTTTCCCCCTTTTAGTTATGAACATACCTTACTCTGTTATATCATGTTTACATGCCTTTCTCAGTTCTAATTTTTGGAGCCTGCTAGTCTCAGAATTCTCGAATAGCGAACAGTAATTCACTTGGTTATTCTCTCTTCTGTGAAAAGCACCTATGTGTGTCTCATGGGCAAACTGATAAATCTCCTTGTACCCTACATACATTATGATCAACAGTGATGAGATCTTTTCCATATTCTTGAACAGGTTTTCATGAGGGATTTCGTTCCCAGTGCCTTGGCTTTCTTGATGAAAGGAGAACCATTGATAGTGAAGAATTTCCTGGAAAAGACTGCTCGCCTTCAATCAAGAGAGAAGATGGTTGATCATTTTAAGCTTGGAGAAGGTGTGATGCCAGCAAGCTTCAAGGTGCACCACTCCCACCCTACAGAGAAGACTGAAACTCTGCTTGCTGATTTTGGTGAAATTGCTATTGGAAGAGTTGCTCCTGTGGATTCTGGCTTATGGTGGATTTTTCTTCTTCGTGCTTACACAAATATGACAATGGACAATTCTCTGGCTGAAACTCCTCACTGCCAAAAGGCCATGCGCCTTATTCTCAAGCTGTGGCTCTCTGAAGGGTCTGATACATCTCCGGCCTTACTGTGTGCTGATGGATGCTCCATGATAGACCGTAGAATGGTAAGCCACTCAGACATCACTGAATAAATGTAATTTGTTATTATGGTGGACAATATGTCTCTTGCGGCCTTGCCAGCTTACATCTGATTACAAGCTACAGTCCAGACACACTGTTACAAATGCGCTTGGTCAAAATTGAAATTATGTTTAGCTCATTTAGGAATGCGTGGTGCTTGTAAGGTATTTCTGTGTGTTTTCAGGGAAGAACCTTGGAATGAAACAGAGATCTGAAATGTGATCATTCTGAACATTAAGAATCTGACTGTACATAATAATGCATTAGTTTTGTAGGATGTTTGAGCATTGTGTGGTTATGAACAGCTTACTCTTAGATAAGTGAAATGCAATTAATCATTTTGCTCACACATCACAACTCTTTTGTAAGTAGGAACTGGTAACAAAATACACTTTCAGTTACATACTAATGTTGTAGAAGGTCAAGTTAAACGTACAAATCATCTTGGTGCTCTTTGGGGTGGGAAGTTACCTAAATGTATATCTTAAGCATTTCCCCCTTGGTCATCTTTTTCTCTTGCTCAGTAATTAAAATATGTGCAGGGTATATATGGCTATCCAATTGAAATCCAGGCTCTCTTTTTCATGGCTCTGAGATGCTCCTTAAGTTTGCTGAAAGACTCTAGTGATGACTTTGTCGGCCAAATAACAAAGAGGATCAAAGCTTTGAGCTACCATCTGCACAGTTACTATTGGCTTGACTTCCAGAGACTCAATGACATATACCGCTACAAGACAGAAGAGTACTCACAGACAGCTTTGAACAAGTTCAATGTGATCCCTGATTCGATCCCTGACTGGATATTTGACTTCATGCCAAGCCGTGGTGGTTACTTCATTGGAAATGTCAGTCCTGCAAGAATGGACTTCCGCTGGTTCTGCTTGGGGAACTTCATCGCGATTCTGTCATCATTAGCAACTGGAGAACAAGCTGAAGCAATACTGGATCTCGTGGAGGAACGCTGGGAAGAACTCATTGGAGAGATGCCCTTGAAGATATGTTACCCTGCAATGGAAAACCAGGAATGGCAGATAGTCACTGGATGCGACCCAAAGAACACCCGATGGAGTTACCACAATGGAGGATCATGGCCAGGTAAGTCTCACAATAGCTGGATTTGCACCTGATAGTTCAAATTTTAGGCTCCTTTTGGAACAATATTGATCTGTTTTGGCTTGGTTCTTCTGTCAAGGATTTATTTATGTATGATTCCTTCGTGAACCTTGCTGAAGTTTTGAGCTTGACACAGTACCTCTTAGAAAGTAAACAAATTTTCATCTAAAAAAAAGTAAACAAATTTTCTCTAGCAATACTCTTATTGTATTTGATGTAGCACAGGAGCTGATTGTGGTGATCCTTATGGCAATTTATTTTCAGAAAAAGGACTGTGTACAGTATCAGTACTTTTTTTTCCGAACCATGCAGTATCAGTATTTCCAGGAAACCTGATGATGAGACCCAATTTCTTTACAGAAAAATGATTGAACCCTGTCCTATCATGCCCTAGAACACATGCAGTTGTTATGCATGTGTGATAATACCGGTTTAGGACTTGAGGACACACTTTGGCTGCGTGGCAGTATTTACTTTTCCGTACAGCTTTATACCTGTCCATGGTGTATTTATATGGATGCCCTGAAATCAGAGAACCAGATGAGATTGGTTGTTCATCACACATAGATGATCTTACAGTAAATAGCTTCAGAAGTTTATGCACGTCACTGCCATTTATCACCACATCTATGTTCATTTAGTATTAGCTCCTTGGATCTGTGCCTGGGCATTATTATACTTGTCTTCTTTTTTACATAGCTACTGCATTTCTATATGGCAATATGTTTACCCTTTTATTGTCCTTTTTCCGGTGCGCGCAAAACAGTGCTGCTGTGGCTCCTGGTAGCCGTGAGCGTGAAGCTGGGGCGCCCTCACATTGGCCGCCACGCCGTGGAGCTGATGGAGCGGCGGCTGGCCAAGGACGACTTCCCCGAGTACTACGACGGGCGGGCGGGGAGGTACGTCGGGAAGCAGGCGCGCAAGTTCCAGACGTGGTCGGTGGCGGGCTACCTCGTGGCCAAGATGCTCCTGAACGACCCCACCAACCTCCGTGCCGTCTGCCTGAAGGAGGACGGCCACATCCGGGAGCCCGTCCTCAAGCGCAGCAACTCCTGCCCCTGAACCCGCCCGCCCGCCCGCAGCGTATAAACACTGCAAGTAAAGTACAGGTTTAACTTCGTTCTGATGGAGGGATAGAGGAGGTACATTACATAGTACGTCGCATGGTCGCTGCCAAGTTGGCTTGATGATAGGTTCAAACGCGTATGCATACTCCAGGTCGCTGTGTTTGGAGGCTGTCGCTTGTTACGGGTATAGAGAGAAATATTGGTACTAGGATATATGGAGGATTTGCTTGTGCATGCGAGCTGGTTCACCGGATATTTCTATGGCTGGTGAAAGGAGGTTTTTGGTGTAAGTAGTAGCTCAGGTATTTCGCGTGCACGGATTTTGGGTGGAATTGTTGAGTGGTTTATTACTGATGGAAACGACGGATGATGCTGAGTGTTCTTGGATGATTTATGATATGGCTGTACACTGTTGTCCGTTGGCTGTGTGTGTGTTCATAGTCAAGAAATGGCTGGTTTTGGGGTGGTGATGTGCGTGGGTTTTACTCGCTGTACCGCCTGCTTGTTGGTCAGTCCTTTCTAGCCTTCACTGTGTTTGCTGCTTGCGCCGTTGGGATGTCGTTGCCACTTCGGATGTTACAACTATGATAGAGAATGGACGATGATGATTATCGAGGTGAAATTGACAACCTATCTCATACGCGTGCGCTCAATGCTGAAACATGTGATCGCGCCGGTGGACGAGCACACTGGTTGGTTCGTGGACGGCATGAATTGTGCTTCCTACACTAAAAATACTTACCATTTTCAAAGTTAAAACATTTTATATTTTAAAACGGAGGGAGTAGAATTGAGAAAGTGTAAGTTGTAAGTAGCCTAGCAGTCATTGGCGGAGCTAGCCAAGAATATCCAGAAAAAACAAAATTATGGATGTTTGTAGCCTAGCAGTGTCCGTGCCCCCACTTTTTAACTAACAAAAAATGACGTTTACGTGGACGTGGACTCGTGGAGCACCTATTTTTCACCATCTTCTTTAGCATTCCTCTTGTTTTCCCAAGACTCATTTCTCTTTTGTCTTTAATAAAGGCTGCGTGCATTGATTGATGCAGAGGACGGAGAGTACCACCCCCATTTCAAAAAAAAAATTCTCTTTTCTCTTATTTGGACACCGTACTAATTTAAAATTTAATATTAATTCAACGAAATTTGTAGCTAAGAGGGAACTGTATTATCATCATTAATAACAAAATTTTTAACTCTTTTTTCTACTTCTCTTTCACAACTCCGCAATCATCCTACCCATGCCCTTACAAATATAGCATTTGGATTCACCAGTCTCGCATCACACCTAGGATGAGATCGTCCACGCAGGCTGCCACGTCAAGGGCGCCTCCTCCGCCAGCTCATCAAAAAAGGCAAAGAATAAGACACGCACCCGCGCAGCGTGCGCCGTGTGCCCGACCCTCTCGCCCGCTCTATCTATCCTCAAAGGGGGAGAAGGGGATAGAGTGAGGAGCAGAGCAGAGCTCAGCTCACTTCAGCTCAGCTCAGCAGCCAAGTCCGCCCGGAACCCCCACATGGCCATGGCGACCTCTACCTTCTCCCCCCACCCGCTCCCGCTCAAGCCCCAGCTCGGCCCCAAGCCCCACCGCCTCCACCTCGCCCCCTTCCCGCGCCTCCGCGCCAACCGCCGCCTCGCCGCCGCCGGGGAGGCCCCCGTCGAGGCGCCGCCCAAGCCGGAGGCCGCGGATCCCTCCCCCGCCGCCTCCAACGGTTCCGCTGCCGCTGTCGCTGCTCCGGCAGCCCCCGCGGCCAAGTTCAAGGCTGCTGCGGCGGCGGAGGTGGTGGTGGCGGCGCCCAAGTTCGAGGACTCGAGGTGGGTGAACGGTACCTGGGACCTCAGCCGCTTCGGGAGCGCGGGCGGCGGCGCCGTCGACTGGGACGCCGTCATAGATGCCGGTCAGATTTACTGCTCACCTTCCCATTCATGTCTTCATGCTGCTGCTGCAGTTGACAGTAGCTAAGCACATAATCATTTCATTCGGATCCTGATGGGGAAGAGTGAGTAAGTACTCCATATTTGCTCGACGGCTCTAGAAACGGAATAGGTACATATTGCTGTGGAATGTCCATGCACATGATGGATGAGAGCACCATAGCTATAATCCGGCCGAGTTGCTAGTGTGCTTTGAAGGGGTAATTCTCAGGATGGTGCAAGCTGGAGGAGAGATTTACAACTATGTGCTTTACTCTCTCCAAGGGTTTTTCAACCTATCCGTCCGAGCATGCCGCGCGTTAACCGCGGCGGGACTAGTGACCTCCATCTTCTGCGTATCAAATTGCCGCATCCCTGGAACTTTTGCATGGCTTTTGATGCCTAGTGTGCTTGACGAGACGATGCTCAGGGTGATACAATTACAAGCTGAAGGAGGGGGATTTCCAGCTATGTGATATACTCTCTCCATGGGTTCTTCAGCTTATCGGAGCATATTGCGCACTATTCGGTAGAGCTAGGGGCTTCCATCTTCTTCTTCGCACCAAGCAAGCAAAGCATGCGTGCAAATTGAACGAGCATGCATCCCTTTTACCGTCTTTCTAATTAGTGGTTGACACTGAATATTGGAATTCTTGATGCCCCTGTATGCATTACTCCCATTTCTCAAGTGTGTCGCTAGATGGAAAGGTAGTTCGACGACTAGGCTGTTCCCCATTGGGAAATCGGTACTTCATGTACACCAGCTCTCACATGAAAGCAAGTGAAGTTCTAAATGGTTTCAAAATTCAAATAGATGCTAGTATCTCAACTAGTTCCAAACTGATCCCATCTTGACAGCTGTTTTGCATGAATTAACCTGAACCAGAGTTTGTCACATGTGGCATGTGGCATGTGGCATGTGGCTGTGGGCACTTGTAACCATGCAACAGCTTCTGCGGTGAACAGAACAAACATTGCATTCCCTGACAATTCTGGTGACACTGAATGGCATCTTTGTCTTGTTTCCAGAGGCCAGGAGGAGGAAATGGCTTGAAGATTCCCCGGAGGCAAGCAGCAGCGATGACGCGGTTGTGTTCGACACTTCGGTGATCCCATGGTGGGCATGGATCAAGCGGTTCCATCTCCCTGAAGCCGAGAAGCTAAATGGTTGTTATTCTTGAACGCTTTTCTGTTTAAATAACTGAATCATGTGTTTTCAAATCACTTCAAACCGTTGGTGCGAGCGGACCGGTATGGCAAAGTACAGGAAGGAAGGATAGTACGTTCATATTCTAGCTTACACCTTTGCATTTTTCAAATCTTTTAATAGCAGCGTAACTTATGCGTATGCAGGCCGTGCTGCCATGGTTGGATTCTTCATGGCGTACTTTGTTGATAGCTTGACGGGCGTGGGACTCGTCGACCAAATGGGCAACTTCTTCTGCAAAACCCTGCTGTTTGTTGCCGTGGCTGGTGTGCTGCTGGTCAGGAAAAACGAGGACATCGATAATCTGAAGAAGCTGATTGATGAGTCGACGTTCTACGACAAGCAATGGCAGTCAACCTGGCAAGACGATTCCACTACAGGACCAAAGAAGTAGCTGGGAGGTTGAATTTTGTGAGAGCCAAGAGGGGTGATGCGGTGGACTTTCTCCTCCTTATGTTCCACTGTTTCTTTTATATCAGCATTTTGTTTCCCAATTTTAGTGAGGCTCGGTACCTATCGACGAACTTTGTAATACCTATGCCGTCTCTTGTAAAAAGTAAGAACTCATTTCTGTGCTAGAGCCTAGATGTAAACGCTACTGCGGGTTACTTAGCTGAATGTTTTTGCTCATGCTGATTGCATAATAATACACACTTGCAGCCTTGCAAGTACAATCTTGTTGTGTATGCTTGCTAATTGATGTTGTACGGGTACTCTGTAGCATGCATTCTGTCGCAACAAAGCTGGTTTTTTCCAACAAAATAATAAATCTCAAAAGATGCTTAGATGGTCTTATTTCCATGATCATGACAATCGAGAACAAGACGACAGAGATCAATATGACCAATTTCTAGAATATCTCGGATGAGTGAATCAGAAACAATCTATTTTGCATGATTCTTTTACATCAGCATATCAGAGTTTCAGGAGTTACAGGTTCATGTCTCCCAATTTACAAAATGTAGCTCTCACGAAGACTCACAATTTCCAAAATTATGCGCAACATTTCGCTCAGTTTAGGTCCACGAAATTGCTACTACAGTATCCCTAGCTGTTAATAAAATTGACACCCCTTGAAATATACACGCACAATGCAGTCTTCCTCGCAGTGATTCAGCCCTGCAGAAATCAGACATGTGATGAT
This sequence comes from Avena longiglumis, assembly GCA_030063025.1. Lineage (NCBI taxonomy): Eukaryota > Viridiplantae > Streptophyta > Magnoliopsida > Poales > Poaceae > Avena > Avena longiglumis. The sequence goes on from CP125978.1 coordinate 36,645,398, forward strand.
ATGAAATTAGATAATTGCAAACCATCCAAGAAAATCCAACTGCGAAAGGCGCATCAGACAAACCTGTAAACAAACAGAATGCAGCCTTGCATTTCGCTGTTTACAGACTACTGCCTCTGATCTGGCATGGAATTCAGATCAGGCATGACACGGCTGAATTCTGACCTGCAAACATAGCACACAAACATGAACGTTCTGTCGTTGCATCCAGGTACCTATGTTGCAAGAAAAGCGGCAACAACTTCACAAAAAAAAGTGAGACCGTTTTGCAGCTTAGAATGCAGAAGGTACTGTAACCTGCTGGACCAAACGTACTGTCATGACATCTTCACTCCAAAAATAAATAAATACAAAAGTACTTCAAGTAGGCCTAATAGTAAGAAAAATGTAACAGAAAATTGAGAGTGCGCATGTGAATGTATAGCTGCTTTTTAGGTATACAAGTAAATTGAGCAGATTAACATGCATCTAAATTTATTTTTCTTAGCTCGGGAACATATTCAGTATAAACAATGCTGCATTGTGGGCAATGCCATGTCAATCTAGGGCCAAAATTTAGGAACAAAGAGTTAGACTTGGATGGAGAGGAACAGACTAATGAAGAAAGCAGAGACCATTCAGAAACGTTGCAAAAAAAAATCAAATATCACTCTCTTTGGAAACGAGAAAAGGACTGATTATTACTGAAAGAAAGGTTAAACGTCTCAGAATAAAAGGCAAGAAAAAATAAAAATAAAAATAAAGCTATAACATACCCACAGGTTGAACATTTCTTATGGTACTTGCAGAATATTGACAAGCAAACTGAACAAACATATCCCATGTCAATAGTCTTCTTATGGCAGAAACATCTGTAGAGCAATAAAACAAGTTAGAGGCTGCTAATTGTCAATCAAATAGGCAAAACTGAGCGGAACTCAAAACAATACAGAATACTAATTTGGTACTCCTAACAAGATCTTTGGTAAAGTTGAACTATGGAAATAAATTAGCTATGCGCTCCTCATAATTTGCATTGCAGTTTTGTTGTAGTATTATGGCATATAATAATTATATAGTTGTTGAAACTGATCTCTAGTCAAACAAACATAGAAAAAAGGGTAGGAAAACCTCCCATGTATGCGACCTCATAGTGGCCATAGGCTATAACTTGTAAGGTCTAGTGTTCATTTTCTTTAGGCACTGAATACCTTAGTCTATAGTACTTTTCTAATGTGAGTGGGCTTATGATGTTTTTTAGCCTTACGATCAAGTGGGAGAATGTTGGACTTGATCTACAATCAAACTGAGAGAAGGGGGAGGACAATCTCACATGTATGCACCCTGATCGTAGGCATCAAACACAACTAATGGTCTCGATCCCAGCTCCCTGGCACCTAGTACATAAGAAAAAGGAGCCCTCCCACACGGTAGGAGGTTAGACCCCTCACTAACGATCTTAAAGATGAGCTTAGGGGCTCGAAGGTCATTACCACTGTCGGCCGACAAGAGTGTAGTGCAACCGCTGTTACAACGTTTACTGACCATCTTCCACGACTACAGCCATGGGCTATCCCCTGTTGGCCTCTACTGATTCTAGTCAGTGCCTATTATCCACATTAAGAGGTGTTTTATTCATGAGATTATGGTCCTTATGATATCGACCCTAATAAAGAATAATGCTAACACTAGCATCTCAGAGTTATGTGATAGAGACTCCTAAAATGATAGTTAACCTAATCCCTCAAAGATACCACTGCAGGAGAACAGATATGCACTTAGCAGAGAGAAACCTGAAAAGAACTTACGAGGCACGGAAATCCACTCCCATGGTCTTAGGGAGACGCAGGAACGTTCTCGAGTGTAAATCAGATGCAAATACAGCCTGCATATTTTTTGAGTGAGCCAACTCAATCAAACTACCCATTTGAACTAAAATAAAAGTACTCACAATCAAAAGACAATGTAGGCAGACACAAAGGGGAACCATTGCAAAGCCAAGCAAAGTAAACAGAAATAAATTATTGGTACTTCTGAAGAAAGGGATGACACTGAAACAAGATATTAGCATCACAATAGTCATTACCTACTCTGCAAACCACTTTACAGAGACATATGATGTCCTAATCTAGACAGTGTTTCTAATATTTGAACTTGGCCCAGAGATGATTTATATATATTCATCTCTTGAAACAGAAAATTCTGAACCGCATCAAAAATTTCATTAGTGCAATCCATAAGCATATCCATGTATTTAAATACAGAAGACAAGTTGGTAGACTTGTATGGTGAGAGGGAACTTCTCTGCTCAGTTCTCAGAAAAAGAAAAGATAATGGATTAGTAGATGAACATAGTTGGTGCGTGTGTATCAGGTGGCTTTATAGCCTGTCAGCATTCAAGAATTATCTTAGATAATCAATCAGAGATGCAACCCTGTAAGCAACTAATGATGAAACATTCCATGTGGATTTTCATATCCCCCTTTCCTTTTTCTAGTGTAAAATATGATGGAAGAGAATGTGACCATGAAAAAGAATTCCACAACCTTTATATTAATACATCACACTTCCAAAAATATAAGACATAATTACAGAATAATAACTTACAGCAAGGTATTGAAATAGACCATTTAGTTCTTGGGGCTTCATATAAACTCCTCCTGTTATATGGGAAGCCTGCAAAATAAGCACCAGTGTGTAATCAGCAAAGAAAGGAAATGTTAAGGGGCAACACTTGTGAATGACTATATAATCAGTAAAATGCAGGCAGCACCAAAGAACATCACCTGCTGCAAGAAAGCAGAATCTTGTGTCCCCACGATACATGAATCAATTGGAACCTAAAATATTTGGTAAACATTTGAAGAATTATGCAGTGGAAGTAGTTAGTGAATGATTTAAACATATAAACTACCAATGTACGTCGACATTTCACAAGAGATACTGTTGCGTGCAGTTGGAACACACTAAAATCACCACACTTGAAAAGTAATGGAATCAAAAGTAATCGCAATAGAAAGAAACTGCCAAGGAATCCAGATTCAAATATATGAATAAATGATAAAGTAGTTCATGTAATACCATGGAACGTTGTGCTGAAAATATTGAATTCATCACTGCCACGTATCTGCATAGCATCTGGTTAAGTAAGAACATGTCCGAGAAAATATGTGTGCATAAAAAGCATCACTGATGAAGAAACGGGCATACTGTTCAGGTCCATCCGGAGAACCCTGCAGGCACAAAATCTGTATTTCATGTTAGCATAAGGCATGGTGCTAAGGTATGCATGTGTAAGAAGACTGACTAGAAGAATTCAAGAGAACAAACATTAAAAATGTATCATCAACTACGAGCCAGGTTTTTCTTAGTCAATTATGTCCATTGCAAACGTGTATGCTAACTGACACACTTTCCCATGTACATCATTTCATGAGTAAATCAACCAAGTGCTTCAAAAAAACTACTACTGAAAACATAGATACTCACCCGAGGTTGAGGATGCCGAGTACCAGACCGAAAAATCCTCTGAATATCTGAACATCCAACATATTAAGGACACAAATGCACCAAGGAAAAAGAGGCAATTAATGCACACCAAGCAAGACATTTGATCAGAGGATACAGCACAGAGCGATGGACAGCGCGCCAGAAAACAGCGATGCAGCACCGCCAGCAGCAACAGTGCCATTGCCGGCAGTCTCACGGGCATCTTGCCTAATGAACTCCTCCACCTTGCGGCTCGCCTTGTCTAAGGTGGCAGCAACGTCTGCTGTGCCGGAGGCACCCGCACTGCTCGAGTCGAAGACGTAGGCACAAGAACTGACACCTGCGGCAATGACGACCACGTGGTTGAGGTGGTTCAGCAGCAGGAGCGAGTTCACGAAGTGGATCAGCTGCACCAACCAAAAAAAAACTCGGTAAATAACAACAGATCACAAGTGGAAAAACTATATTGGATAAATGAACCAAAATCGAATTAAATTAGTTAGATCAGTGCAGAACCAGCCCTATATTGTGCTTCAAAAAGGACTAGAGAATTTAAAATTTGAAGGGAAACAACAGGGTTAGGGTTTCCGGAGCTTGGCCGTGCGTACGTGGGAGAAGAAGTCGGCGAAGGGGAGCGAGGCGCCGGCCCAGAAGAAAGGGTTGGTGTCGACGACCACCACCACGAGGCTGACGTCATCTGCGAGGCGTATCCGTCAGCTAGAGCGAGCACGGTGAGGGGAGAGGTGTGTGCTGGGCGTGGCGTGGCGTACCGGAGTAGAGCTTGGAATGGGCGGAGGTCATCGCCGGCAGCGGGGACGGAGCTGGCGCGCTCGGTGATTAGCGCCGGCCAGTCGTAGACGGTGCTCGGATTCGGGAAGCGGCACCGGGCGCGAGCGTAGGCGCGGCCGGGGGACGGGAGCTGGGGCGGCGTCAGTGGCGGAGGAGGGGAGGGAGCGCGGTGGCTGCGAGATGCGGCTCGGAGGTGAGCCGTGGAGGGGGCCTTCGACTTGGGAACAGGCCGGGAGTCTCTCAGTGGAGATATCAGGCCCAGTTAAAGCATAGTCAAATCTTGGCCTTGAAATGATTGTTGTGGGCTTACGGCGGTGCATCTGTCTCAAAGGCCTCAAGCCCATCATAGAGGAATATACCTAATAACTTAATTAAACCTTTGTTTCTAAGCGGACCCTTCCAGTAAAGAAAATTGCAGCTACCACCATCCTTTATAACGTTTGTTGCATAAAACACAAAACAAACCATATTTTACAGCTAACACGGGTTATAGCTTAATTCTTTGCACCTAGCATAAATTAATAGCTTAGCCTTGCTAACATCTTATATGACCGAGAAAATTGTAGCTAACACCAGTCTCTGTGGTATTTGTTGCACAAAACACAGCAATAAGATTCTTCTGTAGTTAACATAGTTTATGCTTAATTATTTCCACCTGGTCCAATAAACAGCTTGACTTACTAACATGTTGATGATATAAATTTAGAAAGAGGATGCATTTTTTTGATTACAACTGTGTTGATTTTGCTGTATTTTTGTCATTGAGATTACAACTATATTTCTAAAAATTTGAAAATGGTATTACACACACATGTCAACTACATACCCATGGAGTTTAGGTACATAATATGTTGCGTTATAGGCTATATAAAAATAACAAAATCGTGTATCTGGAAAGGCAAAAAAGACCTCATTTTATTTTAACATTTTTTATGCCACATATGAAAATATATGTTGATGCAAATTTGGCATACATATTACACATATATATGCATTTGTATGCTTTTTAGGAGACACAATTTTTTTGAAAAAGGGATCACCGGTGCATGTGTCAAAAGGACTTTTTAGTAATATATTTATTTTCAAACATTTACATTTCGAATGTTTTGTGGTGAGCAAGACAGTGAGCTTGGCCAGTTAGATAACATGTTATTGGACCGGGCACACAAATTTAAGCCACAAACAGCGTTAGGTGCAAAAAAGATATTGTTTCTGTGTTTTATGCAACAAACTGAAAGGGCATGTATACTCCCACGTGTGGTTTTGGTAATTAATGACAATCTCTATGGACTAATGTGTAAATTGAGTTTCACTTGTAGGTTTGTCCATTGGCATCACTTGGGCCATGTGTTGTCTCTGTTGTTGAAAAAAAAAATGAAAAGCTTTGCAGGCTTTGATCTGAAGAAATCAAAAAAAGGTTGATCAAGACAAGTGCAAAGAGTTGCATCAAGATGGATCAAAAGAAATATTTGATTATCTTTCCAACAAAATTGGTTTCATCTCGTTTGATTCGGATAAAAGTTATTGCATTTACGGTTTAAATTTTTTCTAAGGAGTTCCGTACTAATTTGTCATTCGGAAAGTTCGTTCTTCTTCTTCCGCCTCTTTATCCTCTCTCTTTTGTTTTGTGTGTTTTTAATGAATTTGGAAGGAATAAGTTCTAATCCAAATCGCCCGATCTATTCGTTCCGAGCCGCCTTGTCTTGTCCCCACCTTATTGCCAGATTGAAAATCCGCTCTTTTTCGCTCTGTTTTTTTTTGCTTTTTTTGGATGTGTCTATTTTTTGACTTTACTTCGAAAAACTTCCATCGAAAGTCTTCTTCCGCAGTTTTCCAAGTTCGAAGTTCCGACGGGCACATTTCGGTTTCCAGATTTTCGCATTTTTTAACCATTTTATATTAACCATTTTACTTCCCCTTCCTTTGAAACGCCGGAAGTTCCGCCTCCGACCATAATGACCCGAATCTGGAGCCTTTTAAAAGTTCCTTCTTCCTTCCCTTCCTTTTCTTTCTCTTGGTTCTTGGCTTTCTCTTCTCTCCTTTTGTTCTTCTTTTCCTTCTTTCCTTACTTTCTTTTCTTTTTCCTTTTGATTTCATCTTTTTTTTTTATGAGAGAGGATATAGATCTGATCCCCAATTGATCCCCCATCACTTTGTATCTGATGAATGTATTCTCCTCTTGTGTTCTTCTCATTTCGTTTTGTCTCTCTCTTCTTCTTCTTATTTTTTGCTTTTTTTGCTGCTTTTTTTAGTTTTTGCCATAGCATTGAGTTGTTTGTTGCATAGGTTTGAGTTCTCGCTTATTACTCGGATTTGTTCTTGGATTTTTTGTGTTATGTTTGGGTTTTTTTGAACCTGTATTTTTTGTGGTTTTAGACCACTTTACATTGTGATACTTGAAGTTTTATATCTTGCTATCACCTTGTTCCTTGTATTTAGGTGAACTTAGTGGCTAGGTTTTGTGCTCAATAAATTAAACGTTAGTTTTATTTCACATTTACTTAAGCCTAAACCATAATATTTTTAAAAGCCTATTCAACCCCCCCTCCTCTAGGCGTCCATTGCACTTTCACAAATATTACAAAGGCCGGTGTTAGGTGCAATTTTCTCTTTCCAGTAGAATCATTTACATCTTTTTTTTCTAGTTTCGGGCATGTTCTAGAAACTTTTTGGCTCGGTTTCCTCGGTTCCTCTGTTTTCTATTCTCTTTTCTGTTTTATGTTTTCTTTCTATTTTTGTTATTGTTTTCTATTTTTTTCTTCTCTTTGAAAAAAGTTTCAGATTAAAAGTTAAATATTTTTTAAATCTAAACATTTTTTGTATGAACATTTTTAAAAAAGTTTTTTCTAAAATCTGATTTTTTTTCAAAAAACTATTTTTTAAAATTTCAACATTTCTTTTTTATCAAATATTTCAAAATTAACAGAAGAAAACAAAACAGATAAAAATAGCAGTATTAAGCTAAAGGTAAAAAGGGAAAAGGAGGGCTGGCCCACCCGAGATTGCTCTTGAGGTGTTCCCTCATAGGCGGTTCAACATAGGTTATGGTTTGCTTCAAACAGCCTAAGGGTATGTTTGGATTGTAGCCGACGGCTACCGTACCAACAATTCGGCGTTGACTGGTAGCAAAGGAATGCCTTTTGATTGAAGCCAAGCTAGCGGAGCCACGACAAAATTTTGATAGCTACTTTTGTTCCTATGATGATTTTATGCCCGTGAGCTGGCTAGACACGGGCGGACAAATCCTTCGCCGAACAGACCCTAAGTGCCTAGGGGTTCTCTCACAAGCAGTTCAATATATTATGGGTTTGCTTCAAACGGTCTCGATGTAATTTTTATTATGTTTGGGGTGTTTTATACTTCTTGTGAACTCATTAAATAGATTCGGATCTTTTCCGGAAAAAAAAGCTTTGGCTTACAGTTTCATGTCACAACATCACATCAAACAAATATCACATATATTTTTTTTGGAGGGGAGGTCATGGGCATGAAAGTGGCGGTACATCAACTTCTACTCATGATCATGGGCATGAATTTTTTCTGGAGGGGAGTAGTACATTTGATGTTTTAAAAAAATCCTGTTTGACAACGCATTCTACAGGAAGTAGCAATCTAATGATCTGGGGAAATAAACTGTATGCAGTAAACAAAACTGATAAGATAATAGAAGCATTTGAAGAACTCCGGATTGTACCGCAAACAACAAGGTATTAGAAAAATATGGTAAAACACGTGTTAAGTTCATATAAACACCTCAAAGGTGGATCTTTCAACAATGTAGCAGCTGGGGTGTTGACAGACAGACCGAGAAATATTAGAAGCATTTAAAGAAGTTCGAACGTTAAGGCCAAGGCCCGGTTAGTGTTGGATTGGCCTGGATTAGATCTCACCTAAGTCAAAATTCTTTCTAATAATCCTCTCCAATCCCATCCATTCCACTCCTAGGTGGATTAACCGAACATGGCCTAAGGAAGAAATGTAGACAAAAAAGATATACTAGTATTATAAACCATGTCTATGACCATTAACACCCCGAACGTGATTATTAGCACCTACGATCGATCTTGGTGATACAGGATCACCGAATTGAACCCTTTGCAGAAGACAACACCCCGGAGTAGCAGTTGTTTCCACACACGTGCCGACGTGCATGGATAAATTATAATTTATCCGGGTATTTCTTCTAGTAGCACAAAAGGGAACAAAGAAAAACGACACCAACATTAAATATTTCTCAGAAAAAAATACTACCATGCATTACAAATATTCATCTAGAGACAAAGTACGACTATACTAATCCAAAGGTCTCAGCATCCATTAGTGCAAACATTAGGATCTCAAACATGGCGATTCTTTTTCTTTAAAACTTGGGTAACAAGTACAAAAATGCATATTCTGCCAACATATTCTGATTACTTCTCATTCAAGCAAACGAAAACCAAGCACAGACAGCATGGAGCCAGCCACCCAGTCGACGCATGGAAATCACAGGACTTGGGCAGCGGTGTTCAGCTTCTCGGCTACCGCGATCTGAGTCCGTGTGATGCTTGACAGGTATACAAGTGCAAGGTTATCCTGCAACAAAAAAGGTAAATACCCTGAATTAGCTAACAGACCAAGATAGAGATTTATCAAGAGGCAACGACAAGAGAAGGTAGTTACCTGAATCCTGTCATTGAAGAGTCTATCGAACGATGATGGAGACAGCTTTGGCATGGAGGAAACGGCGTCAGCAATGAACCTGCCTATCTTGTTGTCCCCTGCCACACGGCCTTCCTACAAATGATTTCAAAAACCTACTTAAGAATCTAAGATTAAGAGTCACAGGAAATGGAGACAACTTGCAGGACAATTTCTTACCACAACGTCATCAGAATATTTGTAGATCTCATCAATAAGAAGGTATAGCTTTTGCATTGAGGACTCCATTCCTTCCAAGTCGTTCGGGAGCTTCTCCACAATCGTAGACTTCAGCAACTCAACTGTGTCAAATGCAAAATAACAACAGTGTAAAATAGATTTTATTTGTAGAACATATACTTTTTCTTAAGACATCTCAGGGTCAGAAAAGCAATAGTGACAAAGGTTTAAAGATAGCTTTTCCTTGTAGAACAGATCCTGTTTCTCAAGACGCGTAAAAAAGAATGACTGCAGCAACTACTTTAATCTCAATAAGCATTACACGTACTAATGTAACATCTAATGCAAATTCATAAAATGAACTACTTTGTTCCAAGATCATGAAAACCTTCACCAATTTTGCTTCTATCCATTATTTGATACAAAAAAAGGGAACACGGAAGAATTCAGCTGTGTAAGTATTTTCAAATTTACTGGCAGCATACCTATTGAACTTCTCATCAGGATTAAGTTGTTCATAGAGATTTTTTGGAAATAGAAAACCTCATTTAATTCAATGTAATACATTCTGAAAAGTAAGCTACCAGATCAAGAGAGAATATTTTTATAAAACATGGAGCTGTCCTAAATGTGAAACTTACATCCAACTTTTTCTGCATCAAGCATCTTCAGGTCCAGAGGAATTTCCTGAAATTGTGCGGCAAGGTGCCTATCTCCTAAAGACAGGTTGGATGAGACATAGGCTTTGATGGAAGCCTCGCCCATAGTGAAGCCAGTATCGACAGTAAGATGAATAGGACTTTGCACTTCTCTTGAATAAAATTCATGGATAAGCGTACTACCCCCTGAAACACCAAAGCCCGTAGAGAACCTGCAAGCAGCATACGATATCACAATGAGAGCAAGGTGGAGTAGTTGTTGAATCCATAGCAACTATGAATATATGTTTACTTTGCTCTCAATAGATTAAAGCCTAGCAAGTAGCAACCATCTTGAACGTGCTTTTGCTGATACCCTTAATTATTGGACAGAGGAATTCATTCTAAAGCGCTAGATGAATCATGATGTAATCACAAAACCATCGAAGATAACATTAACACATGCTGTGAATTCGATATGATTCAATGGTTTATCTACTCAAAAACTATTTGCCAACAACTGTGTATGCATAGACAAAGAAATCACCAGACATCCGTTTTAATTTCATTTGAATTTGCAATAATTGTAAAGTTGTGCTAACATAGAAAACAGTGTTCAGGTCAGCAAGAACATGATTGGTCGCATAAGTAGTAGGTGGTTCCAGCAGTCGCCAATCTGATGGTCCAAAGTATTAGATTAAATCACAGAACCTTGAAATTAAAAAAATGACAGCAATAGGTGGTACCAAACAAGCTCATGAGTTTAAGACGTTCTGTAAAGTTTTCATTTGATATGACTCGACAAGTTCATCGATTAGGAAACTAACAGTCTATCCACACACGATACAGAACCATGTCAGCCCAATGCAACATTTACAGCAACTATAATGTTGCTCTACCTCAAAATAAGGCATTAGCAAGAATATAATGGAAGAAAACCACAGGCACGTACCATCCCACAATCACTTCCTTGGGGTTCACCTTTTGGTGCGACACGTACATGTTGTGGTGGTACTCGATGTCGAGAGCAACCTACACACAGAGACATCACCAATCAAATGTCAGAACCGCAAGGTCAGCTAGCAAACCGGAGATCTACGCTTAGAATACGGCACAGAGGTAGCCAACACTCTAAGCATCGCATCTCGGAGAGAAGTTTGCCCTAGCTCGAACGGGGAGAGAAGGGGGGTGACCTGGTCGGCGGACTCGCTGTGGGGGACGACGTAGGAGTTGCGGACGTGGACGGTGCCGTCGGGGAGGACGGAGCCCAGGAGGGTGCCGATGACGCGCTCCGCCTGGTCGGGGCGGCGCACGAAGCTGTCGCAGATGGTGAACACGACGACGGCCTCCACCCGCGCGGACGTCGAGGAGGAGGACGACGACGACGGGAAGAGGAGCGCGGGGCCCGCGCCGCGCGCGGAGGTCTCCGGTGCCGCCATGGTGCAGGCAGGTGAGGGCGGCGAGAGAGGGAGGGTGAGAAACGGCGGCGCGCGGTGGTAGAGGAGAAGGAGGAGGGTGGGGAATAGGCTTCGCACTGGTTTGGTTGGCTAGGGTTTTGTTGTCTTTGAGATTCGGAATTTCAATAGGAGACGTGTGCATCTTGTATGTGGGATCCTAAGCTCTCGACGTTTTAAAAAAATGATAATTGTGAATTTCTTTTAGCCGTTAGATTTAGATCCCATGGTCTCTTCATCATCTTCTCTTCATTCAGTCAAACTACTTCTCTTCATTCGATCAAACTGCTGCCACTATCGACATAGTGGAATGCAATCCTTACGAAAACTTTCTAAAGATTATTACAATCCTACTAGACAAACATGAACTAGAAAATTATCTAAAGACTAAAATTCTACCAAATAAATCATGGTATTTTTTTTAATCAGAGAAGCCCAGGTGAAAGGGCATTTCTCTCCCTAGGTGTATTTTGGTTGTTTGTTGACAACACAAGTGAATTTAACTCTATGGTGATCGACCCCTCGAAAATGAAAAGATCGAGAAGGTTTTTCGTACCGTTTCTAGTTTGTTGAGTCATAGGAAAAATGTATTATCAAGGGGGGTAGGTCCATGGAAGTTCATGGGAAATCAAATCATGCATGACCCTTATGCACCCACCTAGCCTTCCTATTTCTATTTTGGAGGAGAGCCCTCGACATCCTGTCATTGCATATCACCTAGTCTGAAGACTTCAGCCTCGGTATCTGGGTTTTTGTTGTGTTTTGCAAGCTCCTAGAGCCAGCCCGTAGATTCCAGCCTCCTAGGAGGATGGGCGGAGACTCTGGTCGGGCTGGAGACTCCGGAGTAAGTAGACTACAACAACTCTATTTCAAGGGTACCTATATAAAGCAGTCTTCTTCTACCTTGGGTTGTTGCAACTTCCACTCTCTGTCATCCATTACTATTGAGATCAATCTTGCTAGTTCTCCCTCCCTAGCCACTAGAATTTAATGCCCTTTAAAGAAGGGGAGAAGGGATTTGATTCCTCCACCCCCATTTTTATTGAGGAACTTGTTATTCTTGGGCGTTGAAACCCTATACAAAAAATATCGCCCCCAAACCTCGTTCTTTGTGTTGTGAAGCTTTCGGGTCATGTTGGGAGATTCCAATTGGGTTGTGGAGAGTGCCCAACAAGTTTGTGAAGGTTTCTATCGCCACCTTGAAGGCCACCACATGGTGGATTGGGATACCCACCTTTGTGGTGTGCACACGAGAGAATAAGGTGAGCCTTGGTGGCGTTAGTGGCATTGGTAGCCTTTGTGGCACCACACCTCTCTAATTAAGACATACTTCCCTTAACAAGGAAGGACCTTCATACATCCCCGTGTCTCTATTACGGTTATTTCTATTTGCTGTTTACCTTGCTTGCTTGTCATAGGGAAATTCACTTAGTTATCTAGAGAATTTACTTTTGTATCAAGCCTAAACTTGAAAAAGATACTCCCTCCGTCCTAAAATAGGTGTCTCAGATTTATCAAAATTTGGATGAATCTAGACACTATTTAGTATATAGATTCATCTAAACTTTAATAAATCTGTGACATCTATTTTAGGACTGAAGGAGTATAAAATTTGGTAGCGCCTATTCACCCCTACCCCTTCTATTCGCTCATACTGATCCCTTTCGCTAGGGCATCACAAATATGAACAAATCAATCCCACTTTTCAAATCACATACCATCTCTTGTTATTAGCACCTCGCAAAAAACTTGACCCTTGCGAAAGCCTGAAGTCGAGAAAATATCCTGAGAGCCAGCTCCACTTGCTAAAATCGGCTCAATGAGGGACTTGGCACTCACGAGAAACAAAATCATCAAGGGCATTTTTTTAGAACCCTAGGTTAAGCCTTGGTCGGTGGAGAATCAAGCGGGAGTTTACCACCATGCTAGACGCCCATTCATACTGCAAAAAACCTTTAACATTTCAAGTGAATGCAGAGTCCGCACTTGCATCATTTGAAAAAACATAGAAAAACTCACAACCATGAATATCCGTGGTTTCGCAAAGTTGTGACTTATCGGCCTATCAGCATGATGAATGCCTAAATACATCATGAGAAGGGTTTTCAATTAACACATATGTTTTCACACGGTTCAAATCATTAAAGTTTGTTGAAGATCTCCATTCTCCAAGCTTGGAAAAGATGAAACAACCAGACGAGAAAACACATGTCGTGGAATGGCATGTAAGATTAGTATAAGATCATTTAGTTACCGTATTGGAGTAAACTCGAATGATCAATCCATAGGATCACAAAAATCAACAATATGCAACACATCTCCCAGATCATCTAAAACCATAACATTGAAAATCACAAAGTGGGCCTCGCGGGATTCTTGGAATGCAAGAATAGGAAAATTGCCAGATTAGAGTGCCATGTACGATTAAATCCTACATGATTAGAAACCTACATGATATTGGTTCAAGAAGCCTTTTGACTCACATGAACAACAAAGGAAGTGTAGCATAAGGTTTGAGTGGATGGAATTTTTCTCTAAAACATACTGGAATGCAATCCTTAATAAAATTCTCCAAGGATTACAATCCTACTAACAATGCACATATGAAAATTTCATAATTATCAAAATCTTACTCCATCCGATACATAATAAGTGTCGTTGATGTATTGTAACTTTGTACTAAATTTGTGACAATTATTATGGATCGATGGGAGTACGGAAATTTCTATGGTATTCTTTTGAATCAGAGGAACCCTTGTATATGAATCCTTGGTCAAGTTGCTCGCTCTAGCTTCATGTGCAGTGTATATTGTTGCCAAGTGTTCATTAACAATAATCCATAAAAGAACCAGGGCATCACAAACTTGAACAAATCGATTCAATTTTCAACTCCAATACAATTCTCATGTTATTTAGCACTTGGCAAATAAAAAACTCGACAAATTGGGAAGAATGCCGAAGTCAGAAAAGACCCCAAATGCCAGATCCCCACCCGCTACAGCGGCTCAATGGGCGACCTGGCACAGTGGCACACACAGAGTCATAGGGAGAAATAATCAGCAGGGGCTTATTTTTTTAGAACCTGGGTTCAAGCCCTGGTCAGTGGCCCCCCATAGCTGGAGGTCTTACAGCCACGCTACACGCTCCTAAGCACATGGCAAAAGGCCTTTAAAATTTCAACAGAATGCAAAGTCCACGCTTGCATCATCTGAAAAAAAACAGAGAAAACCCTGCATCCGCGAACCAGTAAACATGATGGAAGTTTTTCTAGTAACCTGTCTGTTTTCTCACAGTTCGGAGCATCAAAGTTTGCTGAAGATGCTCATCTCCAAGCTTGGAAAAGAAGAAACAACCAGACCAGATAGCGCTTAGCATGCATGGGTCAATTACATCCAGAAAATGGAACTGATGAAATCACTGTTTTAACACGTCAACAACCAAGCGAAGCAGTAGCTGGTGCTATATTATTCATCTACACTCAACTTCCTTAACCTGAGAACTTGCGCCCCGTCATCTTCTCAGACTCGTATATAATGTGATTGATAAGGCCCCTTGCAGCACTGCACGCCAAAAAATAATTTCAGAAGATCTGTTGCAACGAGAACTAAAATGCAACAGCCAAAACTCGAAGTTGCCCACGGAAAAGTAACTTACTCATCCTTCATTTTCTGTATCTTCTCTGGATCAGTTTCATGCATGTTTTTCTTGAACTGTTGCCTCACCATAGAAACAAGAAGCCCTGTGTTGTGTTGCTGGGTCAAATAAAACAACTCTGTCAAGCGTGCATGTTCATACTTCATATGGTTATACAAATATGCCATAACATCGGGGGCAAAAAGGAGTTATTAGTTCTATTTGTTATGGCATTTCTATTCTATACTCGGAACTGATTCTCCATCATGTACATACAAACATGCAGTTTGCATATTCCAGGTGCATTATGTTTTATGGAGATCGTTATAAAGTGCCTGAAAAACAAATAAGCCCTCTTATACGTAGTGCTGCAAGAGAGACATTGATAGCTTTGTTGCAGTTTTCCTCAAAGGAAAACAATGCGGAATAACTAAACAATATATTTATGGATACTTAGATGACATTAAATGACAAAGGAACTTATGATGGTGCAATTAAACTGTTATTTCTCCCAGAACATTCTCGCGATCAAAGATACTCAGCCTGTACTCCTGGTTAACAGGGCGAGCCGGGTTTTTTGTTGAGAAGTAATAAGATATTAAGATAGTTAAAAAATAAAATATGCATACCTGACTACCAATGAACTTAGCCCTCCTTAAGCACTCTCGAAATAGCTACAGCATGGCAAAAAAGATGATCAGCAGCAATTAAACATTGTATTTCTCATATTTTCCTTTTTCTGTGTGAAAAAATCGTGTTATAGACAAAATACTAAAGAGTTGGACTTATGTGGAGTACCGCATATGATATGCAAAAGTTTAAGCTAAAAAGGGTATATGCACTGATAGTGTTACTCTGGCTTCAGAGGTAAAATTTCAGAACTAACTACTTATTACCGTGTACAAGTCATATTGAGGGTCAGTTCCAGTCTACTAGAAAGGTGTGAAAAGACCTTACTCTGAGCGCATTATCAGCAAGTTCTGGAGGCAAGGCTTTTTGAAGTGAAGGCATCTTCCTTTACTCTGTGATAATCAATGAACAGTAAGATTGATTAATTTACTTGAACATGTAAATCTTAAGATTTATTGTTCACCTAGCCTACGTACACCAGCATAGCATACTAGTATAAAAAAGAGTAAAGAGTGTAGGCAGGAAGTCAGGAACCTAACAATGTGCACTATACACCTAATTATCAAGAAAATTATTAGAAACTAGGAGAAAACTTGACCAAATGTGATAAAACCTTACAATCACCCTAAGGGCCATAGCAAATAAAGTAAGAGACTGCATGAATGTATCAACGTTGCAAATGCAAGGACCCTCTAAATTGTAATTGGGCCTCAGTTGCCCCTATATTCATCAACACAAAAAATCGTAGACTAACAATTTTCAACATCTATAAAAGTACAAAGTCACCTAGTGACCTAGTCCTTGGGCTGCATCTTAGAAACAAAGAGCAAAACATCTCCTTCAAGAAGATGCCTTTCTTCCAGAAATAATTTCTACCAATTTGTGAACACAGAAAATTCACAATAACTATTAACTACTGGCCCAAACATTTCATGCAGAAGGGAAAGGGGCGGTGGGACATTTAGGGCATGTTTAGTTGCTAGAGAGGAAGACTCAAGACAGCAAACCCCTAGGGGGCTTTACAAGAGCAAATGAGATCCCCGATTCCATCATATCTCCACAATCGGGAAAAAATTGCTGCCACTATTTGGAAAACATTGGATATCAGGAAGTTAGAAAAATCGATGGATAAGTAATCTGCATACACTGTATCAAATTCCTATATACAAAAATTCAACATGTGCAGGAGAAAGACAAATAAAATCAAACAGCCAAGACAATGTCAAGAAAAAAACACAGGAGTAAACAAACCAAGATTTGACCCTTCAGCTGAATATATATCTAGCTTTAGCTTAGAAGGCGCGAGAACTAATGCAGGAAAGAAACAAGAACTGGTCTAGCCTCAACCTCTCAACTGGGTGAGAAAGGTGTGATCAGACTTCACAGCACATTATATATGTCCATCTGTCCACGGTATCAGGTAGACAAGCCATCCTATTAAATCCGAATGAATTGGAAGTACTTGGCTCAGTGGCACCAGGTCCAGAGGCTATGTTGCAGATAGATTGCTATGCCCATGCCCCCACAAAGCAAATGGTGAGTGAATCAGAAGTTGGCACTAGGCTTGAATTAGAACTTGGGCAAATTAGGATAAAACTGGAATACATGGCAATTACAGTGCATATCATTGCAGTAGTAATTAGCTCTGGCATCCTGATGGTTTCAGGAATCATATGGTTTACAGCAAGCATACGCCATACAGATCCAATATCTGCACATCACAGCATCCCTGTGGTTTTCCACATCGTAAGCAGAAAATGTGGAACTTAACAGATCCAATGAATGCACACGATCTCCAGGCACACACCAACATATATACATGAACAGATCCTATAGATAATGATATATAAAAAAAGCATGAGAGAGGAGTTGGCCTCACGTTGCCGATGGAGGGCAGGTTGACCGCCGGGGGGTGGGGGGGTGGGGGGGGGGGTGTGCAGAGGCCGGCGGCGGCTGCAGAGACGCGGGTACGCGAGTTCAGGGACGAGTCAGTGGCGAGCCCCTTTCCGGCGGCGGCTTCGTCGGGCACGGAGGTAGGAGATGTACGACCTCGTTAGGGGGAGCTCGAGCTAAGCAGAGGCAGGTATTTTGAAAATTTAAGAACTCCATTTCAAGTTGATAACTGCTCTTTGTTTCAGTTTAGATAGACACCTCTCGTTACTCACAAACAAAGAGAAACAACATAATAGATTGTATTTTATGTAAAAAATCAATTATTTATATAAATGTTTGAGATAATTTAAATTCATGTAATGTTATAGACAAATCGTATGTTTTTATCTAAATGAGGGGTACTCCGGCCTCTGCATCATTGGATGTACACGACCCTTTAAGTTATTGATTCAACATTATTACAATTCAAGAATCGTTGATACAAACACTAATCATCTGAAGATAACAAGTAATCTCGGAAGCATGAGCATACAACAACAACATTACTAGCATGTCGTCACGAAATCCGCCTGAAGATATCATGTGCGATCTTCACCAGACGATTGAATCGATAAACCACAGGTTCTCGTTGATGTTTTGGGAGGAGAAAGCCCAGAGTTGAATCCAATGTAACTTCATATGAATAACCTGTAAAGAATATTGAACTCTAGCCTTGTTAAAAAATATATTATTTCGACACTTCTAAATGGACCAATGTAAAACCGAAAGACCTATACAAATTCTAACATTATTTGCCCTATCTACCCCTATAAGGCAATTTCCAAACATATTAGTAATATTGGTGGGGGTGGTATGTTGACATGCTATTTTATTTTGGGTTGATATCGGTATATACTAAAATTTAATTTAGTTTGACCGTCATCGTACGCTCTCTATCTCGAAATCCCGGCTCCGCCCCTAAGAGGTGCGGCGATGCAGACGTGTTCGATGCTCAGCGGCTTTTGGCAAAGATTCCATTTGTTCGAGTTTAATTTCAGTTGTAGTGATCGCGATAAGGTAGTCCATGCCATTGCTCGGTTAGTTGCAGTTGGAGCTATGGGTAACGCTAATACTAGTATAACTCACAAGTCGGAAACATCAATGCTTTGGTCATCTTAGTGGCAAGATCTATCTGGTTAGAACGGAATAGTCGAGTGTTCGACAAATTCGCAAGTATGCCCAGGGAAGTTTGCCAGGAGATCAAAGAGGACCTGGAGCAATGGAAGATTGCAAAGTTGTGCGGGGGCTCGAGAGGCATCACGTAGTAGGCAGGTAGCTGTGTGGAATGGGTTGGAGATGGGTCGGCTGTGATCCGAGACTCCATTCTTGTAAAACAAATTCTATTTCCACCTTAATATGGAAGACACGCAAGACATTTGCGTGTTCTTGAAAAAAAAAATCCCATTCGCACCGGTTCTCCACAAAAGAACAGCTCCTCACAGGGGCGATTCTTCTAATGATATTAGAGCATGAGGAGCTGCTGATTAATAACCGACATTCTTGAATTTGGACGTGCAAGAGGGAACAAAGTTTCTCCGGTTGTTGGTGGTTAGCGATTTCTTTTGTTGCAGGAATGTAATCGCCGTGTTGGTGACAAATTTCAGTTTTTTCCAGCCAGCGGTTTTCGACGTTGGAACTCGCATGTCTGTGTTCTTCAGAGTTTGTGTCTCCTTTGCCAGTGGTGCTCCCCTTGTTTTTGGGATATGACATAAGCAATGCAAGCCAAGGGCTAGTCCTGGCTGGTCTCATTTTTTACATTTAGTGGGTTTTTGTTTGCGTTTTGTGCTAGCCATGTACCTGGTGTTCACTGTCAGAGGCGCGTCTGCAATTTGCATTCATCCGTGTGCAATCTGCACCCGCCTTGGTCCAGGATTCATCAATCTCATATAACACTGAAACAAACACCGATGACAGACGGTTCAAGAACAATGGACCAAGATCATGCCAGGAAATGATGAATCTTTCCATTTCACATCCAAGAATATAAATAACACCCTTGTGCCACGAGGCAGCAAGCCAATGATAAAAAAAAATGCCTTCAAAGGCTGCTGATTGTTAACAATTAATTGTGTCAGAGGGAGGAAGAAGGGGGTTCGTTTGTACACAGATGTTACACCATTTATGTATATCACATACACCTCTACATTGGGCTCCAGATTCTACCGATATATTTACATTGCAAAAGTACTTCTATCCTTCGCTCTCGCCGCAGACCAAGACCAGTCTTAAAAAGTCTCCGGCGCCTACTGTTTCCTGGGCGACCGCGCCCTCAGGGTCATCGCGAGCTTCTGCCTCTCGCCTTCCACCTCCGCAAACTGCAGGCTGAGCTCCGAGTACCTGCCCTGCATGTCTTTCAGCTCGCCCTCCACCGCCACCTGCCTTCTCTTCAACTCGATCGTGTCCTGTATCAGCTCGTTGATGTCCCTGAAGCTCTGGAACACCGCCGACTCGTCGTTGTTGTGTTGCTTCAAGAACGAGCTGGGGAGGAGAATGTTCGAGAGACGACCGTTTACTTAAATAGAGCAGGGCTGATATTAATGAAAGCGACAGATTTCATATATTTTTTTCTTCGTCCTAGTTGCTCCAGTTTCTGAAGAAACTTTAGTAGTTTGACAAAAAAAGGAAATATCCAGAAAGAGGCCCTATGTCAACAAGCACGGTTTCTAAAATTCCTACCATTCGTGTATTACCATATATAGGCTTGATGTGTGACTATGTGAGCATGTTTCTAGTCCACATTATAATAACAGGGAGGCTGCATGAGTGAACTGATACCTCTGGAAAAGGATGTCTGTCTTCTTTGCTTGCAGCGCTTCCGCCAGCTCAAGCTCCAAAGCAAGTACTCGTTCCAAGGCATTTCCAGAACCAGGAAGCTCTTGAAATGAAGGAAAAATGCTTCGCAAATGTTCATTTGCCTAAAAACAGTGACACGTGCAACAAAAAAAAATGAGCACGAGGTATATGGATTGTAGGTTAACGTTGAACTGACAGAGTTAGATCCATATGGGTGTTGGAAGCAGAACTCTTCCATTATCTCGTGATTAAGGGCAACAAAAATGTAGAAGGGTGATAATTGAACAGAAAGGTGAGAAATAGACATACCATATCAAGCTGTGATAATGCCCTTCCCAAACCACTCAGCGATGGATCAATAAGATTAATATCAAGGGGAACAAGAGGGGACGAATTCTCACTTTTAAGTCTTTCCAGCTGCATATGCAAAGTAATTTCCAGCAAATCAGCCATGATCCACATCATGCCAAGTACTATGAAGTAATTACAGATTCATACAAACCAACCATAAGTTGGTTGAATTACCATATTTCATCACAATTAAACTTTGGAAATTGGCTAACTAGCATCCTTTACTTTTCCCTTCTTTTTGTATTTTTTTTCCACTGATGCTCCTTCTGTACATATTGTACTCCCTCCGTCTCAAAATAGATGTCGCAGATTTTTCAAATTTTGGATGAATCTAGACACTATTTAGTATATAGATTCGTCCATTTTTTGACAAATGTGCGACATCTATTTTGAGATGGAGGGAGTAATTAACTTTGCACATAAAATATAACAAAAACTGCAGAAGGAAATTCTGCTGCTGTTTCCTATCACAAAATATATTTTAGTCACAGACCTTCCTTGCTTTTATCAAACAAAATCACCTTACTTTTATCAAACAAATTCACCTTACATTTATCAAACAAAGTCATATGTATCAAGCCCATAAGGGTGTGTGCAACATGCTTGCAAACTCGGAGCTAGGGACGATTTGGACCTCCTAGATTTCTTGGGGACAAACATTGCACACATCGAAGCTACGAAAAAGTTCTGGAGCTGGTTCAAGTTGAGGGGTCGAGTCTACTAACAAATACAAGAGAAAAAACAGGCTAGCCCGCCTGTCAGAGTTGAAGGTCCAGTCTATAGATAACCTCCATTGGCCAGGTCGCTGGATCCCGACCAACCACAATGACCCCCTGGTGAGAAGCCGAAAGGGCTAGGAGAGAAAGATGGTGGAGGAGGGGCAAAATGTGGTAGCCATAGCTGTTGCCACATCAGATTTCTGTTTGCTGCATGCGAGGTAGAGCAAGGCAGAGAAAGGAGTTGGTCTCCAGCACCAGCTGACTGGACTATGGTGAATACCAATGGTTGACTGGACCTGACAAACTGAACTTGTGGATCAGGCATTGAAATTCGAGATCAACATGGTATCTTCGTCAAAGCAGGATGCATACGACATGAGTAAGGTGTCAAGTGGGATCCCACTTCTAGTTCATTTTAAATTTTGTAGTGTCAAATTTTTACACTAGAAATCTCAAAATGAACTAGAGGTGGGACTTAGGTGGGATCCCACTTGAAACCCTAGACATGAGCTTGTTGAGGATCCTTCCCCATCAGTGAACCTCTCCATTGTCACGAGGGACTCTAAGCTGCACAACAGTGAGGAGCTTGGATTGGGTGATATTGCAAACGGACTGTTCAGGTATCCTAGCAGTGCAGAGGCCGGGTGTGGACTCTACAGTTTGTATCACCTTGATGTAATCTGTTTGAGTCTAATAACGTGCCCTTTATCGAAAAAAGGTATTGTTATGCTGTGGCGGGACAACATAAAAGCATAGAAGGGATCAATATTCTGAAGGAGATGAAGAGTTAGAGTGAAACATTCCAGGATTTTGAACTTCTCTTTGTGAAGCGCAAAGCAAATAAAGCAGCACATGTATGTGCAACAGTGCAAGAGAAGCTCTAAAGAGTGTTAAATGTGCTTTGATGTAATTCCTGGGTTCCTGATTGAGGTTGTCCAATCAGATAGTAATCCTTTGCCTTATTAATAAAGTGTGGATCACTGTTACAAAAATGCTAGAGCAAGGGAGAGAGAGGAGTTGGATTGTAGTTTCTCTGCTGCTGCTTGCTAAAGCAATGTAGAGACAGATCTGAGAGGAGACTTGCTAATTAAATGAGGATTTGTGGTGAGAAGACTTGCCACATAAAAGATGTCTTGTGAGGAAGATAGAGATTAACGGGGCACATAAGAAATGTCCTATCAATTCTGCAGATCAATGGTCATGCTCTGCGCAATGCTTGTGAATGCAGGCACACCAGCAGGCAATTTTAACATGGCCACCATGAGTTCACAGATGTGATGGTATCCTCACCCCGATGAATATATACTCGTAGGAACCCAACAATAGCTATGATGATTTCAAAACTTTAGGAACAAATTTTTGCAGTATAAAAGAACAGAGAAGTTTCAACATACCTCTTTCTGGAAAAGATTCAAGTCATTTGCTAATTTTTTATGCTCTTTAGAAATATCTTTGATGGTATTGTTGACAGTCGGATGATTCTCCAATGATGATTCAGATTCCTTATAGCCATTCTGTCAAAACAGTACAAATAAAGTAAGCTGAGAGAGCAAACACGGGTATAAATGTTACTAAAACCAAAGCCAAACACTTCTGAAAGAAAAATGAGTCAGTGTGCATTTATAGAAATGAGTGATTGTGCAATGTATAAATGCACTGCCAGATGGAAATCCTTTGCCTCTATTTGGTGGTTATGAAGCAAGATAGCAAAAGCATAACTGTTACACCAGAAGTGTACATACAGTTCTAGACAAAGCACTAACAGGTAGAAAATAAACAAGATCCAGATCTTATCTCCTGTTAAATTAGGTTCAAAGGAAGCTCAATCACTGTGCCACATCAGCCAACCTAATATAGCCCTCTGATTAACAAGTTATTCCCATCAAGAGATGAAAGAGTAGCTCTTAGGATGCGCTCAAGTTATGCTAGCCATCTGTAAACTGACACATTAGAACGTCAAGGGTTGAGTTCTTTCAATCCCTTTCTCTTCTAAGAACAATAAATTCAAATGTGAAACAATGCAAAAGCCCCACAAGTAAAACTATTCTTTTTTTAAAAGCCGGGTAGGAGCTCTACATTTCATTAAAGAATAGAGTGGCCAAGTTTAAGGGGCATGTAAACACCAGTCACTATTAGTTTCCGCAACTTCCAAATATGCCGTGAATTTATCTTTCATCAAAACCTGATATTAAGGACAGTTATGAGAGGTCAAAACCCAGCCAAATTTCTGTGAAACTTGATGGAGATTCTAAACAGAATATCCATAAACATAGTAACAATCCTCTATCCTATGCCCTACACACAGGCCTATTTCTAGTCCTCTTATGTTTGAAACATAGAGGATTCAAGTTAATGAATCAATACAATAATATCAAGCTGCGGTACATTACATTACATTACATGAGAGCTGTGGCATATCTCATCTGTGTAACATACTTCCTGACAGGAATTTTTTTACTTCATTTGTGTGCAATTGTCAACATGTGCCCTAACATCAATCGCAATTAGTCTAAGCAATCATAAAGATATTTATGTAAGATTGTTACCTCCAAGTTCTTTGACGGTGCATGTTTGGCATGTGGATGCTCATCAAACTTACCAACATCCTCTGATTCTACTATATCTGATGAAAAATGTGTGCTCTGTATTCCACCTTCATCTTCCTGTAATCCTGAATCAACTTCTATTGTATTTGGTATTAATTCTGGTGCAGGCCCAGATTTAACATCTCCCAGAATTTGCCCGATGGATGTGGCACGAGGGGTGCATGATCTAGAATTACCAGGTGATGTGATATGGTCAGTTAATGACATATTCTCCAGCAACTTTTTCACTAAGTCGAGCTCCACCCTTGTTCGATTGCGTTCCTCGCTACACTCCTGAAGAGAGGTCTCAATCTTCTGCTTTTCTTCTTTACAGCAATCGAAGTTCAGCTTTGTGCATTCCAAATCCGTCATTATGCTGTCATATGCATTAGACAACTCTCTTTTATCAGCAGATAAATCCTGCATCTCCACCTCCAGTTCAGAAACTTTCATTGATAGCTCTTCAATTCTTTTAGCTAGAGCAATCTCGTTTTTCCTTCCAGTTTCAACTTCATCCAAAGCACTTTGTAGCTTCAGTAACATCTCTTCAGAATACTTTTTAGAGACAAACACCTGACTTTTAAGCTCTTGAACCTTTGATTCATATTGCTCTTTGATAAATGCAATTCTAAGGGATTCTTGCATGGCAAACAATGACCCCTCTTTCTCCTTTTTTCCAGCTTCAGCTTTTTCTTTTAGCTCTCTCAACTGGATGGACAGGTTCTTGAACTCTTCTGCCTTCAGAGTTTGTTCAGCAAGTTTCCGTGTAAGCTCATTGTTCTGTTCTTCTAAATTTGTCAACTGATATCCCAAATCATGTAGCAGTGATGACATCTCAGTATGTTGTTCTTCCAATTTTGATTTCAGAACCACGTTTAGAATTTCAACTTCATCTTTCATTGATCTCAAACCATCAACGTGCTCTTCAAGATTTGTCTGCGTGGCTCTAAGCTGCAAAATCTCATCTTGGTGCTTCAATACTGCCTCACTGTTATTGATCGATACTGATATATCTCGAGACTTGTCACTGCTAACCTGAGCCAATGTTTGTTCATGTATTTCTATAAGCTCTTCAAGCCCTTCCTTCTCTTGATTAACTCTGGCAAGATTGATTTCTTGAGAATGGATAGCTGATTCAAGTGTGGCATTTCTGTCAGTTAATTCTGCTATACTCAACATGTGCGCCATTAATAACTTGTCAGCATCTTTGTTCTTAAGATGAAGCTTCTCAAGGTCATTTCTTAAGGAATCAAGTTGCACAGCAACATCCTCAACCTGACTTCTCATATAACTAGCTTCAATTTCAGTGGCAAGCAAGCCCTCCAGAACTGTTGCTAACTGATTTTCAGCAGTGGAGAGCTGGGAGTGAAGAGAGCAATTCTTACAATTGAGCTCCCTTTTAATTTGTTCACTTTGTGAAAGAGCGCCTTGCATCAAACTGTTTTCTTTTCTCATGTCCAAAATATGGTCTCTCAGATGAAGTAACTCTGTTTTGTCATCATTGTAAGATAGCAGGACCTGATCCTTCTCCCCAAGTTGAGACGTAAGACTTGCAACGGCAGATTCAAGATCTTCTCTCATTCCCTTTTCTTTTAACAAATTATCCTCGGTACAACTTAGGCAATTTTGCAAACCTCTGATTTCATTTTCCATGTGCATCAACAGTTCGTCTTTTGACTGTAGAGACTGGGCCAAAGTTTTGTTATCTTCGTCAGATTCTGCAAGGCTTACTTTGGTCCTCTCAAGTTCCTGAACAACAGCAGCAATGTCTTTCGTCTTTTCAGCAAGAGTTTCATTCTCACTGATGACAATCTGCAGCTCCACTTCCATCTGGGCCAGCTTTGATGTTAAGTCACCATTAGTAATGGAGTGCTTTTCTTGATCCTCTGAGATTACCTTAAATTTATGTTCCATTTCCTGCAGTTCCTGCTGAAGCTTCTCCACATGTCCCTCAGAAATGTTCAACTTTTCTTTTGTTTCAGCCATATCGCAATGAAACTTCTGCTTCACATCAAGCAATTCTGTTCCAGACATGTCTGATCTCTTCCGGAGAACATCACACATTTCTTCCAATGCCTCAGTTTCGTGATGTAGATGAAGCACCTTCTGGCATGCTTGCTGCTGAAAGAATTCCAGGCTTTCTATAACAGCAGCGTAGTTCTTGTTCTGAAGTTCATGTAGCAGAGATACCTCATCCAAGCATGAAATTCCGATGTCCTTGCTCAAAGAAACAAGTTTAGAGCATAGATTGCTCAGTTGCTCTTGAAGTGATGTGAAAACAATTTGCTGCTCATTGATTAAGGAAGACTGCTTATGTAATTCATCTTTCATTCCCTCAAAACCTTCCATTACTGATCTGAGATCATCCTCAAGCTGACTAGTTTGCCGACTTTCTTTCACTAAAAGGTTCTCAAATCTCTTCCTTTCTTCAGTGCATGCATTGTACTTGCTTTCACAAGTTTTATGTTCCTCAACCAGTCTTTCAGATGCCACAAGCCTTTCCATAAATAAAGCATTTTCAACCGAAATATCTTGGAGTTTTGCTTCTAATATTTGGTTCTTCACTGTCAGATCATCGCACTTGAGAATGTATCCTGATTCACTTTCTTTCAAACTTTTTGATTGGTCCAAAGCAGAGTTTAACTTGCGCATTAAGGATTCCCTAGCATCATTAGAGTCATGGAGTTGTTTTTCTAGCATGTATAGCCTTCCCTGCATTTGCTTAATCATATCCAGTGCTGTATAGTGAGATTCCCGTAGCACATCGGAGAATACCTGAGACTCAATGTTAACAGCATACGTTTCTAAAATCTCAGATTCCATTGTGAAAGAAGCATTTTTTGGTCCTCCGATGTTGGAGCAGTTCACCTGTGAATCAAGATTACATGTAACTTCAGATCTGCTGCGAAGTTCTTCGCTTTTCAGAGCCCGAAGGAGATTTTTCTGGTCATCCATTTTGTAGCTGAAATTACGTGGTGTGCCATTTTCAGCTGAAAACACTTGAGATTCAGTTGCCACATGAAGACCTTCAGGTCCAAACTGTTTGACAATAGGCCTGTCTTGGTCACGTTCATTAATACCGTGTATATCTGCTACTGCAGAATGCTCTTCAGGAAAACAATCACTATCTTCTACAATGGATTGCTTTGCAAGAGTTTCATTTGACTCATACATAGAGAGAACCTGAAAGGACAGCAACTCAAGATCTTTCTGTAGACGATCAACAGCGGCAGAATAATTCCATCGGACCCTTTTAAGTGCTGTTTCCGTAGCAACAGCCCTCCTCTCGAACTCCTTATTTTGAGCTTCTAAAGCTGTTCTATCCTCAACAAATCTCATTAGCTGGTCATTCATCTCCTCATGCATTTTTTGCTTCTGGGCTTGTAGGACAGAAACTGTATAGAAACAAGAATTGTGTTCTTTCCTAAGATTTTCCAATTCAATTGATGTCTGCTTTTGGGTTTCCTCAAGTTTGAGGATAAAAGATTCATAGTAGCGCTCCATCTGGCTCATCTTCTCCAGCAGATTCTCCTTCTCAGTTTTTGAATCCTCCAACTTCTGCAAGAGCCCACACATTTTCTCCTCCATTGTGCCTGTACTGCCAGAGTTTTTCTTGTCGGAAACATGATCACGTCCTAAGCTTGATTGGTGGGCAAGATCAGATGGTGGAACCAAATGTTCTCGATAGTTTTCTTTCATCTGTCCAAGCTGAACACCTTCCTTGAGGTTCTCAATCACACGCTGAATAGCCCCTATATCAGCAAGAAGGAAATCAAGATCACTTGCTTGAAGTCCATGGAGAGCATTATTTCTGGTCTGCTGCAGTTTACTTTCAAGAAGAAGCAAGCCTTGCAGCCATTCAGTTTGGAGATCATGTACTGAACTATCTGTAGCAAGAACACCACTTCCAAAATTATTTAAAGTATTCCCTTGGCATCCAGCTGTCATAAGAGGAACTTCACCATCAGCCTTATGCTTCAAGAGTTTAACAGATTTCAATTCCCCTAGCTCTCTTTTCAAATTAGAACATTCTGTCCTTAGGAAGGATACTTCAGTAGTGAGCTCGCCGCGTGACATGAGTTCAACAGCAAGCTGGTTGGCTAGGCCCTGAGTTTCAGTGCCTAATTTGCCAGTGGCATCCTGCAGGGACATTGTTTCTGACTTAAGCTTAGAAAAGGCTGACTCAGCTACCTCCAGTCTGGTCTTGAGTCGATTATTCTCCTCATGAGCAGCAGCAAGATCATGACTGGCAGAGAACTCAGGACTCCAACCATGACTCCAATCATTGCTCCCTTGTGGTGAAAGGCGCTTACCCGGAAATGGCCCCTTCTCTGGTGTAGGACTTTGACTTGTCGGACACAGTGGTAGATCACCTGAGTGTCTAAAACTACTGGTTTCATGACTGCCACATGGATCATTCTTTTCAGCAAAATAACCATCTGAAGTATGCGAAGAGTTTTCATAGTCTTCGGTTGAACCCACAGAACCTTCTGCCAAAGGGAACCCCAAAGAAGTTTCTTTTATCTTATTTCTTGCATTAGCCTATACCAAATGACAAAGGTAATTATGGTGTGTATCAAAGTAACTAATTTTATCAAATTAAGAAATACATAGTAAAGAATGTATGGAGATGGTTTAACTAATATATTAAATGAAAGCAGTAGGTACTGCATGGTACGCAGATTGCATTCACTGACATGAATCTAGGCCTAATAGGTAAATTCTCTAGTGATGTATTTGCAGAACAATCAGAAATAGTACACTCAGTATAGATCGATCCCTCCAGTTAATGGACCAAAGGACCACAGTCCCTTCAAATATATCCTCTCATAAGCTACATACTTTGTGTGCCAGAGATTACCATGTTCACCACAACAAAGAAAATCTAGCAGATAACTTGTCTACAACTCAATCCAGAAATTTTGCAATATTATTCACTGGTAAACCATGCACGCATCAAAGTTTGTCGTTACTGCCATGCAACACTACACATAGGCATATTACATGTGACAAGTATAGGACCTCACTGCAATGAAACATATACATATGCTTTTGTGATAGGACCTCAGCTTTCATCAAAGGAAAACAAACAGTTCATTTTCAGGGAAGTTATTATTACGTGTGTTTATTATAGTATGACCAAAAGCAATCGTGATGAAATCAGCCATGGAATTTACCAACCTTATCACTACCAATGTCTGATGAAGCAGCAGCAACTTCAGAAGGATCATGACTTCTCTGGTTCACTAGCTGCTGAGAACTTCTGGCACCAGTTTCTCTTTGCTGCTCAAACTCCCTGTACCACGAAAGCATTTATAAGAGTTGGAATCAATGATCCAAGACTAATTTCATTGTTGCATCAGGGACCAAACCTGAAGCCAGTTTTGGTGCTGAGAAGTTGTGCCGTGACCTGCAAAAGTATTCATCAAAGAACATCAAAAAGGACAGTAAGAAGGCAAACAAAACAGAGAACAATATTTTCTAGTTTTTTTAACACAGTGACGAGTATTTTCTGATGATTATAGGTGCTAGTAAAAGATGTTATTTAAAACCCATGCATATATATTCTAGGGAAAAAGGCATACATGTAATACTGTCCCGAAGTCGCAACCACGAAAAGGAAGTGCAATTGAAACTGGCTTCACTGCTTCTGCAAATTCGGCAAGATTAACATCGACCTCCCCAAGAATACTAGATCGAGAAGTCCCCTGGTTTTTCAAGAATAAAAGGGAGAAAGAGCAAACATCACTTGTTAGTAAGTTCATCCAGCATTTACGTGGTCATGATATCAATACCTTAATGTAACATGTGTGCATGTCCATGGCCGAGGAAGATATGTGATAAGGGAAACCGATTTGTACAACGCACCATGGCCACAACAAGCTTGTAGAGCTTGTCATCATATGTCTTGGTCCTAGAATCCTGAAGAAGTCGTGTTGCTTCATAAATAGGATCTGGCCATTTGCAGCTTCCATTCCTCACATTTGCTTTATTTGTTTTCGCAGTTACCTTTCCTGTATCAGCAGAGATAAAGGACAAAAACAGCTTGTCCCATCCTGTCGATGGAATCTGCAACAAAAACAAGTATCCATGTAAAGATTATTTAACTACGATGGCAGAAACAAGCGGTGGGTAATACACACAAACTGCAAGACTCGTATTAGTAACTACACACCCTTCGAATCTAGGCAGAACTCTAAAAATGGAGAAATCACACCTGGCGAGAAGTCCAAAGCACATTTAAAACCAGCCTAAGGGTGAAAACAAATGGTTTCAGGAGTTGAAGGTGAACTGTGTCTGGTTTTAGAGCTGCGAGGTGAAAGCTAGACTCCGCGCAAGAGTTGAGGAATGTACAAATTAAGGTTCACCATTTTTTGTCCTAACAACCAAAAAAGGCAAAGAAATGGCGCCTGAGCGTTAATAAACGGATCTTACATTCGTTGCATGGAATTGCAGCCGGAATACGACTTTAACTTTGGCCTTTTCGATCTTCCATTTTGGCACCCTTGACATTCTGACGGCGTTTATAATTTAAGCATCTCGTACTTGTAGGAGGATCTTCTGTCTGAAAGCAAGCACCAAAGACAACATAAGAGTCCTTAAATCCATCTCATCATATACATACATAAAAATTCAATCTCCTTCAAACCAAACAAAATTCAAGCCAAAAACCATAAAAGGTTGTCCTCATGCATGCGAAACACACAGAAGGGGAGAGAATGAGAAAAAATCTGCATAGGAGAGCAGGTCACCACAAGCAACTGGCTGGTACACTTAGATAACAGCAGTCATAGGAAGAATCAAACGATTATGTCGATATTGTCTTCTGCTACTAAAGAAGCAAATGTATCTCAGCGGCACCTCACGGTCTGATGAATGAAAGAAGGAAAATTTCGCAGGGCCTGGCAAAAATTTACCATATAGTACTAGTATATATAGAGAGATAAGAGACGTTGTGCCCTACGACTCCACGAGTAACCAAGAACCATTATGGTTCATAATTGCCCCCGGCAAGTCCACGAGCCTTTGCTGTAAAGATAGGAGGGATCACGGGACACCTAAAAGGAGCAAGAATTTGCAGCAGCATTGCTGGACAATCCAAAAGAGAGAACTCCCTCACCTACTAAAGCATCGAGCCCTACAACTGAACCGCCGAGGCCCCATGAATACCCACAAGAAAATTACGCGGAAAAGCCCGCGCCTTTTGGCAGGTCCCCAGCAACTCACGGGTACACATTGCATCTATGGACGAGGAAGAGGATAATTCCCGTTTCGCGAATGCTCTGAGATTTTCACGAGTTTACTTATGCAATGCGGCCAGATCCATTACCTTGTCCGCTCGGTGCTCCGGCGAGGGGCGGCGTCGGAGGGGGCGGGCGGCGAGGGGGCGCGTGCGTCGGAGTGGCAGGCAGGGGAGGCGAGCAGAGGGCGTCGGAGTGGGCCGTGGGGAATGAGGGAGAGCTGCAGGCGGCGGGATCCGTGGGCGCGGGAGCTCCCCGGTTCCGGCGGCGGAGAGGCGGTACCGGGCCGGCGGCGGGGGAGGAGCAGTGCCGGGGCGGCGTCGCTGTGACGTCCCCGGCGACAGCACGGGAAGAGGGGAGCGAGAATCGGAGGAGGTGGGACGAGAAAAGCAGAGAACGGGAGACGGGAGCTCAGATCGGCTGAGTTTAGCACGAGGATGCAAGAGCACTAGAGCAGTAGTTGAGAAGGAAAGATGGATTACTAGTAGGACGGACGACGAGTCAGTAAGATGTAAAAGAGGTTGCAGCTTAGTGCGTGACAGGGAAGAAGAAGAGAGAGAGTGTGCGTGTGTGTGTCCCGCGCCGAAGGGAGTGATTTGGGTTTGATTAGGAGAGGGGAACAGCAGGGCTTGCTTATCGGGAACGGGAAGGGCACTCGTGCCAGCACCATAATCATGGCGCTTGTTTGGTCGTCGTTTAATTTAATTTATTTACTATCGCTAATCATTTCTTCCCAGGTATTCTGGTTGGCTAGATATTGTGTTCGTAGGGCATTTTTCCTTCCTTATTAAACCTGACCCCACCGGCTTCATTCGTCGAGCCATCCCGTGGGCGAGTAGGGTTGGATTATTAGATATAATTTTCATAATTAATATTAAAATAAAATATTGGCCGGTGGCAACAAAGGTTGTCACTTATCGTTGGAACTCTAAGGACAGAGTGTTCTAGCAAGCGTCTTTTTCCACAAGGGTGATTCGAGGGGTTTATATCGAACTCTCCGAAAATTGGTTATGGAAGGATGTTTGTCTTCTCCTCTTCAAGCAACATGTAAAGTAAAATAAAATATCCTGTGTCTCCAACTCCGCCAAGTGGTTGTCAAGCACAATGTTTCGTATTAATAACATGAAATAAAATATGATACAAACTAAAATAAATAAAATAAAGGAAGTAAAATAATGCAAACTAGATGATATGAAAGATAATGGAGTTGTTTGGGGGTTTTTATGAGTGATTGCAAATAGAGAAAGTATTTTTGTATTTTAGAAATAATTAATTGCTGAAAATAAAAAAGGATAGTAGATGCAACAGAAAGGTGTTTCTTATGATAAAAATCGGACCGGGATTTATGGGTCCACTTGTCTACTATCTTTTTAGGCTGTGGTGATCACAAAATAAATCATCAATGATAAAGACGCATGATTTTTTTTATATGTGTTTGATAAAAGAATTAATATGGGCATCATATTCTAATATTGAGATCGAATACATCTCTCTCTCTTATACTCTTCAAGAAAAAGAAATCTCCATACAATCTTGAATTAAGAACAAATCAGAGTATAGCTTTAAGCAATAGTACATGATGTTTGAAATAAAAATGTGCTACCTTGACCTAACAAGGTTATCACATTGTCACGTGATAACTATAACACATGATTTCACTTTATCCCTAGTGAGGCAGCAAAACAAAGATTAAAAAACAAAGTAGATCTTAAATATTATTTGTCACAATTCAATCACCTCCATGCTACTCCATCTAACACACACTTTTCCCCATACAAGTTGGATCAAAACAAGCAATTAAGAACGGAGTGTATGATATGAATCTATCAAAACATCTTACATAAATTAGATTCCAATCTCAAATATCAAATCATAGAATAAAGATCCATCACACAGGAATTACAAATATGACCATAATCATATAGAGCGTCTCGTATGGTACTAGATCTAGAGAGAGAGAGATCAAGCTATTGCCATAAACCCATAGCCCATAGATGGACTACTCCCTCTTCATCATGGTGATGATGTTGGAGATCTTGGATAGGGTGGAGATCTCCCCGGAGGTGGCTCCGGTGGAGTTTCCCCCTCCAATATTCGTCGGATCTAACTCTGTCTGGTGGTGTTTTCATCTCTGGTGTATTCTGGTGTCTCTCGTCTCGAGAATGCCCCGGGGGTCCTTATATAGGGAATTTTTAGGTCAAGAGAACTTTGTGGGCGAAAGAATCGAGGCGATCGGACGGGGAGGAAACGAGCATGGGTGGTGTGCCCACCAGGCCTAGGCGCGCCACCTGGGCTCATTTGACCTCCTGGTGAGATTCTCGTTCTCCAGATGCTTCTCCTGGATAAATATTGGCATTCCCAAAAGTTCAGGTCCATTTTACTTCGTTAAGGTCCTGAAATATAAAAAACATTGAAAACAGGGTTTTTCTGTCCTGCAAGGTTATAACCAAAATAAAGGGGATAATTGGTAAATCTCCAAAAAAATATAAAACAGGGATATAAAACTATATATGATACAAATATGTGGGAAAACATGTTAACAAACTATAAATTTTATGTATGCATTTTACATGCATTAACATCTCCAAGCTTAACCTATGCTCGTCCTCGAGCATGAAGGTGATAAAACTAAACATGGATTTTGGAGTTTGTTACCTTTGCTTTCTTCATCATCATATAGAGTTCACAGACTCAATTCCTTTCAATGAAACATAATATGAAAGTGTACTATTAAGTTGTATCTTTTACACATATATAAATATGTTGAACAATAAGAGATAGTGTCATAAAACAAATGATGAACAAAATAAACTTTCAAGCACATTTTGATGAACCTATAGAATTAGAGACTCTTTCCATGATTAGCATTGGTTTTTCATGACTTTGTTTTTGGGCTACTTCTTAGCTTCATGCCCTTGACTAGAAGACTCACTTTTTAGTTTTATATCTTCCCTTGAGATGTTTTGCATCCCGTACCGAAAGTAAGAATTGAATATATATATATATATATGTTAATGTAACATCCCAAAAATATTGATCATGATTATCAAATTCTAATCACTAAAATTAGGGTTAACGAAAACTTTTATTAAATAAAAACCAAATGAATGCATGTGTGTATGTGATGATTGCATGAATGGACATGTGTGATTAACCTAAATAGCAAGGAATGGTTTAAATATGAAAATAACATCATCTAAAACATTTCCAAGCAGAAATAAATCAAGAGAAAATAAAAAACAAAACAAATAAAGCAAATGGTAATTTTTGCCAATCTTGCTCGCTAGGTCACTTTGAGTGTTTCTAGTCCAAGATTTCAAACAGAAACTTTTCTAATTCTTTTCACCCCTTGCAAGACCAAGTAAAATTGAATCAAATCCCACCTTTCAAACTTGCAGAAACATTTGGCAACCTCATTCAAATCACAATTCAAAATTGAATCTTTAATATATGTGAAGATCACACCTTTTCAAAACCTAACCAAACCAGTGCCCCTTGACCAATCCAACTAACCAGATACTCCCTAGTATGTGCCTAGCAAACCCACCAAGTTTGAATCCAAAATTCAAATTTAAATTTCTTTTGGCCATTTCATCAAACACCTTGTGATCAGCAAACAACAAAACATTAAACACTATTTGCAGCAGTGAATTTGGCCAACCTTGTTCCCTCTCTGGTTGCAGCAAGCTTTTAGTAGATCATCAAGCCTCTTTAACATCCTTAGCACCACTGTGAGCAAGCCTAGCCATTAATGGTGACCATGCCGTGAGCACCATTGTCACCCCCATGTCGCCAGCGAGCTAGAGGAAGCACTAGCCTCGCCAACCTTGTCTGGAGCACTGACCATCGTCCACCGCCACCCTCTGTCCCAGCCCCGAGCATTGTCATCCCCTGGACCACCTGGCAAGCTCATGCCAAGCTTCTCTGTGTGCGAGCCGAGAGCGCGCCAGTGCGTCGCATGCGACACGAGCCGCAGACCGCGTGCCGCCCTCATCGCTTACAGACGTGATCGCCAACACCCCAGCACCCCCCAAACAACCCCGTTCGCCGCCGCACGGACCATGCATGTTGTGCGCCATTAAACTTGCTGCTGGACCCGCCCAGAGCGCTGCGACGTTCCGACCATTCAGCACCGCCCCACGCCGCGTGACCGTGCCGATGAGCTTCGCCAGGGAGCACAACACCGCCCCCTACCTTTGCCCATGCCAATAGCACGCTATGCCGATGACCACGACGAGATCCACCCGCGCTCGTCGGTCCCCTTCAGGCACTATAAAAGGAGGCCACCCCCGCTTGATTTGAGCACACCATCTCACTCCCCACCTCTCACTGATCACACCCACTCACTCCCGGAGCAAGGCGAGCACCAGGTGGCCGGAATTTCACCGGAGTTCATCGCTGCAGAGAAGGAGAGGCGCCGTCGATTAGAGCCGCCCCAAGAGAAGCTGCTGGTACCAGGAGGATCGCAGTTGTCGACTTCGTCGTTCGCCCCCATCGCCGACCATCGTCGGAGCCCCGGTGAGCCCCCGTCAACCCCCACTGGCCGCGCTAGGGTTCTGCTTCGCCGGTGTTGTCCGACGTGGACGATGAACCGTAGTCGTTGGATTAGAGTTAGATCGCACGGTCCTAATCGCCATGTACTGCTTCGCCACTTGTTGTCTCACTAACGAGTGGGGTCGCTCACTTAACTAGCCCGCGCGCGCTGTGCATAGTGGGTCGGCCTAGTTAAACATCCCGCGCGACCCAACAATTCAAATTTAGGTTTATTCATTTAATTTCAAACTTAGTTCTGTACCTAGATTCAAAAATCAACCCAGCTCGATTCCCTAAACCAAAATGCATGAAACTAATTTTGTTAGAAAGGTACTGGAGTGCTTAATCCAAGCCCGTTGGATTCAAACCATTTAGATTTATAGATCACCCATGGTAAAAATAACAAGGCAAAAGCTTTTCTGAATTCAAATAATTTTCAAAATTCAACCATAAAAGCTTTTGAGTGGATTCCAACTCTCAAAAATCACATTTAACCATACCTTTCAGAATATCTAAAAATATATAGGGTTACTTGCAGAAATAATGATCAAGTAATAAAAGAATGTCTCATAGGACATTCTAGTCATTTTAATTAATTAAAATAAAAAGTTTAAACCTTATTAAATTGTGACACCACTTTAAATCACATTATCATGTACTGAAATATGTGGTGATGACATGTGTCAACATGATCCCAGGTTTGAGTTGGAGAATACTAAAACTTAAGTAGTTTTTCAATGAATAGAAATTACTTTTCTAAAATAAATTAAATAAGAAAAGTGTTTTAGTCTTTGTTATAATAGTGATGATGCTAGATCATCTAGTGTGAACCTTTGTATGATAAATATAAATAGTAAGTATTGTGTGGTGATTGTGTATCTCGTATTTATTTACAGACGCTAGTAACGACCAAGGATACGAGGAGGAAGGAGGATACTACGAGGAAGAAGCCGAGGAGAACTTCAACCACTGCTCTGCACAAGGCAAGCTATTATCTGAGCGAGCTAACACTTGCAACTATGAAAGTTAGATAACCTAGGCAATGCATTAAGCATGCTTGGTTAGATACCTTTGATGATACCCAAATCCTAGTTTTACTTGCAAGCATAGTACTTTATTTTCTTTATCAAAGCTTTTATTTGAGTTTACTTAGTGACTTGTAGATATTAGAAATATATTTGAAGGTAGCATAAAGAGCATAAAACTTGACCTAAGTTAGATAAATCTTGATGTCATCCCGAGGCATGAGATTTAACTTAGATAAGATATACTTGTTTACCATCCCTCATTAGTGTTTACCCCCACCTGTAGATGCTAGTGCTAAGCATAAAACTTGATCAACTTTAGATGGGAATACTTGGTGAAAATGGTTATGAAAACCTTAGAATGATGAGTCATTCTACTGAAATGTTTTGACATGTGTTCTCGAACACTAGATGATTTTGATGATGAAAATGTTAAGGCATGAGCATTATCCCTTTACAAAACTGATGGTTGTTTAGATGCGATACCATTCTAATTTTACCGTACAACCACAATACCCGAAATTTGGGTAGGGCTTGACTGGAAATTTATATACCTTAGCATGGGTTCCCTTGCGGTCAAGGTCTGAGCTGAGGCTACCTTGTGAAGACTGTCCACCTGTGCAGTACCCAAGATGATAGTTGGTCATGGTTGGGAGGCCAAACTCACAGGAGAGGTGCATATACTAGTGCATGTAATTGAAAGGTTAGGATTGATTATCCGCATACTAAGTATGGTGAATTCAGGATTTTTCCTGATGGATGTATCGAATGTTGTGGTGAAAGTGTACCACCTACTTTGGACCCAATAAGTTTGGGGACCATTTTGTACTTAATTGTGTTTTAGGTACATTGGAGATATATTGGATGCTTGTCTTTCAATTTTGAAGAAGTGGTGCGTACATGAAAAGTTGAGTCAAGCTATAGGATGATTAAAGAATTCATATATTCTACATCCTACCAATTATATCTCGGTATCAAGTATCTCTTTCTTATGCTCATATATCTTGATTCCAACCGTTTGTCGGTTGCCTTCTAGCATGAATTCATGTATTTGTAATTGTTGTAGTTCTAGCCATGGCTTTAAGAGAACTCTCTATTGTAAATGTGTATAAGTTGAGATGAGTACATATAGTTGGGACTATACAAAATCATGCATATGATCCTCCAATCCCAAATATATCAATCTAGCAATTTTATTGCCTATCATCTCCTCAACTTCTCTCATATGCAATAGTGAGATTTTGCTAGTCTATTTTCTCTTATGATACTTGTTGCCTTTCTTCATATATTTCAACTTTCAACTTTTCCCTTGGTGATAGTTGTAATATATATAGTGTGTTGTTTGAAGTCCATTATGTACAATAAGATATATGTGAGCCTTTGGCCATGCTTTGAAGCAAAAATCTTATTGATATATGTTATGACTTCATTTTGCCTTTCATGTGCTTTCTTGTATAATCTTCTTGATGTGTGCATTTTCTTCTTTGGAATATGTCTTTGTGATATTTTCCACTTAGATACATATACACATATGAGAAGATAATTTTAGTTGATTTTAATCCTTGGAGACCACCTTTCTATTCCTTTTGATTCTTCGGTGGCTTCCAAATTTATTTTCCTATGAGTGCTTGTTCCTCTTGTTTGCATCTTCGGACACTCATATTTGTTCTTTCATGTCTTGTATTGTTAAATGAATTTGGATGAGTGAGGAGTCCATGACTATGCACCTCGTTCCCAAATGCAATTATCATAATTGGTGCATTCTCTTTGGGGAGCTCATCTAATTCATTTAATAATACTCATTTGCATTCTTTCACATTTGTTGTGTTTTAAATGCTTATGGGGGAGCAAGGATTCCATATTTGTGCATTATGTATTCCAATACATTTATTTTGAATTGTGCACAAACCTTGGGGAGCTTCTCTATTTGTTATTTAAAACACTCTTTTGCTCATATCATAATATCTTGTTGTTTCCATTTGGACTCATTTGTTGTTTTCAAATTGGTTTGTCGGACCTTGTAGTTGCTTGCATCATTTGACTTTATTTTTGCAATCTTTGGGTCCTCGATATAGTTCTACTCCCTCCCAAGTATTCATCATTGGATATGTGCGAAGACACACCTTTGGAGGAATTATTACTATATTTGCCTTCTAGAACTTATCACCCATTTCGGCAATTGATGCCAATGGGGGAGAGGTTTTAGAGGGTTTAAGGGAAGTTGGTTTATGCATTGAGTTTGTTCTTGTTCATTTGCTTCTCATGCTCTTGCATCTTTGTTGTTGCTTAGCATGTGGTATATATAGAGGAAACTCCACCAATGATAATGATTGGCAATATATGCAATGAAATTCAAGTTCATCACACATGCATAGATTGTGGGGGAGTTTGCTCTATATATGATGGTGGTACCAATATCACATACTTTTGTAGTATTTGATATTGGTATTACCATTTTATTCATTAAAATTCCTTATATAAACCCTCTTAAGGGGATTGTCATCAATTACCAAAATGGGGGAGATTGAAAGAACATGTTGGGCCCCCATGTGTGGTTTTGGTAATTAATGACAATCTTTATGGACTAATGTGTGTATTAAGTTGTACTTGTAGGAATTGTCCATTGGCATTGCTTGGAGCATGTGTTGACTTCAATATAGATGAAATGAGAAGAAGATGTGTTGTGCAATCTCAAAATGCCATCTATAGAAGATCTCATGTTTGATGCTTGCCATCCTGATCATGGATCGATGATGAGGAATCAAGAAAGGTGTCCATCTTGAGAAGGACAAGATCGCTACATCGATCTCAAGTGGATTTCAAGGCAAAGGTATAATATTGATAGGTTTTCCTTTGTCGGTCTCATGTTTGTTGGGAGACCGGGTTTAGGATAGATAACCGTACTATCAAGAGGGCTCTCGAATGAGTAACTCGGTCACATCGTTCGGAGAGAGATCAAACCTTTGCATACTTGCATCATCATATTTGGTTGTTATTTGGTCTTATCCATGTGAGTATATAGAGCTTTGGTAATCTCCATAACAAGCTCTAGTCCATCATTTCCTTTTATATCTTATTGCTTGATCTTGGTGGTTTTACCGGTTTGTATTTTAGAGATAGGTAAAACCTTCCATTATTTGGTTCTTACTCATGTGAGGATTTAGATATTTTGTTAATCTCCATGACAAGCTCGCTCATCGAAAACGGATTTCATATGCATTTTCTATTACGCTTTTTATGTTGGAGGTTTTATCGGTTCATCTTTTGATAGAGGTTAAACCTTTCGTCATTTGGATCTATCCTCCTTGCTGGACTATAATGTTTCTTTGCATTATCTTTTAGAGCTTGTTGTCCTCTTCAAACGAGCCCAAGATCATCAAAATCGAGTCCGGATGCAAAAGTTATGGCCGATGAGAAAAAGGTGCGTTTATGACCTGGGATCCCAGGATTGTCCGTAGGAATGTCCGGATTCGCTAGCTTCAACGGTTGGATTTTGGGAACCTATTTAAGGGCCTTCTTCCCCAATGGTTCCCTAACCATTCTTGCAAGTTTTCCTCCATTGTTGACCTTCTTGATCTTGCTTTCTCAATCCTCCAATGATTCTTGCATATTCTTGAGGGATTTGAAAGAGGAGATCTAGATCTACAATCCCACCAATCAATCTCTCCTCTAAGTGAGGGAACATATTGGGATCTAGATCTTGGAGTCTTTGTGGATTTCCTCCATTGTTCTTCCTTCTTATTCCCCATAAGCTTTTGTAGCTTTGGTGGAATTTGGGAGAGAGATTTGAGCACCTTTGTGGTGTTCTTGCCATTTGCATTTGGTGCATCGGTTTGAGTTCTCTTTGGAGGATTTGATTTGAGTTTCTCATTGGAGCTTGTCCTCTTGGGTTCTTGGAACCCTAGGGCCTTGGTGGCATTGTAGCCTTGGTGGAATTTGTTGAGGCTTTTGTGGCGTTTTGGGAGCCTCAATTGTTGTGGAGTTGCCCAACCTTGTGAGAGGTTCCAAGTGCACCGATAGTGGAAGCGTGGATCGATCCCATTGGGGTGAGATTCATCGGAGAATAAGGGAGGCCTTTTGTGGCCTTGGTGGTTTGATACCACCCCCTCTCCAAACGAGACGTACTCCATGTTGGGAGGAACTCGGTAAAATATCGGTGTCCCTGCGTGCCTCGGTTATCTCTATACCCGAGCTCTTTACTTATGCACTTTACATTGTGATAGCCTTCGTGCTTGAAGTACTATATCTTGCTTTCACTTTGTTGCTTGTATTGCTTAGCATAAGTTGTTGGTGCACATAGGTAAACCTTAGTTGTTTCTAGGTTGTTCTTTACAAAGTAAACACTAGTTTTATTCCGCCTTTGTTGAGCCACTCTAGGAAAAGTTTTAATCGCCTATTCACCCCCCCCTCTAGGCGA
This sequence comes from Avena longiglumis, assembly GCA_030063025.1. NCBI lineage: Eukaryota > Viridiplantae > Streptophyta > Magnoliopsida > Poales > Poaceae > Avena > Avena longiglumis. The sequence goes on from CP125978.1 coordinate 36,686,466, forward strand.
CATCCGTATCCTTTCAGCGGTTATAGACAGTTGGAGTGGCCATACTGTTCTGTCGTCAGATGTTTTCAAAATGACTTGTGAAATAAATTATGATTTTGACTTGACCACAACAGAGTTGTGACATGAAATTCAAGTTCCCACTTAGGTGTTATAAAACTTTCAATTAGTTTTCTTTGCTTTTGAACTTAGTAGAGGTAAATATGTCTTTTTGCAAAACAACCCTAGAGCCTAGTATATCCTACTCAAACCCACTTCACTTGTTATTATTAGTTTGCGAGTACTTAAAGAGTACTCATGGCTTTGTCCCTGGCTATTCCCGTGGCCAGACTATGAAGAGGAGTATTAGGAAGATGGACAACTGGAAGGTTACGACAACTAGGATCATCTCCCATCGTCAGCATTGCATGTGACCATGAAGATGGAGCTTCACCCATGCTATCGTTATTATTACGTTATTCCGCTGCTTGAGTTGTATTAAGAAGTGGATCATGAGATCCTTATTTGTGTAAGACCTAATGTATGGTTTGTAATGGATGATGTACAGTGATATCCAATATGGTATGTCTCGCAAAAATGGTAATCCTGGGATTCCGATGTATGGCATAATAGGCATATGTGATTAAAAATCCGGGTGTTGACAGTTAATCCTCCATAAGAATATACAATAAGATTTTGATCTATGTAGTTCATGTCAACAATACTAATAAGGATGGGGTTCCAAGTATCTTTTATTTCAAAGCTTCATATGGTTTATGTGTTACACATCTTACAGGTTGATTGTTTCATGCACCTAGTCCATGACCTTGCACTCCTCATGCTACTCAACTTAGGCATGTCATTGTATACTCGTGTTGGTCTTGTGAAACCGCATCACTGAAGTACCTCTTTCCCATGTGTAGCTACATGCCCCCTTATTTACTTTCTTTATATCAATTGAATTTGAAGTTTATTCATTTAGCAAAAGAGTTTGATATAATTCCTTGGTTGTGTTAAAGGTGGGAGTGGGGGCAGTATCTCTACTCCAGAAGTACAAGAAAAACAGACATATGAATCATATCAATAAGGATCATCATGTTGCAAGTTTCCACCATGTCATGCATGGTTTTGACTAGCGGTTCAGGAGTGTTTTCTACCAACATGCCTACTCCAGTGTGCACACTTAATTTCACATCGGTGCAATCCATAGGTAAAACTTAAACATGATTAATATTCAACATTTTATATTAAAAATATTTTTCCATGCTAACATGGTTTAGCTAACAATAACTAATAAGATGTGAAGCATAAAAATTTCCATAGTGGTGCACCCCAAACCTTACTTTCTTATGAGCTTTAAAATACATGAAAATGGTGTTTTTAAAAGTGTTTGGAGGATTAACATACATATTGTACTTCAAAGTAGCTTTGCTACAAATGGGTGGATATGCCTAGTCTAGTTTTAAGGGGCTTGGAACAAGTCTTAGCTTGTGTAGAAAAAGGCTTAGCAAAAAGATATCTAAAGAGTGTGTCATCTAGTTTATAATGTCAACATTTATTTTCTCGACCTTACTTCTTAATGTTGAACATAAATATGCATAAGCAAAGGATACAAATTAATAGGCATAAAACAGATCATGCTTCATACAAAATAGATCATGCTTCATATTTATTAATGATATGACTTTATTGTCAGTTGTCATAAATGCACCATGATCAAGAAACCTTGATCATCGGTTGCCCAATGAACTAGTTAAACAGAGGCTACTATGGACCTTTGGTTTGTTTATGTACCACCCATGTATCAGTGTTTCCTCTTGATACAATTATAGCATGATATAAAACTATTATGAACTAATAAGATATGATAATAAACATCTTTGTTGACTAAGAAATAACAAACCAGCTTTTCTATCTCAGGTAATCTCCATACCTAAGATCTTCTTAGTAGCACCAAGATCCTTCATCTCAGACTCACTACTTAGGTGTGCCTTCAAAGTAGTGATTTCTTTTATGCTCTTGGCAGCAATTAACATATCATCAACATATAACACCAAGTATATAGGTGACCATCAATAAACTTAATGTAAACACAACTATCATATTGAGACCTCTCAAAGCCACGTGAGATCATAAACGAATCAAACCTTTTATACCACTGTCTTGGAGATTGCTTTAAGCATAAAGAAACTTCTTTAACTTGCACACAAATTCCTCTTTACCAGGCACTATAAACCCTCCTGGCTGGTCCATGTATATTTCCTCCTCAAGCTCTCCATGAAGAAAAGAAGTCTTGACATCTAACTGCTCAGGCTTAAGATCACACATAGCCATAATACTAAAGAAAGTGTGGATGTAACTATGCTTTACAATTGGGGAGAACACATCATTATGATCAATACCTGAAATCTGACTGAATACTTTTGCTACTAACCTTGTATTATACCTTGAAGGCTCATTAGGTGACAAACCTTCCTTTTTCCTGAAGAGCCACTTGCAGTGGACCGCCTTATTTTGTTTGGGCAAGCGCACAACATCCCATGTGCCATTTTTTTCACGCGATTGCATAGCTTATTGCATAGCAAAAACCCACTTCTCGCGGTCAACGAATGCAATGGCTTCGTTATATGAAGCAGGTTCAGAATCGTTCTACACTTTTTTAGCACAACTCAAAGCATAATGGATAAGATTACACTCTTTAATTAAACAATGACGAGGACCTTTCTCACGCCTCGGTCTATTAGCAACTAGCAATGGACTCATGTGGTTGCTATAAAATAGTCGATGAGTAATGAACAACAAAATCATCAATGTTTTCCTCATGTGTATCTTCAACAACAGCATCACGATCAACAATATTAACAATTTTCTACAGGTTCTCCACCTGCACACTAACTCTCTCCTCTCCAATAGCAACAAAGAGAGAGATCTGAAGGCAAGCTATCATGATACATAATAGATTTATTAAAAACATTCCTACTCAACATAACCCTTTTAGTTTCAGGATTCCATAATTTATATATTTTAACTCTTGAACCATAACCAAGGAATATGCACTTAATAGCTCTAGGCTCTAACTTTCCATTATAAACGTGAGCATATGCGGTGCAACCAAAAACTCTCAACTGTGAATAATCAGCAGGCGAACCTGACCATACCTCAATGGCAGTTTTCTTCTCAAGTGGAATAGAAGGTGACCTGTTTATGAGATGGCATGTTCTGTTGGCTGCTTTAGCCCAAAAATGCCTGTGTTTATGACGTAGCATACAGAAAGCCCTCGAGATTATGGTTCTATTCATGCGCTCAGCCACGCTGTTATGCTGAGGAGTGTAAGGTATGGTGTGGTGCCTGATCATATCATCGTTACTACAAAACTCATTAGAACAAAATTCCATACCATTATAAGTACGTAGTTGAAAGGGCGTGTATGCCCCATGTGTGGCTTTGGTAATTAATGACAATCTTTATGGACTAATGTATAAATTGAGTTTCACTTGTAGGTTTGTCCATTGGCATCGCTTGGGCCATGTGTTGGTCTCAAGGTTGAAAGATGAAGAAATGTCTAAGGGCTTTGTGCCATTGGAATCATGAAGAAAGAAGGAGCTTGAAGGTTGATCAAGACAAGTGCAAAGAGTTGCATCAAGATGGATCAACCTCAAGAAGGGATGAAGAAGGGCAAGCTCAAGATGCGCCATCTCTAGAAGATCTCATGCTTGACGCTTTCCATCCTCATGATCATGGAGTGATGGAGACAAGTTCAAAGAAGAGGTTTCCCCATGGAGTATGGGGTAGCAATTTGCAAGTCTTCATCTTCGTCAAGCAAGAGCAAACAAGAAAGTTGTTTCCACTATAGAAGAACAAGACGGTCCACATCAAGTTCAAGTGGGATGCTCAAGGCAAAGGTATGTTCTTGATAGGGCTTCTCTTTTGCCGCTCTCGTGTTGTTAGTTGGGAGACCGGGTTTAGGATAGATAGCCGTACTATCAAGAGGGGTGAAAGGATACAGATGTCGCCTAGAGGGGGGGTGAATAGGCAATTAAAACTTTTCCTAGAGTGGCTCAACAAAGGCGGAATAAAACTAGTGTTTACTTTGATAAGCACAACCTAGAACAACTAAGGTTCACCTATGTGCACCAACAACTTATGCTAAGGAATATAAGCAACAAAGTGATAGCAAGATATGTATTACTTCAAGCACGAAGGCTATCACAATGTAAAGTGCATAAGTAAAGAGCTCGGGTATAGAGATAACCGAGGCACGCGGGGACAACGATATTTTACCGAGTTTCTCCCACCATGGAGTACGTCTCGTTTGGAGAGGGGGTGGTATCAAACCACCAACACCACAAAAGGCCTCCCTTATTCTCCGGTGAATCTCACCCCAATGGGATCGATCCGCGCTTCCATTATCGGTGCACTTGTCGGTGGCAACCGGAACCTCTCACAAGGTTGGGGCACTTCTCCACAACTTAATTGGAGGCTCCCAACAAACGCCACCAAGGCCACAACCCGCAACACCAAAAATACGTCTAGGGTTCCAAGAACCCAAGAGTAAAAAGCTTCTCAACTTTCACTCACCAAATCCTTCGGGGAGAACTCAAACCGATGCACCAAATGCAATGGCAAGAACACAAGTAGTGCTCAAATCCTGCTCTCCCAAATTCCACCAAAGCTACAAAAGCTTGTGGGGGAATAAGAGAGGAAGAACAAAGGAGGAAATCCACAAAAGACTCCAAGATCTAGATCCCAAGATGTTCCCCTCACTTAGAGGAGAGATGGATTGGTAGGATTGTAGATCTAGATCTCCTCCTTCAAATCCCTAAAGTGTATGCAAGAATAAAGGGAGGGATTGAAGGGGGGTAGCAAGCTTCAAAAGGTCAACAATGGTGGGGGAAAACTTGCAAGAGAGCTCCGGAACCATTGGGGAAGAAGGGCCCCTTAAATAGGTCCCTAGAAATCCAACCGTTAGGCCCAGGAATCGCCTGTTCCGGAGTCTCCGGACTAGGACCGGAGTCTCCGGTGTACCCAGGACAAACAGGGACAATCTGGAGGACGTCTTGGATCTTGATCCGAGATTAGTCCGAGTCTCCGTCTTACAAAACCGAAAAGACCAATACAAAAACATCCATAACTTTTGCATCCAGACTCCGATTTTGATGATCTTGGGCTCGTTCTAAAGAGGACAATAAGCTCTACAAGATCATACAGAAAAACATAATAGTCCAGCAAGGGAGTATAGAACCAAATGACGAAAGGTTTAGCCTCTCTCAAAAAGACAAACCAGTAAAACCTCCAACATCGAAAACGTAGTAGAGAATGCATATGAAATCTTTTTTCGATGAACTAGAGCTTGTCATGGAGATTAAAACAAACTATAAATCCTCACATGAGTAAGAACCAAATAATGGAAGGTTTTACCTATCTATAAAAGACAAACCGGTAAAACCTCCAAGATCAAAAACGCAATAAGATATAAAGGGGAAATCCGTTTTTGATGAACTAGGGCTTGTTATGAATATTACCACAAGCTCTAGAACCTCACATGGATAAGATCCAAATAACAACCAAGAAAGGATGATGCTAAGTATGCAAAGGTTTGAGCTCTCTCTGAACGATATGATCGAGTTACTCACTTGGGAGCCCCTCTTGATAGTACGGTTGTCTATCCTATAAACCGGTCTTCCCAACTAACACCACGAGACCGGTAAGAAAGAAACCCTATCAAGATCATACCTTTGCCTTGTGCATATTCCACTTGATTATGATTTAGATGGTCTTGTGCTTCTCAATATGGAACACCTTTCTTGATTGGTCTTCTACGCACTTGCTTGATGAAGACTTGCAAGTTACTCCCCCATACAACATGGGGAAACCTTTACTTTGACCTTGTATTCATCGATCCATGATCACCGAGGATGACAAGCTTTAAGCATGATATCTTCATAGGTTTAACTCTCACATGACCAATTTGTGGATCACTCTTTGAACACCTTGGTCACCACTTGATCCTCTTCACTTTCTTCTTCTCCAAACCTTGAAGCCAACATATGGTTCAAGCATTGCCTATGGACAATTCCTACAAGTACAACTTGATACAAGCATTAGTCCATAGAGATTGTCATTAATTACCAAAACCACACATGGGGGCCCAACATGTTCTTTCAATCTCCCCCATTTTGGTAATTGATGACAATCCCTTTAAGAGGGTTTATATAAGGAATATTAATGAATAAAATGGTAATACCAATATCAAATACTACATAAGTATGTTATATTGGTACCACCACCATATATAGAGCAAACTCCCCCACAATCTATGCATGTGTGATGAACTTGAATTTCATTGCATATATTGCCAATCATTATCATTGGTGGAGTTTCCTCTATATATACCACATGCTAAGCAACAACAAAGATGCAAGAGGATGAAAGGCAAATGCACAAGAACAAACTCAATGCATAAACCAACTTCCCTTAAACCCTCTAAAACTTCTCCCCCATTGGCATCGATTGCCGAAATGGGTGACAAGTTCTAGAAGGCCAATATAGTGATAAATCCTCCAAAGGTGTGCATTCGCACATATCCAATGATGAATACTTGGGAGGAAGTAGAACTATATCGAGGACCCGAAGATTGCCAAAAATAAGTAAAGTCAAGGGATGCAAGCAATTACAAGGTCCGACAAACCAATTGAAAACAACAAATGAGTCCAAATGGAAACAACAAGATGTTATGATATGAGCAAAAGAGTGTTTTAAATAACAAATAGAGAAGCTCCCCAAGATTTGTGCACAATTCAAAATAAATGCATTAGAATACATATTGCACAAATATGGAATCCTCGCTCCACCATAAGCATTTAAAACACAACGAATGAAGGATCAAATAAATGTTTAAATAAAATGGAGAAGCTCCTAAGATTTGTGCACACTTAAGAATCATTGTATTTCAATACAAAAATGCACAAATATGGAATCCTAACTCCTCCTTAAATATTTAAGGCACAATAAATGAGAAAGAAGACAAATGAGCATTATTAAATGAATTAGATGAGCTCCCCAAAGATAATGCACCAATTATGATAATTGCATTTGGGAACAAAGTGCATAATCATGGAATCCTCACTCATCCAAGTTCATTTAACAATACAAGGCATGCGAGAAGAAATATGAGTGCCCAAAGATGCAAACAAGAGGAACAAGCACCCATAGGCAATTAAATTTGGAAGTCACCGAAGAATCAAACGGATCAGAAAGGTGGTCTCCAAGGATTAGAATTCAACTAAAATTATCTTCTCAATGTCTCTAAGTGGAAACCATCCCAAAGACATATTCCCATAAAGAAATAATCACACACAAGGAAGGTATACAATAAATCACATAAAAGGCAAAAATGAAGTCACATATATCAATAAGATTTTTGCTTCAAAGCATGGCCAAAGGCACAATTTTATCTTATTATACATTAATGAACTTCAAACACCAAAACACTTCATATATTACAACCATCACCAAGGGAAAAGGAGAAGGTTGGCATATATGGAGAAAGGCAACAAGTATCACAAGAGAAAATAGACTAGCAAAATCTCACTATTGTACATGAGAAAAGTTGAGGAAAGGAAAGACAATAAAATTACTAGATTGACATATTTGGGATTGTAGGATCGTATGCATGATTTTGTATAGTCCCAATTATATGCACTCATCTCAACTCATACACATATACAATAGAGAGTTATTTTAATACCGTGGCTAGAGATATAACAATAAATATAATAACAATAATTCATGCCAAGATGAAACCTACAAAAGGTTGGAAGCAAGATAAATATGCACGAGCAAGAGATACTTGTTACCGAGATATAATTAGTAGGATGTAGAGGATATGAATTCATTGATCATCCTATAACTTGCCTCCAATTTTCATTAACGCACCACTTCTTCAAGATTGAGATACAAGCATCCAATATATCTCCAATGTACCTAAAACACAATTAAGTACAAAATGGTTCCCAAACTTATTGGGTACAATGTAGTTAGTGCAACTACAATACATAGGAGAGACTCTACATAAATATGTGCATATTGATATGAAATTGAATTTCATGCACAACTTAGCCGATGGGATTTGGTGGAGCTTTCCCTATATGTTGGATCAAAGAAAGCAAACATGACATAATATAAACATGTAGTAAATATGCCTGCACGAGGCTTTCAAGAACCAAAAAGGGGATACAATTTGAATAAAATCACCAAGTAAACCGATATGTCACACACAAGAGTGAGACATGACAAATGGTGTCCAAATTGTATCAAAGAACCAATTCAACACATGAAAGATTCACAAGTTCAACAAATAAACTAGGCAAAATCCAAAGAGCAAAAGATATATAAGAACACAAATACTCAATGATTTATCTCATTCTAAAAATAGACAAAACATGAAACAAGGAATGAGACAAAACCAACTCCCAAAAAAGAGCAAGGTTCCAACAAGAAACCAAACTCCCCAAACTTTTCATGATGGCACAAAATACCAAAACGAAAAGATTGAGCTTCCAAGCATATAAAATATGATATGGAACAAAAAGGAAGCATAAAAGGATTGTTCTATATAATATAGGAGAGCTCACCCATAAGTAGTACATTATATATAATTTTCTTTTGAATGCAAAATGTACACAAATGAGATCATCACTACTACCTATATTAAATAAAACACAAGAGGATATCAATAAAATAAGAAGATTCATAAGAGGCAAGTAAGGCATGGGAGCACACGAAACATTTACTTGGCCATATATAGGACAAGATTAAGCAAGGGCCAACGTGAATATGATCAATAAATTCTACCATAAATTGAGTATTCATTGTCCAAGGACAATAAATATTGGGTATACTTTTACCAAGGTATCTTGCATGGATATCCAAGATCATAGTCACAACAAGAAGCATATAACAAAATATAAGAATTACAATTGATGCTTCGAACAAGATTCTTGGTAGCTTCCAATGGTCACAAAATCACTAGTGATTAGAGTAGCTTGAAGCAAATGGTTTCCATGAGGATATATATATCTAAATATGAGGAAACACATACCAAGAAACATTCTCACATACAAGATCCAAAATATGAGCAATAAAGGCATTCAGGTAAATTGGAACTTGTATGAGCAAAATGTGTCACATAGGAGCTAGATAATTATCAATATCAATTCTAAGTGACACAACCTCGAATGTTCACATTTTCTCGAATGACACAACCATGTTTGTGTTTTGGTGCCTCGTAGCATCATCTTCGTCAACATCTGCTAGGACCCGACAGCGAGCTCGACTCCGACGAGGAATAGCTGCCGAACCCGAGCGCCCGACCCTCGCCCATGACCTCCATTGTGACCGCCTCAGCTCCGTGACCTCGGTAACGCACTACACCTCTCCCTTTACCCCTAGCGCCGCCAGTTCGTCGCCGGCAGAGCCGTCACCGCCACTGCTCGCCATTCGCGTCGCCCGTTCGTGGCAGAGTGATTAGATCCGCTGGATCTAGATCCAGCGGCTAAGATTAGAAGAGAGAGTGAAAGGGTACGGGCAGATCTGGACCGTTAGATCTCACTTAGATCCAGCGGATCGCGAGTATGATCCGCATGAAGAGGTACTGACTAATCAGGAGCCGCCGCGTGTCAGGATTTTTCTTTTAAAATCCAGATTTGATTTAATTAGATGAATTAACTTGTAAAATTCGTAACTTTTGTTTTGTTTATCCAAAAATGCAAATAATATATCAATGGATTCACAAAATTAAATCCTACACATATATGGGCTTAGTTTTGTATTTTGCTTCTGTTAAAATGGAATTTTATGTAGAGACATTTGTAGGATTATTTTGAGTATATAAATTATTTAGAATTTTTTTAAAGCCAAATTAAGTTTATTTAGTCTCTAAATGTTTAATTTAGTATCCAGTACTGTTTATTTGTCTTGTTTAGTTTAAGAAAATCATCACATGGCATTTGCATGCATTCATATATTTTTTGCTTGATTGTTTGGAATGTAAATTTGGTGGTATCATTTTATGTGTAGATTTTGGTGCTAGTGGTGATTGTGATTGTGAGGATTGTTGCTACTCCCCCAAGTACCAAGGTAAGTGTTGCTTCATGTATTTGTCCCATTATTTTGACTATGCACTAGTGATATTTTGTATAGGACTTACATGATATTTTTGCTAAGTATCTTTATGCTATGCTATGAGAAATCCTAGTAGTTGTAGAATTGGTAGAAATATTCTCTAAGTTAAGATACTTGCTATATTATCATGCTTAGCCTAGCTAGTATCAAACAAGGGTGGCATATATATACATGCTATGGAAATTCTACTAAGTCTTATGACTTGTGTTTTTGCTTAATAAAACTACTAAATGAACGAATCACCTGGGTGGAATGGTATGTTTGGGATATGTTGAGTGGTTACACAAGGCCCAGTGAATGGACAACCTTGTGTATCACACTTGTGGAAAGCCACCCAGGAACAAAGGGATTTGAGATACTCAGTGATTAGAAGCTTCTAGTGCAACCACATGGCATATGGGCTCTGCCTTGATCATATAGGTTGCAATAACTTAGCGAGATGGACAGTTGGTGGTAGGGGGTGATAGGATGGAGCACGTCCATTTGGTCTAAGGTAAGGCTTTTGAAAAATCTCGTCTCGATGCATGTCGAGTCTTGTTGGGAAAGTGCACCACCTCTCGAGAAGGAAAAATCTAAGTACTTAGCTGTGTCCCCGACAACGGACAATTTGAGCATCAAGACATTGAAGCTATCAAGGATCTCCTCATCCCAATTTTCTAAGTTAAAAACTTGTGGTTGAACAAGGACAAAGGACCAGTTGTTACACAAGGACCAGTGACTGGACAACCTTGATATCACACTTGTGTTCCTTGGGAGATTTTGTTAAACAAAAACTTAGTGTTTCAACTGATAGGAAAAACCTATTTTGAGCAAAGCAAGCCTAAGCTACACTTAGCCAAATTCATATAGAAGTTAGAAACTATTAATCTACTATGGTATCACTTGCCAATACTATTCCAGTGTATTGACCCACTGTGGATGTAACTTATGATGTTGCAGGTTACTCTGACGAGGATTAGGGTCATGAGTCTACACTCAACATGTTTGTTTGTGGCACATGAAGATGAAGACTTTACTTTATTTACTTATGTTATGAACTCTTGTTCTATCCTATGGATATGGAGTTGTAAAAGACTATGTTATCTCTGTAATGACGATGTAATAAAGACCTTTGTATCTGTGTACTTCATCTTAAACTGTGGATGCTAGCAGTTGATCCAGGGACTAGCATTGCAATCACAGGGATCCTTTACCTGATAAAGGTGGGGTCTTATAGATGATATCAGAGCAATGCAGCTTGGAATGCCATCAAGGAGCTTGGTGATAGACTCAAGTGTAGAATGCTCAACACTCAAAATGACCTTAGAGAAGAAAAGAAGCATACCCAAGACTTAGAGGCTGCCAACCAACATTTAGGAGAAGACATCATAGACTTAGCATTAGAGTCTTGTGAACAAGATCGATGGATTGCCTCTAGGGATGCCCTGATAGCTATTTTGTCAAGTGAGTGAGAATTGTATCGTACTCCGTTAGTTGGACCACCACACTTGTCGTTTTACTCGCAAAAGTTTGTCTAAGTTATGTTGAACCTTGGTGTTTGTGATAGATTTGTATGCCATGACTTGTGTGCTTTATGGATGATGTATGCTTTTGATTTTATTTTACTGTCTTGTTTCTTCTACTTGTATTGTTCTAATATTTTTCTATCTTACAATAGATGCCTAGCGTTGTTATCAGCACCGCCGAGGAGTTCAAGGGAACTCGTTTCGGTTCTCGTCTTGTGGAGCTCACTGGTGTGCTCAACCTCCCACTTCCTAGTATCACGACACTCCAGCTCACTAAGTTTGAGAGGAAGGACCTTTGGGGTTTCAGAGCCACACATTCGGGACGCCAGACAGAGCCACCCACAAAGGACATCACCTTCAAGCTGATGCATGATGACAAGGAGAAAGGCTTAGATGTAGTCATGCAGGAGTTACTTGGAAGCCTGGTTGGGAGGCACTCCACTGAGCTTAGAGGACTCTACTTTCACCCGTCCGGGAGACGCGAAAAGGAGGGTGAGGAGGTAGAGTATGATGATGCTACTAGAGAGACGATGGAGCCAGTTCGTCTGTACCTTCAGGACCTAGAGGGTCTTATTAGACACCTCGACACGGAGAGGACGAACATCATGCTTAGCAAAGACGAGCTCCAGGTCCAACTGAGGGAGAAGGATAAGCTCTTCACAAAGCAAGACGAAATCGTCAAGGAAATGGAGGCCAGATTTGAGAGCCAGGACAAGAAATTCAAAAGTCAGGAGAAAAGAGTCAAGACATAAACAAGAAGATCAGGGAGATGAAGGCCGAGTTAGAGGCCAAGGACTTCGAGCTCGAGCACCAGTAGGGAGTGATCGAGAGGCTACTCTCACAGAAGAGAGCTCTCCGTGTGAAGATCGAGGCCTTGACCACCAATCTAGATGAGTACAAGACCGCCATGGAGAATGCAGGTCTTACCCTTGTTGACATGGAGATCGACATGGAGGAGTAGTATAGACTACTCGACTATCATTTATCTATCTTACTTGGATTATTGATTCGCAATGACCATCTAACATGTGGGTGGCTTGCTATTGTGTGTTTGCATTTTCAGAACCTGTTGTTTATGTTGTTCAAACTCTATGTTATTTTGAGATTGGTTATTGTGATTGTTTCTATGTGATGTATTGTGCATGTTAAGCATCTATGGGTATCTCATTCTTATCCTTATTGAAACCACAAATGCCTCCCTGTCGTGCCAACCCCAACCAAAACAACAACAATAACGTCACTCCCGAGATGCAGCAGTTGATGACAGCTCAAGCCCAACTGATGCAGATGATGATGCAGTTCATGCAGAATCAGAATCAGAAAAACAATAACAACAACAATCAGAACAATCCACCAGCATTTGACATGCTCACCAGATTTCTGAGACTGAGGCCTGCAAAGTTCTCGGGAACCACTGATCCAATGGTATCCAATGACTGGTTACGTTCAGTGAACAAGGACTTAGTCACCGCTGCCCGCACGAGGAAAAGTCAGTTTGCAAGATATCCGTCAAGGACCAGCAACAACCTGATGGGACAACTTTCTGATCACCACTCCCCTTGAGGATGTGACTTGGGATTTTTTTGAGGATGGTTTCCGCACAGCTCACATCTCATCTGGAGTGATGAACTTGAAGAAAAAGGAGTTCCACAACCTGAAACAGCGTCACCGTAGTGTGGCTGAGTACATTGAAGAGTTCAACAATTTGGCGCGCTATGCACCAGATGAAGTTGATACTGATGCTAAGAGGAAGGAGAAATTTCTCGAAGGACTTAATGATGAGTTGAACCTGCAACTGTCTGTTGCCTATGTCCCAACCTATCAATCACTTTGTGACAAGGCTACCATCTTATAAAACAAGATGAAACAGGTTGAGGGCAGAAAGAGAAGCATAACTTTGATAAGCACAGCTCGGGATCGTCTCACAAGCGTTCTCATCATGATGATAGTGGAAGTTCTGGATTCCACAAGCATGGAGAAATACAATATCCACCACAACCACAATCGTCATCATGATAACAAGCACCATCCCAGTCATGATAATGACAAGTATAAGAGCCACAAGAATGGTCACAAGAACCACCACAGTGGAAGTGGTAATGGAAGTCAGCCTGTTAAGAAAGATCCTAGTTAGGTTGAGTCAGTGACGGATCTAGGATTACAGCAAACCCCGGGCCAAAAAATTAAGCGCAAAACATATTAAAAAAACTCTTGTAATGCACATAAATTCTTGTTCGATTGTAGAAAATTTGGTATGGTTGCAAAAAAATTTAAAACTAATCACACAAAAACTCTTTAATATCACAAAAAACTATTGCAATTTCGTTTTGAAGATTTACATTTGTTGATTGGTTTGACAAGATGAATCAATAAAATATCTTCATATTTTGTTCCTAAAATTGATTACAAACAACCGTTAAATCAACTAATTAGTTCATACAAATAAATCTAAATATCCAATTGAATAATGAAGAAATCATCCAGCCGAGGCCTAATAAGGGGATCTGTAGACGATCCAGGAGCAATCGGCAGTGCAGTTCAGCACATCGGGTCGTCAGCAACAACCAAGAGAGAAAGGTTGGGTTAGAGGATGTAGAGCCGCACGCCCTCAGCAAATCGGGTGGCGCCGACAGATGTTCGCGTGGTGGAGGACCAAAGGAGGGCGGGGCGGACAGCAGGAGGCGACGACCAAGCAGGGCGGCCCAGCGATGGGCGGGCGGAGCCGCGTGGGGTGGAGAGGCAAGGCGAGACGGGGTAGCGAGGAGGCAAGGAGGTCGGCAGGCGAGTGCGACCTGCTGGCGTGGGCATGGCGGCGCCGACGTGCTCCTCCTGGCCCAGCGACAAATCGTGCGAGGAGAACTGCACGCGAGCCACAGGAGGCCGAAGGGTTTCAATTCGTCGCGGTCAAACGAGGCAGGAATGCCGGACTGCAGGAGTGAGGGAGGCCACATCGAATTAGGACAGACCTGGGCTGCGCCCCAGGCCAGATTTGATTCTTTCTAGATGGTAGGCCGAAAAATTTACTGCGTCCCGGGCCATGGCCCTGGTTGCCTTGGGCCTAGATCCTCCCCTGGGTTGAGTGATATAAGTGTAAGAAGATGGGGCATTATGCAAATGAGTGCCCCGAAAAGAAAGTTGATGGAGTCAACAAGCCCAACCCTTTTCAGAAGGTACAAGTGAACCACATAATTGTGGAGGATATCTATGAGGAGTTTGATGTTGTGGCTGGTAAGTTTAAGCTCAATTATTTTCCAGCACTTGTTCTTTTTGATACTGGCACATCGCATTCATTCATATCAAGAGCATTTGTTGATAAAAATGGATTACCAACTGAAAATATTGGGTGTCCTATAAAAGTAAGCTATCCCGGTGGAGATATGATAGTGAGCCTTGGATGTCGTGGTCTAGTGATAGAATTTGGGAAGCATAAGTTTCCAGTTAGTTTGATAATCCTAGATTCACAAGGATTGAATGTCATTCTGGGAATGGATTGGATGACCAAGTATGAAGGAGTACTAGATTGTGCCAATCGTACTGTCACACTCACAACACCGGATAATAAAAGGATTAGGTTCAAGTCTAATTTTGAATCTAAAGGAAATAAGCTAAATTCTCTTAAGGGGGTTAGCATAGATAGTGTGCTAATAGTGAGAGAGTATCCAGATGTGTTTCCGGAGGAATTGCCTGGAATGCCACCAGATAGAGATGTTGAGTTTCTGATTGAAGTACTGCCAGGATCTGGACCAATAGCAAAGAGACCTTACAAGATGTCAGTTGATGAGTTGAAGGAACTCAAGAAACAGCTTGGAGAGCAGTTATAGAAAGGATTTATTCAAACAAGTTCTTCATATTGGGGTGCACCAGTTTTGTTTGTTGAAAAGAAAGATAGAAGTCAAAGGTCATGCATAGATTACCGTTCGCTCAATGAGGTAACTATCAAGAACAAATATCCTTTGCCGAGGATAAATGAATTGTTTGATCAGTTAGAAGGATATCGTGTGTTCTCAAAGATTGATCTCCGATCAGGATATTTTCAACTTAATATTAGATAGCAAGACATATCTAAGACTGCTTTCACCACTAGGTATGGATTGTATGAGTACACTGTGATGCCATTGTTGGAGATATGCCCAGGAGGCAATAATAAAGTGGTTATTATCATATCTTCATACTTATTATAAACGTTTACATACCATGTTATAATTGTATTAATCGGAAACATTAATACTTGTGTGATATGTAAACATAAAAGAGTCCCTAGTGAAGCCTCTTGTTAAACTAGCTTGTTTGTTAATATATGATCATGGTTTCCTGATTATGAACATAGAGATGTTATTAACAACATGGTCATATCATTAGGATAAAGATGTGATGGACATACTCCTATAGTTAAGCGTAGCATAAAGATCAAGTCATTTAATATAGTTCTTTTGCTATAAGCTTTCTGATACATAGTAACCTAATTCCTTCGACCATGAGATCATGTTAATCACCATCACCGGAAGGATGCTTTGATGACATCAAACACCACACCGTAACTGGGTGGCTATAAAGGTGGCATTGAGTGTTTGGAAAGTATGGGTTGAGGCACATGGATCAAGAGTGGGATTTGTCCATCCATATGACGGATAGATATACTCTGGGACCTCTCGGTGGAATGTCATCCAATTAGCTTGCAAGCATGTGACTGGCTCACAAGGGATCACATACCACGGGAACGAGAAAAGAGTACTTATCGGTAACGAGGTTGAACTAGGTATGCAGAGATACCGACGATCAAAACCTCGGATAAGTAAACTATCGTGAGACAAAGGGAAATTGGTATCGTATGTAAGTGGTTCATTCGATCGCAAAGTAATCGTATAAATATGTGGTAGCCATATGAATTTCTAGATTCCTCTATTGGTTATTGATCGGAGAAGTGTCTCGGTCATGTCCGCATAATTCACGAACCGTAGGGAGACACACTTAAGGATTCGATGTTGTTGAGTAGTTATGGAATGATGAGAAAGAGACCGAATGTTGTTCGGAGTCTCGGATGGGATCCGGGATATCACGAGGAGATCCGTAATGGTCCGGAAAATAAGATTCATATAAGGAAAGTGCTGTTTCGGAGTTGGGGAATGATTCCGGTGTTTTCACCGGGAATGTTCTAGAAGGTCCTAAGGTCCAAAGACTCGGAGGAAGGGTACATGAATGTGTCATGACAATGTGGAATGGTTGCATCATGTACTAGGTATCATGGCTGGGCAAAATAAAGGAATAAATCAAATCCTAGTTTGAAAAGTCAAACGACAAGTTTGCTTGGTGGAGGGAGAGTAGGAAACCTACTTAGGGAGGAAGTCCTACTCCCTCCACCCGCCGGCCAAGGAGGAGGAGTTGGAGGAGGACTCCCTCCTCCCAACCGCGCCTCCCTCCCACTTATAAAACAAGGGGCAGGGGTGCCCCCTCTTCCCTACACCTCTCTCCTCTAAACCCTAGCCCTAGCCGCCGGCCTCCACCAAGTCGCCGCCGCCCCTAGGGTTTGCCTAGCCGCCGAGTTGGGGCCCTCCCCTTGCCCTAGCCGCCGGCCTAGCTATCTCTCCTTGGTGCCTCTAAACTCTAGATCGCCAAGGACTCTCTCATAGTCCACCATACTCTCTCCGGCTTAAGGCGAAGCCCTGCGAGATCTCCCCTCTACTTCCGGTACCACGCCGTCGTGCTGCCGGAATCGCGAGAAGAGTGCTACAACCTCCGCTGCCTGCTGGAACAAGGAAGAGGAAGGTCTTCATCGAGTACCGAACGTGTGACCGACTGCGGAAGCGCTGCCGGAACGCAGCGCCGGAAGGATCTTCTACGCGATCTTGAGATCGGAAGTGTACGACTATATCATCCACGAGAATCTGCTCTCGTTAACCGCTTTGGAATCTTCGAGGGTGAGTTCCTCTATCGACTCATTGCTACAATCTAGTAGATAGATCTTGGCTTGTTTGTGTGCATGCGGTAGAAATTTTTTGTTTTCCATGCTACGAACCCCTACAGTGGTATCAGAGCCGTGTCTATATGTAGATCTGTTGCACGAGTAGAACACAATGGTCATTGTGGGAGTTGATGCTTTTGTTGTCGATTTCTTCTTGTGTACTTTACATCTTGAGGGATGGTGGGATGAAGCGGTCCGGGCTAACCTTACATGACGTCGTTCATGAGGATTGCTCCACGCTTGACATGCAACTTATATTGCATAAGTGGCTTTGCGGGTGCCTGTTTCTCCCAACATAGTTAAGATTCAATTTACAACGGGTGATTGACAATACTAGTATCAATGTTGTGGTTCTTGTTCGTAAGTTAGAGCGACACTTATTGAAAGCCCCAAACCACGTAAAATATGCAAAGAAAATTAGAGGCGTCTAACTTTGTTTTGCAGGGGTGTGTTGTTATTTGATATGGCCATGATTGTGATTATATATGATGTATGCAATGTACCTTATTGTAAGTTGGCAACCGGCAGGAGCCATATGGTTGTCTTTTAAATTCCGTTAAGACCTGCATGTCTATTCAAAGAAGTTGTAATAGTTGATGATAGTGGACGACAACCATGAAGCGACGCCATTGACCTTGACGCCACACCGGTGATGATGGAGATCATGTTCGTGCTTGAAGATGGAGATCGGAAGCACAAGAAGAAAGGCCATATCATATCACATATTATGAATTGCATGTGATGTTAATCCTTTTATGCATCTTGTATTGATTAGTTCACGACGGTAGCATTATAAGATGATCCCTCAAGCACACAATTTCAAGTTTTGAAGTGTTCATCCTTAGTAAGCACCGTTGCTAAAGCTCGTTGTTTCAAAGCACCACGTGATGATCGGGTGTGTTAGATTCTGCGAGTGTATACAAAGTGAGCAAGCCAGATTTGCTCATGCGGAAGCTAAGGTTTGATCTTGACGAGCCTAGCATGTATAGACATGGTCTCGGAACACGGATCACCGAAAGGTAAAGCATGAGTCATATAGTAGATATGATGAACATGTTGATTGTTCGCCATTGAAGCTACATCAACTCTCGTGATGATCGGTTTTGATGTGGTGGATTTGGTTCGTGTGATCACTAAAACAATGTGAGGGATATTGTTTTGAGTGGGAGTTCAACAACAATATGATTAAAAGTTGAACACTATTTATCATAAATTAAATCAAAGTGAATTTGCATAGTTGTTGTAGTCATTGGCATCTGTTTACCACCTTGCGCTTAGTTATAATTGAGATGATAGAACTATAGAATTCTGGTTAATTACTTTACGAACTGGTATTGTATTGTTTTGAAGTGTTAATCTAAAGTTTAAAAGTCCCATTGCAAACTTTTAGTAAGTTTCGATTACTCCGTGAAATTTAATAATTGGTATTAAATCAAGAGTAACAATTCCAGTGTTAGTATATAAGTGTCATGTTTATCTTCATGATTCTTGATATTCAAAGGATTGTCTTAATATCAAGGTTATCTAGGATCTGAAAGAGTTGTTTCAGAAACCATGATGTGTGGAAGATATTGTGATATCTGAAACGAAGTTTTGGTTGCAACATGATAGAGTATAATATGACAAAAGTCATGTTTTCATATTTGATGAGAATTTGCAAAAGGTTGGAGACACTAGTTGTCCTAAACCTCCAAAAGGTTTTGGAGAGCAACATTATACTCGCAATTCACCATTATAAGCTAAAATTAGCTCGATCATGGATAATTCCATGATAAGGGTGAATATTTGATGTAGGTAAAATGTTTACTACCCCAAGAGATTACTAAAGAAAGGAATTTGAAAGAACACCAAACATTTGATAATGGTGATCTACTTCAAAGTGCAAGTCCAAAGACATTGGTATTTAACTATACACGCTTTGGACTATGTGTCATGTGTATGGCTCCACTATTGATGTTGATAGATTCTTTCAAACAGAAAAAGAAATACTGAAAGAGAATCTCATAAATATATGGCAGAAAAGAAAAGACTAGAATTGTTCAGCTTAAGTATATAGATGATATACATGTTATGGCTATATGTAAGCTCCCTCCTTTATAAAGGAAAAGGATCCATGTGATTGCAATGCTAGTCCCTGGATCATTGCTAGCATCCACAGTTTAAGATGAAGTACACAGATACAAAGGTCATTTATTACATCCATTACAGAGATAAACATAGTCTTTACAACTCAAGGCCACATGCCTAATACAAGAGTTTGAATAAGTAAATAAATATAAGTCTTCATCTTCATGTGCCACAGGCAAACATGTTGAGTGTGGACTCATGACACCTAATCCTCATCAGAGTAACCTACAACATCACAAGTTACAGCCACAGTGGGTCAATACTTTGGAATAGTATTGGCAAGTGATACCTTAGTATATTTTAAGTGGACTAGATACTTTATGGAAATTTGGCTAAGTGTAGCTTGGCTTGCTTTGCTCAAAATAGGTTTTACCTATTAGTTGAAATCACTAAGTTTTTCTTTGTCAAAACTTTTCCCAAGGAACCACCAATAGACATTGAGGTCCTTCACCCTTGTTCACCCACAAATTTTTACTTAGAAATTGGGATGAGGAGATTCTTGATAGCTTCCATGCCTTGATGCTCAAGTTGTCCATTGCCATGGACTTGGCTAAGTACTTAGATTTTTCCATCTGCAGAGGTTGTGCACTTTCCCACCGACTTGGTTTCACCAAGACAGACCTTTAAGCCTTCCCTTAGACCAAATGGACGCGCTCCAACCTATCATTCCCACTACCACCAAGCGGCTAAGTTCAAGCAACTTATGTGATCCAGGCAGAGCCCATATTGCCAAGTGGCTGCACTAGAAGCTTCTTAACACTTGGCCTCTAAAATCTCTTTGTTCCTGGGTGGCTTACCACGAGTGAGATACACAAGGTAAACCATAGCCATGGGCCTTGTGTAACCACTCAACCAAAACCACCAATCAAGTCCCTTTCCACCCAGGTGATTCATTGACTTAGTTGTTTTATTAAGCAAAACAAGCCCAAAGACTTAGAAATATTTTCATCATAGCATGTATATTTCACCAACCCTTGTTTGCTACTAGCTAGGCTAAGCATGGCATATATAGCAACTTAACTTAGAAATTTCCTAGTAATTCTACAACTACTTGGGATTTCCCAACATGGCATATAGGCAAAAATAATAACATGCAAGACTTAGCAAAATATTACTAATGCTTAGTATAAAATATAGGGATAGAATTATTCATGAAGTACCACTTGCCTTGGTAGTTGGGAGAGTAGCACTCTTCACAATCACAATCACTAGCACCAAAGTCTACACAAAGAATGGTAGCAACAAATTACACACAAAACATATACAAACAAACAAAATATATGCATGCATGCAAAAAGCTAAGTGATGATTTTTAAAACTCAACCAAGCAAGTGTATAGTACTGAATCTTAAACAAGTCAAAAACTTGCCACACAACAATTATTTAAACCCTAAATTAATTCCTAAACAATTCATATGCTCAAATAAGCCCTACACATGTTTCTGCAAATAAAACCTTTTTAATAGAAACTAAACATTAAACACATTGCATATTCTGAAAGTGCTTGTTCTCCTGATTCCAAGGGTATAAAATTTGTCAAAATCTAACGTGGGAATCAAAAGTTACAAACAAAACAAATTTTAACTATAATCTGATTCAAAATCTGTTTTAAATCTAACTCACTGCCATGCGGCGCTATCCTATTAGCCGGTACCGATTCGCTCAGGATCACGCTTCCGCGCCGTCGGATTAAGTTAGATCCAATGCGCTAGATCTAAAGAAAACGCTTCGCTCCAGATCTAATCTAGTCCCTACGATACAGATCTAGCGGCTGCCGTTGCTCTGACCAAAGTCGAGCGGCACTAGCGCGGCGGCTAGCGGCGGAGCGCTCTGTCAGTGGCGGTGCCGGCGAACTAGGTCGCCCGGGGAGGGGAGAGGGTGCTCACCAGAACCGCAGTGACGAGGTGAAACTCAACGTGTCCTCGGTGGCGAAGGCGCCGAGTCGTCGAGGATTCTCGCGGAGTTCGCGAAACGCGTCGGGTCGCCGCTCGTCGACGTTGGCGAAGATACTGATCACGCCAAGGCAAAATAAGTAGTCGTCGAGATGTGAGTGATGCTGGTCATGCGAGTGTCAAAGAGAGAACAAGGCGTCAACTAACCGTGAAGGTTCGCCGGAGTTGGAGACGGCGTGATTTTCTCGGTGCTCGTCGAAGCTCTGGATCACAAACCGACGGGCAAGGGATCGGAGGTGCACAAGGAAGTTCGAAGCTCGTATGAACCAGAGAGGAAGGCGACGAGGTTTACCGCATTGGTCGCGGAGTAGGTTACATCTCTCGGCGCAAGAGCGAATCTTGGCACTGGTGGCGAAGAGTGTGCATGTGGGGAAATGACCGCGAGGAGAGGTTCTTATAGCCGGAGGCGTGGAGTTACTCACGGAATCAACGGAATCAACGCGGCGGATCGCGGCGAAATGTAACGGCGGCGCGGTAGCGTGATTAGCAAGACGACGGGTCACGTCCACTTGTCAAATAAATAACAGAGGAGAGGTGGGGTCCGGGCGTCAGCGACTTCGTGGGTACGTCTGAGTGTGTGAGAGAGAGGGGGGACCCGGGTGGGCTAGATGGGCTGCTTCTGTTGGTGGGCTCAAATCCTGGCGGTGTCCCTTTTCCATTTCCTTTCTCTTTTTCTTTTTCTGTTTTGAATTTCTGGATTGATTTTCAAATGATTTCAAAAGCTTTTGAATTCAAACTTTTTCTAGGATTTTGTAGGGTGCAACATTCACACTTCAGGTCATAAAATCAAGTGGTCACTTTGTATTAGCTTGGTCCTTTTGTTCAAACAAGATAAGCAGTGCTATAGCACATCATTTGAACAAGTTTTGGAAATGGTTTCTGTTTCAAATTTGTTTTGTAAAATTTCACCAAAATTCAACAATCAAACACAATCACAAGAGAGTAAGGAAGACTTGGTTTAAAACATTTAACTCTTCAATTGAGAGTGGCTTTAGCCTCACATAAAATAATGAGCTCATATGCTCCTGTTTTGAAGTGTTTTGTTTGAAATGAAAAACATATGATCATGGATGCATGGATGATATGCATAAGTTTGAAATGTGATTTTAGGGATGTTACACTATATTATTTGCTTATTAAACAATGTGGTTCTTAAGTATTTGATATTGAATTTGTTGGTGTGAATCGTCATACGAAACAACATAATTCATGAACTACAATGGCCTAAGTAACTAGCAAAAGAATATGTGATGATGTTCATCGAGAACAAATAAAGGGTTATTGTGTTGCTCGTTAAATATCAAAGCTTGCCTTCAAGATTTGTTTTATCAGGTATTATGAGAACAAAAGGGTTGTTCAATTAATTGCCGTAATCCATAAAAAATGGATGATTTACAAATCTCGTTGGAGAAATCACATCCATAAAACTAGTGCTAAAAATGTCGAAAGACAAATTGATAAGAAAGATCACTTAGGAAGTGACATCGCCATTTGAATTATAATGGAAAGAAAACATGAAGAAACTCCATGTGGATGGAATTTTGGTGTCTTTTGATTTTTGATCAAATGACGCTTGTGAAACTTTCCTAGAGATAATTAAAACTTCGTTCATAGGCCAAAAGGGAACGAATGACTAGCTTATTGGAACTTGTACATATTGTTGTATGAAGTCCATTATGTGTAGTCAAGAGCGATGGATTTCAACTTCATATGCTTTCTCCGAAAATTTGAGTGAATATATGAATATTTGCTAAATAAGGATGAAGTATGAAACATTTGAAAAGTTCAAAGATTTTCAAGATAAAGTGCAAAATCATTGTAATAAGAATATAAATAGTTTATGATAAGATCATAAAGGAAGATATTTGAGTTACAAGTTTAGCATGATACCTAAGATTTAAGGAATCGTTCCGTGGATTTGCATTTCCCGAAACACCATAAGAGTATGGAGCGTTCGAGATATGTAGTTAAACCTTGTTTGACATGGTAAGATCAAAGGTGTAATTCATAAAACTATCATTATATTATAAAGATTAAAAGCTTTAGAGACTACCGTTTTTCCACTGAAAAGATCTCCATCATAATCCTTTGAATTGACACCATATAAAGTTATGGTTTGGGAATAAACCCAAGTAGTCCTTTCTTAAACATTGGTATGCTATGCATAAGAAAGATGTTTGCAACCAAAGTCAGATGAACCTGTCTTTGTATGTTATTTCGAATAATTGTTCCTCCATAACATCGGAGACAAAAATGTTTGTCGCTTAAAACGTCAAGTTTCTTAGAGAAGGAACTTTTCGTGAAAAGTTAAGTGGGATGACAATAGAACTTTGATAAGGTTAAAAGAACCTTAGCTATATGTGCAAAGTTGCGCAACGCCGAAAAGTGTTCCGGAGGCAGCAACAATGCTCATGGCTCACGTGCCTCAAAGGTTGTGGTCACGGATATCTAAGTTCCTATTGAAACAAGTAGGTCGGGTAAAAAATCAAATACCAAGATTTGAGAGTTAAATCATTATTTGACAATAATGATCCGACTGCATGCAAAGAGGCGATGATGGGCCCTGACTCCGTCAAATGGCTTGAAGCCATAAAATCCGTGATAGTTCCATATACGAGAGATCAAGCTTTGAACTTGAAAGACCCTCTAGAAAGGTACAAGACCTTACAGTCGTATTTGGATCTATAAAGAAATAGACATGGATATCTATGAAATTATCGACATGTCGGGAAAGATTTCACGACAATGTTCAAAGAGTTGACTATGACAAGATCTGATCTTTCATTAAGCGATATTTAGTCTAGACGGATTAATGTAGCAACCACGACATATAATTTTGTTATGTGTTGAATAAACAAAACAAGTTCTTCTAATAGAATGGTTACCAAGGACGTGTGCATGACACGGTCCAAAGGGTTTTGTTAATTCAAAAGGATGCTAAAAGCATATGCAAACTTCAATGGTTGAAGTAAGCATCGCGGAGTTGGAATCTTCACTATGATGAAACTGTTAAAAGAGTTTAATTTCATCGGAGACGATGAAGATGCTTGCATTTGCAAGAAATTAAGTGGGAGCACTAAGACATGTTTCTAATCCATTAAGTGGAAGACATATTGTTGATTGGAAATTATGTATCTTTTATTAACACAGAATAAGAATTTTATCTCGATGAAAGACTTAGGCAAAACCCAAATATTTGGCATCAATAGATGCTAATATGGTTGTGCCGAAAGTACATAGATGATATACTGAATGAGTTCAATATAGAAACTACAAGAAAGGTTCTTGTCGCACAGAAAGGATTGAATGATTTCAATATTGATGATATATTCAAGTGTATTGACACTTGGTAAGTGAAACAAAGGTTCAAGTATAGATTGATACTTGATGTATAAAATCACAAAGAGTATTTTATCAATCATGCTATGATGTGTACAAATCCAGATATGTCCTATGATCTAAATGTTATGAGCGTATACCAGAATGATTCATAAGATGATTATTGGACAATAGTAAAGATATTCTTATGATCTTGTAAAAGAAATAAGAATATATTATTTTGTACAAGTGGCAAATAGATGGTTAGTTCATTGTAAATGAATTACATTGATACTAGTTTTGTCACAAAGTACAAATTAAGTTTATCTCAATCTAAACTAAGGGTGGCACAATATGATGGAAATTAAGTTCCATAATGGATTTGGAGAGTTCCAAAGTTGATACATTGTGACAGATACTACAACAAAAGGCTAAGTATATAACTGCTGTTATAGCAGCAAAAGAGGGCATTTGTGTCAAGTAGTTTGTTATCAAACTAAGTGTAGTTCACAGCAGGGATAATACTATGAAGATATATTGTACGACAATATTATCGACATGTTTTAACCCCAAAGAGCTAAAGGTCACACCAAAGGACCAAATTTGTACGAAGCCATCTCATTAGAGAATGAGTGATGCGTAGAGACGCAAAGACATGCAATTACACACGGACCTGGAAGTGTTAGATCCGGAGATCAGTTGACCACTGGAAATCGTGTACATACGACTCCAGAAAGCCATAGGTGTTGAATACACAAATGTTTGAAACTAGATTATTGACTCTAGTGCAAGTGGGAGACTGTTGGAGATATGCCCAAGAGGCAATAATAAAGTGGTTATTATCATATCTTCATACTTATGATAAACGTTTACATACCATGCTATAATTGTATTAATCAGAAACATTAATACTTGTGTGATATGTAAACATAAAAGAGTCCCTAGTGAAGTCTCTTGTTAAACTAGCTTGTTGGTTAATATATGATCATGGTTTCCTGATCATGAACATAGAGATGTTATTAACAACAGGGTCATATCATTAGGAGAAAGATGTGATGGACATACTCCTATAGTTAAGCGTAGCATAAAGATCAAGTCATTTAATATAGTTCATTTGCTATAAGCTTTCTGATACATAGTAACCTAATTCCTTCGACCATGAGATCATGTTAATCACCATCACCGGAAGGATGCTTTGATGACATCAAACACCACACCGTGAATCGGGTGGCTATAAAGGTGGCATTGAGTGTTTGGAAAGTATGGGTTGAGGCACATGGATCAAGAGGGATTTGTCCATCCATATGACGGATAGATATACTTTGGGCCCTCTTGGTGGAATGTCATCCAATTATCTTGCAAGCATGTGACTGCTCACAAGGGATCACATACCACGGAACGAGAAAATAGTACTTATCGGAACGAGGTTGAACTAGGTATGCGTAGATACACGATCAAAACCTCGGATAAGTAAACTATCGTGAGACAAAGGGAAATTGGTATCGTATGTAAGTGGTTCATTCGATCGCAAAGTAATCGTAGAAATATGTGGGAGCCATATGAATTTCCAGATTCCTCTATTGGTTATTGATCGGAGAAGTGTCTCGGTCATGTCCGCATAATTCACAAACCGTAGGGAGGCACACTTAAGGATTCAATGTTGTTGAGTAGTTATGGAATGATGAGAAAGAGACCGAATGTTGTTCGGAGTCTCGGATGGGATCTGGGATATCACGAGGAGATCCGGAATGGTCCGGAGAATAATATTCATATAAGGAAAGTCCTGTTTCGGAGTTGGGGAATGATTCCGGTGTTTTCACCAGAATGTTCTAGAAGGGTCCAAGGTCCCAAGACTCGAGGGAAGGGTACATGAATGTGTCATGACAATGTGGAATGGTTGCATCATGTACTAGGTATCATGTCTGGGCAAAATAAAGGAATAAATCAAATCCTAGTTTGAAAAGTCAAACACCAATTTGAAAAGTCAAACGGCAAGTTTGCTTGGTGAAGGGAGAGTAGGAAACCTACTAGGGAGGAAGTCCTACTCCCTCCACCCGCCATCCAAGGAGGAGGAGTTGGAGGAGGACTCCCTCCTCCCAACCGCGCCTCCCTCCCACCTATAAAAGAAGGGGCAGGGGTGCCCCCTCTTCCATACAACTCTCTCCTTTAAACCCTAGCCCTAGCCGCCGGCCTCCACCAAGTCGCCGCCGCCCCTAGGGTTTGCCTAGCCGCCGAGTTGGGGCCCTCCCCTTGCCCTAGCCGCCGGCCTAGCTCTCTCTCCTTGGTGCCTCTAAACCCTAGATCGCCAAGGCCTCTCTCATAGTCCACCATACTCGCTCCGGCTTAAGGCGGCTCATGAGATCTCCTCTACTTCCTGTCACGTCGCCGTGCCGGAATCGCGAGAGAGTGCTACAACCTCCGCTTTCTTGGAACAAGGGAGAGGAAGGTCTTCATCGAGTATCGAACGATGTGACCGATCATGAAGCGCCTTAGGAACACAGCGCCGGAAGGATCGTCTACGCGATCTTGAGATCGGAAGTGTACGACTACATCATCCACGAGAATCTGCTCTCGTTAACCGCTTTGGAATTTTCGAGGGTGAGTTCCTCTATTGACTCGTTACTACAATCTAGTAGATAGATCTTGGCTTGTTTGTGTGCATGCGGTAGAATTTTTTTGTTTTCCATGCTACGAACCCCTACAGCCATTTGGTTTTACAAATGCACAGGCCTATTTCATGAATATGATGAACAAAGTGTTCATGGAATTTCTTGAAAAGTTTGTTGTCATATTCATAGATGACATTTTGATCTACTCCAAGAGAAAAGAAGAGCATGAAGAGCATTTGCATTTGATACTTGAGAAGCTCAGGGAGCACAAGCTGTATGCCAAATTCAGCAAGTGTGAATTCTGGTTGAACAAAGTGGGATTTCTCGGACATATTGTGTCGGGAGATGGTGTAGTTGTTGATCCCGCAAAAGTGTCAGCTGTAAATGAGTGGGAATATCTAAGTCAGTGAAAGAAGTACGTAGTTTCCTCGGCTTGGCACAATACTATAGAAGATTCATTGAGAATTTCTCAAAGGTAGCTAAGCCAATGACGGAATTACATAAGAAAGACAAGAAATTTGATTGGACTGAAGGATGTGAACTCAGTTTCCAAGAATTGAAGAAGAGACTAATGACAACACCAGTCTTATGCCTACCAGATTTGGAAACGGATTTCCAAGTATATTGTGATGCATCTCACCAAGGATTGGGTGGAGTTTTTAAGCAAGAAGGGAAAGTTGTAGCTTATGCCTCTAGACAACTCAAAACTCATGAAGTAAATTATCCTACTCATGACTTAGAGTTAGCTTCTGTTGTCCATGCACTCAAAAAATGGAGACATTATCTTTTGGGTAAACATTGTGAAGTGTTCACGGATCACAAAAATTTGAAGTATATCTTCACTCAGAAAGAAATCAACATGAGACAAAAAATATGGCTAGAACTCATCAAGGACTATGAGTTGAGTTTGCAATACCACCCCGATAAAGCAAATATTGTAGCGGATGCTTTAAGCCGAAAAGTCTATGTGAATGGCCTTACTAAAGGAGAATTACCAGATGATATGTGTGCCCAATTCAAGGATCTCAGGTTGGCGATAGTGCCGGAAGGACATCTCATGTCATTGGATGTTCAACCCGCATTGTTGGACAAGATCAAGGAAGCTCAAAAGATGGACAAGGAAATTGATGAGATCAAAGGATTATTGAAAAAGGGGAATGACATGGTTATACCCTACGGGTACGTGATCTCAGCATACCTAGTCCAGCCCAAGGAAGGCCCACGGCAAAAGTACGTTGGCCCATGAAGACTTTCGGGTGGCCCAGGCCCATGGTGCCTTCGGATCCTTGGAGAGCAAGACTAGAGTAGATAGGAATTCAAAGGGGTAAAACCCTAGAACCTGTAACCGACTAGGACTATGCCCGGGACCTGCCTAAGTCTATATAAAGGCCGAGGGCACCTAGATCTCTCGACTCATACTTGATACACCTCCACGCCAGATTGCATCTGCGCACCCATGTAACCTTCGGTTCCGCCGTAATCAAGAGCAGACAAGCAGGAGTAGGGTTTTCCCTCCGGGGGCCTGAACCTGGGTAAACCTTGTGTCCCCGTGTTGCTTGTTTGCTAACCGTGCCACGATCTCTAGCATCCCCATCTTCTCCAAAACCCAAGTCCATAACAATGGGCATTGATGAGATCAAACGTCGTCAATTGGCGCCGTCTGTGGGAATCGGGGGCACTGATTGTGCGATCGTGACGGTCCCAACCCGATCGATCTACAACTCTGCAGCAACGGAGAGCCATCTCCTCTTCGGTGCTTTCGACTTCACCGCCCACTCGCCGGCCACCATGAAGGACTTAGAGCCCGTAGGCGACGGACTCGAAATCTTGTTCGGGAGGTTACGCTTCGGGTGGGCAACCGCACCCTCCGCCTACCGAGGTGCCCTACCATCAATCGAGCCCGCTATGGGCCCCACACCGTGCTATGCACAACATCATCAGCAGATGATTCCTATGACAGCAGCAGATGCAACTCCTATCTGTGTGATCCGCCATCGGATGCAAGGACCTACGGTTCCGGATCTGAAAGCTACGGCAGCAGTGGGCCAATCTACGAGCGCTACCAATGCGCCGCAGTCATCCAAAGCGACGTGGATCAGCAAGCGCCTAACCCGCCAGAATGAAACGGTGGGAACAGAAGAAGCCAATCTCCCCCACCCGAAGGGGAAAACAACGGCGGCCACATCATCCGCCTTAGCAAAGAAGGATGGACCCAGGTCTGCGAAGCTGTGGCAGGCAACATAGTACTGCCCGCAGACGCCTACCGAGATATGCTGATGGCCTACCACCTGCTCCTAATCGAGGAGCACAAGAAGCAGGTCAATATGCAGGAGGTGCTTGACAAACGCAAGCAATCAGCCTCAAAGTCCAGCGCACGACGAGCCGCGCTCTCCGCCATGGGCATCGGCTCCAGCTCGAACGCCAACCCAGGCAACAAGCACCGCTCTCGGATGGATAACATGGATCCCAAGGAGCGCCGCGAGTTGACACGAACTCTCCACACATCCTTCATGGATATGGACGCCGACGACAACGTCATCCCGAAAACGCCGCAGGCTGCGATCATGGCAGCCATCGCACTGCGTACCCACCCACCTCCAGGGGACCAAGAGGCCATGCATAAGTCTGCACTTACCGGACTCGGACTTGTCGGAGCTGCACTCCACCAAGACGCTCCTGCGGAGCCGAAGAAGAAGGCTCCGGCCAGGCACGCTCAGAGCCCCACCCCTTCATCCGAAGTGGAAGAGGAACACGACCTTCCTCGAAGGAAGAAGAGCTCGCGTCACCACAAACGCGACCACGATGCCAGAGACGCGCTCACACAACGCAAAATCGACAAAGCACGAGCCAAGCGTGCATGCTAGTCTGAATCCGAGATGGACGAAGACGAAGAGAACTCTATGGAGCCCGATGCTTTAGCAGATCCGTTCGGCGAACGCAGATGCCACGCAATTTCAAGCTTCCTTCGGATACTCCGAAGTTCGACGGCACGCAAGATCCAAAAGCATGGCTCAGTGACCATCTGTCATCCGTCAAGCTGCACGGCGGCAACAAAGAAACCGCCATGCAATGCCTTCAGCTGCAGCTAACAGGCGCGGCACGGATCTGGCTCGGCAGCCTATCATCAGGTTCCATCCGAAGTTGGGAGGAGCTAGCTTATAGCTTCATCCGAAATTTAAAGGGCACCAGCAAGAGGCCCGCGTCAATCGAAGAATTATGCGCCTGCACTCAACGAACGGGCGAATCCATTCGCTCATACATACTACGCTGGTCCAACACCAAGAACTCCGCAGCACACATCTCCGAAGAGAGGGCCATCGACGCCTTCAGGGACGGCGTCAAGCGCCAAGAATTCAAGGAGGAGCTTGGGCGCGTCAAACCCAAAACGCTCGACCACCTCATGGACATCGCCAACAGGTGGGCTGACGGATAAGACTCCATTCACCGAGCACAATCGGAATAAGAGGACGACTATGGCCGAAGACGAGAGCGCCGTAGCAAGAGAAGATCGCGACGGACCCGACATGGTCGCGGCTGGCTACGCCGATCGCCGCAACGACACCAACCACAACAGCGGAGGATACCGCAGAGGAAACTTCCACGATGGAGGACGCCCATTGAGCGTGTGGCAACGCCGCGATCGATAACGGACCCTCAAAGATACTTCTGGTCCATGCACCATCCACTTCTACATCGACAAGCGGGATGGCAAAAAGAAGGCGAGCCACATGCTCAAGGACCGCCGAGTTCCGGCTCGGCGAAAGCATGGTGCGGATGAGGCATGCTCCAATCCCTACGTTGATAGCAACGCACCGCACTGTGAGATAGCGCATGGAGCTCCTCCACCGCCACCGTTAGGAGGCGAACCAACCGTCGCAACCGACGAACAACGCTGGAAATGGGTATCCCAAAAGGATCAGCGATGATCCGTAAGGGGTGCCCTACGAATAAGTGCGAAGAAAATCACCCGAGATCAACTTTGCCGTGGCAACTCCACCCGCCATCCCCGAGTACCTCGGTGGATCGGAGTCCTTCATCACGTTCACTGCTCGGATCACCTTGCGGATCCCTCGCCCAGGTCATGCTGCCCTGGTGCTGGAGGCGCAGATTGGAGGTTTCGAGATGAGTCGCGTCTTCATGGACGGTGGCAGCGGCATCAACCTGATGTTCGCAAGCACTCTAGCAGCAATGCGGATCCCGCAGTGCAGCCTAGAACAATCAGACACAACGTTCCACGGCATCGTTCCAGGGAAGGGCATATTTCCCCTGGTGAAAGGGCATGTATGCCCCCATGTGTGGTTTTGGTAATTAATGACAATCTCTATGGACTAATGTGTAAATTGAGTTTCACTTGTAGGTTTGTCCATTGGCATCGCTTGGGCCATGTGTTGGTCTCAAGGTTGGAAGATGAAGAAATGTCCAAGGGCTTTGTGCCCATTGGAATCATGAAGAAATAAGGAGCTTGAAGGTCGATCAAGGCATGTGCAAAGAGTTGCATCAAGATGGATCAACCTCAAGTAAGGATGAAGAAGGACGAGCTCAAGATGCGCCATCTCTAGAAGATCTCATGCTTGAAGCTTGTCATCCTCGTGCTCATGGAATGATGAAGACAAGTTCAAATAATAGGTTTACCCATGGAGTATGGGGGAGCATTTTGCAAGTCTTCATCAAGCAAGAGCGAGCAAGAGCAAACAAGAAAGGTGTTCCCACTATAGAAGAACAAGACGGTCTACATCAAGTTCAAGTGGGACGCTCAAGGCAAAGGTATGTCGATAGGGCTTCTCTTTTGCCGGTCTCGTGTTGTTAGTTGGGAGACCGGGTTTAGGATAGATAGCCGTACTATCAAGAGGGGCTCTCAAGCGGGTGTCTCGTTTGCATCGTTCGGAGAGAGATCAAACCTTTGCATTCATATCATCATCTTTCTTGGTTATTATTTGGTTCTTGTCCATGAGAGAATCTAGAGCTTGTGGTCACCATCATAACAAGCTCTAGCTCATCATCTAAGGATTTCACTTGCATATCTTATTGCGGTTTTTGATCTTGCGAGTTTTCCGGCTCCACACCTTGGGGGATAGATCACATATATATTCATGATATTTTCTCCCAAGGTGATACCCAATATTTCGTCGTTATCTTTCCAACAAAATTGGTTTCATCCCGTTTGGAGTTCGGACGCAAAAGTTATTGCGTTCGGTTTCTGGTTTCGAATTTCCACGACCAAGTTTCGCTTCCACCGGAAGTTCGCTAGGGCATCTTTTTGCCGAAAGGTGGAAGTTCCGGTCTTCTTCGCTCACGCCAAGAACCTTCGCTTTTGAAGCGTTCTATTTTCCTAACTTTTTGAACTTGCATCGGAAGTTCACCGAACTTCGGTCTATTTTGACGAACTTCCTGCCACTCGAGCGTCAGCACGGTCCGATGACCGTTGAGCTGTGCCGGGCGAACTTCCCAGAGCCGGAAGTTCCGGCCATGATTCTTTTTTTTAGTTTCTCGCTCCGCAGTTTTCGACCGTTGGCTGGGTGCCACCACAAAAGTTCCGGCCAGGTGTCGCGAATGCCCATAACGGGCAGATCTAGGAGCCCTTTAAAAGGGGCTCCTCTTCCCCTTCGTGGGCTCTAGCTTTTCTTCTTGGTTCTTGGCTTTCTCTCTCTCCTCCATTGTCAACCTTGAAGAAGCTTTCCCTCTCCCTTTCCCCTCCTATGATTCTTGCATCTTTTTGAGGGATTTGAGAGAGGAGATCTAGATCTACAATCCCCCCAAGTCAAATCCCTTTTTTCTGAAGGAATCATTGGGATCTAGATCTTGGAGAGTTTTGTGTTCTCCTATTGTGTTCTTCCTCCCTTATTCCCCCAATAGCTTTTGTAGCTTTGTTGGAATTTGGGAGAGAAGGACTGCCCTTGCATTTGGTGCATAGTTTTGAGTTCTCCTCGGAGATTCGGCGAGTTCAGGCTTGTGAGCTTGTTTCTCTTGGGTTCCTTGGAACCCTAGACGGTTGTGTGGTTGGATTGTTGACCTTTTGTGGTCTTGTTGACCTTTTGTGGTCTTGTAGCCTTTTGTGGCGTTGTTGGCCTTTTGTGGCATTGTTGACCTTTTGTGGCTTTGTTGTTGGGAGCCTCCAATTGAGTTGTGGAGTTAGCCCCAATCTTGTACGGGTTCGGTGACCGCCCTCAAGCGTCCCATAGTGGAGCAAGTGCCCGCCTTTTGTGGTGCGCACTTGGGAGAATAGGGTGAGCCTTTTGTGGCGTCGGTGAGTTGCGTGCTTCCGCATCCGGGGTGAGGCCTTGTGTGGCGTTGGGTGAGCATCGAGCCACCACACCTCGAGGTGAGCCATTTGTGGCGTTTGGAGAGCATTGCGCCATCGCACCTCTCCAACGGAGACGTAGCTTGTTTGGAAGTGAACTTCGGGAAACAAATCTTCGTCTCCGCGTCCATCGGTTATCTCTCAACCGAACCCTTTACTTATGCACTTTACATTGTGATAGCCATCATGCTTGAAGTATTTATACCTTGCTTTCACCTTGTTGCTTGTATTTCTTAGCATAGGTTGTTGGTGCACCTAGGTGAACTTAGTGGCTAGGTTTTTGTGCTCAATAAATTAAACGTTAGTTTTATTCCGCATTTAATTGAGCCTAAACCGTAATTATTTTAAAAGCCTATTCACCCCCCTCTAGGCGACTTCCTTTGTACTTTCACCTGGGCAAGATATGGCTCGACGTCATCTTCGGCAAGCCGGACAACTTCCGACTGGAACGGATCGAATTCGAAGTGGTGGACTGGCAATCACAGTACCACGCCATCCTCGGCGTAGCATTAAAGGTTCTGGCTGTCCCATTATGCATACCGCTACTCAAGATGCCAGGACGAAGGCGTCATCACGATCACGGAGCTTCACCCGATCGGACCAATGCGACGAGATTTCAACGGAATCTCCCAATCATTCGGAATGCAGGAAGAGCTCCTTAGGCTCCGAGGTGACGGACAATGGGCACCCCGACCGCATACAAACGCACCTGACATGTCTTTCGACTCCACGGTCAACACAAAGAAGGTGCAGATCCACCCGACGGATGCCTCCAAGACGGCGCTGATCGCCAACGACCTCAGCCCCGCATAGGAAGGCGCTCTTGTCGAATTCCTCCGTGAGCGCTGGGAAATCATCGCCTGGTGTCCTGCGGACACGCTAGGAGTTCCCAGGGAATTCGCCGAGCACGCACTCAACGTCTTTCCAGACACCAAGCCCGTCAAACAGTCCATCCGAAGACTGTCCGAGCCACGAGCCGAAGCTATCGGCAAGGAAATCAACAGACTAATCGCTGCAGACTTCATCAGGGAAATCAAAGAAAGCGAGTGGCTTGCAAACACAGTCATGGTCCCAAAGAAGGACAAAGACATCCTGCGGATGTGCGTGGACTTCACGTCGCTAAACAAGCATTGCCCAAAGGACCACTTCCCTCTCCCTCAGATCGATCAGATCATCGATTCAACTGCAGGTTGCGAGAAACTCTCCTTCCTCGACGCCTACTCAGGCTATAACCAAATTCGACTCAAGGTCGAATATCAGGAGAAAACGGCGTTTATCACACCGTTCGAAGTATTCTGCTACAACACAATGCCTTTCGGGCTAAAGAACGCAGGTGCCACGTACAATGATGCATGCGAGCTGCATCAAGGACCGAATCCGAAACTTCCAAGTCTATGTTGACGACATAGTCATAAAAACCAAGGAGGCAAGGACACTTATCGACGATATCCGCGAGACGTTCGACAACCTTGACCGCTACAGGATCAAGCTAAACCCCGAGAAGCGCCCGGCGTCCCAATCGGTGCTTGGGTACTTCATCTCTCAGCGAGGGATCGAGGCGAACCCGAAGAAAATCAGAGCCATCATGACGATGGATAAGCCGAAAAACCTCAAAGGCGTCTAGCAGCTCGCAGGACGAATAGCGGCGTTAAGCAGATTCATCAGCCGCATGGGCGAGAAGGCCCTTGAAGGGTTTCGCGGCATAGTAAATCAAAATTTTCTACGGATGCGAACAGAGGGAAAGCCAAGATCTAATCTAGGAGATGCAATCAACGAGAGAGATTGGATTAGATCTTCATACCCTTGAAGATTCGCATAGCGAACGCGTTAACGTGGGTGATGTAGTCGTACTCGCTTCTCCTCCTCGCGATCTGATCCGATCTAGCACCACAAGTGGCGGTGCCTCCGTGAGATGCACACATGCAGCACCTCGACGTCTCCTCCTTCCTCGGACCAACAAGTATGGTGGAGAGATAGATTGGATCTACAACACGACGGCGTGGTGTATATGGTGGAGAATTTCTGCAGCAGGGCTTCGCCTACAAACAGTCGGGAGGGAGAGAGGAAAGGGCAGCAGGGCAACTAGGGTTTGGAGGCAAGGTGTAGGGGGGAAGGGGTGCACCAGCCCTCTATATATAGAGGGGGGGGCGGCCAGCCCTTGCCCCTCCTCCAAGCCTTGGGTCGGCGGCCAAGGGAGGGAGAAGTGGGGGGCAAGGACTCTCCCCCTTCTAGAAACCCTATCTCTAGTTTAAACGAGTTTAAACTCTATAGGATCGGCTGGGCCCTATGGGGCCTTGTGCCCCTGGCCCAATGCGTCCAGGACACTCCCTCATAGGCCCATTCCCCCTCCCGGAAGGTGGGGCCACGTTGGTCCCCTTCCGGAAGGTTCTAGAAGCTTCCGGTACAATACCGATTAACCCGGAACAATTCTGAACTCCAAAAACTGCACTGGCTTATATGAATCTTATTCTCCGGACCACTCCGGAACATCTCGTGATGTCCTGGATCCCATCTGATACTCCGAACAAAAACTCATAAACCAATTATCCAATCTATCCTAGCGTCGAGACACGTTAAGTGTGTGACCTGCGGTTCGAGAATATCTGAGACATGATCTTCTATCAATAATCAACAAGTAGGGTCTAGGCACCCATATTGACTCCCACATTCATCGATGATCATATCGGATGAACCACGATGCCGAGATTCAATCAATCCCATATATATATTCCCTTCGTCTCGCGATATTTTACTTGCCCGAGATTCGATCGTGTATCGTCATACCTAGTTCAATCTCGCTCAGCAAGTACTTTACTCGTTCCATAATCCGATATCACTTTGTGATTAACTCCTTAACCACATGCTTGCAAGCGGTGTTGATATCGATTACCGAGTGGGCCCGAAGTATATCTCTCCGACTTGGGAGGGACAAATTCCATCTCGATACATACAACCCAACAGATACTTTCCGATCACCTGAGAGACACCTTTATGATCACCCTCTCATAGGATGACGTTTGATGACCTCAAAGCTTTCTTCCGATACCAGGGAGTTGTATTATCTCATGGTCTAAGGAATACAATATTTGACATAGGAAAAGCTTCGCAAAGACGAACACGATGACACGATCTAATTGCTCTGCTTTGTTTGGGTCTATCCACCATATCATTCTCCCAATGATATGATCTCATTATCAATTGACAACTCATGTCTATGGTTAGGAAACCTTAACCATCATTGATCAATGAGCTAGTCCATAGAGGCGTACTAGGGACACGGTGTTGTTCACAAACCACACAAGTATTAAAGTTTCCGCTTAATACAATTCTAGCATGGAATATAAACTTTATCATGAACAAGAATTATGATAATAACATCTTTATTATTGCCTCTAGGGCATAATTCCAACAGTCTCCCACTTGCACTAGAGTCAATAATCTAGTTTACATTTGGCAACAATCTCACACCCATGGCACTGAGGTGTTGATCATGTTTTACACGTGGAAGAGGTTTAGTCGATGGATCTGCGACATTCAGATCCGTATGTACTTTGCTAATCTTCAGATCTCCATCTGCTATATAATCTCGGATTATATGAAACTTGCGGTTGATATGCTTGGTCTTTGGATGATATCTTGGTTCCTTAGCGAGTGCTATGGCGCGTGTTGTCACACAATATCTCGATGGGTCCAATGCACTTGGAACCGCCAAGCTCGATGAAGTTTGATCCAAACTCCTTCACTTGGCGCTTCTGCGACCATGTATTCCGCTTCCTTTGTAGATCCTGCGATCACGCTTTGCTTGCGACTTCTCCACTCACGGCTCCTCCATTCAAAATATACCGTATCCTGTCGAGATTTAGAATCATCCTTGTCGATTGTCGAAACTAGCGTCGACGTAACCTTTTACGACAAGTCGTTCATCACCCCATAGACTAAGAACATTTCTTTAGTTCTATTTAGGTACTTTAGGATGTTCTTCACGGTGTCGATGTTCCACTCTGGATCACTTTGATATCTGCTCGTCAAACTAAGAGCATTGGACACATCCGGTCTAGTACACACATGGCATACATGATGGAACCTATGGCGAGGCATAAGGCACTTTGCTCATAGCTTCCTATCATTTACCATAGCTGGACAGAGCCTTGCTCAATATCTTACGACAACATAGGCACTGAACCTTTCTTTGCCTTATCTATTCGAACCTTTTGAACTTTGTCTAGGTATGTACTCGGCTTAAAGCTATCAGTCTTTGTCTATCTCTATAGATCTTGATGCCCAATATATAAGCAGCTTCACCTAGGTCTTTCATTGAAAAGCACTTGTTCAAATAACTCTTCACATCGTTAAGCATGTTGATGTCACACTACTAGGAAAACGGACTTTAGTGGCGCTTTGAAACCATCATCATGGCGCTGCGCGCACATGCAGAGACCACTTACTTATCTCTCGGTAGTGGCGCACCGCCTAGTGCGCCACGGTTGTGTAGAGATAGGCGAGCGCACCTCCTAGTGCGCCACGAAGTTTGGCGTGGTGCGCTACCCTTGGATCTTCATGGCGCACTACCTGATGCGCCACTAAACATCCATGGTGCGCTTTAGGTGTAGTGCGCCACAAGGTAGACCATGTGCCACAGATGTATTTTTGTTTTTTTTAAATTTCCAAGCAGATTATATGCAATACAGATTATATACAATATTACAGCAGATATACACACACGATACAAGATATACAATTATATATATAAATACTCAATATGAAAAACAAGATTGAAACAAATACATATAGATAAGTCTCATACATGAATACATAGTCCAAGTTACATTGTTTTGATCATGTTACAAAGTAGTAGTTGGTGACATGCGAATACATGTCGATCGAACAAGTTAGAGCTCTAAGCTCGCCTAGACATCTAAACTAGCTAGCTAGACACAAAGCGGGATAAATAACCAAAGAAGATAAGCATGATCACCGCCCTGACGAAGGTGTAGGTCTTCATCCGGTTCCTTGTCCTAACTACCGCTAGATAGCGCGTGTATCTAGCTTCCGCCTCGCCATAGTGTTGTACCCTTTGTAGCTATTGCCACTTGAAGCGGTGCACTGTCTCCGCAGTCTTCCCAATCATCGTGAACTCAGGGACGTCCCTTGTACACGACGTACCACGTCATCTACAAGTTGACAATAATAACTAACCGGTGATTGAAAAAACATGTATAATTAAAGTCGCATATGAAGATACTCTTATATTCATCGCCTGCAGCACCTTTCCCCGATTACTATTGGCCAGGGCTCTTTCGGATTCACACCTCTCCTTGAACTCCCATAGATCTTGATTATCTGGGTCAATATTCTGGATCTCCTCGAGACTTTTGCCTTCTTTATAGATCTTCTTCTTTATCCGGGTTCTCCAAATGGCCAGGCGGTGCTCATCTTTGTGAGGCGGATTTGTTTACCGTTCCCATGATAATTTGTGTTACGATACTTAGCGGGGAACTTGTATCTTGCGTCTGACTTCTCGAAGAGGTGTCAGTGGCCATTATCTTTATGGGAGATTCTCGGTGTTGATCGAGATGGTTGTCCGGTGATCGCCGCCACTTGCCCACCGCTTTGGCGACAAGGCGGGCTCCAGAACGATGGGATCACTTGATAATTTCCTCCACGGCCCGTGCGGCCGTGTTGGGCGCGGTCCTTCGCTTCTTCTTCTTAGGAGGGTTGCTACCACTCCCTACCTCGCCGCCATCGGTGGTTTCATCGTCCGCCGTTCCTTGGCTTCTTCCTCCGTCTTCCATCTCATCATCCTCGCTCTCCGAAGGATGGTATTCTTCATCGTCTTCTAGATTTGGGCCGCCTCGAGAATGTCAATTGTTTATTCGGTGAGTTCTCCTTCAGCCGATGCGCTTAGAACATCGACCTCGTCGTTGTCACACATCTTTGCACTAATAAAAAACAAATAATTGGTTAAATGCACGGAAAAATCCGGCATGACCTTTGCTAATTTTCTTAAACTAGGAGTGCCGATTTCTGCCAAAACGGAAGTTAATCAACATTCCGGCAAAAATCGGGACTCGTTTCATACAAGAACACATACGGGACATAATAAAGTGCTTCATACAAGCACAAGAATAATTTCAAGTGCTACAACAATAACAACAATCCTTGCTGTCATTTGCTTGCAATAAGAAAATGAGAATACACCATACACCATAACAAGCACAAGTTTAGCAAGAAAATGACGGCAACATAATTTTTAGTTCTGTGAACAAATGACAGCAAATAATAGCAAATGACAAGTATACACAGTTCAATTCAGTTCACAGCTCCTCCATTCAAAATATAAACGTATCCTGTCTGAGATTTGGAATCATCCTTGTCGGTGTCAAAACTAGCATCGACGTAACCTTTTACGACAAGTTGTTCATCACCCCCATAGACTAAGAACATTTCTTTAGTCCTATTTAGGTACTTTAGTATGTTCTTCACCGCTGTCCAGTGTTCCACTCCTGGATCACTTTGATATCTGCTCGTTAAACTAAGAGCATTGGACACATCCGGTCTAGTACACAGCATGGCATACATGATGGAACCTATGGCCGAGGCATAAGGCACCTTGCTCATAGCTTCCCTATCATTTATGGCTGGACAGAGCCTTGTTCAATATCTTACGACAACATAGGCTTTGAACCTTTCTTTGCCTTATCCATTACGAACCTTTTGAACTTTGTCTAGATATGTACTGGCTTAAAGCTATCGAGCGTCTTGTCTATCTCTATAGATTTTGATGCCCAATATAAGCAACTTCACCTAGGTCTTTCATTGAAAAACATTTGTTCAAATAACTCTTCACATCGTTAAGCATGTTGATGTCATTTCCAATAATCAATATGTCATCCACATATAGTACCGGAAACATCACCGAGCTCCCTCACTTTCTTGTAGATGCAAGCTTCAGAGCAATTTGGAACAAATCCAAAGCTCTTGATCGCTTGATCAAAACGAAGGTTCCAACTCCGAGATGCTTGCTTCAGTCCATAAATGGAACGCTAAAGTTTGCATACTTTATCAGCATCCTTAGGATCGACAAAACCTTCGGGTTGCATCATATACAACTCTTCATCAATGTTGCCATTGAGGAACGCAGTCTTGACATCCATCTGCCATATTTCATAATCATGAAACGCAGCAATTGCTAATAAAATCCGAATGGACTTAAACGTCGCTACGGGAGAGAAAGTCTCATTGTAGTCAACTCCTTGAACTTGTCGAAAACCTTTCGCGACAAGCCGTGCTTTATAGACGGTAACATTACCATCCGCGTCCGTCTTCTTCTTGAAGATCCACTTGCACTAAACGGCCTTTCGATGTCTAGGAGGGTCCATCAAAGTCCATACTTGGTTTTCGCTCATGGATCCCAATTCGGATTTCATGGCTTCCAGCCATTTCTCAGAGTCTGGGCTCATCATCGCTTCCTCATAGTTCATAGGTTCACCGTCTTCTACTAACAAGACAGTCAAGACAGGGTTGCCGTACCACTCGGGAGGCACGCAACCTTGTCGACCAT
Source organism: Avena longiglumis (assembly GCA_030063025.1). Lineage (NCBI taxonomy): Eukaryota > Viridiplantae > Streptophyta > Magnoliopsida > Poales > Poaceae > Avena > Avena longiglumis. The sequence goes on from CP125978.1 coordinate 36,727,953, forward strand.
GACGTTCGATGCGACATCGTCCGAGCTTCATGATCCTTGTCATTAGCTTCCTCTATTGTTGGTGCGGTGACCGAACAATTTGGTCTTTGCGCTACTCTCCAATTCAAGAGAAGGTTCAATAACCTCGTCAAGCTCTACTTTCCTCCCACTCACTTCTTTCGAGAGAAACTCCTTCTCAAGAAAGGAACAATTCTTCATGACAAACACTTTGCCTTGATTACGTGATAGAAGGTATACCCAATATTTTCCTTAGGGTATCCGATGAAGACGCATTTCTCCGCTTTGGGTTCGAGCTTGTCCGGCATCAACTTCTTGACGTAAGCTTTGCATCCCCAAACTTTAAGAAATGACAACTTAGGTTTAGCACCAAACCACAGTTCATACGGTGTCGTCTCAGCAGATTTAGATAGAGCCCTATTTAAAGTGAATGCGGTTTCTAATGCATAACCCCAAAATGATAACGGCAAATCGATAAGAGACATCATTGATCGGACCATATCTAATAGGGTTCGATTCCGTGCTCGAACACACCATTGCTTGTTGTGGTGTTAGGGTGGCATGAGTTGTGAAACGATTCCACTTGCTTTAAGATGCGTGAGAAAATCATAACTCAAATATTCACCTCCACGATCGGATCGTAGAAACTTAATCTTTCTGTTACGATGGTTCTCCACTTCATTATGAAATTCCTTGAACTTTTCAAATGTTTCAGATTTATGTTTCATTAAATAGATATACCCATATCTACTTAAGTCATCGGTAAAAGTGAGGAAATAGCGATATCCACCGCGCGTCGAAACACTCATCGGTCCGCACATATCGGCATGTATGATTTCCAACAAGTCCGTTGCTCGCTCCATCATACCGGAGAACGGGGTTTTGATCATCTTGCCCATGAGGCATGGTTCGCATGTGTCAAATGATTCAAAATCAAGAGACTCCAAAAGTCCATCAGAATGGAGTTTCTTCATGCGCTTTACACCAATATGACCTAGACGATAGTGCCACAAATAAGTAGTATTATCACTATCTACTTTGAATCTCTTAGCCTCAATGTTATGGATGTGTGTTTCATCCCTTTCGAGATTTAGAAGAAATAAACCATTCACAAGAGGTGCATGACCATAAAAGATGTTACTCATATAAATAGAACAACCATTATTCTCCGATTTAAATGAATAACCGTCTTGCAATAAACACGATCCGAAATAATGTTCATGCTCAACGCAGCACATAATAACATTTATTAAGGTTTAAAACTAATCCGAAGGTAAAACTAAGGAGAGTGTCTTGCGGCCATCACATCAACTCTTGATCCGTTGCCAGCGCATCGTCACCTCATCCCTACAGTCGCCGTCTATTCCGTAGCTCTGTTTTAAGTTACAAATATTAACCTGACCGGTATCAAATACCCGGGCACTACAACGAGGGCTAGTAAGGAAAACATCAATAACATGTATATCAAATATACCTTTGATGGTGCCACCTTTTTGTCCGCTAAGTACTTGGACGGTTCGCTTCGATGACCCTTGTCCTTGCAATAGAAGCACTCGATTAATAAACTTAGGACCAGATTTGAGCTTCTTCAGCGGGAGCATTAAGCTTGCCGCCCTTCTTGAAGGGCTTCTTTGCTCCTTACCTTTCTTAAAGGAGGGCTTGTTGACCATCAACACATGATTATCCTTCTTGATGTCCACCTCCGCAGCCTTGACTTCGAAGAGCTCGGTGATCGTATTAGTGGAGCCAATTTGATTATGAGTCACTACAAAACTTTTGTAGGCTGGGAGGAGTGATTGCAGAACTTTAATCTTGAGCTCCTCTGGAATCGTGCATTCCGATTGCTCAAGGCGTTGAGTGTAGCGTCATCTTTATGGCGTGCTCACTATGAACTCCCTTCCTCCATCTTGCGATTAAAGAACTTCTCGGAGATCTCATATCTCTCGAGCGGGCCTGAGTGAAACATGGTTTTCGGCTCCTCGAGAATCTCAAAGGGCGGGATACTCTTCAAAACGATTTTGAAGTTCGGTTCCATAGCAAACAACATGGTGCTCTTAATCACACCATAATCATCTTTGCGCCGATAGACAGCTTTCTCATCGGTAGGCGCTTGATTTAAGGAGGTCACCTAACGCTTTCCCAAGGACATAGTCCTTTTGTCCGCATGAACAGAATGATTCTTAGATTGCGGAACCAATTGGTGAAGTTAGACCCATTGTTTCTAAGCTTTTCCTTCTCGGCAAAAACATTGAAGTTGAAGTTGGACTTGGTCATGTGATCTACTGATTTGCAAGTACAATTTAGACTATGTTCATGATAAATAGTTCAACTTAATCAAATTACTAGATGAACTCCCACTAAATTCAACATCCCTCAAGTTGTTTAGTGAACACGATCCAAATTCACCACACCTAATCCGATCATCACGAGAAGAGATGTGGTTTCAATGGTGGACAATAAAGTGTCGATCATATCATTCATATGACTCATGCTTAACCTTTCGGTTCTTGTGTTCCGAGGCCATATGCATACATGCTAGGCTCGTCAAGCTAGACCCAAGTATTTCCGCGTGTGCAAAACAGGCTTGCACCCGTTGTATGTGAGCGTAGAGTCTATAGCACCCGATCATCACGTGATGCTTGGACACGACGAACTTTCACAACGGTGAATACTTGGGGAGAACATAGTTTTTATCTTGATCTTTAAGTGAGGAATCATCTTATAATGCTACCGTCGCGATCTAAGCATAATAAGATACATAAAAGGATAAACATCACATGCATATAACTTTATGTGACATGGTATAGCCAATCTTCGCACAATGATCTCCATCTTGTGCGTTCCGGCATGATCTCCATCACTCCACCATGATTGCCTCCACCACGAATAGCAACTACAACTATTGCTAACTACTTAGCGATAAAGTAAAGCTATTACATGGCGTATAAGAAGTTGACTCACAGGTCATACAAAATTATAAAGACAACCATATGGCTCCTGCCGGTTGTGTACTCATCGACATGCAAGTCGTGAAACATTGCAAAACATGATCATCACATACAATATACACATCACATCTTGGGCCATACCATAACACAGAAAACACTCCCTGCAAAAACAAGTTAGACGCCTCTACTTTGTTGTTGCATGTTTTACGTGGCTTATGGGAGTAGATGCTAAGAACGATTCTTACCTACAGAAAGCCACAAAGGTGATATTATGGTTGCCAAACTCCGGCGTTAATCCCATGACAACTATAGTGAGAGAAACTGACATCCACCAGCCGCATGTGTGGAACAAGCCACACATCAAGTGCGGAGCCGGTCTCGCGAACGACGTCGCGTAAGGTTGGCCTGGACCACTTCAATCTCACTATCCCGCATCATAAGAAGAACACAAACAAGAGGCTTGCAACAGAAAACATCAACACCCGCAACAACCATATTGCGTTCTACTCGTGAAACACATCTACGCATAGATCTAGCTCTGATACCACTGAACGGTTTCGCGGCATAGTAAATCAAAATTTTCTACGGATGCAAACAGAGGGAAAGCCAAGATCTAATCTAGGAGATGCAATCAACGAGAGAGATTGGATTAGATCTTCATACCCTTGAAGATTCGCACAGTGAGCGTTAAATCGAAACGTGGGTGATGTAGTCGTACTCGCTTCTCCTCCTCGCGATCCGATCCGATCTAGCACCACAAGTGGCGGTGCCTCCGTGAGATGCACACGTGCAGCACCTCGACGTCTCCTCCTTCCTCGGACCAGCAAGTATGGTGGAGAGATAGATTGGATCTATAACACGACGGCGTGGTGTATATGGTGGAGAATTTCTGCAGCAGGGCTTCGCCTACAAACAGTCGGGAGGGAGAGAGGAAAGGGCAGCAGGGCAACTAGGGTTTGGAGGCAAGGTGTAGGTGGGAAGGGGCGCACCTGCCCTCTATATATAGAGGGGGGGAGGCCAGCCCTTGCCCCTCCTCCAAGCCTTGGGCCGGCGGCCAAGGGAGGGAGAAGTGGGGGGCAAGGACTCTCCCCCTTCTAGAAACCCTATCTCTAGTTTAAACGAGTTTAAACTCTATAGGATCGGCTGGGCCCTATGGGGCCTTGTGCCCCTGGCCCAATGCGGCCAGGACACTCCCTCATAGGCCCATGCCCCCTCCCGGAAGGTGGGGCCACGTTGGTCCCCTTCCGGAAGGTTCTAGAAGCTTCCGGTACAATACCGATTAACCCAGAACAATTCCGAACTCCAAAAACTGCACTGCCTTATATGAATCTTATTCTCCGGACCACTCCGGAACCTCTCGTGATGTCCCGGATCCCATCCGAGACTCCGAACAAAAACTCATAAACCAATTATCCAATCTATCCTAGCGTCGAACCGTTAAGTGTGTGACCTGTGAGTTCGAGAATATGCGGACATGATCTTCTATCAATAATCAGCTTGGTGTGCAGGCATATTGACTCCCACACATTCATCGATGATCATATCGGATGAACCACGATGCGGATTCAATCAATCCCATATATATTCCCTTCGTCTCGCGATATTTTACTTGCGAGATTCGATCGTCGATGCAGTCATACCTAGTTCAATCTCGTTCACGGCAAGTACTTTACTGTTCCGTAATCCGATATCACTTTGTGATTAACTCCTTAACGACATGCTTGCAAGCGGTGTTGATATCGATTAAAGTGGGCCCGAAGTATATCTCCGACTTGGGAGGACAAATTCCATCTCGATACATACAACCCAACAGATACTTTCCGATCACCTAAGAGACACCTTTATGATCACCCTCTCATAGGATGACGTTTGATGACCTCAAAGCTTTCTTCCTATACCAGGGAGTTGTATTATCTCATGGTCTAAGGAATACAATATTTGACATAGGAAAAGCTTCGCAAAGATGAACACGATGATACAATCTAATTGCTTCACTTAGTTTGGGTCTGTCCATCATATTATTCTCCAATGATATGATCTCATTATCAATTGACAACTCATGTCTATGGTTAGGAAACCTTAACCATCATTGATCAATGAGCTAGTCCATAGAGGCGTACTAGGGACACGGTGTTGTTCACAAACCACACAAGTATTAAAGTTTCCGCTTAATACAATTCTAGCATGGAATATAAACTTTATCATGAACAAGAATTATAATAATAATAACATCTTTATTATTGCCTCTAGGGCATAATTCCAACAGCCCTACCATTCTACCAGCTGCTATGCAAATCAGATAAATTCGAGTGGACGCCGGAAGCCAACGATGCATTCGAAAGCCTCAAGCGGCTCCTCTCCACATCGCCCGTCTTGGTCACGCCAAAGGAGCGCGAGCCTCTGCTGCTGTACATAGCAGCCACACACCAGGTGGTCAGCACCATACTAGTGGTCGAACGACCCGAAGAAGGCAAGACCCACGGGGTCCAGCGCCCAATCTACTACCTCAGCGAGGTACTGACACCAACAAAACAGAGGTACCCTCACTACCAGAAGCTCGCCTACGGCATGTTCATGACGGCTCGACGGCTGAGCCACTACTTCTAGGAACACTAGGTGATGGTCGTCAATGAGGCACCCCTGAACAACATCCTGAATAACCCAGAAGCCACAGGACGCATGGCCCTATGGGGCATCGAGCTGTCACCCCTGGACATCATCTACGAGAAGCGACTCGCAATCAAGTCTCAAGTCCTCCCAGACTTCCTCGTACATTGGATGGAGCTGCAGCTGCCAGGCACTCTAGACATGTCGCAGTCATGGACCATGCACTTCGACGGCTCCAAGCGCTGGCTGGAGCAGACCGGGTCATCTCGACTCAGCCTTAGGCGACCAGATGAAGTACGTCCTCCGGATGAAATTCCGAGCCTCCAACAATGAGGCCGAATACGAAGCCCTCATCCACGGCATGAGAATGGCAAAGATCTGCGGCACAACACGCTTGGTCATCTATGGTGACTCCAACCTCGTCGTCCCGCAGACGATGAACGAGTGCGACGCACACGCCGAAAACATGATCGCGTACCGCGCACTCTACAACACACTCGAATGAGAATTCGACGGCTGCGAGCTTTGGCACGTTGGAAGAGAAAGCAACGAGGAGGCCTACATACTCACCAACATCGGCTCCACCTGTGCAAAGGTGCCACCGGGTGTGTTCCTCGAACAGATCTGCGTGCCATCCATCAAACGGAAATTCCCCAAGGGATCACCCGAAGAAGCAGAACACTCGGTGGCTACGCTGCCCGAAGGACATGAAGGACCCGAGAAACTGGACACAGAGGTCGCCATGGTCAACCTAATGCAGGTCATGGCAGTCGAAGAAACTTGGACGCGACCATACCTCTAGTTCTTGATAAACGGAGAACTTCCTGACAGCCCGACAGATGCCCGGCGCATATCTCGTCGGTCAAAAGCTTTCACCATCATCAATGGCGAGCTGTACAAGCACAGTATTACGGGTGTACTACAAAGGTGCATCACCATCAGTGACGGGAAAGCCATCCTCCAAGACATCCACGAGGGCATCTGCGGACATCACGCAGGTAGCCGCTCCCTTGTCGCCAAAGCTCTACGAGCCGGATTCTACTGGCCAACGGCCATGAGCGACGCAAAGGACATCGTCCGAAGATGCAACGGATGCCAACGGTTCGCCGACAAACCGCATGCACCCGGGTCGGAGCTCAGACCCATACCTATAGCCTGGCCCTTTGCTCAATGGGGCCTCGACATGATTGGCAAACTGCCAAAATCCTCGAAAGGGGGACACGTTTACCTCCTGGTCGCAGTCGACAAATTCACCAAGCGGATCGAGGCCATGCCGATCACCAACCAGAAAGGCAAAACTACCGTCAAGTTCTTCGAGTCCATTGTCTCATGTGTTCGCGCATCGCGACATCATCACCGACAATGGATCGAACTTTATCTCCAAGGAGTTCCAGGACTTCTGCGAAGACCTCGGGATCAACATCACGTACGCCTCGGTAGCACACCCGCAAACAATAGGGCAAGTGGAAAAGGCCAACGGCCTAATCGGCGCCGGTATCAAGAAGCGCCTCATGCGTCCACTCAAACGGAAAGTCGGAGCCTGGACGAAAGAGCTACCATCCGTCCTGTGGAGCTTACTGACTACGCCAAACAGCTCCACAGGCTACACACCGTTCTTTATGGTGCACGGAGCAGAGGCCGTGCTACCAGCCGAAGTATGCCACCAGGCCCCCGGGTCGTTGCTTACAGCGAAGCCGAATCCACGGCTGCACTCGAAGACGCCGTCGACACGATCGACGCAGCAAGAGACATAGCAGCAGCTCGATCAGCGGTGTACTAGCAGAGTCTCCGCAACTACCACAGCCGCCGGCTGCGCCCAAGGTCCTTCGTCGAAGGAGACCTCGTCTTGCGACTCAAGCAAGAGCGACCGAAGAAATTCGAGTCACCATGGGAAGGACCCTACGTCATCACCGAATTCATCCCAGGTGGCGCCTATCGCCTCAAGCACGTGGAGTCTGGAGTCGCATACTCCAACCCCTGGAACATCGCGCACTTGCGACGATTCTACCCCTATCTACCTACCCCTTTACTTTCAATAAGGCTTTTCAGCCAAGGCTATCCAGCCAAACAATGTACTTCCTCCATTACGATATAAATAAAGCTAAGTGTCTCGCCCAAAACTTCCGTTCATTATTTGCAACTTTACTTTATGCTACAAACGCACTCGGGGGCTCCCCCCACCTCACGATTTCATCAACCGAGGATTACGCGTGTACACCTGAGTAGCTAACAACGTCAGGCAAACGAAAAGGACACGTACCCAAACAAAGCACTACATGCTTACAACAAACAAATCTTTACAACAAAGGGCACAACACGCCCAGTCGAAATATACAAATTTTATATCTATCTATTTTACAGGTACTACCTATTCTGAAGAATAACCTGAGCACGCTGCTCAAACAAATCTATGACCTGTTCGGCGTACTGCCTCACAACTGCGTAATGTGGACGCATGTCCCACTCATCACCATCCGACCGAGGAGGTGGCCCAGCTGCCACAACAGTCAAATCTACATCAGGCCGGTGCAGCCTCACAAGAGACAAAGCAGCCTTCACTCCTGCGACGAGCTATTGCCGCACCAACTCCTTGACATTGCTCACGCCAAACTTGACGGAAGACCCGCAAGGCTTGTCGATGCGGCATCCAAAGGAAACATGACGCGGCAACACCGAGGCAAGCGGCGTGCACTTGGCGAAGCACCCACGAAACTGGTGCACACGATCCCGCACGCCGCAGAGCCATGGCACGGTCACGATCCATCCGAAGAAGCCACCGCCTCCATGTCCTGTTGAGTCAAGCAATTGACCCGAACAGCGACACGCCTCTTTCCTCGAGCAAGGTTAGCACCGCGACAATTGCACAAAATAAGAGGCAAGGCCAGCAGGCTCATTCGAAGAACTGAGCTACAGCTCGAAACAAAGAAAAACTTACATTGAAGCTGCTCAGACAGCCGAAGCAGTTCCGCCATCAAGTACTCCTCTCTGGATGCACCACGATCCGACTTGGACTTCCACACATCGGCGTGACCGCGCAACCCAAGCAACTCCCTCTCAAGACTACGCACACGATCCCGAAGAAAAGCGAGTTGCGAGGAATCATCTGAAGATGGCCGCAGCGTTGCGTAGGTGTCAACGGGTCAAGACCAAGGAACCTAGCACAGAAAAGCAAAGGACATAAACATTCGTACAATGGTAGTGCACAACTCGGAAGAATTCATTAAGCATATAAGGTTACCACGTGGCACAAGGATGTTCTTCAAAATATTTACAGCAAAAGACTACAAACTATCCTACACCTACAACGCCTAAGACGCTGCACGCCGAGTCGCCTCGAGCCGGATTGCTAGCCTTGGCCTCCCTTTGCTGCAGCATACTCGACAAAGAAATCAATGAGCTTGCCATATCGCTTGCGGCGAGCGAGTAGCAAAGGCTACCTCGGATCCGTCGTGGTCGCCGCATCCGGAGGTGATCCGGGCGTCCAGCCCGCCCACCGCCAAAGCCATCGCCAGCCGATGGACGCGCCGATGCCCTTCGCTTGCGCTTTATGCAGCGCTTCGCCGACAAAACCTCCAGAGCATCCACATCATCAAGGGCCGTGCCCCAGGGACAAGCTCCTTGTAGAAGCCAAGGACCTCCTTCGCCTTGGCAAGGGAGGCGACGCACGCAACGATCTTCGACCGCTACTGATCATCATCTAGAGCACTCCGTGCTCGGGAGCGCTTGTCAAACTCGATGCTGCATCCGAGACAAAAAGAAAGGACATGACGAAAAGCAACGCGAAGAAGACAAGAAAACAAGACGAAGAAGCATAAATACAACACTCACCCGAAACAGCCTTGGCAAAGCAGCCATGAGCTTGCTGCCACCTCTCGCAGCCTGCAATAAGGCCAATGCCTCCTCACGGTCTGCCTCACTGCAGACGCTCCTTAGCTTCGGCTGCCTTGGTCAGCTCTAGCTCGAGGCGTTCCTTCGCACCAACGGCGGCCTCGGCCTTCTTCTCCGATTGACCAAGGCTCTTCTTGAGAGCGTCGACCTCACGGAGAGAAGTATTATGCTCCTCTACATTCGAAACAAGCAAACGTCAGAGAGCAGGACCGGAATAAATGAAAGAAGCACCAAAAACAAACAGGTACCTTGAAGCTATCGGACGCTCCTGCACAAGCCTCTTGGCCTCCTCCACAAAAGGCTGCCGAAAAAGAAACACCAGTAAGAAAAAGGACTTGGGGGTTGTGCCCAACATTAAGGAATAAAGGCAAAACTCGAACACGAAGACACTCGAGGGCTCCCCCCCCCCGAAGATTGGAAAAAAGAACAAGACACGAATTCTTTCAGACAGCCGGGGTCTCCCCCCGTGGTACGAAGCAGAGGTACTTACATGCTCTGATGGCGACTCCGAAGGCCCGCTGGCGAAATTCTGAGGCGCAACCACCTACGCCTCCTGCAGAGGAGGACTCGGAGCGGCACCCCCTGATGTTGCCACTGTTTGAGGAGGAGGAGACGCAACTTTCGACTCCCCCATCATCTCCCGAGCACCATCGCTGGAGGAGTCGTGGAAGGAATGCCTACATATGAAGCAATCAGCAGAAGCGCAAAATCAAGAAGGAAAAAGGACAGCAGTAAGACAAGAAACTTACAAGTCCAGCGAGCTCAGGTCAAAGACTGGAGGAGTCCTTCGGGCTCTCTTCTCCACCTTCTTCTCTTCCTTCTTCTCTTCCTTCTTCCGCTTCGCTGGCGGGTGTGGCGCCACTTCTAGCATGTGAATGGCGAGGAATGGGAGAGGAAGAGCCTCCATGCTCGTCACTATGACGCCAAGGCACGAGGGTTTCTGAGTCGGAGGAGTCGAGGCATCCAAGACTCACTGAGCTCCATGATCGCTTGCCAGTATGGTCCTCACTCGACTCGTCGGCATCTTCCGCCGGAGATCGCGCCGATGGCGCTCGGACACGGAATCCACCACGTCATTATCCGGCATTCGATATTTTTCAGCAATGGCGGTACCATGCCCGCACCTTGAAGCTCGCAAAACCGTAAGAGACCTTGTTAGCAAACAAAGGAAAATAAATACGCTCGACAAAAAGCGCTACGCACAAATCTACACTGTGGAACATCCAACGCCAAGAAACGATGAGTCACCGACTTCCCGGATTTCCTCCGCCTTGAACTTCAGCGTGGCGAAGGGTCCGTCAAGATCCCCTCGAGATTTTCTCAGCAAACCTCGTCGGATCACGGCGCGAATAAAGAAACATCAGTGCGCCCTACCTGGAGAGGCTGCACCGACGCCGAGAAACGTCGGATAATGTCCACGCCGTTCACTTCCTTCTTCGGATCACCGGAGATCCTCCACCCGACAGTAAAGGGCCTCTATCTCCGCCACCTCGCCATCCAAGATGTTGTTTTTCCAAGACCTTTTGGCTCAATCTTTGGGAGGGGTCAAAGGAACAAGACCAAAATCTTGCCAGCACTACGGAGTCACGGATATAAAACCATCGCCTCCGCCAATATCTTTGATGATTCGACATAGAAAATAAAAGAAAAGAAGATTGGGACCGGGAGATGATGCAACCCCAATGGGATAAACACCATCCGACCATCGCCTCTTCACGGAATAAAGTTTGAAGAGGCCAAAGTCGACTCAATGCCGAGCCAAGACTCATGAAAGTGATGAAGCAAGCAATGTGAAGAAGAGAATTGGGCGACAGATGATGAAGCTGGATGCCATAAAGAAAGAGTAGTCCATGGAGGAAGTTGTGGACTGGAAAAGAAAACCCACGCATAACGAAGGCAAGAAACATAACCCGATACCCAGCTGGGGGACGGGTGATTACCTCGTGGCCGGGGAGTCTGACGGCCTCCCTATCTTGCGGGATCAAACCCCGCTCGCGAAGCTTGCGGAGATCGCTCTCCCGCGTCTCTGATCGCCGCCAACCACCGTCGGTGACACGGGTAGCGGTGGCGCCTTTCTTTCCTTCGGCGGTGCTGGTACCAACTGCAGATGATGATTTCTTCAGTTTCTCCATCGCGCTACGGCGGCGCCGGCGGTGAAAGCGTAGAAGGGAAGATGGAAATGTGGAAGGAAATCCCAGCTCGCAGCAAGAATCGCTAGAGCACAAGGAGGCAGTGAAAATAAGAACTGATGCGGTGAAAACAAACTGCAGCTTTCCCCAATGATTATAACGGCGAAGACGATGCACGACAACCGTCCATCAGGAAGACCTAACGCCAACGGCAGATCTGGCCATACACGTGTCAGCATCACAACGAACCGTCGTTACCACGCCGTCCACTACGCGCGGAAATCGAGGAGACGCCGTAATTATCTCCACGCCGCGCGTGACCGGTCAATTCAAGGTCAGCAAGTGGGACCCACGTTCGTCCAGTCAAGTCATCTCTGGCATAGCATATGCTTGAGGTCATTGATCGTCAGCATTGATGTCATCAAAAGCTATACTAGCACCAACAACAATTCTTCGGCTCCAAAGCTAAGAGTACTCACTCGAATCTTCGATTCGACTAAATACTCGGGGGCTACTCCTATCAGGAGTGCTGGCCGCGCACCCGAAAGATGGATAAAGACAAAATATTTCTTCGAGTCCTACGTCGAGTCTACGACTCCACTACGGACTCGGGGGCTACTCCCATAGGGAGGATGAATTTAAGCACCCGAAATTTTTTGTGTCCTACGGACTTAAAAATAAACAAAGTACTTGAACTAAAGTCTCTGCTCGAGTCTACGACTCGAACAGACACTCGGGGGCTACTCCCATAGGGAGCGCTGGTCGTGCATCCTATGAAATCTTCGACTGCGATCTTTCGGATCAGCATGCAAAAACTTTTCGGCAACTCTGCCCCAACAAAACGCTGAGTGAGCAACGATCTCCTTGGCCACCCGAAACACCTCCGCGGTGACAAACATTCGAATGTTGTGTCTGCGACACAAAGATAAGACCTACAGATATCATCTGATGGCTTGGCAACACACACGACTGCGCTCTGCTAGTAAAAACCCGTGCTAACAGGTGCGATGAAAAATCCCGACGGACGTGTTGGGTACATCAATTAAAATCACTGGAATTCCACTCCTGTAAGTCCTCCATGCCCGAGTCGAATTACGCCAAGATATGTTCCGTTTCGAGTTGAGGACTCAACTCGAGGAAGATCGTGTTGTTTCGTCCTAAGACAGTTTAATGACACGATCATCGGGTGAGTCGACACGCATCAACAATCCCTACACATATACTGTTAATACATAGTTGCACTCGAAGGATTGAAGATTCCTCGGCCGAATCTACGATTCGACTGATCACTCGGGGGCTAGTGACATGGTTATACCCTACGGGTACATGATCTCAGCATACCTAGTCCAGCCCAAGGAAGGCCCACAGCAAAAGTACGTTGGCCCATGAAGACTTTCAGGTGGCCCAGGCCCATGGTGCCTTCAGATCCTTGGAGAGCAAGACTAGAGTAGATAGGAAATTCAAAGGGGTAAAACCCTAGAACCTGTAACCGACTAGGACTATGCCCGGGACCTGCCTAAGTCTATATAAAGGCCAGGAGGGCACGACCTAGATCTCTCGACTCATACTTTCGCATACACACCTCCACGCCAGATTGCATCTGCGCACCCTTGTAACCATCGGTTTCGCCGTAATCAAGAGCAGACAAGCAGGAGTAGGGTTTTCCCTCCGGGGGCCTGAACCTGGGTAAACCTTGTGTCCCCGTGTTGCTTGTTTGCTAACCATGCCACGATCTCCAGCATCCCCATCTTCTCCAAAACCCAAGTCCATAACAATGGGCATTGATGAGATCAAACCTCGTCAGGGAAAGCTAAAGGTTTCCATGAAGACAAGCAAGGTACTTTATGGTAGAAAACGTATCTGCATTCTGCAAGATCCGGAGCTTCGGAAACTGATTTTACAAGAAGCACACAACTCACCATATTCCATTCATCCGGGTAACACCAAAATGTACATGGATGTGAAGGAAAGATTTTGGTGGAATAATCTCAAAAGGGACATCGCAGAACATATTGCATTGTGTGATGTGTGTAGTAGAGTGAAAGCGGAACATCAGAAACCAGCAGGTTTACTGCAACCTCTACCTATTACTGATTGGAAGTGGGACAATATTGGTATGGATTTCATCACCGGACTGCCAAGGACTAGATCATGATATGATTCTATTTGGGTCGTGGTAGATCGCCTAACTAAAGTGGCTCATTTCATACCCGTGAAGACAACCTATACAAGTGCTAAGTTAGCAAAGATTTATATGAATAGGATTGTGTGTCTGCATGGAGTACCCAAGAGTATTGTGTCTGATAGGGGAACTCAATTCACTTCACATTTTTGGCAACAACTGCATGAATCATTAGGAACGAGACTAGAATTCAACACTGCTTTTCACCCTCAAACTGATGGACAGACATAAAGGACCAACCAGATTTTGGAAGATATGTTGAGGGCATGTGCCATAGACTATGGTGCTAGTTGGGATGAAAGTCTGTCTTACACGGAATTCTCTTACAATAATAGTAGCCAGTATTGAGATGGCACCATTTGAATTTCTCTATGGAAGGAAGTGTACTACACCATTGCTATGGAGTGGTGTTGGAGAAAGAAATTTGTTCGAGCCAGAGTTAATCAAAGAGGCTGAAGAGAAAGTCAAATTGGTAAAGGACAGATTGAAGATAGCACAGTCCCGACAGAAAAGCTACACAGATCCAAAGCGTAGAGAAGTCACCTATGAGGTAGGTGATAGAGCTTATCTTAGAGTCTCACCACTTCATGGAGTGAAGAGATTTGGAGTCAAAGGAAAATTGGCACCAAGGTATGTTGGACCATTCAAGATTCTGAGTCGCAAAGGAGAAGTGTCTTATGAGATTGAGTTGCCTGAATCACTGTCTTCGGTTCACAATGTGTTTTACGTAAGCCAGTTGAAGAAATGCCATCCGGAGATGGAAGAGACTTCTTTGAAGGATACTATACCTTTGGAAGAGGTTCAATTGGAAAGAGATCTCACTTATGAAGAGAAACCTATCAAGATTCTTGAAACTGCAGAAAGAGTCACTCGTACTAAGACTATCAAGTTTTGCAAAGTTCAGTGGGATCATCATTCCAAAGAGGAAGCAACTTGGGAAAGAGAAGATGACCTTTGGAAAGATCACCCTCACCTATTTGCTAGCCAATCCGAATCTCGAGGGCGAGATTCACCTTAAGGGGGGTAGCTTTGTAACATCCCAAAAATCAAAATTTGAAGTTTGCATATCATTCATGCATTCATAACATTTGGTCATTTCAAACAAGATTTCAAATAAGAAAAACCATGTGATACCTATTATTTCATGTAAATAAGGCAATGGACTTATCTCTTATTTTATTTTCCTTTTCAAAGTATGAGATTCCTTTGGATTGATCAGTGAAGTTTCAAAATGAATGCAAAGCTTACACAAAATCTTTCAAAACAAAATCCCAAATAAAATCATTTTATGCCTATTATCTATATTCATTTAAGGAATGGTTTTATTTTATTTTTCAATGTGTCAAAGTGTATTGGACTAAACAGTAAGGTTTTATACTTAACTAAGTACAAGGTTTACACTGCAAAAATCCAAAATAATTTAGAATTCAAACTCACTTGATTTTGAATTGATTTGCTTTTCTCAAAATTGAAATAGAAAAAGAAAAAGAATAGAGAAAAGGGAAAAGGCCGGCGTCACCAAATCACCCCAGCAGCAGATTCAGCCTGCGAAGCCCACCCGGCCACCTCCCCCTCTCCACTCTTTCTCACGCGCGCGCAAATCCCCACCTCGCTGACGGGCAGGCCCCACTGCCACGTCAACCCCGTCGTCAATCTCGCACCGAAGGACCCGCGCCGCTCACTATCGTTTCTCCCTCGTTTCAATTCGCTTAAATTCACTTGATTCGCGGCGTGATTGCCCCCACGACCCCTCCTTCTTAAACCCTGTGGCCCCCTCTCCATTTCCCCTCACCTAGCAAACCCAGAGAGCCCCCAGGCTCTACAAATTTCTACTCGCAAGCGCCGCCGCCCGAGGCACGTCGGCGACCAATCCCGGTGAGCTCCGTCCACCCCCTCCCTCTCTGGTTTCCATTGTTTTGATCGCCATCCTCACGCGCATCTAACGCTGCCTCCCATTTGTGTTCTGGTTCCTCGTATCCTCGTATTCGTCAACATCTGCTAGGACCCGACGGCGAGCTCGACTCCGACGAGGAATAGCCGCCGAACCCGAGCGCCCCGCCCTCGCCCGTGACCTCCACTGCGACCGCCTCAGCTCCGCGACCTAGGTAACGCACTGCACCACTCCCTTTACCCCTAGCGCCGCCAGTTCGTCGCCGGCAGAGCCGTCGCCGCCACTGCTCGCCATTCGCGCCACCCGTTCGTGGCAGAGTGATTAGATCCAGCGATCCAGCGGCTAAGATTAGAAGAGAGAGTGAAAGGGTACGGGCAGATCTGGACCGTTAGATCTCACTTAGATCTAGCGGCTCGCGAGTATGATCCGCACGAAGCGGTACTGACTAATCAGGAGCCGCCGCGTGTCAGGATTTTTCTTTTAAAAACCAGATTTGATTTAATTAGATGACTTAACTTGTAAAATTTATAACTTTTTTCTGTTTATCCAAAAAATGTAAATAAAATATCAATGGATTCACAAAATTAAATACTACACATCTATGGGCTTAGTTTTGTATTTTGCTTCTGTTAAGATGGACTTTTATGCAGAGACATTTGTAGGCTTATTTTGAGTATATAAATTATTTAGAATTTTTTTTAAAGCCAAATTAAGTTTATTTAGTCTCTAAATGTTTCGTTTAGTGTCCAGTACTATTTACTTGTATTGTTTAGTTTAAGAAAAATCATCACATGGCATTTGCATGCATTCATATTTTTTTTGCTTGATTGTTTGGAATGTAAATTTGGTGCTATCATTTCATGTGTAGATTTTGGTGCTAGTGGTGATTGTGATTGTGAGGATTGTTGCTACTCCCCCAACTACCAAGGCAAGTGTTGCTTCATGTATTTGTTCCATTATTTTGACTATGCAATAGTGATATTTTGTATAGGACTTGCATGATATTTTTGCTAAGTATCTTTATGATATGCTATGAGAAATCCTAGTAGTTGTAGAATTGGAAGAAATATTCTCTAAGTTAAGATACTTGCTATATTATCATGCTTATCCTAGCTAGTAGCAAACAAGGGTAGTATATATATACATGCTATGGAAATTCTACTAAGTCTTGTGACTTATGTTTTTGCTTAATAAAACTACTAAGTGAATGAATCACCTGGGTGGAATGGTATGTTTGGGATATGTTGAGTGGTTACACAAGGCCCAGTGACTGGACAACCTTATGTATCACACTTGTTGAAAGCCACCCAGGAACAAAGGGATTTGAGATACTCGGTGATTAGAAGTTTCTAGTGCAACCACATGGCATATGGGCTCTGCCTTGATCATATAGGTTGCAACAACTTAGCGAGATGGACAGTTGGTGGTAGGGGGTGATAGGATGGAGCGCGTCCATTTGGTCTAAGGTAAGGCTTCTGAAAAATCTCGTCTCGATGCATGTCGAGTCTTGTGGGGAAAGTGCACCACCTCTCGAGAAGGAAAAAATCTAAGTACTTAGCTGTGTCCCTGGCAACAGACAATTTGAGCATCAAGACATTGAAGCTATCAAGGATCTCCTCATCCTAATTTTCTAAGTTAAAAACTTGTGGTTGAACAAGGGCAAAAGACCAGTTGTTACACAAGGCCCAGTGACTGAAGAACCTTGGTATCACACTTGTGTTCCTTGGGAGATTTTGTTAAAAAAAAACTTAGTGTTTCAACTGATAGGAAAAACCTATTTTGAGCAAAGCAAGCCTAAGCTACACTTAGCCAAATTCATATAGAAGTTAGAAACTATTACTCTACTATGGTATCACTTGCCAATACTATTCCAATGTATTGACTCACTGTGGCTGTAACTTATGATGTTGTAGGTTACTCTAATGAGGATTAGGGTCATGAGTCTACACTCAACATGTTTGCCCGTGGTACATGAAGATGAAGACTTTACTTTATTTACTTATGTTATAAACTCTTGTTCTAGCCTATGGCTATGGAGTTGTAAAATACTATGTTATCTCTGGAATGACGATGTAATAAAGACCTTTGTATCTGTGTACTTCATCTTAAACTGTGGATGCTAGCAATTGATCCAGGGAGTAGTATTGCAATCACAGAGATCCTTTACCTTATAAAGGTGGGGTCTTACATTGGAATTTCCCTGACCAGAAGTTCCGGTTTCCCATTAGAAGTTCCGCTAGGGCATTTTGCCGCCGGAAGTTCCGGTTCTTCTTCCGCTCACGTACTGTATCCTCTCTATTTGGTTTGTTGTATTTGACGGAATTTGGGCCAGAAGTTTTGGCGGTAATACCGCCCCCACCAGAAGTTTCGGCCAGGGACCGGAAGTTCCGCTCGGGCCTAGTTGCCGTCGGAAGTTCCGATTGAAAATCCGGCTCTTGTTCCGCTCACGTTCTGTAACCTTCTGTTTTGGATGTGTCTATTTGACGGAACTCCAGTCGAAACTTCCACCGGAATTTCCGCTCCCACCGGAAGTTCTGGTGGACCGGCGGAATTTCCGACCAGGACTCGTGTTTTCAGTCTCTCGCATCACAGTTTTTGACCGTCGGCTGTGTGCCACCGGAAGTTCCGGCCAGGGCCGCGAATGCCCATAACGGGCAGATTTGGGATCCCTTTAAAAGGGGCTCCTCTTCCCCTTTGTGGGCACTGAGCTTTTTCTTGGTTCTTGGCTTTCTCTCTATCCTCCATTGTTGACCTTGAAGAAGCTTTTACTCTCCCCTTTTCCTTCCTATGATTCTAGCATCTTTTTGAGGGATTTGAGAAAGGAGATCTAGATCTACAATCCCCCAAGCTAAACCCCTTCTTTGTGAAAGAATCATTGGGATCTAGATCTTGGAGAGTTTTGTGTTCTCCTATTTTGTTCTTCCTCCCTTATCCCCCTAATAGCTTTTGTAGCTTTGTTGGAATTTGGGAGTGAAAGGCTTGCCCTTGCATTTGTTGCACAGGTTTGAGTTCTCCTCGGATATTCGATGAGTACAAGCTTGTGGGCTTGTTACTCTTGGGTTCTTGGAACCCTAGACGGTTGTGTGGTTGGATTGTTGACCTTTTGTGGTCTTGTAGCCTCTTGTGGCTTTGTTGGTCTTTTGTGGCATTGTAGCCTTTTGTGGCTTTGTTGGTGGGAACCTCCAATTGAGTTATGGAGTTAGCCCCAATCTTGTACGGGTTCGGTGACCGCCTTCAAGCGTCCCATAGTGGAGTGAGTGCCCGCCTTTTGTGGTGCGCACTCGGGAGAATAGGATGAGCCTTTTGTGGCGTCGGTGTGTTGCGTGCTTCCACATCCGAGGTGAGGCCTTGTGCGGCGTTGGGTTAGCAACGAGCCACCACACCTCGAGGTGAGCCATTTGTGGCGTTTGGAGAGCATTGCACCATTGCACCTCTCCAACGGAGACGTAGCTTCTTTGGAAGTGAACTTCGGGAAACAAATCTTCGTCTCCGCGTCCATTGGTTATCTCTCAACCGAGCCCTTTACTTATGCACTTTACTTTGTGATAGCCATCGTGCTTGAAGTATTATACCTTGCTATCGCCTTGTTGCTTGTATTGCTTAGCATAGGTTGTTGGTGCACTTAGGTGATCCTAGTGGTTAGGTTTTGTGCTCTATAAATTAAACGTTAGTTTTATTCCGCATTTATTTGAGCCTAAACCGTAATATTTTTAAAAGCCTATTCATCCCCCTCTAGGCGACGTCCATTGCACCTTCAGTAGTACTTTTACCTTCCTTTCAGTTTGCTTTTCCTCCATTACTTTCCACTTCTTAAAAGCATCAAAAGCACCAGATTTGTGTTTCAGAAGATATAGCCACACTTTTCTTGAGTAGTCATTCAATAATATTAAGCATGTAAATAGAAGTCTTACGAGAAGGTCCCCATACATCAGCATGCACATAATCTAATATGCATTTGGTGGTATGAACGAAAGCATTAAATTTAACTCTTTTATGCTTACTAAAAATGCAATGCTCACAAAACTCCAACTTACTCAAGTTGCAACCATCAATCATCTCTCTCTTTACCAATTCTTCCATGCCATGTTCACGCATATGCCCAAGAAGCATATGCCACAGATTAGTTTTACAATAATCATCAGAATTATTAAAAATAACAGCAGTATCAATACTAGGCAAAGTGACCTCTTAGCAGAATTCATTTCACCTATCATGTAAATAAGAGAACCTTTTGATACCTTCAGAACTCTATGCCCATCGTCATACTTGTACCCGTCAACATCCATGATACTTAGAGAGATCAGATTTCTAGTCATGCTTGGTATGTGCTTTACCTTAGTCAACATACGTGTCACGCCATCATGTGTCCTGATCTTAACAGATCCAACACCAATAATATGGCAAGGATTGGCAATCCCCATACACATAAAATCTCTAGTCTGCACACGCATCCTGGATCTAGTAGATTTAATTGATTTAGATGACATGGAGCTTATGCACTTAATCAAAACTATGTCATCTACTCCCTCCGTTCCGGTTTATTAGACAAACACATATGTAAAAAAATTAATCATAAATTTAATCAATAAAATATAAACTATATGCCATAAAAGTTATACCATTAGAAACGTTTTCTGAATGTGAATCCAAATGGTATAATTTTGGTGCCACATAATTTATACTATTGACCAAATTTATGGTCAAACATTTTTCTTAAACTACGGAGAGAGTACTACATGATGCCCTCTCATTACTTCAACACTCTCTTTCCTTCTCGAAAATACTCAAAAGCTTTTCTATCGTCCCTAATTCACGAGGACTAGTGTCTTAATTTTCTCCTAGCAAACTACAAGCAATCCCAAATATCTACTCTAAAGAATCCGGCGACATTCCATCATCGCTCCTACGCGACGAGAACGCGGACTTGAGATAGCTCGGTGTGGTCGGCCTTGACGACGACAATGCCGATGAAGAGGATGACACAACCATCTTCTTGCCTCCACCCATGGATAATGTCCTCGTCACACTTTTGATGTTCTTCGGGAGAGCTCTGGCCACCGGGGATTCCACCATGCTTTGCCCTTGCAACCTCCTCTGGTCCTGCGAAAACCATGACCCTAGTCAAAAAAGATCAAGGCTCGCCCTGGACATAGATATTTAACTACATTGTTTGATAAATCAAGGAAACCCTTCCCCTCCCCCCCAACACACACACAAAAAATAACATATTTAGTTCTGCACCATATAGATTAGTTGCATAATTAGTTCTTCCTCCATTTGAAAATATAAGCTGTTTCACCTTTTATGAAGTAAATGTATCTAGATATCTTATAAGTTCTGCATCATATACATTAGCTGCATAGATTCGCAGTGAACCTACACACTAAAAGATGTCTACATATATTCGTTTCACAAAAACTAAAATATTTTATATTATGAAAATGGAGGGAATAGTTATCAAGATTTTGGTGATGCGGGTACCCTACTCGCTGCCTCTTTCTCTCTTGTTCTTTCTCCATCCTTGTGTTGTCGTACTCCTGGAGCATGTCCAAAAGCCCATCCTGCATTTGCAGGATCCTCATCATTTTCGATTTTTGAAAAGAGAGAAAACTATTTTGATTGTTTAAAGAGATAAAACTTAGATCACGAAGCTTTCTGACAAATTTCAAAACTAGAAAGGGTAAAGAAATAGATGCAAACATAGCATATGCATACACCATCGTACACGAACTTGGCGCCTCTCTCCTTCTCCCATGCCACCACCTTCGTTGTCAAGGCCTCCGCCATCGCTACACGTCGCAGAAAACATAACAAGATCCTGAGTTCTCTATGAGAAGAAGAAGAAGAAGAAGAAGAAGAAGAAGAAGAAGAAGAAGAAGAAGAAGGCTGGTTTCTCATCAAGGATGAGAATATGAGATGACGATTGCCCACCCACCTGGCATCTTGCTTACCAAGGCGCGCGCCTTCTCAGCACGCTTGAGCACGAGGTGTGTTCCTCTACCCACATTGTATCTGTTCTCGTTCTGAAATTGAACAGAGCAAACATTTCAGCATCTGCCAAGAAGGAACAAAAAAGAAAAGTTGCTTGGGTCATCTTGGATTTGCAGAATATTCTTGTGAGTCGTCGTGATCCCTTTGAGAGTTAGATCATTGTTTTGAATTTCTGTAAAATCCATGTGAAATTCCTGGAAAATTCTGGAGTTAAATCAAAGAGAGTTTCTCTCACCCGGTTGTACTCCTCGAGCCATGATTCCTCCTCGACGGCGGCGTGCCACCTCTCCATCCTCTCGAGCACCTCCTTCCTGCTGAACTCCTCGTCCCTGGCCTCCGAGATCTGCGCATCCAGCCGCGCCAGCGCCAACGACCTCTCTGCCGCGCCTTCCCCGTCGACGTCCGACACGAGGATCTCCTCGCCGTCGCCTTCCTCCTCCACCGCGGCGGCAGACACGATGCGCGCGCGGCGCCGGATCTCCCTGAGCTCGTCGCGCTTTCTGGCCAGCAGGACCTTCATCCGGCGCCCCTTGAGGCCCTCCAGCCGCGCCACCTCCGCCTCGACCTCGCCAATGGCGGCCGCCGAGAGCGTGCCGGGCTCCGTGATCTCGTCCTCTGAGGCGGCCACGTTGCAGGCCACGCCCTGGAACCGGCTCTGCTCCTCCGCAGGCGTGTCCATAAGGCTCCACAGCTCCAGCATCGCCACCACCAGGTCCTGCAGCCGCTGCATTCTTCCCCGCTTGGTCTCCCTCAGCCTCTCGGACTCTGATTCCAGCCTCGCCATCGCGCGGTCGCTGACGTCGCCGCCGGCGCCGGCTTCTTTCAGGCTGCTGGTGTTGGTCTCTGCTGGGTCCATGCCGAGCACCGAGGACGACGCGCGTAGGGAGCTCCTGAGTTCCGCCATTTTCTTGATACGATTCTCCTGCCAAAGAAACAACAACAGATTGATCGCCTTCGTACGTCTTCCACATTAGCAATGTCGTCGATTGATCTGAACTGAACGGACCTTCTCCGATTGGAGATGCCGAAGGTGCGCTCTGAGCTCCTCCAGCCTCTTCATGGTGAGGTCTTCATCGTTGGCGCCGGCCTGCGGCGGCTCGCCGGGCCTCATCTCCTGCTGGAGCCGGTCGACGAGTTCCGCCACCTCCTTGAGCTCCCGACGCCTCTCGTCCCGGCGTCGCCTCATGTCCACCAGCTCCGACGAGATCACGCGCAGCTCCTCCCTGATGCTCCTCCGGGCGACGCTGCTCCGAACAGCGTCCCGCGGGCCGTCAACATGGCCGATGGCGGCGCGGAGGGCGTCGAGCTCGGCTCGGGCGGCGTCGACCTCCGCCCGCAGGCGCGCGGCGTGGTGCCTGACCTGCGCGACCTTGGCCCCGTACAGGGCGAGGCAGTCCTCCTCCAGCGCCCGCAGCGCCGCCCGCCGGTCCTCCTCCGCCTCCTCGACTTCGTCCCACGCTTCCCCGAGCTCCCGCAGCACAGCCTCGCGACGGGGATCCATCGATCTCACCTGGAAGGTAGGTGAGGGTCGAAATCAAGGTCCGCGGGTTCAGGGAGACCACGCAGCCGGCCGTCGGGTGGGCATGGTGATGGCCATGGCCAGCCTCATGATTTCTCCGGTCGGTGCCGGTGCGTGCCTGCGCAATGTCGAGCCCCAGAAAGTGTTAACGTCGGGCGGGAGGATCAGAGCGAGGAGGCGCGCGCGGCGCTTTGCCTACGTGGCGCCGGACGAACGTACGTGCCTCCGAGCGACGCCGACGGCGGCATCAGGGATTCAGGCGATCGCGAGGGGGGCTGGGCGAGCGCGTCGGTCGACGCGGGAGAGAAAAGCGCGGGCGATGGATCGATGCGTGCGTGGGATCGGAGGAGATGCTCCCTCACAGGTGGCGCTCAGGCGCTCTCTCATGGCGGGTCCACGTGCCCTCAGTCTGAACTGAACTGGAGGAAATCGAAGAAGAAATGCATCGAGGCGTCGCGCCCAGCAATTTCTGCGACGGGCCCAACCGATACAAAGTGATAATTTTCTCTTACAAACATATCAATGAAAAACAAAAAATATCAAGCTTGCAACTGAAGACATCGTATCGAGATCAAGGAAACCAGATCTCCACAATAACACCCCAAGCCTATTTCGAGAGAGAGAAGATACTGACACACACAACCATCGCCGTCATCGAGACTACGAAGGTATAGGGTTTTCACCCGGAGCCCTAATATGGGGAGAGTAGCCACAACAATGCCCTCGAGAGGGTTATGACACCCGCAGGCGTCGTCGTTGGCGCCGCACTGAGCTTTTGTCTAAAAAAACCTTCACCCCACCTTGTACCTCGAACCACTAACTATCCCTGAGACGGGTTTCCAACACGCGATCTAGGCGCTGACTGATGTTTACGCACTTCTATTCTTGTAGACAGTTGTTGGGCCTCCAAGTGCATAGGTTTGTAGAACAGCAGCAAGTTTCACTTAAGTGGATTAGCCAAGGTTTATCGAACTCGGGAAGAAAGTGGTCAAAGGTATTCCTCTCAAGTAACCTTCCAATCAAGATACAAGAAGTCTCTTGTGTCCCAACACACCCAATACACTTGTCAGGTGTATAGGTGCACTAGTTCGGCGAAGAGATAGTGAAATACAAGTGGTAACGGTGCCAGAAAAGAGCTTAATGGTGAGGTAAAGACTAAAGGCAAAAAGATGGAAGCAAGCAAACATGTAATAGATCTAGATGCAAATGGTGTTTCAATGTTTAGAAACAAGGCCTAGGGATCATACTTTCACTAGTGAACACTCTTTTATAAATATCTTCTCTTAATGATACTGCTCTTAACTACTCTCCGGTTGGACACTCTAATCCATGGTAGGGCTATAACAGCACACCTCAAAGTCTGTCTTTCCCAATCTAGATAACCCCATACTATCACCTTGAACGCTAGATTGTTCCAACAAACACCACGATTTTATAAAGACATCCAACTCCAAATATAACTCATAAATATATATATGTAACCTAGCTTAAGTGCCACACACGGCGTGCATGCTATCGCTTTCACACACGTGGGGAAAAGTATAGATCTATTAAAGCACAATAAGTATTTATGTAGACTCTAGCCTAAGTGTCACCATGGCGTGCACGCTGTCACTTTCACACACATGGGGAGAGCAGAGATCTATTGAAGCACTTTAGTAGCAAGGAGATCTACTTGATTACAAAGCTCATGACCATAACAAGATCATGCATAGAGAAAGAGATTAACACATAGCTACCGGTAGAGCCCTTAGCCTCGAGGAAGAACTAATCCCTCCTTATCATGGAAATCAGCAACGGTGATGAAGATGGTGGTGGATATCGATGGAGATGGCTCCAGGGGCAATTCCCCGTCCCGGCAGGGTGCCAAAACAGAGACTTTCTGTTCCCCAAATCTCCCATTCGGTGGCGGCGGCGCAACGAAACTTTTTGTGGCTTTCTGGTCGATGATCTAGGGCTTTCTCCCCGAGGGATTCTTATAGGTGAAGGAGGCAAGGTCTATGGAGTTCCAAGGGGCCCACACACCCTGTGGGCACCACCAGGGCTGGCCCGAGCCTAGGGGGTGCGGCCACCCGGGTGTCCTATTCCACCTCTGCTTCGTGGTTCCGTGTTGCTCCGGGAAAAAATAGGAAGATGGGCTTTTGTCCCGTCCAATTCCGAGAATATTGATTTTCTGCCTTTTCTGGAACCAAAAACAGACAACTAACACTATGTCATCTTGTTAATAGGTTAGTCCAGAAAAACATATAAAAATACCTCAAAGTAAAAACAAAGCAAAGCAAAGTAAATACTAAACAAGCATGGAACATCAAAAATTATAGATACGTTTTCAACGTATCACTGACCATGTCAAAGCGTCAACAACACGAGGATCCCCCGACACCCACATGGCCTAACAAGGTGGGCCATTGACATGGTTATACCCTACGGGTACATAACTTCAGCATACCTAGTCCAGCCCAGGGAAGGCCCACGGCAGAAATACGCTGGCCCATGAAGATTTTCGGGTGGCCAAGGCCCATGACGTCTTCGGATCCTTGGAGAGCAAGACTAGAGGAGATAGGAAATTCAAAGGGGTAAAACCCTAAAACTTGTAACCGACTAGGACTATGCCCGGGACCTGCCTAAGTCTATATAAAGGCCAGGAGGACACGTCCTAGGGCAACTCGACTCATACTTTCGCACGCATCCACGCCAGATCGAATCTGACCCTCAGAACCTTCGGTTCGCCGTAATCAAAGAGCGCATACAGAGTAGGGTTTTCCCGGGGCCCGAACAGGTAAATCTCGTGTCCCCCGTTGCTTGTCTATTAACCGTGCCACGATCTCCAACATCCCCATCTTCTCCAAAACCCAAGTCCATAACAATGGGCATTGACAAGATTAAACCTCGCCAATTGGCGCCGTCAGGAATTAGGGCTGCTGATCAGTGCCGCGATTCCGACCGATCGATCTACAACTCCGTGGCGACGGAGAATCACCTCCTCTTGGCTTCTTTCACCGCCCTGCGGCCACCATGAAGGATTTCGAGCCCGTAGGCGACGGACTCGAAATTTTGTTCGAGCTTCGCCTGTGGGACAACCGGCACCTCCGCCTCCCCCTGCGGGTGCCCGTGGTCAATCGTGCCCGCTTTGTGGGCTCCACACCCCGTGCTCGACGTCACCATCAACAGATGAGTTCTACGGAAGCATGCAACTCCGATCTGGCGATCCACCTTCGGATGAAGGGACCTACGGCCGGATCCGAAAGTTGCGCAAAGCCAACCAATCTGCAGCGCTATCTGTGGTGCCGCATCATCCAAACCGACGAGGAACGCCTAACCCGCCGCCCAACCCCAACCCGCAGGATGTAAACGGCGAAACGGTGGAAACGGGCGATAACGGGAAAACGGCGCCACCTCATCCAACTTAGCAAAGAAGGATGGGTCAAGCACGCCATTGCCGTCAGCGAAATAGTCCTACCTCGACTCCCCACGTGATCTGCTAAGGGCATACCACTACCTCCTCATCGAGGAGCACAAGAAGCAAGTCGAGATGCGTAAGACGCCGACAAACGCAGCAAGCAGCCTCGAGTCTGGCGCGACGAGCTGCGCTCTCCGCCATGGAACCCGGCTCTAGCACAAGCAGAAACCAGGGAAACAAGCACCGCTCTCGGGTGAAAAACATGGACCCGAAGGAACGGCGTGACGTAACCCGAACTCTCCATACATCGTTCATGTATATGGACGCTGACGGCAACATCATCCCGAAGACGCCACAAGCTGCGATCATGGCAG
Source organism: Avena longiglumis (assembly GCA_030063025.1). Lineage (NCBI taxonomy): Eukaryota > Viridiplantae > Streptophyta > Magnoliopsida > Poales > Poaceae > Avena > Avena longiglumis. The sequence continues at coordinate 36,754,879 of CP125978.1, forward strand.
CCATCACAGATCTCGCGGCTCACCCACCTCCGAGGAGACCCGAAAAGGGCCATGCATAAGTCCGCACTCACGGACTAGGACTAATCGGAAATTGCTGCTCACGAAGACGCCCTACGGAGCCAAGAAGAAAGCTCTAGCCAGCGCGACGAGCCCCACCCTCATCCGAAGAGGAAGAGGAGCACGATCTTCCTCGAAGGAAGAAGAGCTCAACCGCCACAAACGCGACTACGATGCGAGACAAGCTTACACAACAAGAAGATCGACAAAGCACGCCAAACGCGCATGCTCGTCAATCGAGATGGATGAAGACGAAGGAGAACTGCGGATCCCGATGCTTCAGCATCCGTTCGGCGAACAGATGCCACGCAACTTCAAGCTTCCTTCGGATACTCCGGTTCAACGCACGCAAGATCCAAAGTCCGGCTTAGTGACCATCCATCCGTCAAGCTTCATGGAGGCAACAAAGAAACCGCCATGCAATGCCTTCACCGGCAGCTAACAGCGCGCTGGTCGACTTAGCGACCTATCATCGAGGATCCATCCGGTGGGAGGAGCTCGCTTATAGCTTCATCCGAAACTTCAAAGGCACAGCAAGAGGCCCGCCAATCAAGAATTGCGAGCCTGCACTCAAAGAACGGGTGAATCTATTCGCCAGACATACTACGCTGGTCTACGACCAAGAACTCCGCAAGACACATCTCCAAGAGAGAGCCATCGACGCCAGTGGACGGCGCGCAAGCGCCAGATTAAGGAGGAACTTGGGCGTGTAAAGCCCAAGACGCTCGACCACCTCATGGAAATCGCCAATAGTTGGGCAGACGGCGAAGATTGCATCCATCGACCGCAATCAGATGAAGAGGACAACTACGGCCGAAGACGCGAACGCCGCAGCAAGAGGATATCGCGCGTATACGAGGACCGTGACGGACCGGATATGGTCGCGGCCGGCTACGCCGACCGCCGCAACGACAACAGCCGCAACAGCGGAGCTTACCGCAGCGGAAACTTCCGCGACAACGGACGACCAACGCAGTCGTGGCAACGCCGCGACCGCGACAACGGACCCTCAGCATTCGACAAACTTTCGGGTCCATGCACCATCCACTTCTACATCGACAAACAGGACGGCAAAAAGAAAACCAGCCACATGCTCAAGGACTGCCGCGAGTTCCAGAAACTCAGCGAAGGCATGATGCAGATGAGGCAACAGGCTCCAATTCCTGCGTTCGGAAACGCACTGCGCCAGTGAAATAGCGACGGAGCTCCTCCACCGCCGCCTATTGAGGCCAAACCAACCAATCGCATCAACAAGAAACAACACCGGTCCCATATCCCCACCAAAGGAGCACTAAACATGATCCGTAAGGACGCCCAACAAAAGTGCGAAGAAAATCACCCGACAAATCAACTTGGCGTGGCAACTCACCGCAATCCACGAGTACCTCAACGGATCGGAGTCTGCATTACATTCACTCGCGGATCACCTTGCCGGATCCTCGCCAGTCATGCTGCCCTGGTGCTGGAGGCGCAGATCAGAGGCTTTGAGATGAGTCGCGTCTTCATGGACGGCGGCAGCGGCATCAACCTAATGTTCGCAAGCACTCTAGCAGCTATGTGGATCCCGCAATGCAGCCTGGAACAATCAGACACAATGTTCCACGGCATTTTCCCAAGGAAGGGCATCTTCCCCCTGGGCAAAATAGGGCTCGACGTCATCTTCGGGAAGCCGGACAACTTTCGGCAGGAGCGCCTAGAATTCGAAGTGGTGGACTGGCCGTCGCAATACCATGCCATCCTGGGACGTGTAGCATTCGCAAGGTTCCTGGCCGTCCCACACTACGCATACCTACTACTCAAGATGCCAGGACCAAGGGGCGTCATCACAGTCCACGGGAGCTTCACCCGATCGGACCAATGCGATAGGGATTTCAACAAAATCTCCCAGTCCTTCGGCATGCAAGACGAGCTCGTAAGGCTCCGCGAGGTGACGGACAACGGGCTACCCCCAGTCACAAGGCAGAACGCACCCGACATGTCCTTCGACTCCACGGTCAACACCAAGAAAGTACAGGTCCATCCGACAGACGCCTCCAAGACGGCGCTGATCGCCAACGACCAAGACTGCCTAGGAAGGCGCTCGTCAATTCCTCCGTGAGCTGGAAATCGCTGGTGTCTCGCGGACATGCCGCCAGAGTTCCTGTGGAATTCGCCGAGCATGCACTCAATGTCTTCCTGACACCAAACCATCAAGCCCATCCGAAGACCGTTGAACGAGCCGGAAGCTATCGGCAAGGAGATCAACAGACACTCGCAGCAGACTTCATCCGGAAATCAAGGAAAGCGAGTGGGCAAAATACGGTGATGGTCCCGAAGAAGGACACGGACATCCTCGGATGTGCGTGGACTTCACGTCACTAAATAAACACCCAAAGGACCACTTCCTCTTCCTCGGATCGACCAGATCATCGATTCGACCGCAGTTGTGAGAAGCTCTCCTTCCTCGACGCCTACTCAAAGAGCTATAACCAGATTCGACTCAAGGTCAAGATCAAGAAAACGGCGCGTTCATCACACCGCTCGAGTATTCTCTACAACACAATGCCCTTTGGGCTAAAGAACGCGGGTGCCACGCATCAAATGATGCATGCGTGCCTCAAGGACCAGATCGGTCGCAACGCCCAAGTCTATGTCGACGACATAGTCATAAAAACCAAGGAGGCAAGAACTTTTCGACGATCTCCGCGAGACGCTCGACAACCTTGATCTCTACAGATCAAGCTCAATCCTGTAAAGTGCCTCAAGGCCCCTCGAGTCACCGCCGGGTACTTCATCTCTCAACGAGGGATCAAGTGAACCAAGAAAATCAAAGCTATCATGACAATGGAGAAGCCGAAAACCTCAAGTATGCTCAGAACAGCAGACGAGTAGCGGCACTAAGCAGGTTCATCACCGCATGGGCGAAGGCCCTACCATTTACCGGTGCCAAAGGCGCATAAGTTCGAGTGGACACCAAGCCAACGACGCATTCGAAAGCCTCAGCTGCTCCTCCACCTCACGCTTTTGGTCACGCCAAAAGAGCGAGCCCCCTCGCCGCATATAGCAGCCACGCACTGTGTGGTCAAGACAGACTGTGGTCGAACGAATCAAGAAGGCAAGACCCACGGTGTACAACGCCTAATTTACTACCTCACGAGGTTCTCACTCCAACAAAACAGCGGTACCGCACTACTGTGGTCGGCCTTCACGTGTTCATGACGGCTCGACGACCGAGCCACTACTTCCGTGAGCATCGGTGATGGTCGCCAACGAGGCACCCCAACAAGATCCCGAATAACCCAGAGGCCACAGACGCGGCCTGTGGGCATTGAACTATCACCCTGGACATCATCTACGAAGCGACACAATCAAATCTCAAGTCCTTCCGGACTTCGGTGCAATCGGATGGAGCTACAGCTCGACACCCCGCATATGTCGCAGTCCTGGACAATGCATTTTGACGGCTCCAAACGCGAAGCCGGAGCAGGGGTCATACTGACCTCCCCGCAAGGTGACAAGATGAAGTACGTCCTTCGGATGAAATTTAGAGCCTCCAACAACGAGGCCGAATACGAAGCCCTCATCCATGGCATGAAGATGGCAAAAATATGTGGCGCAACGCGCCTGGTCATCTACGGTGACTCCAACCTTGTCGTACAGCAGACGATGAATGAGTGTGACGCACACGCCGAAAAAATGATCGCGTACAGCACGCTATATAACGCACTCGAAGGAGAATTCGACGGATGCGAACTTCGGCACGTTGGAAGAGAGAGCAACGAGGAGGCCGATAGACTCGCCAAAATCGGCTCCACTTGTGCAAAGGTACCACCAGGTGTGTTCCTCAAACAGATCTGCGTGCCATCCATCAAGCGGAAATTCCCCAAGGGATCACCCGAAGAAGCAGAACACTCGGGGGCTACGCTACCCGAAGGTCATGAAGGACCCAAAAAGTTGGATACCGAAGTTTCCATGGTCAACCTGATGCAGGTCATGGCAGTCGAAGAAACTTGGACACGTCCATATCTCCAGTTCCTGATAAACGGAGAATTGCCTGACAGCCCGACAGATGCCCGGCGCATATCTCGTCGGTAAAAAGCCTTCACCATCATCAACGGCGAGCTGTACAAACGCAGCATTACGGGTGTACTACAACGGTGCGTCACCATCAACGACGGCAAGGCCATACTTCAAGATATCCACGAGGGCATCTGCGGCCACCACGCAGGTAGCCGCTCCCTCGTCGCCAAAGCTCTGAGAGCAGGATTCATCGCCAACGCCATGAGCGACGCGAGGACATCGTCCGAAGATGCAACGGGTGCCAACGGTTCGCCGACAAACCGCACGCACTGGTCCGAACTTCGACTCATACCCATAGCTCGCCTTTTGCCCAATGGGGCCTTGACATGATCGGCAACCGCCAAAATCCTCGAAGGAGGACACGCCTTCCTCCGGTCGCAATGACAAATTCACCAAGTGGATCGAGGCCATGCCAGTCACCAACCAGAAGGGCACAACCGCCGTCAAGTTCTTCGAGTCCATTGTCTACAGGTTTGGCGTACCGCACAGCATCGTCACCGACAACGGATCAAACTTCATCTCCGAAGAATTCCAGGACTTCTGCGAAAGCCTCGGGATCAATATCACATACGCCTCCGTGACACACCCGCAAACAAATGGGCAAGTGGAAAAGGCCAACGGCCTAATCGGCGCCGGCATCAAGAAGCGCCTCATGAGCTCACTCGAGCACAAAACTGGAAACTGGACGAAAGAGCTACCGTTTGTCATGTGGAGCTTACGTACTACGCCAAACAGCTCCACCGGCTACACACCATTCTTCATGGTGCACGGAGCTGAGGCCGCATACTACCGGCACGCCATCGCTCCACCCCGTCGCCGCCGAAGCCGAGTCCACGACGCACTCAAGATGCCGTCGACACACTCGACGAGGCACGGACATAGCAGCAGCTAGATCACGTGTACCAGCAGAGTCTCCGCAACTATCACAGCCACGGCCGCGCAAGGTCCTTCGAAGGAGACCTCGCTCTGCGACTCAAGCAAAAGCGACGAACAAACTCGATTCACCATGGGAAGGACCATACGCCATCACCGAGGTCATCCTGTGGCGCCTACCGCCTCAAGCACGTGGAGTCCGGAGTCGATACTCCAACCCATGGAACGCGTCTCGCACTGCGACGATTCTACCCATAGCAACCTACCCCTTTTACTTTCAATAAGGCTTTCACCAAGGCTACTCACCGAACCATGTACCTCCTCCATTACGATATAAATAAAGCTAAGTGTCTCGCCAACCTTCGGTTGACCATTTTTGCAACTTTACTACATGCTACATACGCACTGGGCTCCCCACCTCACGATTTCATCGACCGAGGACCAAACGTGTACACTGGTAGTCGATCACGCCGCAAACGAAAAGGGCACGATTAATCAAAGCACTGCGTGCTCATAAACCTTACAACAAAGGGCACATAAACGCCAGCCGCAATATACAAATTTTACATTTATCTTTATTTTCAGGTCCTACCTATTCAAGAATATCCCGAGCACGCTGCTCAAACAAATCTACAACTGCTCGCATACGCTTACGCGTAATACGGACGCATATCCCACTCGCCACCATCTGGTCGAGGAGGTGGCCCAGTCGCCACAACATCCAAATCTACGTCAGGATGGTGCACCCTCACAAGAGATAAGGCAGCCTTCACCCCTGCGACGAGCTGCTGCCGCACCAGCTCCTTGACATTGCCGGCTCTCCGAAATTTCGTCGGAAGACCTGCAAGGGTCGTCGGCACGACGTCCAAGGGAAACATGACGCAAAGACCGAGGAAAGTGATGTCGCACCTGGCGGTACCGCGAAACCGGTAGACGCGATCCGCACCGTCGCCCGAACTATGGCGCGATCACGATCCATCCGTAAAAAGCCGGCCTCCATGTCCTGTTGAGTCAAGCAATTGACTCGAACAACAATACGCTCCTTTTCTTCCCTCGGAGCAAGATTGGCACCTGCGACAACTGCACAAAACAAGAGTAAGGCCAGCAGGCTCACCCGAAGAACTGAGCTACAACCCGAAAGAAAGATCAACTTACACTGCAGCTGCTCGGACAGCCGACCCAGCTCCACCATCAAATATTCCTCTCTGGCTGCACCACGGTCCGTTTTGGATTTCCAAACATCAGCGCGACCGCGTAACCCAAGCAAATCTCTCTCCAAGTTGCGCACGCGATCTCGAAGAAAAGCGAGATGCGAAGAATCATCCAATGACGCTCGCAAGGGCCTTTCGGATGAAGTATCAACTGGGTCAGCACCCGAAGGAACCTATAGCAGCAGAAAAAAGAAGGCACACAGACATTCAGGCAAGGATAGAGCACAACTCGGAGGAATTCATTAAAATATATAAGGTTACCACGCGTGGCACAAGGATGGTACTACAAAAGATATTCACAATGAAGGAGACTACAAAATACCCACGCCTACTATGCCTCGGGTGCGGACATTGAGTCGCCTCGAACCGATCGCTTAGCTTTGGCCTCGCCTGCCGCCATGCGCGTACTCGGACAACAAGTCAATGAGCTTGGGCCCATATCGTCAAATGCGAGCGAGTAGGCGAAAGCTACCTCGGATCCATCCGCAGTAGAGCATCCGAGAAGTAATCTGGGTGTCCAGCCCGCCCAGACGCCATGGCCATCGCCACCGACGCCCGATGCCCTTCGCTTGTGCTTATGTACGCCGCAGCGCTTGGCGCCGACAGCCTCTGCAGGCATCCACATCTTCAAGGGTGCGCTTCGGAAGAGATCCCGTAGAAGCGACCAAGGACCTCTTTCGCCTTGGCAAGGGAGTTGACGACGGTGCTGCATCGGTCTTCGACCGCCACAGTGGCATCATCTAGAGCACTCCCGTGCTCCAGAGCACCGTGGTCGAACTCGATGCCTGCGTCATCTGAGACAAAAGAGAAGAAAACATGAAGAAAGGCATCATAGAAGAAGACCCGTAGAAAAAGAAACAAGTCCAAAAGCTTGTACTCACCGAACGCCTTGGGCAGCCATGAGCTTATCTCCACCTTTTTCACGAAAGCAGCGGTGGCCACCGATCCTCGCGATCTGCGGCCTCCTCGAGCAGACGCTCTTCGCTTGCTGCCTTTGATGCTCAGCCTAAGGCGCCTTCGCACTGCGGCTTCGCTCGGCTCGATCGCCAAGGCTCTTCTTCGAGCGTCGACCACTGGAGAGTCGTTATGCTCCTCTGCATATACAACAAGGTGTCAAAGAACGGAACCAGGATAAGCAAGAGAAGTACTACAAGGCGAATACCTTGAAGTCGCTGCAGTTTTCTCCACAAAGCGCTCCTCCACCAACCGCTTGGCCTCTTGGACAAAAGGCTGCAGAAAAAAGGCAATAGCAATAAGAACAAGACTTGGGGGCTACGCCCAACATAAAGAAGCAAAAACAACATCAAGATATTTAAGACACTCGGGGCTTCGTAACATCAAGCGAAAACTTACGTGCTCAAGGCAAAACCCGCTGCCCGCTGCGAAATTGGGCGCAACCACCAGCCTCTCCCTGCACAGGAACCGGTAACGCCACCCGAAGTCGCCACCGTCTGAGGAGGAGGCGACGCAATGTTCGACTCCCCCATCATCTCCTGCCCACCATCACTAGAGCCGTCGGAGGATTGCCTGCACCCGAAGCCAATCAACACAGATGCAAAAATATCAAATGAACAAAAGACAACAATGACACCAAGAAAACTTATGAGCCCAACGCGCTCAGGTCGAAGATAGGAGACGCCCTTCGGGCCCTCTTCTCTTCCTTCTTTCTTCTCCTCCTTCTTTTCTTCCTTCTTCCGCTTTGATGGCGGGTGCGGAGCAACAGCTCGCACAGGAATGGCAGGAAGGGGAGAGGAAGAACCCCCATGAACATCATCATGACGCTCAAGGCCCAGAGGATTCCTGGGAGTCGGAGGAGTCGAGGCATCCGAAGACTCGCTGTAGCTCCGTGATCTCTTGCGCGAATGGTCCTCACTCGACTCGTCGGCATCCTCCGCTGGAGATCGCGCTGACGGTAGCTCGGACACGGAGTCCACCACTTCATTATCCGGGGCATTCGGATACCTTTTGGGCAACGGTGGTGCCATGCCCGACACTTTGAAGCTCTACAAAAGGAAAAGGAACTTTGTTAACAAACAAAGGAAAAAGTACACAACTGACAAAAACACAAGGGGAGCACTACGTGCGCAAATCTACACCTTCGGTACGGCCAACGTCGAAGAAAAGGAAGGAGTCTGCGACTTCCCCAGGATTTCTTCGTCGGCCTTGAACTTCAACAGCGCGCGAAGAGCCTTGTCAAGTTCCGCCTCGGAGATTTTCTCACTCGAAACCCTCGTCGGATCACGCCGAGTAAAGAAACATCGGATGCGCCTCGCTTGGAGAGGCTGCACCGACGCTCAAGAACGTCCGGATGACGCCGACACCGCTCACCTCCTTCTCGTGAATCGGTTGGAGATCCTCCACCCGACGAACAGGCCTCTATCTCCGCCACCTCACCATCTAAGATTTGGTTTTTCCGTGATCTTTTCTTCTCAATCAACCGGGAGGGGTCAAAGGAACGAGACCAAAATCTTGCCCAGCAAGATGCAGTCACGGATGTAAACCATTTCCTCCGCCAAGATCTTTGATGATTGACATGGAAAAGGAAAAGAATTGCACATTGGGGTGAGAGAGATGATGAAACCCCAATGGGATACACACCATCCGAACAGATTGCCTCTTCACGGAATAAAGCTCGGAAGGCCAAAGTGCGCTCAATGCCAAGCCAACACTTCAAAGCGTGATAAAACACGCAATGTGGAGAAGAGAATTGGGAGAGATGATGCAATCAACCCCATAGAAAAAGAGCATCACGAAGGAAGTCATGGACACGAAAACCCACGCAAGACGGCAACAAACATAACCCGATACCCGATGGGGACGGGATTACCTCATTGTCGGAGTCTCACGGCCGTCGTGTCTTGCGGATCGAGCTCGCTTCAGCGGTTTATGAGATCGCTCTCCCGCGTCTCTGATCGCCGCCAGCCACCATCGGTGACGCGAGCAGCGGCGGTGCTCTTCTTGCCTCCGGCGGCGCTGGTCCCAATCGCAGATGAGGACTTCTTTGTCTTCCCCATGGCGTTGCAGCGGTGGTAGCGAAGACGACGCAGAAAGAACGAAGGAAATGTGGAAGGAAAGCTCAGCGCGCAGCAAGAATCGCTCAAGAACAAGGAGGCAGCGAATAGATGAACTGGTGCGGTGAAAAACAAACCAAGATTTCACCAGATTATAAAATAAGACGACGCACGCCGTCCATCGGGAAGACCTAACGCCAACGGTAGATCTGGTCGTACACGTGTCAACACCACAACGAACCGTCGTTACCACGCCGTCCACTACGCGCGGAAATCGAGGAGGCGCCGTAATCATCTCCACGCCCCACGTGACCAGTCAATTCAAAGTCAGCAAGTGGGACCCACGCTTCGTCCAGTCAAGTCATCTCTGGCGTAGCGACGCTGAGGTCATCGATCGTAGCACGACGTCATCAAAAGCTATACTAGCACCACTGCTCACGCCTAAGAGTACTCACCGAATCTACGATTCGACTAAATACTCGGGGGCTACTCCTATTAGAGCGCCGCCGCACCGGCTGCACAAATGAGGACAAAATTCTCGAGTCCCACGTCGAGCCCGACTCCACTACGGACTCGGGGGCTACTCCCATAGGGAGGATGGATTTAAGCATCCGAAAATTTTCGAGTCCTGCGGACCTAATGATTGAAACAATGCTTGAACTAAAAGTCTCCATTCGAGTCTACGACTCAAATAGACACTCGGGGGCTACTCCCATAGGATACTGGTCGCGCACCCTATGAAATCTTCGACTGCGATCTTTCGGATCAGCATGCAAAAACTTTTTGGCAACTCTGCCCCAACAAAACGCTAAGTGAGCAACAATCTCCTTGGCCACCCAAAGCACCTCCGAGGTGATAAATGTTCGATGTCGCGTCATGACGCAAAGATAGGACCCACGATATCATCCGATGGCTCGCAACGACTGACCACGCCTCGCTAGTATGAATTGCATGCAGCAGGTACAATGAAAAATCCCGACGGATGCGTTGGGTACACCAAGTAAATTCACTGGAATTCCACTTCTATAAGTCCTCCGCGGCCTGAGTTGAATTACGCCAGCATATGTTCCAGGCTCGGGTTAAGGGACCCGAACCTGAAGAAGATCGTGTTGTTTCGTCCTAAGACAGTTAACTAACCCTGATCCGTCAGGTGAGTCAGACACACGCATCACCATTCCCTACACACATATAGTATTAACATATAACTACTCCTGAAGAATGGAAGAGTCCTCAGCCGAATCTACGATTCGACTGAACACTCGAGGGCTACTGACATGGTTATACCCTACGGGTACATAACTTCAGCATACCTAGTCCAGCCCAGGGAAGGCCCACGGCAGAAATACGCTGGCCCATGAAGATTTTTGGGTGGCCAAGGCCCATGACGTCTTCGGATCCTTGGAGAGCAAGACTAGAGGAGATAGGAAATTCAAAGGGGTAAAACCCTAGAACTTGTAACTGACTAGGACTATGCCCGGGACCTGCCTAAGTCTATATAAAGGCCAGGAGGGAACTTCCTAGGGCAACTCGACTCATACTTTCGCACACGCATCCACGCCAGATCGAATCTACGCACCTTGTAACCTTTGGTTCCGCCGTAATCAAAGAGCAGACAAGCAGGAGTAGGGTTTTCCCTCCGGGGGCCTAAACCTGGGTAAATCTCGTGTCCCCTGGTTGCTTGTCTGTTAACCGTGCCACGATCTCCAGCATCCCCATCTTCTCCAAAACCCAAGTCCATAACAATGGGCATTGACAAGATTAAACCTCGTCAGCCATCGCCACAGAAAGGTCGCTTGTCGTCGAGCTATCCGTGTAGTCCACCTTCCGAGGCCACTGCCCCGACATCCATGAACTTGGGACTAGGGTTTGATAGGTAGCTCATTACAAGACCAACGGGTCGGAAGGGGTAAACCGGAGACAACTCACCAGTAGGGGCTCTGTGCCACCCATCGGTCGCACTCCGCAGCCATCGACGGCTAGATCTATCCCCGCAAGCCCCGATTCGATCTCCGACCACGCCAAGGACACTAGGAGGAGATCTTTCCTCCACCGCCAAAGACGGACACCGGACAGACGTAGCAGGTAGGGTAGGTCAGGCCTGACTAGCCCCACCGCCACACTGCAGCGTCATGTCCGCTATCGCCATTCACTACAAGGTCCCCCGAGCAAAACTCGCACCATCCCCGCCAGGAACAAGCCGTTAGGCCACCACCGGCCAGAGACCCACCAGATCTCGCCAGCTACTATTGGTTAGGGCTCTCTCGACCGAGATTGGGCCCAGAAGGGCCAAATCTGGGCTTACCAAGCCATGTCTCCATGGACGTCTACCACCACCTCGTCCTCACCATCATAGTCTGCCAATTCCTAACCACCACTGGCACTGTTGGCCGCATGACAGACTGTCTCCTGGCCCATGCTCGTCGTCTTCTGTGCACCATTGCCGACCGGCTTTGCCCAGCGTAGACCTCTACGAGCACCGCTAGGGAAGGTCGCTGGTGCTGGCACCGCCCGGACTTTGCTTAGCGGCTTTCGCCAACGACGGCGGAAAGACGAGGGAGGATGCCAGGAGCAGGAGGTTTGGCTAACGCCCCTGCGTCGCCCGCGGGATGAGTGCATGAGCCCGAGCGGATTTCTTAGAGTGTTTTTCCCGTGCCCTCTCCGAAGCAACCACCTGATACAACTTATACACCACTCTTGGGGCAAAACAATACAATCCAAGTGTTGGAATTATGCCCTAGAGGCAATAATAAAGATGTTATTATTATAATTCTTGTTCATGATAAAGTTTATATTCCATGCTAGAAATGTACTAAGCGGAAACTTTGATACTTGTGTTGTTTATGAATAACACCGTGTCCCTAGTACGCCTCTATGGACTAGCTCATTGATTAAAGATGTTTAAGGTTTTCTAACCATAGACATGAGTTGTCGATTAATAATGAGATCATGTCATTAGGAGAATGATATGATGGACAGACCCAAATTAAGCATAGCAATTAGACCGTGTCATCGTGTTCATCTTTGCGAAGCTTTTTATTATGTCAAATATTGTATTCCTTAGACCATGAGATAATGCAACTCCCTGGTATCGGAAGAAAGCTTTGAGGTCATCAAACGTCATCCTATGAGAGGGTGATCATAAAGGTGTCTCTCAGGTGATCGGAAAGTACTTGTTGGGTTGTATGTATCGAGATGGGATTTGTCCCTCCCGAGTCGGAGAGATATACTTCGGGCCCACTCGGTAATCGATATCAACACCGCTTGCAAGCACGTGGTTAAGGAGTTAATCACAAAGTGATATCAGATTACGGAACGATTAAAGTACTTGCTGTGAACGATATTGAACTAGGTATGCCGATACCAACGATCGAATCTCGGGCAAGTAAAATATCGCGTGACGAAGGGAATATATATATATGGGATTAATTGAATCCTGGCATTGTGGTTCATCCGATATGATCATCGATGAATATGTGGGAGTCAATATGGGTTTCCAGATCCCGCTGTTGATTATTGATAAAAGATCATGTCTGCATATTCTCAAACCCGTAGGGTCACACACTTAACGTGTCTCGACGCTAGGATACATGGATAATTGGTTTATGAGTTTTTGTTCGGAGTCTCGAATGAGATCCAGGACATCACGAGAGGTTCCGGAATGGTCTGGAGAATAAGATTCATATAAAGGAAAGCAATTTTTGGATTTCGGAATTGTTTCGGAATGTTCGGTATTGTACCGGAAGGTTCTAGAAGCTTCCGGAGTGGGACCAACGTGGCACCACTTGTCGGAGGGGGGCGTGGGCCTACGAGGAAGTTCCCTGGCCGCATTGGGCTAGGGGCACAAGGCCCCATAGGCCCAACCGACCAAAACCCTAGGGGAAACCTTAGGGGACCTTCTAGAAGGGGGGGGAAGACTTGCCCCCCACTCCACCCTTGGGCCGCCGCCCTAGGGCTTGGAGGAGGGGGCAAGGGGGCCGGCCAGCCACCTATATAAGGTGGGCAGGGGGCGCACCCTCCCCTGACCCCAAACCCTAGTCATTCCGCTGCCGCCTCCACCTCTCTCTCTCGACTGCGTGGCGAAGCCGCAGTAAACTCTCCACCATTGCACCACGCCGTCGTCAGAGATCCAATCTATCTCTCCATCCCACTTGCCGGACCGAGGAAGGAGGAGACGCCGCGCACCGTATGTGCATCTCTCGAGGCGTCGCCACTTGCGGCGTTGGATCGGATCGGATCGCTAGGAGGAGAAGGCTGGATTCGACTACATCACCCACGCTCTGAACGCTTCGGCCACGATTTCTTCAAGGGTATGAAGATCTCATCTATCCCTCTCGTTGATTGCATATCCTAGATTAGATCTTGGCTTTCTCGTTTGCATCCGTAGAATTTTTTTGATTTAGTATGCTGCGAAACCCTTTCACCAAGTCCAAAAGAAAACAAAGAAAATAAAAAAGAAGAGAAAACAATGTCAACATCGGGTGGATAAACGAGAATGGAGATAACTCGTAACTGTTGCGCCCTCCAAAGAATTTCCACCGTGCTCCCAAGAGCCCAATCGCGAACCAGCAAATACCTCCAAGAAGGGAAGCTATGACAACGCACGCCACGCCGCACTGCATTTAGGGTTATCCTCAGAACGAATCCTAGGGAGGAGCTCGAAAGGGGGAATGGAGGATCCGATTCCAGCGGTCACCGTCGGTGGCTAAATAGGGGCCGGTTTTGCGCGAGCAGTGACATGAATTGTGGCGGGAGAAATTCGGCCATCGCCCACCGCAATTTCACTGTAGCGTGCTAGTTCGTGCAGCCTCCTGCCATCTCTCATGGTCAAAGGAGAAGTTGCCAACGGATAAGAATAGTATACTCCATTTATATACTCCACGGTGGAGAAATTCTGGCCCGAGGGTGCTTTAATGACCGTGCGAGCCACAACATGGAGGGTGGTCAGACATCCAATTGGCCCTGTTTTGCCGTCCTAGTGCCTGCCTCGAACTTCTGCAACCTACCAAACACGTCCTAGACCGCCGCGACCCTACCTCCTCCGTCGATGTGACGACGAGTGACGCCGATTTGCTCGATCCTTACCTTCTTCTCCACCGTGATTGACAAGTTTGAGCTTGCACTGTCGTGGTCACCGTACCCACACACACACACACACACCCACACCTACACACGACCATACTCGTTCGTGTTACGTGTACCTTCGACCCTTTCAATTTTTGGACTGCTAATGGGTAGTAAGATTCTTCATTTATTTTTAACTTGTCAATATTTTTCAAAATCCGAATATATTCATATTCTAAAGATACCTCAAATCTAAACTTTTTTTCAAAAAAGCAAATATGAAAATAAAATTAAAAAGGAAAAGTCAAACGAATGAAACAGAAACAGAAAGGAAAATAAAAAGCACGAAATGGGCCTGGCCAACAAGGCGGCGATGAAGGAGCGAGGCGCGAGAGCCCCGCACCGCACTGGGCGGTGCATAGGATTGGGCCCTGCCCAGGCCCCGACCTCTCCCATCGGCGTGACAAGACCCCACCGACGACGATTTGCTGGATCGCTAGCTAGCTTCTTCTCCGGCGCCGATGGACCAGCTCGAGCTTCCGCCCGTCGCCGTACCGCACACGACCTGGTGCTTCTCCACGCGCTCGTCGCCGTCCGGTTCTGCGTGCCTTCGACCCCGGCCCTTTCCAGTCCTTCTCTTCTCCGATTGGTAGCTATACCTCTCTCTCTCTTTATCTCTCGTGAAGGAGATCGAAGAAGTTGCCAACGGATAAGAATAGTATACTCCACTCCATTTATATACTCCTCGGTGGAGAAATTCTCGCCGAGTGAGAAAGCGTCAACCTCTTCCGGTCTCTCTCGGTCACCGCCCAGAGAGACACGGAGATCTCCTGCCTCGTCTCCGGGACACCGGAGGCGACCGGACATGCGCGCGCGCGGAAGTTCAGGTATATGTATGTATGTATGTACGCGTCTCTTTTACTCCACGCGGAGTTGACCCCGCTCGCGCGTCGCCGTCGCCGTCGCCGTCCGTCCGTCCCTGTGCGTGCAGTTCAGCAGGCAGGCCGCAGGCAGGAACGATACGGGCGAGTGAGAACTGAGAAGCTTCGTCTGATGTGCATACGCGCACGTACGCGCCGATCGAGTAACCAATCAGTGTATATATATAGTCGATCAGTCTCTGGTCAAACCAGCTAGCGGCCAGGTCCGTTCAACCCATACGGATATGCACGTATGTGTACGCAAGTAGCTAGCGCATGCTGGATTATTAGATCGATTGATGCCGACCTGGCGATTTTCTAGGTTTTGATGCATGATCTTAGTTAACGAGGAAACCCCGCGGAATTTGTACTCCATATAAGTACGAGCTCGTATACAGTACTATAAGGCAATTCAACCTAGACTATCCAACACGAGGTTGAAGAAGATTGATGGCAAGACGATGACTCCACGAGCTGTCGTCACGGGTGAAACATGATCTTCCAAGCGATGCCACCAAGAGGGTAACAATGTGTCGTGCTGCCATCACAGCCCCTTGCCACGGGCAATTTTTTTTCACTCGGAAACAAAAAAACAACACCCATAAAGAGGGTTTTGACGCCCACTTCACCGACACTAGACACTATTCTTACAAAGATCGATAGGCACTACTCGGCTAGAACACGACAAAGGCAAACGATGCCATGTGGGTTTCAGTAAACACACGACAAAGTGCGCGAACATGACAAATTTCTGGAACAGATCACGAGAAAGGAATATACACGGCAAAAACCCATAAAGGACCCAGAAAAAAGAAGACAATCGTCAAAGTAGACAGCGGCACACGACATAGGTGTCTTCACGGCAACGAGGTAGGACCCGCGACCCCACAGGTCCACTTGACGGGAGGATTTAACGGCTGCAGACGGTGGTCTCTTTGCCGTGTGCCTTTTTTGTGTACCACACGGAAACGATGGCTTTGTCGTGTGTATTCCACGGTATACACGACAAAGTCATGTTATTTATTTTTTCCCTTTTATCATATTAATCTTATGAAAATCATAAAAAATCATTCTTATTAAAAAAAATACAAATAATATATCAAATTTGCAGAAAAATAAGATTTATCTATCTACACTCAAATATTAGATATTTATGTTGAATAAGAATCTTCATGCTCGTCATTTTGATCATAGTTTAAAATGGGCATAAAAAATTCAAAAAGATCGAAACAATGTGAAACCTTCGTATGGTGTTATACTATGTGATATAGTTGAAAGGAAAAATATCAAACTTGGTATATTGATTATGTATAAAAAAAACCTTCACAAAATGACCTATCTCATTCGAGGTTTCCTGGTTTTTGGGTCAAATGACTAGGTTATGGCTAGAATCAAGACATAGTTTGTGATAATGTGTTCATATTGTGCATGCATGCGCATCATGGGACAGAGAATAATTTTGTAGGAGGAAGCTTTTCTTTTCGTTGCACCAAAAATGTACTTTCCATTTCCCGAGCGCAAAAAATTGAGAGTTTCGTGAAACAACCACCAAATAGATAATTCAAAATACTACCACCTCATTTTTCAAAAATACTAGACCAACTTACATGGACAATGTCCCAACATGGGGATCTTAAACCTTTCTGTCCACCCCTGGTGAAAAATATAAATTCCTGCCGAATCGGTAGGAAGTGGGTCAAATATGAACTACATGTATATGATCTGATGCTCATGATTTTTTTTAAAAATTATTTTTAGGTTCACAATATGCTATTTCATTAGAGATCCAATGCAAGTTTATCGAGGTTCTGGCCTGAGCTAAGAATCTTCTTGCCCGACGTTCGACAAAGTTTGATGATAGTTTAAAATGGGCATAAGAAATTCGAAAACAATCCAAACAATATGAAACCTTCGCGTGATGTCATATTATGTGAAATAGTTGGAAGGAAAAAATATCAAACTTGGTATATTGATTATGTCTCAAAAAACCTTCATAAAATGACCTATTTTATTCAAGGTTCCTGGCTTTCGGGTCAAATGACCAATGTTATGGGTTGAATAAAGACATAATATATGATAATATGCTCATATTGTGCATGCATGTGCATTATAGGATGGAGAACAATATTTTAGGAGGAAGTTTTCCTTTTCGTCACACCAAAAATCTATTTTCAATTTTCCGAGCACAAAAAGGAGGGTTTATAAAGCAACCACCAAATGGCTAATTCAAAATGCAACCACCCCATTTTTCAAAGATAGTAGACCATATTACATGGACAATGTACCAACAGGGGATCTCAAACCTTTTCGTTTACCCCAGGTGAAAAAGACAAATTCCTGCGGAATCGATAGAAGTGGGCAAAATATGAACTACAGGTACATGATCTGATGCTCATGTTTTTTTGTAAAAATCATTTTTAGGTTCACATTATGTTATTTCATCAGAGATCTAATGTAAGTTTAAAGAGGCTCAGCCCCGATCTAAGAATCTTCTTACCCGTCGTTCTACAAAGTTTGACGATGGTTTAAAATAGGCATAAAAATTCAAAAGTGATCCAAACAATACGAAACATTCACGTGGTGTCATATTATGTGACATAGTTGAAAGGAAAAAATATCAAACTTGGTATATTGATTATGTCTAAAAAAACATTCACAAAATGACCTATCTTATTCGAGATTTCCTAGGTCAAATGACCAATGTTATGACTAGAATTAAGGCATAGTTTGTGATAATTTGCACATAATATGCATGCATGCGCATCATGGGATGGAGAACAATGTTGCAGGAGGAAGCTTTCTTTTTTGTTGCACCAAAAAACCATTTTTTTATTTTCTGAGCGCAAAAAACAGGGGGTTTTGCGAATTAACCACCAAATGGCTAATTCAAAATGCCAACACCCCATTTTCACAAGATTATATGGATGTCATATTTGGATCCCTCTCATTTGTATGGTCGATTTAGACATTTTATTTGTTGAATTCCGATTTACGGATTTAAATATATGAATTATTCCATATTAAATAGAAAATGTCAAAAAAATAAAATCATTTTATTTTTATTTGGATTCAAGATTATTATTACTTATTCATTGTTGTCTACTTAAATAATTGTTTCTAATGTAAAACTGGGATGTGTGACATCATGGTCCAAAAGTTCATAGGATTAATATGAAAGTATTATGGATAAGGTATGATTTTTTTTGAAAATTCATTCGGAAGGAACAAAAAAGTTAAGCGTGCTAGGACTAGAGTAGTGTTAGAATGGGTGACCGAAGAGAAGTTTGATCATGAGTACAATTTAACCTAATATTAAGCATACTTAGGATTAAAATATCCTATATGAGATTAACGAGTAAAAATATTCAAAAAAGTTTGAAAAACAATTGGATTTTTTTCATTTTTTTTGAAAAGTCAGTCCATTTGCCGTGTACTTTTCCACGAGACACACGGCAAATACGTTCTCTTTGCCGTGTATTTTTCGACCAGACACATGGCAAAGGCAGACTTTGTCGTGTTGGATTTATGGGTGACACACGACAAAAAAAATAGACATCGCCATTTTCATGAAAATCGTCATCTCACTTTACTTCGCCGTGTCTATGCGTAAGACACACGGCAAAAGATTATCGTATCTTTCTAGAAAAAGTGTGGCAAAAGGCCTTTGCCGTCCCCAACATTACCGTGTACTTTTTGCCGTGTGCTTATACACGGCAAAGTCTTTACCGTGTTTCGGAAACCTTTGCCGTGTATTTTGCACACACGACAAAAAAAAATTTTCTCCCGTAGTGAGGGATTTACAAGTTCAGCCGGTTGATTTCAGGGACTTGAAGTTTAAGATTTGATTTAACTTTTGTCTACAAATTTAAGGTTTGTTTTAAACTTTTTTATGCTAGTATTTAATACAGACTCAATCCATCCCAAGGTGTAACAAACACAAAGAGACATCGGTCAGCACCGAAGGCACCATCAAGCACATGCAAAAACTCCAATCGAGGAATATAAAAAGGTGTCGACCGATCATTAGCACAATGTATGTATAGTACGCGTAGAAGGGGACTTTCGGCATGAAAACCGAAGAAGTTTCTCCATGCTAATCTAAGCATGCTTTTTAGACTAAAAACAATGTTTAGATTACCACGGAGGAACATGTTTGCTAATCCAAACATGTTTATAATGATTGATTAATTTGATCGATTGATAAATCATAGATGGGACAACAAGCATGCTGAGAAGAAGCTTTTGGAAAAAAAAAAGTTGCTTATGCTAGCACTACTATGCTTACAAACAGAAAATCATTAGAATCAGAATGAGACAACATAGATGCGCTTATAGTAGTAGCTTTTGAAAGGAAAAGAAAAAAAAAGCTGCTTCCGCTAGCACTATGCGTACGAGGAGTTAAGTCAGGTGTTGCTCTATGGCCATGAAACGACGGAAAAGCAATTAATACGGGAAATTAGAGCAGGATCTATTTTAAATGCTCAAATTAAGCCGTCTCTTTCGGAGTTCCGTCTTTGGAGAGAGAGAACGGAAGATATCAAAAGATATTTTAAGTAAATTTCTATGATTTTGATCGAATTCATCGAGGACAGACAGGTCCCACCTATCAGTGGTAATATAGACAAGAAAACAAATAATAAAATCTCAAAGTGTGTGAAGGGAATTGAACTCACGCCCTGAGCTTTATAATAAGCAGCCTTGCCAGTAGAGCACGCACAACATCATGCTAAATATAAGAGCGCTCATCTATTATATACTGTTTTGAGACTGATAAGCCCTAGTTCTCCTACACGCACAACACGGACATGAAGCGTATAAATGAAGAGTTAGGTTTGAGTCGTGCAACAGGCTACCTAGCTCACGATGGCTCACATGAACATGAAACAGATAAAGAATAGCACACACACATGTAAGGAATTGACACTCGATCGATTAAGTGTATACACCTGGACATACACACCTGGGCTACATGTGAACTTTTATTTTAGACATTTAAAATACGTGTTCCAAAGTTGTGAAAAAATTCAATCCGAAATAATTTGTGTTGGCCTACATAGAAAAAGTTTACATCATTGTTTTTAAGGTGTTTTTGACACTTTGAATTATATTTTTTTAATTTTTAAAATAAAGGCCTCCATGTGAGAATATGATTGGATACAGATGACGTGCAAGATTATACTGCCGTCGATGTATGCTTTTATACCATATAAATAAATTACGTCCTCAACAGTATCATATAGTATGTGTTGGTGCAGTGGTTTGTGTGGTTGTGTAGGCATGTGGAGGAACTGAGGTCGAATCCCATCACTAGCCTATTGTTTTAACTATTTTATTTTTATATTGGCCAGTCTTTCGATACATACTAAGGACACAAATGCGAGAGAAAAATACAGAGGGCTTATTTTGAAATAATTACAACGCCATAGCTGGATGAATTTAGTCAAACTTGCTAAAATTCAATTAAATTAGATGTGGGACTAAAAATGTATATACCTCTATCTAAAACTAATATACTCTTTCTGTTCTTTAATTATTTAATTATAGCACTATCAAGTATCAATACCAAACGTCAAAAGGCGCAAATCCATTTTGGCTCATAGATATAGATTCACTCATTGTGTAAATACCTATTTTAAATATAAAAAAGAATTGAAAAAAATCCTGTATACATTTTCATATTTTATGTTTTCATGCGAAAGAATAATTTTCTTTTCTGGCTTAGCTAAAAAGACAATTTTCGATACTTTAATATGACTATTCATATAAGACATTCTTTGTTTTTTCGCACAAGCCATACAAATCTTTTTCCTTGTGAAACATTGTGCCAACATAGAATGTTTGGGATGTACACACAAAATTTTCGTTTGGAATTTTTTTAATTCGTTTTTTATAACATGTGTATATTTACACCTACGTGCCAAAACACCACCTTCCTCGGAAAGGCTCGCTCTATAAAAAACAAAGATTCCTATACTTGGGCATGAGGCAATTAGGCTATAAATATATAGCGCGTGCTAACCTTTCCAGGGAAGATTGGAGAAATAGTGTAGTACATGTGAAAGCAAGGTGTGCTAGACATGACGGTCTGTTGACTTGATCTGGTCTAGACGAGCTCACATCCGTCTTTGGAGGGAGAGAACGGAAGAAGATATCTAAAACTATACTATATACTCTTTCTGTTCTTTAATATAGCACTAGCAATATCAGATGTCAAAAGGCGCAAATCCATTTTGGCTCATAGATATAGATGCACTCATTGCCTAAATGTCAATTTTAATTTTAAAATATAAAAAAAAATGGAAAAATTCCCGTATATGTTTGCATATTTTATGTTTTCACACAAAGTTTTGACGTAAAAGAATAATTTTGTTTTCTGGCTTAGCTAAAAAGACAATATTTGATTTTTAATATAACTACTCACAAGACTTTTTTGTCCTTTTCGCATAAGCCATAAAAAAATTCTTGTGAAACATTGTGTGCCAACATAAATTGTCTGAATGTACACACAAAAATTCTGTTTGAAATTTTTGATGTTTTAAAATTTGTTTTTATGCATTTTTCATAATAGGTATGTTTACACCTACATGCCAAAACACTACCTCCCTTGGAAGGGAAATGATACTCCTCCCCCGGGGAATCACGTGACTCCATCCCCCGGGTCATTGCAACTCGCGCGTGGTCTCAGACAGCGGTGGGTCGCGCCCGCTCCTGCCTCGAACCGCCGGAGCTCGCTGCCTTTCCATCTTGCTGGCTAGAGCTCGCCGCCCTACAAGTGGAGCACCGACGCAACGAGATGACGCGCATCGGTCCTGGGAGGGAAACAACGACACTTCTCCCTTGCAAGGGCTCGCCTTCTGCGGGGGCGTCGTCGGACATCGCCCCGCTGCTCCAACCACCGGCGAGGAACACTGCTTCGATATGGCACCCCGTGCATGCTACCTACACTGGGAGATTTTGCTACAAATGGTCGACGTTTTAGCTACCGATGGGCATCGTCATTGCTACCGACGGCCAACGGATTTGCTACGGTCTTAGCGGTGGATTTCATGTTGGGTTTTTTTTTGCTTCGGCCGCGGGATTTGCTACATACATAGTATATATTTATTGCTCCAACTGTTGTGTGTTTTTGCTATAATATTGTTAAATTTTTTCTACAAGATGATCAACGATAGTCTCTAGAGAAGTCGTTTTGCTAGGTAGCAACTTTTTTGCTACAAGGTCTCCGGCGAATTTTTTTTGGCTACATTAGCATATTTTGTTTGCTACCACCGTTTTATGGTTTTGCTACGAAGTCTCTGGCGAGGTTTTTTCCGGCGAGCATCCGGTGATATTTTCCGACGAAGTCGGTTTTGCTACATTATTAAAAAATATTTTGCTATAAAGTCTCCGGCGAGTTTTTCAGTGAGGTTCTGACAAGAGTTGTCTTTTTTATTCTATTTTTGCGCGAACAGTTTTTTGCTACAGTATAGCAAATACAGACAGTATGTAGTAAAATTAGATTTAGCGTAACAAATACGGGATTAGAAGGACACGTGTCAACACGAGAACTGGGATCAGAAATTTTGATCCCGGGGACGCGTAGCACCGCCTCCCCTCGAAGGGCTCTATAGAAAACAAAGATTCATGTACTTGGGCATGAGGCAATTAGGCTATAATAAATATATAGCGCGTGCTAATCTTTCCAGGGAGGATTGGAGAAATAGTGTACATGTGAAAGCAAGGTGTGCTAGACATGACGGTCTGTTGACTTGATCCGGTCTAGACTTTTTTTTAGCACTACTTGATCCGGTCTAGACGAGAGCTCACATCATGGCCATGGGCATGTTGTTCGGCCCACCGCCCCACTGCCCCCGAGTGTGATTCCCACTGTGGTCTGTCTGTCTGTGGCCGTGTTGGATCGGTCACTTTTTACATCAACTTCGTGCTCGAACATCACACATCCTCTTCAGCCTTTCTACGATGCACACCAATTTAAGCAGATCAGCGCGCGCTCTTTCGTCGGATGCACCGTCACTCTCACACGATTTGTCTTATTCCGGGCTCCTTACAACCTGATATATATATATTCTGAAAGTTCAGAATTCTGAAAAGAAAATCCTACTACTACATATGGATGCAATTCCTTTTTCTTTCTCTTTGTACTTTGGTGTAAATTTCTTACATCGAGGTGTCATATACATGTCCCTATAGTTTCATTAAATAAACATATATTTTTCGCTTATGTGCTACGCAGATAAATAAGTATATGTATATATAACGTAAATGGTGCATCTATTGTAGACTCACATATCTACTCCCTCGAATTCATAATAAGTGCCACTGATTTAGTTAAAAGTTATACTACTAAATCAACGACACTTATTATGGGTCAAAGAGAGTATCGTTTTTTACACCAAATATGTGTATAAATTACTTATGAGATTTTATAGGTGCGTAGTAAGAATATTTTCATGTATTCCCTCTGTCTAGAAATAAGTGACACGGGTTTGACTAGATTTCCATCTATCTATACACTAATTATAAAACGATACATGCGAATCTATACAAATAAAAATCACTTATTTAAAAAAAAATCTACATCTACCATATTGAATGGACACATTAAGAAAACATAATTTATGGTAAATCTATTGATATTGATTCAATATTGTAAATGTTTATATTTTTTGTATAATATTGGTCAAACTTAGAAAATGTTGACTTTAGGTACCTTATATTTTGGGACGGAGGGAGTATTGGATATAGGCATGTGCTAGGTGTCATTCGCTTGATTTCAGCCGACCATTTTCCTCTAGACCATTCGGATCTCGCGTAAAGGTGTGATCTGAACCATCCGATCATTGCAACAACGAATCTTCACACACAACATTCTTTATGTATGAATGCAATATCACTTGTTAGATTTTTTCCTATGGCCTTCACAGAATGTCTAAAAATACCGCATCATTTAGTTCAAGTTCATGCACATATGCAACATGTACCATGGAACACATTCAAAAATTTGACATCATATACAACAATGAAATACAACAACAACATCAAAACCTTTTTACCAAGCAAGTTTGGGCATACTAGATATGGAATCCGACGGAAACATACGAAAACCAAAAGGAAAAAAGCAATAAAAAATATATAACAATGAAGTAACAACATAAAAAACTTTGTAGCATGAAGATAACTTCCTACATGCACCTAGAATCATTACAACACGCCACCAATGTGTACGCATCATAGGACAAACGAGTTTCTAGAAAATCAAAACACCAATCACAACATAAAAGAATCTGAGAAATCACTTACCTTCTCCATCAGCAATGGATGCACCGATATCGTTGCCCTTGACGTTGTGTCACCCCAAAACCATTCCCTAATTCTGTCATCTTTCCCGAGCTCATAACCACGGAAAAGCTCTATTTTTCAATCCATCTACAACTACATTTAGGCTTGGGGAGGATCATGGAATAAGCGATGAAGGAGCAAGAAGGGAGCAACAGAGGGTGTCAGGGGAGATGATACAATAGGAGGAAGCTACAAACAATGAAGGCGTGAGGAAGACAAGCGCGTCTAATCTGAGTTGACCTAAAACTAGCCTAATTCTCGGTCGGGTGATATTATGCAGTATTAGTTGCAAGTTCACCTGTATTTAGAAATATCTCAGTTGCAATCCCACTTACAACTGAAAAATCTCAATTTCAACCCCACTTGCAGCTGGAAACTTCACTTGCAACTCAGAGGATACACGAACCACGATAAAAATCTAGTGAGTTAGGATTTTATTGAGCTCTAACTAAATTCTCAGTCGAATGAGAATTAGCAAAATCAAGACAAATCGATCCGTCTATTGAGGAGAATATGCTACCAATGGCTAGTCATGACTGGTCTCTTATATATATTTGGGTTTTGCACATAAGACAAAACAAAGAAAAAACCTAGAAAAATACACCTTGAGAACAAGAAATAATAGTATAATACATTCAAATTAAAAAAAGAAATCACTATTTTTTGGACTGAGGGAGTCTATACAAGAAATAGATTTAATAATAACAAGAGGAAGGAATAGGTCGGAAAGAGGGGGAGCTGTGTGTTGACAATGGGCAGTTTGACGGTTTGACTGACGACCAACGACACGGCCTCCTCCTCTTCCCTTCTTCCCCTCTCGCTGTCGTCTCCCTCCCTCCTCCTTCCTCCCCCCCTCACCTTCCTCTCCACCTTCCTCCTCCCCTCCCCTCTCCTCCCCCACCCAAACCAAACCCCCCAATCTCCGCCTCCGCCTCCGCCTATATACCTCGCCTGCGCCCGCGCGCGGCTCCCTCCCACCCTATGCGCAGCTCCCATCCCTCAAACCCCGCCTCCACTCCCTCCTCCGACGACCACGGCGACGAGGACCGTCCATGGGCGCCTGCCTCTCCTCCCCCACCTCCTCCTCCTCCCCGCCGGCAGCGCGGCGCCCCAGGAAGCGGGCTCCCAGGGGCAAGGCCGGCTCCCCGAAGCCGGACAAGGACGGGGCGGAGACCCGCGCCACGGTGGAGTTCGGCTACGAGCGGGACTTCGAGGCCAGGTACGAGGTCGGCCGCCTGCTCGGCCACGGCCAGTTCGGGTACACCTTCGCCGCCACCGAACGCCTCTCCGGGGATCGCGTCGCCGTCAAGCGCATCGACAAGGCCAAGGTGCGTGCGTCCCTGTCAGGAAATCTATTTTTCCAGCTCCTCGGGTTCCCTGCCCTGCCCGCGGTTCTAGAACGAAAATCGCGCCCCTCCGCTTCTAGCGTACGAAACCGGTCACCGCCATTTGCTGCGTGATTCGGGACCGGTCTCCGGCGTTCAGCCTCTGCCGAAGCTATTCGGTCCATCCATCCGCGGTGTTTCGCGGATTTGGCCTAAGATTACACACGGGCGGATTGCAAGAACATTCTCGGCGAGGTCGCTGAATGCCGACGACGATGATAGCACGGGTGGTTCTGGTGTCGGCGAGGCCCTACGCTGTTGCTCAATTTATCGCTAGGCGCAGCTGTCCATTTCCCCTTTTTTTGAGGGGTCCATTACATGAGTGAGCGAGGCCATCTTCGCGGGTTCCTTCCTAGTTTGGCACATGAGTAGTTGTTCACCACGTTCATTTACTTCTTAATAAAACGGTACTACCAGTACTCACCGGGATGGTAACGAGACGCTTTATCTTGGCTGTTTGGCGCAGATGCTCCATCTTTTCCAAATTCAGAGGGGAAATGTTACAATTATTACTAGTATTATTATTCTGTTGCTCCTGTTAAAAATCTGTGAAGCGTCGTTTTCTGCGGAACACATTTCGCGCGGGGCTCTAGTTTTGCGGTGTGTATGTTGTTGTCTTCAACTTTGATTGGAGTCTTCACATTATTTTGGCCAAGTTTGCAGTCTTTGCAGATACTTTGGTGTAGGTGTTCATTTATGACAGCTAATGTTTTGCTCCTGATAAGCTCATCAACCATTTCCTTTTAGCAGCAGGGAATGTCTCCTTGGCTTCTTCCATGTTTTAGATAGATGGGTGACATTTTCTTCACCCCACTCGTTTTGAGCTTGGAAGAATGCGTGTAGTAATCAACACGGTGTTGATTTAATCAAAGACTTTGTGTGTTTGTTCAAATGGCAGTATTGCCTTCTTATTTTTCTAAAAATGTGAAGCCACAGAAGGATCCTTTAACACCTTTACGCGTTTACGTCTGTCTACTCTGCATCATCTTTAGAATATGTGATTAAGACAATTATATTTGTGGACTCTATAACAGATGAACCGACCTGTTGCCGTGGAAGATGTGAAAAGAGAAGTAAAGATCCTTAAAGCCCTTAAAGGCCATGAGAACATTGTTAATTTCTACAATGCATTTGAGGATGATTCTTATGTGTATATTGTGATGGAGTAAGTAATCTCGTACTTATCGTATCTTGTTTCTAGAGTCCCATACATGCACTGGCTGAAATTTCTTCCTAAATAAATCCTAATAACAAAAAAGCCTGTCCTGGCCTGAGATAGATTAAGTTGCTATTCCTCATAACACTGGTTATACCAGCTGCATTGTTTATCTGTCTCTTATAATATATGAATGTGTACAGTGTAACTAAATTTTGATCACATGGCTTCTTAGCACTTAGTCATGTACATTGTAAGCTCGTCACGGTTTGGTCAACTGGATATACTTCTATCGCATATACTATTGTCTATCGCACTTATGGATATTTGGAGTTCTTTCTTCTAACATAAGCCAGAAGGGCATACATGACTACATCATTTTCAGTAATTGTTCCTGTGCTCTAGTACAAAGTACCAACTCTTGCTTCTTTGCCTTCTCTTGCAGACTATGTGAGGGTGGTGAACTATTGGACCGGATTTTGGCAAAGTAAGTTTAGATATATTCTCGTTTTCCTTGTTCCATATGTCATTTACGCTTCTGGTGGTTGCTAGATTTTGTGACGGCAGCAACTTTTGTCTTGACACTTCTGCATTAATCACCTTTGACTTGCGAAAACTAGGACCAGTTCTTATTGGCATTTTACCTTTGGCAGAAAAAACAGCCGCTATAGTGAGAAAGATGCTGCAGTGGTAGTACGGCAGATGCTCAAAGTTGCTGCTGAGTGTCATCTGCGTGGGTTAGTCCACCGAGATATGAAGCCAGAGGTAAAGAATCGTACACTTTCAATGTCTTTGCACTTAGCATACATTTTGGTGATATTTCACTACTTCTCAGGTCATGTAAGAATGTGCCTATTTTCTTCCCAGAACTTCCTTTTCAAATCAACCAAGGAGGACTCGCCTCTGAAGGCAACAGATTTTGGTCTGTCAGACTTCATAAAGCCAGGTACCGCTTCACCGTCCTCTGTATATGTGCATATTTGGTATACCTATCTTGCTGCATCAAATCTGAACAGGGAATAGAACTCAGTAGTTGCTCTGTCTCATACATCATTTAAATGCATGATTACAGGGAAGAAGTTCCGTGATATAGTTGGCAGTGCATATTATGTTGCACCGGAAGTATTAAAACGGCGGTCGGGACCTGAGTCAGATGTTTGGAGCATAGGAGTTATAACTTACATTTTGCTCTGTGGGAGGCGCCCTTTTTGGGATAAAACAGAGGATGGTATATTTAAGGAGGTAAGTGCATATCTGTTGCATTGATTATGCTTCAATGTAAAATTGGCTTGGCAACGAGGCCATGCTTTACCATAGGGTTTTCAATGAACCGAAAAAATGGAGAAGAAGTGTTTTCTGAAACTTTTTCACTATGTTATGTAGCAGCGTTAACATGTCAAGTGTTAAACTTAAACATGTCTCAGTCTTTAGGCAGTTTCTGCACTAGCTGCCGACTGCCCTGTTTAGTTGACACAATGCAGTCTTAAATTCCTACCGTCATGCAGAAATTGACATGATAATGTGTAAGGGTAACAGAAATAGCCTCAATTTTTACTTCATATTATAAAAAGCACATGTCGTGCCAATCTTCTCAGGCTACCTATGCATAGCCGCTGGTATTCCTGCTGGAAAATTAAATTCAAGGATTATCTATGTTGCCTTAGTTTCATACAGGCACCTGAGCATAGAAATATATCTTACCTCCGTGAACAATTTCCAGACAAATTATTTATAACTATTTTTGGGTAGTTCAGAAAACCAAAACAATTTGCTGGCTTTCCTAATGGCTTGCTAGAAAAGCCTGTCATAATATGTGCCATGAAAAGGAGCATCTTTCTACTCGACCAGTAAAATTGTTGTGTCAAGTATATCTGTGCATGTACGTTAGCAAAGATAGTCTTTAAATGGTATATGCATGATCTTATGTACTCTGTTGACTTCTTATAATCAGGTTCTAAGAAATAAGCCTGATTTTCGTAAGAGGCCTTGGCCAGGAATCAGTACAAGTGCTAAAGATTTTGTTAAGAAGATGCTGGTGAAGAATCCAAGAGCGAGATTGACTGCAGCTCAAGCTCTCTGTGAGTTCCAGTAGTGTTAATATTTTACTAGGATAGCTATGATAGTTAGTGTTGCTATTTTTCCTATTCTAGTTTCTCTACGTGAGAAAACACACACACACACACACATAGAAAATGCATGCCCCAGGACTTAATTGTACTATGTAAAGCCTGAGGACAATTTTGTCTTGTATCGCGACATTTTCTGGCATGTTTCAAATATGGTGTTCTGGATCAGATACTGGATTCTGATTTAAGTAGTAGCATGAAACCCACTAAAAATAAGTCTTATGAAATTGAAAATTGCGCATGAATTGTTCACTTTTATCTATTTCTTAATGAGCTTAAGGCATCTGAGGTTTGCTGTTATACCTTTGTTTCCTGGTTGCATCATCTTATAGGTATTTATTTTATTGTAGAAAGATATATGTAGTGTTGACCTGTAGTGTACACTTCATAAGTATCAAGTTACGAAGAGAATTGTAGCAAGAATGTGCAATACTTACCATCTGTCGTGTTTACTGATTCTGATTATGCTTGATCTTATTAGCGCATCCATGGGTGAGAGAAGGAGGAGATGCATCTGAGATCCCTGTTGATATATCTGTATTGTATAACATGCGCCAGTTTGTCAAGTACAGCCGTTTTAAGCAATTTGCGCTGAGGGTAATTATCGCGGTCTCAAATTTTAATTTTATGGTACTCCCATTTTGTGCTTACATTATTGCTCAATTGTGCTGTTCAGGCTTTAGCAAGTACAGTCAATGAGGAAGAGTTAGCGGATCTAAAGGACCAATTCGATGCGATTGATGTTGATAAAAGTGGGTCAATTAGTATTGAAGAAATGCGGCATGTAAGATTTTCGAGTTTTTTATATGAAACGTTTTGTGCTGGTACTGGATTTCTTTGAGGCGCTGATAATATTTTTATGTTTTGATAGGCCCTGGCGAAGGATCTTCCTTGGAGATTGAAGGGTCCTCGCGTTCTCGAGATTATTCAAGCAGTAAGTTCTGAACTTCATTTTAGTCTCCCTTTTGTTTCAGAGCAAGCAGCTGACTATTCTATATGGTAGATCGATAGCAACACGGATGGTCTTGTCGACTTCAAAGAGTTTGTTGCAGCAACTCTGCATATACATCAGATGGCTGAGTTGGACTCTGAGAGGTGGGGCCTGCGCTGCCAAGCCGCTTTTAGCAAATTTGATCTGGATGGTGATGGATACATCACCCCTGATGAACTTAGAATGGTAAGTTCTGATTCCTACATGTTGGTTTTCGATCCACACATATTTCACATGATCCATTTTACCTTTTTTTTTTCCTGTGAATATCGAGCTGGCTTGACTTAATCTGGATGAGATGTTCCCTATTGTGCGTTTGTTGCACTAGTGGGTTCTTCATATTCAGTGAATAAATTTATTTCTCGAGTTGTGTATATAAACTAGGATTTTCCATCATAAAAAAGAAACCGACATTAGTATGCATCAGGTTGTGGTACATTTGATGATTTCAATACTAGTTTGTTAGAATTGCCTATTTCAGCATGCATTTTTCGACTGGTGTTTAGGGACTAAATATCTGTACCAATTTTAACACGAGTTGGATGGGATACATTTGATCTAAGCCACCCAAAATATTTAATCCAATTCCATGATTCTTCATCCATTGGTCGTGGGCAAATATTCTCTCTGTCTTGAACGAATTAGATGTCGCATATTTGTTTAGATTCGCATGTACCACGCGTTTTAGTGTATAGATACATGTGAATCTAGACAAATCTGCGACATCTAATTCAGGACAGAGGGAGTATTAGTCTCTCCTTTACCACCTATACTTACAGGTGTTTAACAATAATTAGTGCTTGCTTAGAAAACTTGTTTGTCTGGTCAACCAGTGGATGATGTGGTGGCCTTTTCCTTTTTGTTGTGGCGCCTAGTACCTGCTCCAATTGCGTTTTCTATAGTTCTCTGCTGTTTACTTTTCTGAAACTTTTTTTGCTAGAATTTGGTTTCTTTAATAGAATTTGGGGTCCACCCCTTGCTAAAAAATCCGTTGCCTTTAATTACAGGATAATATCAGTTAGAGTATATTAGATTGAGTGATTGACCAAGATGATCTGGATAGGGTGTCAAGTGGGATCCCACCTTTAGTTCATTTTGAGATTTCTAGTGTAAAATTTTGCACCTTAGATCTGGAGCATGTCATTACTTTTGTGATGTGCATCTTATGTGAAATTTTCAACCAACACTTCCTCTATTTTACTACACTATTTATGTTAGTCTATAAGTGCCTGCACTTGCAGGACTGCTAGTATAAATACATTTGCTGAGATAAATCCCACACAATACCAACAACTGCACCATAGAAACTGCAACAGGTAGCATTCTCATTGATTTCTTCCGATGTGCAGCACACCGGCTTAAAGGGATCCATCGAGCCGTTGCTGGAGGAGGCAGACATCGACAAAGACGGGCGGATAAGCCTGTCTGAATTCCGCAAGCTCCTGCGAACTGCCAGCATGAGCAACCTTCCGAGCCCGACGGGAGTCCCGAATCCCCAGGCTTTGTGAAAATCCTTAGTTTGGATCATTATAGGGAGACGATGATGAGTACAGTAGTTTGTTTAATTTTTTCTTGTTGTTTTCTGCGTGCCGTGCGATGTGAGGGCTTCTATTTTTAGCATCCAGGTTCTTTGTGTGTGCGGTGTACGTGTAGATAAGTTTCAGGGTAAATATTTACGGCCAAGTGTGGAAAGCCCAAATTGCATTCCTTCTTGTACATTGTTCCATGCTACCGCTCGCTATGAATGATTCGATGGCACACATTCATCCCGTTGATGTGAAATGGTGAAAAAAAAACATGCAAAATGGTTGAACCTGTTAATCCGAAATGTAGGATGAGGTTATTTTTCCCTGTCCGAGTACCAAGTGTAACCAACCATAAAAAGTGGAGAAACTGTGGTTGGATGATCAGCAAGATGTTTGCTCAGCCCATCGGGGATCAAAATATCAAAATCTTTGTTTTGACGATGTGTGACTTATTTATATGAAATGTTCTTTTGATAGAAGACGGTGTTCTTGTGAATATTGTGTGTGTGCGCGCGTTTTCTGGTTAAGTTTTCTTATTTTCAAATTTTCATTCAATTATATGTCCATCTGCATGCTCTATGAAAAAAAAAGTGAGTACCTTCAGATATCTAGACGTGTTTTAGATATATACTGGATAAATACGAATCTATACAAACTCAAGTCATTTATTTTGGGACGGAGGGAGTATATGTTTGGCTCATATTTTGTATGTTTATACAACGTCAAATAATAGGTGTGGCCGTTTTTTTTCAGAACTTCAAAAGCTTACACATCTGCTCTTGATCATTTCAAGCAACCGGGTGCACTGAATGTGCAAGACTTACTGTGATGAAACTCCATGAAAACATTTTATTACTGAACTCAGGCATTATTATGTTTAAAATACTTACATTACATAACAAATGGAAACATTATATTCTACTCTCTCTCCGTTCCTATTTTTGAGGTCTAAGTTTAAATTAATATTCGAATGGAGTAAGTTGTTTTGGTGTAAAAGATGTGCACGAATATTTCATTTGATGAAAATAGAGAGAATCGCCAAAATACACACTAGTGAAAATGGAACAGAGTGTCTCAAGTGGGATCCTATCTAAATTCCACCTATAGTTCATTTTGAATTTTTTAGTGTAAAATTTTAACAAAATTTTGCACTACAAAATTCAAAATAAAATAGAGATGGGATCTAGGTGGGATCCCAATACACCTTAAGGCCTTGTTTACTTCTAGGGCATTTCAGGGGATGGGAGAGGATTATTTTGTATCCCGAAATTTCCCCGATAGGTTGTTTACTAGGCCGGGTTTTGAGGGAATAATCCCGGAATATCCCCACAAACAGGGGCGGGCCTAGCTTGTATCAAGGGTATTCAGCTGAATACCCAAAAAAATTGCCAAAACTTTTAAATTATATGGTGTGCCTTATATTTCAGTATGCTTGTATAACGAATTTATTGAAATTCCATCACAAGTATGCATAGGAGTAGTTGGTTAGGATAAATACTTACAAGCCAATTGATCACTAGATCAAGTTCTATTCCTACACCATTTTTTGTTGTTTTTTCTTTCTATCTTTTAACTATGAATACCTATTGTGAAATTTCTGAGCCCGTCACTGCCACAAATCCCCTCCACGCTAGTGTATTTTTGACTAGATTAAAAACTCTCCATCATGAGAGAGTATTTTTGGGAAAGGGATTTAAGGAAATTTGAGAGTATTGGACGAACACCAAATCCCCACATATCCCCACGTCTTTTGTGGATAAAAATAACGAAGAAGTAAACAAGGCCTAAAATGGAATATGTGCCAAAACAGCTCTTGTGCATCAAAAGCAAAATATCGCTCGTTTGAATGCCGCCGCCTCCCACTCCGGTGGCGCCAAACCCGGCCGCCGTCATCCACGCCGCGCTCCTCAAATCCTCCCCTTCCGGCCTCCCTCATCGCCTCTCCTTCAACTCCCTCCTCGCCGCCGCATCCTCTTCCCCGCACCCCCGCCTTCGCTCCCTCGTCCTCCCAGCCCTCGCGCTCGCGCACCGCTGCGGCCCACTCGACTCCTACGCGCTCTGCTCCGCGCTCCGCCACGCCTCCGCCGACGACGCGGGGGCCCTCCACGCGCTCGCCACGAGGTCCGGGTGGCTCGGCAGCGTCTTCGTGTCCTGCGCGCTCGCCGCGTCCCACGGCGGGTCCGGACGGTTCTCCGACGCCCGCAGGCTGTTCGACGAAAGCCCCGTCAGGAACGGCGTCTTCGGGAACGCCGTCCTCGGCAGTTACGTCGGCGCGGGGAAGTGGATGCAGGCGCTGGAATTCGCCAGGAGGTTCCCAGAGTTTGGGCTGCTGGCTGATGGGTACACGATGACGGCCGTGGTGAGGGCGTGTGGGGAGACGGCCAACGCTGATCTGGGCGGCGAGGCGCATGGGCATGCGATCAGGAGGGTAAGTGGCGTGGAGTCTGACGTGTTCCTGATCGGCGCGCTCGTGGACATGTACGCCAAATGCGGGCTTGTCAGACATGCCAAGCAGGTGTTCAGGCTGGCGCTGCGGGCCAATGCCGGTGGAGACGATGTTGTGTTATGGACGGCGATGCTGAACGCCTATGGGCGGCATGGGCGGTGCAGGGAGGTTATCCAGACCTATGAACAGATGGTGGCTTCCGGGGTCTGGCCTGACGAACTGGCTATCCTGGCCGTGCTCTCGGCTTGCCAGCATTCTGGGGAGGTTGTCAAGGGGCTCAAGTATTTCGAGTATATGCTTGCAGATTACGGGTTGGTGCCCACACCAGAGCACTACGGTTGTGTGGTCAACATGCTATGCCGGGCAGGAGAAGTAGCCAAGGCATGGGAGATCGCTACCAGGGAACGATGTGGAGGTGATATCGGCGTGTCTACATGGGTCGCCCTGCTCAGTGCGTGCCGTGATTGCGGTAATGTTGAGTATGGGAGAATGGCAGCTCAGAAGGCGATTGAATTGGAGCCTACTAATGTTGGGATCTACGTTGAGTTGTCAAATTTGTATGCGAGTGCTGGCTTGTGGGAGGAGATTGACGAGCTACGGGAGGTGATGAAGGACAAGGGCTTCGAAAAGCATGTCGGGTCTACTTGGGTTGAGCAGAATTCTTGAAACGACCTGCAAAAATTCAAAATGTTTCATGGAATTGTTATGAAGTGTAGTCCCGCTGACTCACAAGATCGTCAGATGGAAACTAAGGTGAGGCTGATCATGGACGTGTTCTTTTTTCTTGGCTTAGGGCACCTAAGATTTTTCGCTGTTCCAGAATGAACACAAAATGATATGATACATTACTGAACTGTGACAAGCAGACAAATTAAATGCATTTTGACATTCTTCCATGAGATTTTTTGAGTTCTGGCTGCCAATGTCTATGTATTCATAAGAGTGGTGGAACGTACATCCATCTTCTAGTTTATGTGTCTAGCATTTGCGTGCTGTATGTTAAAACTTGGAACATAAATTAATGGTCTCCAAAAGACATAAAAGGAAACAGCAGTAGGAATCTCTCCTTTTATAAGCTAAAGCATGGTTATTCAATTCGTCTTATGCAAGCAAAAGCACATACATGTGCCAGAAAGCATGTCTAGCAGCATCCTTCTAGCTCAGCTCCTTGTTCTGCTAAAAAGCGATGTTAGACCATAGACTGGTCTAAAAATTACAGTACATAACTTAAGCTTTTGATTTTTGGCACTTCATTTAACTTCTTAATGTATAAAAGAGGCAGATCTTGTTTGACAGCCACACAGCTGGACTTTCACCATATTCTTTCAGCAGCAGGGCCAAGCCTAACTCACCTGATAAATTATGCACAGAGCATTTCTCTAGGAGTTAAGAGGAATTAGACCTTAACCCTCAGTGCAGAAACCCAACTAGCAGCTGAGTTGGTAAGTTTTCCCTCAAATGATTCCTGTGGCTCAAGAACCAGGCCAACTCTAACTTCACAACCAGGGCAGGAATCAAAGAAAGGGCAGAAAGAGAACACGTAAGATAAAAAGGGAAGAAAGGAATGCATTCCAAGCTTGCACTCCCTTGGTTCTCCCAGACTATATAAACACTCGTGTTTCCTTACATCTTCTAAGCCAAATAACTCTTTCTGATCTCTCTCTTGGATCAATAATGGGTCTTCCCTTTAGTGCATTCAACAAGTTTGGTAAGTTATCATGTCTCTGACTCTTTCTATGGTTTTGTTCTATAGGCTGGTGCCAAATGATATGACATTGCTCTGTTTTATTTCTTGTCTACACTCCTGTTCTATTTTCTAAATTTATTAACTTATGCTGGTGTTCTTCGCAGGACTGCCAGGATTGAGCTCGGTAACTACCGGACAAGTTTATGATCGACATTTTAAGGACAGGGGAACCGGCAACTTTGCAGATTTTCATATTGCCTATGTCGATTTCTGCCAGTACGCTTTCTGTTTTTACAGTTTTGTTGCCTGCACTTATTATCCCCCCACATTTTGTTTATGTCATCGTCGAAAACATGTAGGTATTTCAACACTGTAATGCCTGGCCAAGATTTCGATACTCCAGGACTTGAAGATATTAAGGTAAAGCCGTCATGCATCTGTAATCAGGGCCATGATTCAGTGTAAATATGTTTGGACTTCTGGCAAATTGCCTGTTACATATAGTCGAAAGAGTCAACCTTAACATGCTATACACATTATGTAGAAATTCTATGAAAATACATGGGAACATCTGAAGGACGAGGTCGAAAAGAAGAAAAAATTCATTGAGTTCATGGAGGCGAACATCCATGAGGCCAGTGTTGATGACAGCCTCTTTATCATGGCCGGCCTGGCTGCGCCGGCTGCAGCCATCATCGCCAAGAGGAGCAGCGAGAGCATCCCACAGGTCAAGAAGTTCAAGCTGCAGTACATTCCCAACGTCGTCTTCGTGCCGCTGTGCACGCTGATCGCCATCATGGGTGCCACCGCAGTCCAGATGAATAAGAAGAGCAAGAAGCCTACAAGCTGATGATCTCATCTCGCCATGTCTGTAGTTTAAATAAGATGGACGGGATAACCCTAAGAAACCTGGAACGCGTTTATCATCCAAATGATGATTGCATAACATTGTAAACTGCAAGTCATGTGTTAAATATATATGTTCCTTTTGTTGTTGAAATAGTAAAGAAAAGAAAGCGGAGTTTGAAAATTTGCCTGGTATAAAGCTTATTCTAGTTTGATATTTGTTTTAATTTTGCTTTTGTATATCCATTTGCTCAAAGTGTTTATTGGATGTTCTATGAGCAATAGCCAGAAATTAGCACATGGGATAATTGTCTGGGTCCTGTTATAAATTTACGGTCCAGAAGCTGAATACGTGAACAAAATAAACGTAAACTTTGGACTGCTTGCGAAACATTGCAGCCACCTAGACTTCTGTCTGCTTCAAGAAAGTTACATTTTAGGATTTTTTTACAAATATGCAACACTGCATCGCCAAAACTGCCCCCTGTCACTGCAAAAGGCAAAAGTGCCCTGGCGGGAAGATAGGAAAGTGACACGTGTCACATCCCACCAGGGCTGTGGTGGGCCAGCCCTCCTGCCAGCGACGGGGGCGGCACGACCCTCCCGCCATAGGGAAATGCGGGACGCAGTGGGCCCCACCACGCGGGCCAGCGGGACGTCGACTTCACGCTGGCGGGAATCTGTCCGCCCCGGGACGCGGCGGGTTGAACTTTCCGACATAGGCTGTGGCGGTTTGTCTGTTTCCAAGATTCCCAGCACCGATTGACGTTTCCTATTGCTAAACAGTCAGGTAACCACCGAAAGTAGTATTCGTTGAAACTTGTAACCGTTTTTTTTACTTTATTCATTCGGGATTTGAACCGATGGCTGCTGCAGCTCTCTTTCTTCGAAACTTGTTTTTTGGCAGATACTACAGCTCCGTTTCTTTAAATACAGCGACAGGTATCCTCAGAACCACTGAGACTTCTTTCGGTCCATTTGCTGCCTCTTCTTTCGATCCCTTTGCTTATACAGTCACACACTCTGTAATCGTCTGAGGCTGAAAGAAGACTGCACCAATATTCGGAGGCTGAGAACGGGTAGCCATCGATCAAGGTGAGTTGTTTCGGTTGAAAGCTATGCATGTTGTATATATTAGTCAACTAATTAGGTCATAATTTGCCATGCAATGCTTGAACTATCAATTAGCTTTGCAACTTAGTTAGCTCGTGTAGAAATATTTGAGCTCTTGTCGTAATATTTTAGCTAAGTAACCTAATTAGATTGTGTAGTAATATTTTAGCTATGCAACTTAATTAGGTCATGTAGAAATATTTTAGCTCATGTAGTAGTATTTTAGATAAGCAACGTAATTACATCGTGTAGAAATATTTGTGCTCGTGTAGTAATATTTTAGGTATGCAACTTAACTAGAATGTGTACAAATATTTTAGCTATGCAACGTAATTAGGTAATGCAGAAATATTTGTGCTCTTGTAGCAATATTTAGGTATGCAAATTAACTAGAACATGTAGAAATATTTTAGCTTAAGTAGTAATATTTTAGCTATGCAACATAATTAGGCCGTGTAGAAATATTTGTCCTCTTGTAGTAATATTTTAGCTAAGCAACGTAATTAGGTAATATAGAAATATTAGTGCTCTTGTAGCAATATTTAGGTATGCAACTTAAGTAGAACGTGTAGAAATATTTTAGCTCATGTAGTAATATTTTAGCTATGCAACGTAATTAGGTTGTGTAGAAATATTTTAGATAGTGTAGTAATATTTTAGCTATGCAACGTAATTAGATCGTGTAGAAATATTTTAGACTCTTGTAGAAATATATTAGGTATCCCACTTAATTATGTCGTTTCCAAATATTTGAACTCGTGTAATAATATTTCTTACACGTTCGGTTAGACAATTAATGTATTTTGTCAATATAAATAATTATATTAATGAAATATGGTTAAGATTATATATAATTAATATGGTTATATTAATTTGATGTGCGTAGGTGCGATGAACACTTTGTATATTTTTTATGGTGAGGACATCACCCGTGATGGGCCGTCGGGGCTTGATCTGTCGCGTTGTGAGACAAAAATGTCATAGTGGAAGAATTGGTGAATGCTAGTTTCACGGACATTAGAAGGCGCATCCGCCCA
This sequence comes from Avena longiglumis, assembly GCA_030063025.1. Taxonomy (NCBI): domain Eukaryota; kingdom Viridiplantae; phylum Streptophyta; class Magnoliopsida; order Poales; family Poaceae; genus Avena; species Avena longiglumis. The sequence continues at coordinate 36,793,723 of CP125978.1, forward strand.
GAATTTGGGCCAGAGATGGCCCGAAAAAAGATGATCGTTGAAGCGGTAGTTTGCAAGAGAGTGGGAGAAGATTATCGGTGGGCACTTCGCTAGGTTAAAGGCGAAAATTCGTGGGGTTCATACATGAAATTTGCAAGCACACCTGGTGCGGCCATGTATGGGCAACCGATGGTGTATGTGCAGTTTGTTGATGCCAGCGACATACCTGGTAGCAGCACTGCAGCCGATGAGCTCCAATTATCCATCGCCGCAATGGCTATAGATTCGGAGACGATGGAGAGGAGACATGTGGAAGATTCCTTTGTTCCTAGCCAGAATAATGGACCTTATTCTATGGCAATTGTCGACCTCAATGAACGGATTGAGGGATAGTCAGACGAGCTTGATTCTAGTGACGATGACCGTGAATCGTCAGATGATGATGAAGATGAAGGAGGCGGTCCGAGTCAAGTGAGAGCAGTGGCGCCAGCAATGACACCTGGGGACATAGAGGCTCTTGTCATCGGTCACGATGATACCTCTGTCCGTGGAGTCGGAGCTACCATCCTAGAAGAAAACCAGCAGTTCCCGAGCAAGGAGGCTGTGTACATGGCGATCAGAAGATACACCTTATCCATTTCCCGAGAACATAAAGTGAAGAAATCTGACAAACATTTGTTGAAGGTTCTTTGCATAGAGTCTGGTTGTCCTGAAAGAGTCGTCGCTCGTCAACCTGTGGGAATATGCAAGCCTTGGACGATTACTCACATGGTTCCCCACAGTTGTGAGCTAACTGGCACTCTTCCTGAACACTGCAATATCAGTACCGCATATGTGGCACAGGTCATTGCACCCATGGTAAAAGATAAGATCGATGTATCAGTGAAGGCGTTACGAGAGGGTGCGACAGATGCGATAGGCTTCCCGGTGAGCTATGGCAAGGCCAGGCGTGCCAAGGAGTCTGTTTTAGAGGGGATGTATGGCACATATACGGAGGCTTATAACATGGTTTCGAGAATGCTACATCAGATTACTGAAGCCAACCCTGGAACTGTCACCTATAGGATGGAAAGGAACCACCCGAGTGGCACTCCTGATCATTTCATCCTGGACCGTATCTTCTGGGCATTCAACCAAACTATCCAAGCATTCCACCACTGCCGGCCGGTGATATCAATTGATGGTACCTTCCTCACCGGACAATATAAGGGTACTCTCTTGGTAGTTGTGGCATCAGATGCAAATAACCAGCTTCTTCCTATTGCATACGCACTCGTTGAGTCCGAGAGCATATTAAGTTGGTTGTGGTTTCTACAATGCTTGAAGGATGGTGTTGTGAAATATATACCTGATGTATGCATCATTTCTGATCGCAACCAGGGGCTTCTCAGTGCACTAGAAAAAATAAAGCACGATGTACCGATGGAGTTCCTTTGGCCTGATCTTGAAACTAGGTGGTGCATGAGGCATCTAGCACCAAACTTTTACTCTCGCTTCCGGAACAAGGAATGTTTCAAGGTCTTCAAAGTGATGTGTATGCATAACCAACCGCGGAAATTTGATGCCCTCTGGATGGCATTGAATGCCGCAATGACCGCAGCTTCTGGAGATGCACCAGCTGAGCCAGCGGGTGCAGGAAATCACAGAGGGCCAGGAATATGGCTGAGTGGGTGAATGTTAATTGCCCGGATGTTCATAAGTGGGCATTGGCTCATGACAATGGTGCTCGCTATGGCATAATGACCACCAACATGTCAGAGGTATACAATGCAGTGATTAAAGGTGTGCGAGCCCTCCCTATTACTGCACTGGTTGCTGAAACATGGTCCCGCACTGTGGCATACTTTGCAGATAGAGTTCAACTAGCGCATGCACGAGTGCAGATGAACAAACAATGGTCTGAATCTATGCAAGATCACTTGCCCATGAAAATATAAAAATCAAAGACTCATGGTAGTAGGGTGGTGGACTCACTTAGGAAGAGCTGGGAGATCAGAACAAGGCAAAAATACGTGCGTGGCTACTTGAGAGGGGATTCAAAGAAAGAGGTCACACTCAATCCAACGACATGCGAATGCACCTGCAAGAAGCCTTTGCTTTATCATTACCCTTGCAGCCATGTCCTTACAGCGACAGCAGGCCAGAGAATTGCCGTTGACTCATATATATCTCCATACTTCAGCATGCATAATCTTATGAAGACCTGGGATGGCGAGTTCTAGGCATGGGGTGTTAAGGAGCATCACAACACTATTTGGTATGGTGGACCAACATGGTGGCCCAACCCTGCGCTCAAGCGAACCGTTAAAGGACGTCGTCAAACTAGGAGATTTAGAAATGACATGGACCATAGCCAGGCCGGAGAAGGACGGAGGTGTAAGACTTGTAAAATTTCCGGGCACACGGCGAGAAATTGCCCACACAAGCTATAATGTTGTATTTGTATTTCCATGTTGTAACGTACTATGTTTTAAATTTGTATTTCGATGTTGTAATGTACTGTGTTTTAAATTTGTATTTCGATGTTGTAATATACTATGTTTTAAATTTGTATTTATCTCATTTTCACAGACTATGGCGGGATTTACCTCCTCTCTTGGATGGGCAGTACGATTCTATCCACCGGTGCCAACAATGGATTAACCCCGAAGGTCCACTAGAAGGGCCAAGTACTTTCATGTGTCGAGGTCCAACGAACCGATGGATTCTTGATGAGCGGTTTGTGTCTTATCTTTCTCATAGCGGACTACTTCCGTTCGCTAGGATGACATCCACGCCTCAGTTATTTAAACTAGACCCTTGTATTCTAACATCACTTGTTGACCGGTGGAGACCGGAGACACACACCTTCCACTTTCGGTGGGGAGAGATGACACCTACACTTCAGGATGTATCCATGATCACTGGGTTTCCACTTTGTGGTATTCCTCTCGTGTTGCCGCCAGCACAGGCATCCTGGAAGGAAGATTTTGAACAATTGATGGGTCAACTTATCCCGAGAACTCGTACTGATAAGTTAGCTAGAGGTGTCCGCATCAGTTGGCTAGTAAATTTTATTGACTTCCCAGCCGGAGTTTCCGAGGAAGTAGTACGTCGACACCTAGTTGCATACTTACTCTACCTATTTGGCATGTTGTTCCCATCGGGAAATGATGAAGTAATCAACCCAATTTTTATTAGACTAGCAGAACACATAGCCCTTCCTCTGGACAATTTAGAGATCACCCAGTACAACATCGGTTCGGCGGTGCTATGTCAGACTTACATGGGGTTATGTGACGCTTCATATAGGAGAAAGAAGGTCAGTAGTGTAGCCCCAATTCTATGTGTATGCTATATTTTCCTCCAGTTGTGGTCTTGGGAGCACATACCCGTCAGATGGCCAATGATAGATCCAGTGCACCCATATAGTGGTCACGACGTCCAGTTTAATTGCACGACCATGGGTACCCGGTGGACATACGGCGTATTACGTTGGGCCGTGATTTGGCTTCGAAGTGCTATCCTCTTTACCATGAAGATTTTGAGACCATACATCATTCTTCTATCACATGGAATACGTGGGCGAGGATAGGGTTTTAGCAATTGATTGCTACCGAGACCAGGAGCTTTGGTGGACACGTTGTCATCTTGTGTGCCTGTATATGGTGGAGCCGCAGAACCCCGAGCATGTGATGCGGCAACTTGATCTCTACCAGGAGGTCCCTCCTCCGCCTTCCAACTGTGTCGAGTCTACATTTCACGAGTACGTTCTCAATTTTAAATCAGTGTAAATTTATACAATGTTTTTTATGAAATATTATAACAATGGTTATGCGCATTTCAGACAAAGCAATCAAGGGAGAAAGAATCATAATTGGCTGCACACCCAGAAGCTATGGATAGATCAATGGAATTCGAACAAGCTTACAAACATAGTTCCAAAAAATAGGTAATTTTTTTAGATTATTTAAATTCTTATTGGTATGCTTATGACACTGAACATACAGGGTGTTTTCCGATAGTACGTGGGATGCTTATATGACATGGTACAACGCAAGCACGCGGTCCAAGCTCACCCGCACTCCAACGGATAGACCAGCACACCGCACACGTCAAGAGCAGCTAGAGGGAGGGATAGAACGTACTGCAGCGAACCGCCGTGATGACACGATATGTATATTTTTAGCATTATATTTATAATTCTATATTTACGAGAATAACATTGGTCATTATTTTTAGCTAAGTAGGCAGCATAGCATAATGGCGGATGTGCGTGAAATAGTTAGAGAGAACCCTCGATCCATGTCGAATACCATCAAAAGTAGATTGAGGCACATTTTTCAGAATGCTTTACATACCGCTACTAATCGGAGTTGTGGACGAGCGGATGATGTTATGCTAGGACAGTACAACATGCCTGATTCTTTCTCGTCGCGGCCGAGTGAAGCGATAGCAAGCCTATAAAATCCAGCACGCAGCGCCTCTATGCGTGAGAATGTACGTATTTTCTACATTTAAAAAAACAATTATTTATAATGTTCTTGTGCTGACAGACTAGAACACGACAAGACGCTACTCTTATGCATACATCATCGAGGAATACCGTGGAATCCTCTAGGCCTGAATCTTCAAGACAACCACCACGCGTGAGTTCGATAATTTTAATCCATATCTGCTGTAATAATTGAATTCTAACATGCAGACCATTTTTTTAGATTGATTTCAGTTCAACACATCAACCAGCACCTAGAGGAATATTTCCAAAAATTACTAGAGAACTATTTCAGAAAACACTGGTACACATTTTTATAATCACACTAACTTATTATTATATTTTACTCATTCTAATACTTATTGTTTCTATACAGATCACTCCTAACGATGCATGGGACAATGATGATGCTGGATTTAATTCCAACATGCCACCTCCTCACCCATCTATAGGCCATGGCAGGTACTACACATATGATCAGCCATACGATCAACCTCAATCTTCATACAACCCTGGACCATCACAGCCAACATATGATCCAATGATGGATTTCTTATATACTGATGTTGGTACGTGCCAAATTCCTGAAAGTCAACAAGATACAGAAACCAGGGATCATTTTATACCATCACCGCCAAATCTCCACACAGATCCCAGGCCAACGGATCCATGAAGTTATCCTTCAGATCACATATACGAAGGACGTGAGAGAAAACAACCGAGACAATGAGACGATTATTGTAACTCCGGCGGTGTAGCCGATTTCTATTTGAATATTAATGTATCGTTCTATATTTGTGAGAGACATATTACTATTATATTGTCTTGCTATTCAAAAAACAATTTTAAATAAAAATTCACAGATATTTAAGATATAACTAAAATAAAAATACTTAGGTACTTATTTTTCATTACCACGCAGTACAACCGAAATTAGGATACATTTAAATGTATAATTTAAAATACGAGTACTTTAATTAAGATACAATGCGAGGCGTGGATTCAGACGCTAGGACAAAAGTCTAGTCGTCTTGCGTCCAGCGTGGCCATTTCCCTGTCTTATCACCGTGTTCTTCAGCCGCCCTTGCCTCAGCAGCCCTTTCTCTCAAAGTCTGCATGTATGCCTCCCTAGCCTGTCGTTCCTCCTCCTTCCTGAGCCGTGTTGCTCCTCTCTCTGCCTCCGTAGCTCCTCTAACTGACACCGTTGCTCCTGTTGCGCCGCTCTACGCTATTCCGCCTCTTTCTCACGACGCTCGTCCTCGTGAAAGTTTTGCCACGCACGACGACTCCTCTCTTCTATCTCACGAAGCGCCCATTCAGGCTGCTCCGTGTCAATCCAACGATACCATATGCACAAGGGTGGAGGAGACATCATCACAAATAAAAACATAGTAAATATTCCATAAAACAAAATATATATCATTTTGTTATAGATGAAACATACTGGAGGCCTATTATAACTCCAGGGAGCTGGATCATACTGATAGTTGGGACACATGAAAAACTTTATGCCCATTTTATCAGAAAAATCAGTGGACTCCTTCACCTTGCAAAGAGTCCCGCACCAACACCGAAGATGTTCCACACCAGGAGGCAGACTCGCATCCTTCATATTTCTCGGCCTGTAGTCTTGGTCAGAGCAAGGCAAACTCATAGCCACCAAAGAAAATAGCAAACAAAGGAAGAAACGAAGAAGGATGCATCTGTGAAGAGCGTGATACTACTCCTTTTATAAGCCAGCCTGCTCTACTAGCGGGACAAATCGGCATGCGAGTGCGCTGCAAAGTTCGGTAATCAATTTGTTGTATCGGTGCTCTTTCGGCGGTCTATTTTCTGTAGCCCCCGTCGTCTAATTACTGTGCAGTCATGTCGAGTCGTGTCACCTCGGCGGACAACTGCTGCTGTCGGAGCAGCACATACCGCCATCGCCTAGGGCGGAGAAAACATACCGCCACCGCCCCCGTCCTGAAGTTTGACGCGACGTCCCGCCAACGGAACGCATGCCTCCCGCCACGGGCCCCACCTCATTCCGCCGCACGCGCTGGCGGCAGGCTCCTCGCGCCATCGCCTATGGCTGGAAGTCTGGCCCGCCACCGGCCCTGGCGGGATGTGACACGCATCACTTTCCTAGCTTCCCGCCATGACATTTTTGCCTTTTGCAGTGACAAGGGGCAGTTTTGGCAATGCAGTGTTGCAGGGGTTTATATTTGTAAAAAAATCACATTTTAGGTAAAGTACAAACCAAGCATGGAATCAAATAGGCTTTTATCATCTCTGCCACTATAACCAACCCGAAACTCACCTTTTACCATTTAACCGATTGGAACTTTAATTTTAACACTACTCCGTTACAAACACTTCTCAATTTTGCCATTCCATCATCTTTCCACCGTTAGTTAATAATCCATTTTTCTATTTGAGGTTTCCACCCCTTTCTGTTTAGAGTTAATTTCTTTTTAGCCCCCTAGGTTTACATTTCTGACAGCACTTACCCTACTCCCTCTGTTCCAAAATATAAGATGTTTTAGCTTTTGTGAAACAAATGTATTCAGACATCTTTTATGTATAGATTCACTAAGGTCTTTTATGTGTAGATTCACTCCAAACCTACACACTAGGCCTAGTTTTTTTTAGCAGCTTCTTTGAGAAGCTGCCCTACCCCTAGCTTCACATGGAAGCTGGTTCCAAAATTTTGCGAGGATTCTAAATTAGTTTAGTCTTAACCATTTTGAAAGCCTTATAATTTTTTTGAACCGGCTTTTGCAGAAAGCTAGGGATATGACAACTTTTCGGAGAAGCCGCCAAAAGAACTGGACCTAAAGCATCTACTAGATACATTCATTTCACAAAAGCTAAAACATTTTATATTTTAAAACAAAGGGAGTACATAATAAGAAGTACTTCCATTTACCTATTTAGTGAAACTTGCGACGGTTTTTACTCAATTTAATTTTTTACCTCTTCTATGAGGTTTGACCTCGGTTTATCCGCATCGGCATCACTATGTGTAGGGTAAACCACGATGTTTGTCATCCATCTCTCCATGTCAAAGACGAACGGAGTAATGTCATCAAATATGCTCTCACAATTAGCCTGCCTCGCATCTAAGTGCACAACATTGGATCCAGTCATCCGATTCACCTGTGTGTCATTGCTAGTTTGCTGCCTCTGGACATGCACTAGCTAATCAGGTAGCGCGCAGCAAGAACGTGCTGCACCATATGACACATGGTCGGATGCCACTCAAGCGTCCGGGCCAGGCAAGCGTTGATCATCGATATGGCAAGCCATGGTAGTAGAATGGCAAAAATGATTATAAACTAACGATGAAAAGATGATGGAACAGAAAACCTGAGAAGTGTTATAACGGAGTACTGGCAAGCTTAGCTTGATCAGTCAAATGGTGGCAAACTTAAGAGTTTCAACTAGTCAAATAAAACTGAGTTTCATGTCGGTGGTCACGGCGGCAAAAACAATAAAAACCCAATCAAATAAGATGCCACTTACGAAAAGTAATTTTCATCATCAGAACTTCAACAGAGGGTTCCTATTATCTCTCTTTTTCTGCCGAGAAGGATCTTACAAGCCCTTCGAAATTCAGACCAATTCCAAGAAGACCATCTGACCGAGTACATGTTTCACTGAGAGCACAAACCACCAGAGCCTCACTACCTTTTAAGTAATATAATTAAGCTAGCCCAAGCACGGAATTCATGGTCTGGATAACACACTTCAACTTCAGAGTAATAATCTGTGGCCAAGAAGGCGGAGATAAAAGTCTACAACAGCTTCAATTTCACAATCATCATACGAGCTCGGGATATACGCGTTGTTAGTTATCCTTGCAGTAGAGTAGGCAGAGCTATTGCTACTTTCCCCTGAAAAGCAAACATGAACGACAAATAGGTAAGTCTGCGCCAAACAAATCAAAAAACTAAGATACAAAGATAACATATTTGCATTTTCACTTACGTGTTCATCATTAGTGTAATGTTATCTCCTTTCAAGAGGATCCGACCTGCAAAGGATTGATGAAATAATTATGGATCACAAGTCTGCAAACAGGAAAAAAATGATAATGTAGTGTAAAATTTTCTTACCCAGAGATTTCCTAGTGTTCTTCTTGATGTTGATCTCCTCGGCATCCTCCAAGACCAAATTCATGTACTCGTCAAAGCCCTACAGACATATGTTGCAGTGAGTATAAAATGTTTGTTTTAAAAGCCAACAATGCTTCTGGTCCACTTTATTCAAAACAAATGCTTGTTTAAAAGCCAACAATGGTTCTGGTCCACTTTATTCAGTATAAAGTGCTCGTTTAGAAGTCAAGAATGCTTCTGGTCTATTTCATCCAATGACATACCAAAAATTGTACGAGGAGGCTACCTCAGAATGTACATCGAAAGCCACAGATACAGCATATACAGTTTTGAATAGTAGTTGCTTCTAGATGATAATAAGAGTTATTCCTTTTCAGTTGCAGACACACAAGACTTCTGAATTGATACCACCCGGGCAAGTTGTTGACACACATACATACATATATATCTAAACAGAAACTGTGAGCATAGAGCACAGCAGTAAAATAGCACCAAACATTAGAATAACAGAGACCTTCATTTATGTAACAGCTGCGTTGTCAAACATAAGTTTTCTCATGTTAACGCACATCAGTTCAGTTAACACTCAATCAATAGTGCGATAACATGAAATGCAACATAAACAATCGCAAGAACCCGCAGTTCCATCCAACCCCAGTGGCAGTACTACTGAAAAATAGCACCTATGGTACACTTTCATCCGAGGCTACTCAGGCGTTTGGGTAGGACCGAACAGGTGAGGTCTGCTCACAGAACAGAGGCCCCCCTCATCTTCCCACACGGTGAAATCCTTTCCGCTACCGCTACCGCTACCCCTACCAAGCAAGCGTTTTCCACCACAATACAGGGTCGAATTCCAGCAAAAAGAAAAAGAGTAGAAGAGAAATTTACAGCGAGCGCGTAAGAACTTACGATGATCCTGCCCTCGATCCGCATGTCCTTCTGCTCGAAGAGCCAGATCTGGATGCGCGCCTTCTGCTCCACGAGGGAACCCACGAGTCAGTAAAACCGCAGAGGAGGGGCGAGGAGAGGAGGGGAAGGAGCGGGTGGGTCGGGAGGGAGTACGTACGCTCTGGAGGAACCGGAAGATGAGGTTGATGGGCTGGGTCATGATCCGCTGCACCTTGGTGGACGCCATGGCGGCGGGCTAGGCAGGCTGCGCGCTCCTCTCCTCTCGCGCGCCGTCGACGAGCTTGCACGGCGGCGGAAAAACCCTAGCTTGCTTGCAGGGAGCGACGAGGTGGGGGGTGGCTTTGGCTCTTTCTGTTCGGACTTCGGAGGTTCTATTGGCTGGCCAGGCACGGTGACGGCTAGGTGGGCCGTGCCGTGCTTCGGGCCGGCCCGTTGGGCCAAGAAGTCTTGGACTCGGGTCCAGCCTACATGATTTGTTTCCCTTTCGGGAAAAAGAATCCAGTCGCCCGACTGCACGCTCTCTCCTGTCTCAACCGGCAGCGAGCGATGGAGCGGCGCAACCAACCGGAGTAGAGGCCAGCGCTCCGTTAGACCCGCCGTCCTTCCTCAACGCAGGCGCCGCCACGGAGCCCGGACTGAAACCCTAGCCTCTCGAAGTCTCCGGCATCTCCCCTTTCCTCCCCAACCCCGACGGCGGCCGCTAGACGGTAAGCTCCTCTCCTCCTCCTCCCCCACCCCTGTTCTAGCACGGTAGTCTGGTCGAAGGTGGATCTATCCGCCTCTGCTATAGATTCCGGCGGAGTGGTCCAATCCTCCCGCATACATTACAGCAGCCGTGAGGTCGATTACTAGCTGCGGAAATCAGCTTCTCACCAAGCAAGAGCCTAGTCATGCCTTCTTGATTTCCTTTCTTGTATACAGCTATATTGCTAGGACTGGCCTGGCCCAAGGCTCTCCCATGCTTAGCCCAATTCAACCACCTTTCTGTCTATCCTGTTGCTAGTCTAACCTGCTATTGCCTAATTTCGGGGATAATTTTCCACGGCAGATTTTTAAATAATCTCACCGCAGCACTATTCAGCAACCGAGGCTAAAAAACAGTACCAAGTATATACCAGGACGCCTCAATACTACCTCGTGCTCCTAAATTTATTGGTGACTCCCCTTTCTTGATCCATATTATTAAAGGAACTCTGCTTTGCTATTTCAGCGTGAAAATAAAATGGGGAACTTTCTAATGAGCAAAGAAACAACATCGAACCGTTACTATGTAAAAGCATCCGACGAGAAGGGAAGGCGAAGTGTTAAACTTGAAGACCTTCCTGAGGTTCGTCGAGCTCTCCTTTCGCATTGATGTTTGAGTGTAACTGGAGTTTCTCGAGGTGAGGCATTCTTCATTTGACGCAGGATGTGCTTCGCACGATTTTATCCAAATTGCCCGTGAAAGAGGTTTTGAAGACTAGTGCTTTGTCAAGTCAGTGGAGATACATGTGGACCATCTGTCCCAAATTGAGTTTCAACAGTGTTGGGGTGTGTGGCGGGGATAGGCGTGACGAAAAAAGGAGTGAACAGAATTTTGTTGATAATGTTAATTTGGTTTTGCAAAAGTATAGAGGCAAGGAAGTTGAAAAACTTGAAGTCAGATTTGCGTTCGACGGCATGCTGGTTGATCATCTGACTTATTGGATTAGTTATGCCGTGTCATCACGGATGAAGAATATAGCTTTTGATCTAGCACCTATCAGATGGGGGGGTCGTGATGGTCGTTATATATTTCCACTCGAACTGTTTGACAGTGAGAGCATATCACGTCTGCAGTGCATTCAGCTGAGTTTTGTGTCTTTGAAACTACCTACCCATTTCAGAGGTTTCCAGAACCTGAGAAAGCTAGATCTGAACTTGCTGCATGTCACTAGAAAGGATCTTGAGAACATGTTGTCCAATTGCGACCGTCTCGAGTGGTTGAGCATTGTAAGATGCCATCTGAATGATGAACTGAGGGTGGAAAGCCCGTTGTCACATCTAATGTACTTGCGAGTTGTGAATTGCATTGTAACCAAGGTGCAATTTCACGCTACAAGGCTCTCCACCTTTGAATATAAAGGACGCTTTGTTCCTATTATCTTCCCTCATTGTTTGAAGATGGAAACTGCAAACATTTTTTTTTCTTCAAGGCGGTTTTTCAGCATGCCCTCGGTGCACTTCTCAATGACATCCCAAGCATTCAAAATCTGACTCTGCAAATCTTACCTCTACAAATAGAGGTTTTCTCTTCAAGTACCATTTAAGTTCATTTTATTTTACATATTTTATTGTTAGTTACCTTTTTCTTTTGCTTCACAGGCGCAATGGGATTTAGGTTACCAGCACAAGTTATCTCAGCTTAGGAACGTCCAACTTTTGGTGCATAGATTTGAAGAATATGTTGACAATGTCCTCTATTTAGTCAGCTTCTTGAAGGCAGCTCCCTTCATTGAAAAGTTGGAGGTTCATGTATGTATACTCGCAGGTTCATGTTTGCTAATCGATATCTTTGATTTGCCTTTATGTTTCTATATTATTTTCTTGTATGTTATTTCACAAATCAAATCAGAATAAATTGGTCAAAATTTGCATACATTTTCCAATCATCTGCAGTAGATTTCCCCCTTTACGCTCTCAGGTGTCATATATCCATATATGCCTGTATCTGGTAATTATGGGCCAAAGCGGTCTGCTTTTGCCATTACCATGCTTGGTGAAAGCATGAAGTTTGTCCAATCTACTTTACACTGTTCAGTATTAGATGCGTGTTTCAGAAAAGTGAAGTTGTCCAATCTTCTTCACATCGTTCAGTATTAGGTGTGTGTTTTAGACGAGTGAGTTGAACATCACTGTTACAATTTCCTCATGGTTTACAATAGTGCATTATCAGATCAAGGGTCTAGGGCTTGAATTGAGCCAGTCATCACAAAGAGTAGATTGCGTGCCTGAAAATGAATAAACCACACATGTTCAGAGGATTGGTCTAGTTCTCATTTTTTTCATGAATCTCACATGTCATATACCACAAAGTTATTATGTCAGAGGGTCATTAGCTCTTATAGTCCTGTCTCAAATTGTTTTTCTCACTTTTGTAGTCTTAGGAACAATATTTCTGTGCTACATGAGTTGAAACTCTAGGGCTTAAATTCGTCGAGTTATCTTGTCTATGTGTACCTTCTTTAGACACATATAAGAAATCTAATAGCATATGGTGAAATAACACATCAAGATAATCTTTTGTTAGCATCAGTTGAAATTACAAATAGGAGTCAGGAATGACCTTTTTTTGGTCTATTCTTAGCAATGTTTACAGTAATATTCGTCCATACCCTCTTATTCAAATGTTTGCAGTAACCTTTATTTTACAGTATTAAGGGAGAAAGCTTTTATACCCTACAAATGTTAAATATGAGCTCTATTCCCCTAAAACCTGTCAACGTGTGTATTCCCTTGCAAAATTTTAAGCTTGCGATCAGGTGAACCACACATTGTCCACCTTGGCCCTTTCAACTTCTTCCTCGTCTTTGTCAAGCTTCATGCACTAGCCAACGCAACCAAAAGTCCGAACTGATGGAAAGGGCTAGTGCAATCCACTTATACACTTCAACACCCCCTCTCACGTGTTACGGAGAGAAGTCAGCACGTGCAACCGGAAGAGAGCGACGACGCGTGAAACTCACGTATGACTCAAGAGGCCTATACGTGGACACAGAGGGGTCAACAACAATTTTAGGATAAATTGCGAAAGCCAGGACTCGAACTCGAGACCTTAGGCTCTGATACCATGTCAAGCTTCATGCACTAGCCAACGCAACCAAAAGTCCGAACTGATGGAAAGGGCTAGTGCAATCCACTTATACACTTCAACAGTCTTATCTCTCTCAGATCCCTCTTGGAGCTCGGCAACGACGGCCGATGCCCAAGGGTCTGCATGCGGTGACATGGGAGAGTGCCGTGCCAGAGGCCTGGTATACACAAAAGTCTACGCCAAGGCTGCTTTGGGCATTGTGGTCTGATTATGCTAAGCCCGTTTGCCTAGCCCCTTATTTTGTGCAACTTTTGCCTATTTCTATGGCTATGCTTCCGTATGCAGATTAGGAAACAGGTTTTTCGGGGAGATTATAGAACATGTTAAAACACAACATGATTCAGCCACCCAAATTTTGTGGTCTGATTATATAAGCAACCATGCAAAACATGATTTCTCATGATTTTTCATTCAAATCAACCTTTAAGGTCTGGACCGCCTATATTGGTGGGGCCAGATTATAACGGCGTGTATTGATTTCGAGAGAGAGAGAAATAGAAGATCCGGACTCTAATTTTCTAGACATGACGGACAGTACGAGAGGGGTTTTCTTCAGCAAACGGCAATCTATGTTTTTACTACATAAGCGCATTTCATTGGAGCCTATTCTATTTATTTTTATTATAAACAGTTTTCATATGCCACTTGCTTGAATCACTGGGCTCTGGATTGAAAGCACGCTAGCTAATCATTCTGTTTGACAACCTTACAGTTTGGCGGCTGCCAGGAGTTATGGTTTGCGAGCAGAGGTCCTGCAGGCACCAGCTTCCCCATCCAGGCCGTGAATACAGTCATCTGAAGGACATTCATATCACAGGATATAAAGGGGCAAGAGGACAGCTGGAGCTTCTTCTCCATATGGTGGAACATGCCCCTGCACTGGAGGCTTTAACTGTCCATACAGCTCAGTTGCTCCCAGAAGCCTGTTTTCCGGACGCAATCGCCCCGTCGTTTTTCGATGATGCTGGTAGACATGCAAGAGATCATCTCGGACAGGGGCTTTCGCCGAAGGTGAAGTTTTGTGTTGTTTAAGAGTGGACGGCGGTGTATTGCCTGCCGGTGGGAATGAGCGTTGTGTGACCTAAGGCTGGGCCAAATGGAGGTACAGATAGATCCTCTCTCATTATGTCGGAAGATGTGCGGTGTACTAGTACTCATGGTCACCGAAGTAATAAGAACAACTTCAAAAGTTGAAAAAGGCGTGGTGTTTAAGTCTGGTCTCTATGTGTGGATTTGGAGTTAGACGGGTATGCTTGCTTTGCTGCGCCATTATCATTTCTGTAATGGCACAACGTTCAGCTCAATCATCATAGGTTATAGCAAAATGTAAACCAATAGTACTAACATGCCATCAACAGCGGCAAGTTGTTTACAAACTAAATAAACTGAGCAATGCGGTTTTTGGTCGGTTTCCCTGAACCGGTTAATTCTTTTCTATTTTTTTAATGAGGCAAAATTGCCTGTTTTGTTTAAAAAAGTAAACTGAGCAATCGCGGAGGATATGAAGGCATCAAAAGCTTGATGACTGTTTACCCGCGGATGCATGACACAAAACAGAAGTACAGATTTTGATTATCAAGTTACATGCTCGCTCTATGAAGCCCGCAAAAGGTTTGAAAGTCGCGACAAGTTGAAAGGCATCCTGCGTAGGAAAATGAACTCTAACTAGTCTAAAGATGTAACAAAAAATAATCTCAGATGCTTAATCTTGTTGGGTTCCATAAACTGCAGGCAAACAATTGAATGGTAACATTAACCGGTAAGTAATTAATATGACAACAAAACATAATATACACTCCCCTAGGCAGCTCTTGATTGCATTGTCATCCCTTATTGTCTCTATGCTTTCCCAATGAGCTCTAGGAGCAAGATCCCATTTTTAAACAAAAGAGAACTTTGGATAACCACAAATAAAACCCCCACCCGAAATTAGCTAGATGAGATCTTGAAAAATCCTATGTGCTTCTTATCTAATGATGCACCAAAACATAAATGAACAAGGCCACATTAATATAGAACACCAATTATTTTGCCAATTGTAAAACGGTTGACAAAGTAGCATGCATTTTAAGGACTATTAGCACCCTTAATTAGACATATGAGATGAATTCGCCAAACAAATACATATGGAACTAAGCAAGTAACACAACGGTTGTACTAAAAGGATATACTGGACATCGATATGCTTGTAGCGGGGAGGGTTACCTTATGTTTGCAATATGACTTGATCTTTACTTGCACTTTTGAAAACAATCCTCACAACATGCTACTAGTTCCTAAAGTTATTACCACGGCCTTTTTGTCTCAGTTCACAAGCCTAGAGGGGAGGTGAACTAGGGAATCCGTTGACTACAGGTAATAATGCAAGTTCACTTCAGACATTGTTCATGATTAATTGCTACTCAAAATCAACATTTTAATTAGAGTGTTCTCTCACTAAAATCAGTATCACTCATTATTGATTAGTAGTGATACAACATCTATGACTCAGTTACTATTACACTGATATGGAATAATGAGACCGGTAGGTCATCATTGATTACGGAATAATGAGACCGGTAGGTCATCATACTAATCATATCACCATATGACTCTTGTTTATCTTTTGATTGGTGTGCTTCAATCTCAAGACGATCTTGCCGGTCTCGTCAAGACAATCTAGTGGTTTTTGACATCGATAACTGTTCGCGCTTGTATTATAGTGACTACCTTATCTACCTATGTGGGCGTGGAAATCTTGAACCCCACACTAAACTTTGCCATATACTACATGACCCCCATGTATGTTTAGAATATATAAGGCCACAAGTTGCATATTTATATTTATCAACTCAAGTGGGTGAAACCGACTTGGCAAGTTACATATATCAAGTATACCGGTCTCGATCCGAAGATCGTAAAGTTGGCTGGACCACTAACACCCACAATACCACTCACTACAATAGCGCAGGCGGTCACTTCCATTTTTAAATCATGAGGCACACTCTTAATTTTGGCACTCGCGTTATGGCGGCAAATAAAAGCCATAGGGTATAACTGCGTCGAGATAGTGCATAGAGTTATTTGATTTCATGCGGCACATGGTCATCATTCGCCCTAGTTCTAGGATGGTTGCTATAGGTTAAAGTCGGAGTACAATGTTGGTCGCCACACGATAGGTGTCGTGGCAGGTGTGCGTGGGCTAACACAATTTGATGCCGACCTATGTACATATGTGCACCACACAATTTTACTACCCCTCTGATATTTTTCGTACAATTTTTTAACCTACATTTTTATATTTAGGGTTCGCTTAATCGCTAATAATAGAAATCAAATGATGCTTCCAAATATCCCAGCACAAACTTGAATGTATCACATAACATAGTCTCAAACTCATACATTGTAGCACCACAAAAGCAAATGCAATCACAGTCAGCTTTGACACATTCATCACATGAGTATTCATGACAATTCATAGTGTGATCAATATCACACGGTTTGACTTGTCGACCACCATGGAACTCATTTTTTTTAGGGATAAGAAGTGCTACGATAAAGTGATGATTTCTTAACCTTCAATTCTATGATTTAGACTGCGGCAAACTGTAACATTCCAGCGTTTAGGAACCAACGAAGGGTAGAAATAGAAATTTATGCACTTGCATGCATTCATCTGTAAAACTAGGGTAAATTTTTCGCCAAGCAAAACCCTGGAGAAATAAGAGTTTGCTTCCCTATTTGGAGATAGGTTTAGCTCTTTATATTGATTATTATAAATTTTAACATGATCTTTAGGAATTTAAATGATTTTGGGTGAATAATTTAAGTATATATTTAAATTTGAATCACTTTGAAAAGATTTAAAAGTTAGAAGTATTTAGTATTTTATTGTTTTAAAAATGATTTAGTTAAGATTGTTTGAATATTTAATATTGAAATACAATAAAGAAAATTAAAAATAGTAGAAATAGAATAACTCAAATAAGAAAATACTTCTTATTCTTTCCTTTATTCAATTACAACAATACAAATACAAATACAAATGTATATCAAGTAAGAACATTATAGAAACATTTCTCAAAGAATAGGAAACTTCATTGAATAATAGAATAACATTACATTGATCTTTTACAAGGAAAATAAATGCAAAACTACAAAAGGGATAAAATTAAAATCCTACACTATTATCTATGTATATCCTAATCTATATATCTTGATTTTCTGTACCTGCAAAACAAAGAAAATAAAGGAACACAAAGAAGATGGTTTTTGTTAGTTTTGCTCTCAGATTTGAGCAGTAAAATGCACTATTCATTTTACCTCATTGAGCAATAAAAAGGGGCAAGTTTCACCAAAAGGGTAGTATCTGTTCTTATAGGTCCAAAAAACTTCAGTACAACATCATAAGCTAAATAAGGGGAAAGTTTCACCAGACTAGAAAATAGTAAAAGGAAGGGGAAGTGAACATTTTTCACTTTATTTGATCCAAAGGAGAAAGGTCACAGTGAAGCATCTCACACAACAAACTGCATGCAGTGTGTTGTCGATAGCAGGAAGAGGAGAAAGCTCAAAACCACAACACGCATTCAGCAAAGTCTGTTTTGCTCACAAGCACACAAACATAGCCATAGTTCTATATCTCAAAAACACAACCAACACCATAGCACATCTTACCGGTTCTTCACTAAATCAACCAAGAATCCACCATAAAAATCAACAAGAAACCACACAAGATGGAGGGGTGGATTAGGTGGACAACATGGGCACGCAGGAGTCTGGAGCAGCAGCACCAGTAGGAGCAGGACAAGATCAAGGAAAGAAGTACCAGCAACCAGCAACAACATGCATCAGGGTAGCATGCAACAACATCACAAGGCTACCACTACCACAGTCCACTCTAGATACCAGGGTATAATCCAAATCTTATGATCAACACATGATCCAGTACATATATAGTAAATGGATATTGGAGAAGTATCCTCAGGATTTATGCAACTGGCATAATAGGTACATCATTGGATACTTAATAAATAAGCAGTAAATCAAGCATCTGTTCTTAATCAAAGACTGGTCTCAGACCAGACATCATTGACCAATCCTATATTTTCTAGCCTAAGCTAGATAGCAGCAAATCAAGCTATGCAGTGCTACAAGGCAAATTCCAATAGGTGGTAGCACATCTGTAACAAACAAATCTTTTCTATCATCATGAAAGGTTTTAACCACATAAAAATCTTCTCAAGAAACAATTAAATCATCTTCCTAACCATTTTAGGAATCATTGGTTTGATCCACTTGATAGGAACAACTAATGATACCTCAGAGTATCATGGATACCAATCAAGATTCAATGCATTTTACTATTTAATACCACATAAAAATCAATGGGCACGCGGGTACTATTTAATACCACATAAGAAGGGATAAAAGACTCGTCTTCTCTACCATTGTACACGTCCTTAGATGGATAAATGGGCACGTGGGTAGGATACAATGAATATGATAAATATGGGTAATTTTTGTCACATCTCTTTACCCCAATAGGGTTTTTACCTTGCGCTGCTAAGGGAACGTATAAAGTCTGGCACTGGGATTATTTTGCTGGACGATCAGTAGTTCCGTATTTGTAGTGTCCCTAAGGCAGCGACACTAGATAAAGTGGTGATGCTTAGCCTATTTTTTCATGTACAAGGAAAAGCAAGAAGGGATCGCGTGCAACAGCTGGACATTTTATCATCCCTGGTTAGCGTATCTCGTTCGAAACACAGACACTTAGGAAACGATATGATTCTTTGCTATTTTTGTCCACCTCAAGCGCCTCTTTTAACGTATGGCATTATAACTGCCCTAACGGTACCCATTGCATGTTCCTTCCTAAATAAAAGAGTTAAATACACTATTAGTCACCGTACTTGTCTGTATAACTTGGATCGGTCACCGTACATCGCGATACACAAATTATGGTCATCGAATACTGATACAGCTCAGATCACTGTAGAACTTCGTTGGGAAACCCCAAGAGGAAGGTATGATGAGCACAACAGTAAGTTTTCCCTAAAAAAGAAACCAAGATTATCGAACCAGTAGGAGGAAGGAAACGACCCAAAGGTGTTGCTAGCAACTTGGAAACCTGCATAACACAAACTCAAGACTTTGCTCTAACGAATAGTGAGGTTGTCAATCTCACCAGTTTGTTGAAAACAAAGGATTAACTGTATGGTGTGGAAGGTAATGGTGGCTTGCAAAAAGTAAACAGGAACAGTGCAAGACATATCAATGGTAAAGATTGTACCGGGGTCCATAGTTCACTACAGGTGTTCTCCTTAAGATAAACAACATAACATGCTGGGTAAACAATTTACTGTGAGGCAATTGACAGGATAGAGCAAGACATAACAATGCAGCACTAGATATTCATGATCCTATGAGTTTTGATTGGGCATTACAACAATATATATAGACCGCCATCCAACTGCATCTATGTCTAGTAATCCACTTTCAGGTTATCATCCGAACCCCCTCCAGTATTAAGTTGCAAACAACGGATAACTGCTTTAAGCAAGGTGTGTAAAGTAAAAAATCTACTTGTTCCATGAACAAGAGATCGTTGTTTTTGTTGGGTTCACAACATAGAAAACAAAAAATTTCCTACGGTGGGAACTAATTACCAAGATCTATCTACTAGATACAAACAACGGGAGGATGTATATCCGTAGAGAACGTACCCTTGAAGACCGACAAAGCTTAACGAGTTGAACTCGTGGTTGATGTAGACGATCTCTTGACGATCTCAAGATCGAGAGGAAGTCCTAGCGCCGCAAAGCAGCAGCGCATCCGTGCTCGCACACACGTATAAGACACCGAGCAACCTCCGCCTCCTCGCTCTAGAAATGCAGCGGAAGCTCAACCCTTTCTTGCCGAATAGCCACCGAGAACATGTATCTCGCTAGTCCGAGACCATGGGAGATAAATTCTAGAGGGGGAGAGAGATCCTTCACGAGGAGGTGTGAGTGAGAGAGAGGAGAGGGGGTGCCTTTTATAGAAGGAGGGGGGCACCCAAGGGGGTGTCTGCCGGCCATGGGGGATGCCCCCTCCCCTCCTTCATTCATGTGGGTGGACACTCCACTCACAAAAACCCTTTCAATTTCCTCCACTCAAAATTCCACTCAAACTTGCTATTAAATTTCCACCAAATTTAATGCAAACTCTCATTAAAACTCTTTTATTTATTCAGAATTTTGTTAATTACTTTAATGAAAAACATTCACATATAACCCCTTGCTAGAATTCCATTTCACATGCAAAAACACTTTTTGCAATTTCACCCGAAAAACCTGTTTCGGTATCTAGTGAAATAAATTCCTGCGCTTGTTATTCTTTCCGGCATGAAACATTTGCTCCAACTGGATGTCAGTGTCCCTTAAGTGTGTCACCCTACGGTTCGCGAATAATGCGTACATGATCGAGACCCTTCTTCGATCAATAATCAGTAGCGGGACCTGGAGATCCATACTGACTCCCACACATTCAACGATGACTTTCCTGTGATCGTCGGAACCTTTTACGCTTGAATCTTAATCCCTTTGTTTCACGATATATTACATGTCCAAGATTTGATCATAGGTATCTCCATACCTAGTTTGATCTCGTTACTGACATGCACTCTTTTCTCGTTCCCGTGATATAACATTCTAGTGATCAAATCACTTTCTTGCAAGCTAACCAATGTGATATCACCAAGAGGGCCCAGAGTATATCTATCCGTCATCAGGATGAACAAATTCCACTCTTGATCCATGATTCTCAACATAACACTTTAGTAGCTTTGAAGCCATCTTTATAATCACCCAGTTACGGTGTGGCGTTTAATGTCAACAAGAAACTCTTGCGGTGTTAGTGATTGGCATGATCTCATGGTCTAAGGATTAGGATCACTTCGTAAGTTGTTTATAGCAATATAAACTCAATGACTTTGATCGTAATGCTATACTTCGGATGAATGTTCATCACATCATTACACTAATGTCGTGATCTCATTATTAACAACATCCAATGTCTATGATCAGGAAACTGTGACCATCTTGTTAATCAACGGACTAGTTTATGAGAGAGGCATAACTAGGAACTTTCTGTTTGTTTATTAAACACACATGTATTAACGTTTCCGTAATAATACAATTATAGCATGCAAAATAAACATCTATCATATACTTGGAATACACATAATAAACACTTTATTATTGCCTTTCAGGGCATATTCCCTTCAGTTTTCTCCCTAGTAGCAACATCACATCTACAACCTTAGAGATTTCTGTCACTTACCTTAGATTAAATAGAGGCATGAACCCACTATCGAGCATAAATACTCCCTCTTGGAGTCACTAGCATCTACTTGGCCAATATAGCTACTAGAAACGGAGAGCATGCAAGATCTCAAACAACACAGACATGATAGAATCAATAAGATAGAATCATTAATCAATCTGACATAGTAATCTCAATATCCATCGGATCCCAGCAAACACAACATGCATGATTATAAATAGATGATCTTGATCATGAACGGATCTCATAAGATCTAAACATGGTAGCACAAAGGAGGAGAAACAACCATCTAGCTACTACATGGAACCGTAGTCCAAGGTGGAACTACTCACGCATCCTACCGGAGGCTGGCATGGTGATGAAGAAGGCCTCCAGGATGATCTCTCCCCTCTGGCAGGGTGCCTGGAAGAGCTTTAGACCCCCCCGAGCTAGGGATGATGGTGGCAGCGGCTACTGTAACATCCCAGGATTAGCACCTCGAAATAGACAGGACACATGTTTGTGCATTGTATTCATACATAAGAAAATCCAGGGAATTTTCGCACAAAACTGAAGAAGTTGTAGAGGGATCGAGATCTCTCTTGTTCTGATGGAAACATCAGGGAAGGTGCGATGGATTTCGACATGACCTCTACTGTACTTTTGTGCTTTAGGGGAAGACAATTCAAATTTGAATATTTAATTGATAGATTTTTATACTAAAAGAATTTGAAATAGAATAAATAATTGGAAATCAAATTGTAATAAGAAATAAGAGGTGAACTCTTATTTATAGATACAATAATTATAAGTCTCAATTAATAGAACAAAATTGAAAGAAATGACCTATAATTATAAATAAGAATGGAATTCTTATTGATAAGTAAGATATAAATATTTAATTAGCTCCAAGAATAATTGAAAACTTTATTATATAATACAAAGTTACATTGTTGTAACAATAAAATAATAAAAATAAATTACTATAAAAAAATAAATCTAAAAAGGAACTACAAAAAAATGAAATAACTCAAAGAATTATCTATTACAAGCAGATATATATATATATATATATATATATATATATATATATATATATTACATTGTCTTTGCAAATGAATTATAAAAGAAAAGAAAACAAGTAAATTTTATTGAATACAATACAACAGTACAATGTTTGTACAATATTCAAACAGAAAAGTAATTACAATACTTGATATCAAGAAAACATAAATTATTTTCCTATCTACTTTTGTATATTGTTTTCTTCGTTTCTTCTTATCCTCATTAGTCTTGTTCCCTCAAGTACAAACAACAAACAAAAGAAATGAAAAAACAGGGGGTTATGGTACTCTCAGGTTTTAGCAATATAATGCATTGCTTTGCCTCATCATTAAGTAGTATTAAATAAAAAGGGGCCATTGTAAAATTTGTTCTTATCTAGAATTTTTGCCTCAGGCTTATGCATCATAGGCAGGGGCAAGTTTCACCAAATAGAGCATCTATTCTTATCAGATGTGTAGTCTCAGTACAATATTATTGGCCAAGAGGCAAGTTACACCAGATAAGGACATAGTAAAGAAGTAGGAGTAACAGCCAAATTACTTGATCTGATCCACCCACTGGAGGTAAGCAGACAAGCTGCTCACACAACCATGCACAATGTTGTGTTGTCGACATAACAGTAGAAGCAGCCGTAGTGAAAGGATAGAGATGTCGCCTAGAGGGGGGGGGGTGAATAGGCAATTTCAAAACTATTACAGTTTTGTCTTGATAGAATGCAGAATTAAGCTAATGTTTATTTTACAAGCACAAAATCTAAATACACTAGGCTCAACTAAGTGCACCAACAACAAATTAAGCTAAGCAAGATAGCACAAGATAAATATACCACAAGTGATAAGCAAGATATAAGTACTTCAAGCTCGATGACTATCACAAGGAAAGTAAGCTCGGATATAGAGATAACCGAGGCACACGGAGACGAAGATGTATTCCCGTGTTCACCACCTTTGGGAAGGGTGTGAGGTTCCACGAAGGATTCCTCACGCGCCACAAAGGCTCACCTTCTTCTCCGAGTCTATCCCACGAAGTAATAGGCCCTTTCCTTATGGCTAGCTTTTCCTCCACTCCGGAGATGGCAAGCTCCATAACCACTTCACAAGCTCCACGAAGGAGAATCCCGGGTCTCTTCACAATATTCCATGAAGAGAACACCGCAGTACCAACCGCCAAGCCAACTAGGAGGTCACCATTCAAGAGTAACAAGCTCACGGTCTCTCACTCGAACAAATCGTAATGGAAAGCTCAACACCTATGCAAGAATGCAAAGCAAGACCACCAAGGGTGCTCAAATCCTTCACTCTCAAATCCCACCAAAGCAACAAGTGCTAGGAAGGAATTAGAGAGGAATAACAATGGTGGAAGTCAACCAATGACTCCAAGATCTAGATCCAATGGGTCCCCCTCACTTAGAGGAGGAATTGATTGGTGGGGATTGTAGATCTAGATCTCCTCTTCCAAAGCCCTAAAAAAGATGCAAGAATCATAGGAGGGAAGGGGGAGGAATCAAGCTCAAGAGGTTCAACAATGTAGGTCAATTTCGTGGTCAAGAACACCCTAAAACGTTGGGGGAAGAACCCCCTTTTATAGTGGAAAGCAAATATGGCCGTTGGAAGAAATCTGTGCGAACTCGGTTGAAAGTTCGGTCGGACCGGCTCCTGAACCGGACGGTCCGGTTCCTGGACCGTAAAACCGAACTTAAAACCGGAATTAGGGTCAGTACACAGTCTTGGATAGACTCGGTATAGAAAAACCGAAAATCCTGGTTTCAGATCCGGTTTTCCGGTCCTGACACCGGACCACCCGGTCTGGGAGCCGGTTGAATCGAATCCACAACCGGGATGAACCAGGCTTCACGAAAAACGCAATAACTTTTGCATCAGGACTCCGATTTCGATGATCTTGGGCTTGTTTTGACGAGGACAACAAGCTTTACAAGATTGTGTAGAGAAACATCATAGCCCAACAAAGGAGGATAGAACCAAATTAAGAAAGGTAAGAAGCCTCCCTAAATAAGAACCGATAAAACCTTCAAACTCGAAAACGCCGTAGAAGATGCATACGAATTCCGTTTTCGATGAAATTGGGCGTGTTGAAGAGCTAGCAGCAAGCTCAAGAACCTCACATGGAGAAATACCAAGAAGCAACAAAATAGGAAGATGCAAAGTATGCAAAGGATTGAGCTCCCTATGACGATGTTATCAAGTTACACAACCGAAAGCCCCTCTTGATAGTGCGGATATCTATCCTATAACCCGGTCTCCCAACAACCACCCTGAGACCAGTAAAATGAAAACCTAGCAAGGCCATACCTTTGACTTACGCAAACCGCTTGATGTTGATGACAACGCTTCAAGCTCCACCCAAGCCCGAATACAACACTTGATCATTGTTGCTTCGTGAAGAATCCTAATTTGCTCCCCATACACCAATATGGGATAGCTTCATTAATACATGTCTTCACATGTCCATTATCAACAATATGGACAGCAAGCTTCAAGCAAATGATCTTCTCGAGATGCTTATCTTGAACTTGCCCTTCTCAACCTTGATGACGATCACCACTTGATGTCATCCTCTCATGGGCTATATAATATCTTCATTTTTGAAGCATGCCCATGGAAATATACCTGTCCATATAGAAAACGCAAAGGCAAATATATAATGGATTAGTTCATGATGCATAATTGACAAGGCTTACCATACCACAATACCATGTGGTACATTCTTTATGCTTCATGTGTTGACCAACTTGAAATCACTCTTCACTTTTTGTATTGGTCAACCAAGTATCTTCTCGTGCTCCATCTTAATATCTTGAGGTACATAAGGAACTCTTCATTTGATTACATTCTCTAAATCTTAGTCAACCATAGCTCAACTAATGAGGCTATCATGACACCGACTTAGAGACATATCTTGGATTCTTCTATTGAGATCACACTCTCAAGATCTTGATCATATCATATTCTTCTCTTCAACTCGATGATTTTGATGCCAATACTCAAGGTATATCTTTATCTTCATGGCATCCATACTTGAATCCAACACATGGACTACAAGCATGACCTATGTAATATACCTTCATATAAAACTCATTGAAAACATTAGTCCATAGGGATTGTCATTAATCACCAAAACCACACATAGGGGCAATTACCCTTTCAAGTAGTAGTGGTAATATAAGAGGATAGCCACAAGAGCTAGCCTTAGTTTGCAGACCACAAGACCAACACGTCCTGATCCATTCTATCACTACACCAAAAAACTCAAGAACTCATTCCTCTTGAGAACTCATCATAGCCAATTCATATCTCACCAACCAAGACACTATCCCAGATCACCACCACATCATTTGCACCATGGTTGCTTCAAGAAGCCATCCAATGGCAAGAACAAGGTGGAGAAGGCCAGGCCAGCAATAGCAAAGAGTAACCGGTCATACACCAGTATTAGATCACATGAGAAAGGGGAGAAGGTGGATCAAGCTTACAGCAAGTGAATCCAGAAGTAGTTGTGATAAACCAAGATTTCTAACAGTCCATAGACCACTCATCAGCAACATGTAAAAATCAGCTGAATCATCCACTAGTTTATACAGTAAATGTCCTCATATCTTGCATATAAATCTGGGCATATAAGGAAAATCATATACATCAACTAGATCCAGCTACTATTCCATTAGATTCTCATCTAGGGGGGAATATATGGAGTTATGTTCTCATAATTGCATGGAGGTGCCATGCAAGGTTCATCACAGAAGATTAAAGCCAACAAATCATATCTGTTTTTATCCCAAAGGATTTGGCCTCAGCTTTTGCATCACAGGCCAAACTAAGAAATCCAGCAAGCAACATCTAAGATGTTTATCACTATGCACACTCCTAGGGGAGGCACCACAATGGTAAACTTAACAATTTTGCTAGCCCAACTAACTTCAGTCTTTGCATCATAAACTAGATTTCCATCTTTTGGACACCAACATCAACTATTTCATCATTGTTATAACAACAAGTCATGCTACCTAGGCTACTATTGTGCACACTCCATGGATGGAGGCACCATAGTAGCAGTCCAAAATAGCAGAATCCATCATACAAATTATCCTTCATCAACTAGCCTCAAGTTATTCAAACAAATAATTTTATCATTTTCCTAGACCAGAAGTCTAGAAATCATCTATAAGGCAATCTTATTTACACAAGCTACATCTGCTTCTATGCCTCATACTGTTTGCATCACAGGCTGCACCACAATCCATCAAATAGCACTAATAACAACAGATTATAATACTAGAAGCACCAGTGTGCACACCCCATACAAAGGCACTCTAGTAGCAACTTCTCAATAACAGAGGTTACTGTATTCGCTAGCCAAGATCAGTATTTAATTCTCATGCTAAAAGAGTAAGTTACAGTCACAATGAATTGCCTCAAATCATTTTCCTATCCAGATTTTATAGGAATAATTTTCTGCTTAAAACAGAAAACACATCAATTATTTATCACATAATCCCTGCCAAATAACAATAATGAGAACAGGAGCAAGCTTTATTTGCAAAAGCTTGTTTACATTAGAACACATATCATTTACTAGAATTTCTACTAGGAATCATATTTATATCCAAATCCACTTTCATTCTTGATAATCATCCTATTCAGAAAATAGCCATTCAATCTAATATGTAGTATAGTGGAGCCTAGAAGCTTCCCACTAAGGCAAGTTTCAATATAATATCATCATACCCTGAATTCATCAGATTACACTAGGAGCCCATTAAATTGCATTCAAACACATGTTTGAAACCAAACATCTCTACTTTAACCAATTTAGAAGGAAAGCAATGGATTGTATGAACAAAATCCGAACTGAAACTAAACTAACATAAGGACATCTGAATCATAGCATTCTTGAAAGCTTTGAACATAAATTATGTTGAGCAACCCTACTCAACCAAATATTGATGAACAAATCTTACCAGACTTGGATAAAACAATAGAGGGGAAAAACATAATTAGGGTTCAGATAGTGTGTCACTAGTGAGATTGCAATGGCGGTAGAAGAGAGAAGTAAGAGAGGTAGAGAAAAGTGTACCAGGTAGTCGACGGTGACCTCAAAGGGGCGACACCGGAGTGGCAGCAGCGGCACTAGAACTAGCACGTCTCTCAGCGACGCACTACACCACCAGGGCGGCACAGGGAGCACCCGCAAAAGGCACAACATCTTGCACCTGCCCTAGGATGGTAACCACACCGAGTGAGCAGGCACTAGAGTAAACCCAGCGAGTGGCGACGGCACATCACCAAAAACCTAGCACAAGAAAATGGAAGGGGCGATCTCGAGAGAGCCTTAGAGTTAAATCGTATTGGAGGGCCAAATCAGCTAGAAGGAGGCGAAGATCCGGCGACCAGTGGCGGTGACCGCAATGGTAGAGCCAGCCGGAATCGATCGACGATGACGACAACCGGAGTCAGAGAAGAACGAGAGGGGGAAGAATCGTGTGTGCGTGTGTATGCACAAGAGGGAGGAGTGGGTCAGGGTCAATGTTGACCCGAGCCCAGTAAGCAATGTAACTGGGCCTCGTGGGTCTTTGAGTTGGGTTAGGCTGATCACATGCCAAGCCTAGTTATAAAATAAATTAAATGAAATACCTAAATTTAGGAAAATACAAACAAGCCATTATAAATCTTTTTAAAAAGTACATCTCTATAAAATTTATAGAAATACATATAATTTATCAAAATGATCACAAAAATAATCTCTACCTAATAAAAATATTTAAGTTAAATAAAATTCAATAAATACTAACGCCATTAAAATCTAAGTGAAATTTCATAAAATAAGGAAAAGTCCTAAAAATGAATAAAAATCATTTTTGTGTATAAAAATAAATCTACTATTTTATAAAAATACTAACTTAATTCTTTTATAATTAAAATTTTAAGTAAATTATGGAATTTTATAAACATAAAAATAATACTTAAAATAAATAAAAATCATTTTAAGGTCTTGAATAAATATATTACGCTAGAAAAATATTAAATATATTATTAGAAAAGTTTTTGATATTTTCAAATAATAAATCCTTATCTATAACCTATTTTAAAAATTCTTTAAAACATTTCTTAAGTAAAATAATAATAATTATATTTCTTTAGAAATATTAAAACTTTAAAAATCTAATTACCAAAGTTCTAAACCATAACTAAGATTTATAATAAAACTTAAGTGTAAATCATTAACTTAATAATACTCTTTTGAAACCTTAAAATCAAAATTCAAAACCACAATCTTAAAGATAATTTTATACATCACTCACTGATATTAAGGGGGAATGATCTTAATATCTAAATAATAGTTAACATGACCTTGAATATAAAAAATTAATAATATTACTTTTATTGAATAGTTTCCTATTATTTTCAAATAGCAAAACAAATTTAATCTAAGAATTCACTTAAATATAAAGTGAATAATTCCACACCTTAGTCATACTTACTAAAAATCTAAAACTTGGGAATAATTAAAACAAAATTACACCTTAAGTTTATTTACCCTTTAAAAGTTTACTTTAATCTCAGAGCTTATAAACATCATATCTAATAAACTACTTATGTTTTGTAGTTAACTTTGGTCTATTTGAATTAAGACCTAGTGCATCTCAAGACCAAACTAACCGAGTAAACACCAAGAGACATCGACCATATTCTATTAACCATCAAGACTGTTTAAACCTTAGAAAAGAAACCTTTTCTTTGAAGGTTATCCCTTTTGCCACTTCAAACAACAAATCTTATAATAATATCTCTAACTCTTAAACAACTAAACCCAAGGACTTTCATCATAGACACCAAATGACAATTAATCATAATCACATTACTTCATACACTACTTGTGAATTTTAGATTGTTAATACTTAAAGTTTAAATGATTATGTTTAGTTAAGTAAACTTTTCTTCAAAAGTTATTCTTTTAAGATACACTAAAAACAACTCTTAAGCATTCCAAAATAAATCTACTTAAATAACCACCTTCATATAAGGAATCTTTAGATACCATTTTCCACTCGATTACTTTTTTGTGTGTACTTTACTATACCTGTATGTTGTTTCACACACGCTCATGATACCTAACAAGAAGCACAAGTGTGAAACTTATCTAAAGGAACAACATATTACAAAGAAACCATTTCCAGTATCCAAACCCTGGAACAACGTTATTCCAGGGATTCGAGTTTACCTAATTGCATTACATTACTTATGCATAATAGCATCTTGCTTCTTTAAACAGTAGTCCTTACCGGATATTGGATCTTATATTGTCTTGAAGACCATGAGTGCATAATCTTGCAATCACAAAAGGCAAGTTCACACTTGCTCATGTACTTTGATTATTTTCTGTAAAGTATTTTGCAAATCCAGTGTTGTCATCACCTACATTTCAAAAAGGTCAGAAACCACTATTTTCATAATAATATGATTATAGGTTATGTACCATGAGGTAATAACCTACTATGAAAGTTTCGGTGGTAAAGGAACATATTACCTAGGACTTAACAACTAATGTCGCCAGTGATTCTTGCACCGTATATTACACGTTAACCATGAGATTTGGAATGGGACGGAGAAGTCAGTTGTATCTTTTCCCTCTCGCATGGAGCCGGATGTGCGGGTCATGGCTGTTATCTCCGTAGCGTGCATTAATTGGTAATTCGTAGGAGATATGTAGCATATGGGTGGGAACCCTCAACGTCCCACGATAGTTCCGGCATTTGAACGGTCTGTACTGCCAATTGTCGTAATTCAATATGTGGACTGGCGTACACCAAGGAGACATGCGGGGTCGTGGAGAAGGCAGTGATTGGCTTGGATCTTAGGTTGGGCCTCAAACCAAGGAATATTGAACGGGGACATACTCTCGGCCGTGCAAAAAAATCTAAGGTCTCTCGTGGGTAAAGTAACGCACCTCTGTAGAGTGTAAGAACTGTAACTTGTTACTCCCTGTTCCGGGAAGGAGCTACGAACGCGGTGGGAAAGGAACTCCATTAAAGTTTTAGTAAACCCGTGAAGGCTGACGGACATAGCTTTTCAAAATAAAAGCAACGTTTAAGAAATGTTTACGAAAACCTGCATTGCCTACGACCTATGGTCTATGGCTGTAAATATAGTGCATAAAACACTCCTTTTCTAGTGAACTTGCTGAGTATGCTCATACTCAACGTATCTTCTTAACCATTGCTAGATTCTGAAGCCATTACGACGAAGTCTACATAAAATTATGCTTCAGGAATCATCATCAAAAGCTCAAGCTCTTCAATGAAGTAAAGGAAGTCAACATATACATCAACTAAAGTGAAGATGAAGTTGCTAATTAGATAGAAATATAATCTCTAGCCATCGAACCTACTTCTGTAGAATATTGCAATAGCAGCAATACAAGCCAAATAGTTATATGCTAATCTTATTAGCATAATAGTTATGAGTTGATTATTTCTGATTCTTCTTTGTAAGAAGTTTATTTCTCTCTCTTTAACCTAGAGTGTTCTCTGGATGTTATGTAAAGAGTCGAGTTGAAACCTATAGTCATGTCTTGGACCTTCTCTGTTTCTGTTGTACCACTCTGAGGGATGTAATACTAGTGAACGGTGTTTCATTGGTGTTATGTCAACGACTATAGTGTACTACATCATGCAGTGCTATGCTGGGTCACCGCAGCCACGGGCTGTTTCGTGGAAGATTGATCGGGGTCTTAGGGTTTTGGTATCTGGGGCTTCTTATACGCGAAGAAGGAGGACGAGGGGGTGCCCGAGGAGGCTGCACCCCCTAGGCGCGGGCCAGGCCTATCCGCGCGGCCAGGGGTGTGGCCCCCTCGAGGCCCTCCTCCATATCATCTTCTGGCTCCATGTTCCCCACGGTAAAATATTGACTTTGTCTTTTGTCTCGTCCAATTTCGAGAATATTCATTTTTTGACTTTTGTGGAACCAAGAACAACATAAAACAGGCAACTGGCACTGTGGCATCTTGTTAATAGGTTATGTAGGGGTTCGTAGCATGGAAAACAAAAAAATTCTACCGCATGCACATAAATAAGCCAAGATATATCTACTAGATTGTAGCAACGAGTCGATTAGAGTACTCACCCTCGAAGATTCCAAAGCGGTTAACAAGATCAGATTCTTGTGGGTGATGTAGTTGTACACTTGCCGATCTCAAGATCGCGTAGACGATCCTTCCGGAGCTGTGTTCCGGCAGCGCTTCCACATTCGGTCACATGTTCGGTACTTGATGAAGACCTTCCTCTCCCTTGTTCCAGCAGGCAACGGAGGTTGTTGTTCTCCCCTCGTGATTTCGGCAGCACGACGATGTGGTGTCGGAAGTAGAGGGAAGATCTCGCAGGGCTTCGCCTAAGCCGGTGCGGGTTATGGTGGATCTAGGGTTTTCGGCAATCTAGGTTTAGAGGGACGGAGAGTGATGACCCACAAGTGTAGGGGATCACAATAGTCTTCGCGGGTAGTATTACCCAATTTATTGATTCGATACAAGAGGAGCCAAAGAATACTTGCAAGCCTTAACAGCTGATTTGTCAGTTCAGATGCACCTGGAAATAGTTCTTGCTCACAGAAGTTTATCAGTAACAACAGCTTGTAGTAGTAACAACAAAGCAACAGCAGTAGCAAAACAAGAGCAATAGTAACAGTAACGGTAACAGTGGGATTCGAGTGTGGTAGGCATAGGGATGGATGGAAGGGTGTTGCATGGACGAGTCTAAACATGTAACTTCATGATCTAGGGCATTGCAGATAAATAATAATAAGCATCCAAGTACTAAACAATCCTAGGCATGTGATCCAAATATAGTCATACGTGCTCGCAATGAGAACTTGCACAACATCTTCTGTCCAGCCCGTGCATTGCCGGGCCTCTAGGAACTATCGAAATTAAGGTGCTCCTTTTAATAGAGCACCGGAGCAAAGCATTAACACTACATGAATACATGTGATCCTCACACCACAGCCATCCCCTCCGGTTGTCCCAATTATTGTCACTTTGGGGCCTTTGGATCCAGACAATGATATGTGTACACAACTTGCAGATAAGATCACAAACAATATTATCATAATGATTCAATAATAAGTTTAGATCTAAGATCATGGCACTCGGGTCCTAGTGACAAGCATTAAGCACAACAAGTTGCAACAAAGTCAAATAGCACTAATAGAGATACTAGGCATTATGCCCTAATAGATCTTATTCGATTACATGATAGAACTCATCCAATCCCTATCATCCCCAAGCGTACAGCGGGAGATTACTCACTCATGGATGAGGGAAACATCGGTGGTTGATGAAGATGCGTTGGTGATGACGATGGCGATGATCCTCTCCAAATTCCCGTCCGTGAGGTGCCGAATGGAGTTTCGGATCCGAATCTTGGTTTCTCATGGCGGCGATGGAACTCTTTCTAGAAAACTATCGAAACCCCGGTTTTAGGTCGAAAAGGCAACTTATAGGCGAGAGGAGGCCGAGGGTGCATGGTGGTCAGCACCCCAGTGGCGGGCCACCAGCGCTGGAAGGGGTGTGGGACTCCTAGTCCCCTTCTCTGTCTCATCTTCTGGCTCTGTGGGTCTTCTGGTGAAATATGGCACATTTGCTTGTCCTCAAGAAATTCAGTTGAAAACTGAGTGCGATAAAAGTACTTTCACGAACACATTTGCTTCATATGATGTATATATTCTCAGCATAGGAGTAGATGCTTAAACCATTCATAATAAGTAGCATGCAACCAAGTCTACTCAATAATCATTACAAGCTATGAAGAGAAACCAACTCAATAATAATAAGTAGCATGGAACATAAACATAAGCAACATTGCAATGCTCATAGTAAGGTATGATAGAGTGGTATCTCTCTTGCCTTTGTTTGTAGAGCATAATATAAATGCCAAGGCACCTCTGAAGTTCAAGTGAAGACTAGAGGTAAAAATATCAGAGATACAAGAATAAAAGTCATGACATAATTAACCAAGTTTTGGAACAAACACAAGATGACAATTATGCTCTCAAGAAGGTGCTCATAGAATAAGTGGTGACTCAACAAGGTTGTGAAAACAGTTTTGGAAAGTTTGAAAGGCTTCCTAATGCTGAAAGGAAGGTATTCATTAGCTTTGATCTCTCATTGCCCCTATCATAGGCATCTTCATGTGGTTAAGGTGAAAGTGAGGTCCACTCTGAATCATATGCTTGACAGACCATAGGCTGAAAATCCCAAGTCCCTTGAGTTTGAGGGCTGCTCCGCATGCTACTCAAATTTGGTCACCTGTAAGTTCTTGTCATTGTAAATACATGCATATCATATTGAACCGCCAACGGGGTACCCCTTGTACATGGTACAGGAGATTTCCCATAACCAAAATGACAAGGCAAGCAGACAATGAGCATCTCAGCAATCTTTTTTATTTACCATATGTAGCTTTTTATTAAGGATGCTTCATAGATGCTCATTACGGTGATGCTGCAAGTTTCCACCATGATTAGGCATGGCTTAGGATAGCGGCCCAGGTGTTTCTCTAACACGATGTATAGACTCATGAACTCACAAACTCCCCTTTTATTTCACATCGTCGACATCCATAAACAAAAGAGCAAAGTATCAACTGGATAGGATTATCCAAAAAGTGTTGAAAGCATTCCCCATGACAGCGTGGTTCTGCTAACTCTCAACATATAATTTGAAGCATATAACTTTCATGGACAAGTCACAATGGTTCAGGATTATTAAGCGCAAGGAATAAAGTGTGCCATCAAGTTTGTGAGATCTTTACTAACTAACTTTCTCAAAACAGACAAACATTTTATTTGGAAGAAAACAAGGCATATTGAATATGCACTGAAACAACAAACGATGCTAATGGGTAGGTATGGTGGATACAGCTGTCAATATTGGTTTGGGGGAGTTGGAAACACAGGTAGAGCTCATGCTCAGTGCAAGTGAAGGCTAGCAAAAGAGAGGGAGCGACAAACGAGAGAGCAATAATTGTCATAATCATGCTTGCAACAAAACATGACTAAATATGGCATGAAAGTGATACAAGAACTCTAAGGCAAAATAAATCGTCAAGGCTTACTGACTATTTATTAGTCATATGCATGTGTGAGCATGTGCCAAGTCGATTCACATGAAACTTCTAGAGGAGGATACCACAATTTCATACCAAAATATGAATAAAACAATACAAGCAAACACTCATATGACATGCTACAAACTATTAGCAAGCTGGAGCTAATCATAGACAAGCAAGAACTACTAAGCATCCATCAGTAACACACTCCTTACCATGAACAGACTAAGCATGCTCACAATGATGAGTATATGTACAAAAAATGAAACAAATAGGGTTCGTTACCAGCCTCTTACCACTCCTCAAGTTGTCTTAATATTCATTATTGCCCTTCACTTGTGTGACTTGAATAATAACATAAAACCAAAATCCACTGAGGACGGCTTAACCCTGCAAAGAACTCACAAAACCAAAGAAGAACAACAAATATTTTTGGTGTTTTCGATTTTTTTTAAAAGAAGCCAACAAAACAAAAACGAGCAAAGCAAAATATTTTTGGATTTTTCTTTTAAGGCAAACCAAAGCAAAGAAACAAACCAAGAGAAACAACAAAAATATTTTTGGTATTTTTGTGTTTTTGAGAAAGAAGCAACAAGAACCAAAAAGAAAGCGAAACAATGGATATACAAAGAACCGACCGAACATGATATATCGATGAGTGTGATGTCGGTATACCTCCCCCCAAGCTTAGGCTTTTGGACTAAGTGGGGCTCAATCCCATGGTGCCCAAGTAGGTGCACCTCCGTAGTATGACGAGGAGGCTCCTCATCTGCACAGCTCGAGGCCTCCCACATGTAGTGTACCATGGGTCATATGAGGGCGATTCCTCCTAATAGTTCCCATGGAAGTTAAGGGAGCGCATCAACTCATCCATCTCCTCCTTGGAGCGTGACAAAGGTCCCTGAGAAATACTGAATAAAGTGGTTTGGGGGAGAGGGATCTCTCTCTCTCTCTTCCCCGTCAATAAACAACATTTTATAGACCAAGTTCTCAAGGGTAGAGTCATTAGTGACAAAATGGTGCGCCTTCATGGCAGCAAGATCAAGCCTCTGAGGAGCCAAAATTGTATCATTTGGATCAACATCAATGTCCAAGGAAACAGCAACATGCATAGCAATAACTCCACCATAAATGGGTCCCTTAGCTGTCAAGCGACGAGCAGTGAGAGAACCAAGATTATACTTGGTCTCATTGTTGAGCGCGACAGCTAAGAAAGACAAATGATAACTAGAAATATTACTAGTGTTCTCCCTACCAAGAACACTAGTGGCAAGATAGTAAGTGAAGTACCTGATGGCTAGAAGCTGAATGTTTCTTATCTTTCCCCGTTGAGCTCTA
Source organism: Avena longiglumis (assembly GCA_030063025.1). Classification (NCBI taxonomy): domain Eukaryota; kingdom Viridiplantae; phylum Streptophyta; class Magnoliopsida; order Poales; family Poaceae; genus Avena; species Avena longiglumis. The sequence goes on from CP125978.1 coordinate 36,829,824, forward strand.
CGGTTATCATCGTTGGTTATTCCACGATAGAACTCCAACAAATCAGCGGGTTGGGCTGGAATCTTCTTTGCTGACCCAGCTGTACCAAGTCTAAGAGCCCCAAAAAAATTCTTCAATGTCATATGATAAGACCTGCAATAAACTTTGAAGGAAACATCTGGATGGAATACACTGTTAGTGAAGGAGAAACTCTCCACAAATGTTTTGGTGAGCGTAGCATACTGCACGCTCTCATCCTGCATAAGACTTGTTAGACCAGCCCTCTGCACCAAGGTCATAAAATCATTAAGAATCCCAACAGCCTGCAAGAAGGTTTGGTAAGGAAAGGCGGAGGGATGCGCATCCCCCTCATCCCCCTCGTCACCAAATCGCGGAGTGATGAGATCCTCATTGTATGAGGGCCTGACACTGGTGGATGATCTTGGAAGCTTTGCCCTTCTAGGTGCATCACCCTCAAATATCTCTCCAAATGTGTAGTTATCCATGACCACTCTATTCTAAAAAAATTAGACAAACATCAAACCAAGTGATTTCCAAGTTGATAAATGATGAGCAACTACAATAGGAACTTGCTAGAGGACAACACATGCATCAAAACAAAGTTTCTAAGCACAGAAAAAGCATGCAAGCTCAAACAACATGTCACCTATATCAGCAAATACTCAAGATACAATCTACCAATCACAAATCTAATTGGACAAGTGGAGGAGGCACATACCAATGAACAATCTCTCCAAAAACCAGCAGCAAATATGGGCTGAGCAAGGAGATCGAAAATCGTGAGCAACAACATCAAGAACTCGAGCTTGAGCAAGTTTTCTGGTGTTTTTTGGGAGAGAGAAAGAAGATGCCTTTGAGGGGGCAGACTGGAGGGGCCCAGGTGGGCCAGAACCCCGTCCCTAGGCGCCGCCACCTGGTAGGCCGCGCCCACCATTGGTGTGGTGGCCTGGGGTGTCCCCTGGGTCACTTCAGGTGTCATGGGAATAGTCACGGCAGATGCTGCAATCGGCAGCGAGTAGTAGAACGAGGGCCAAGGGCGGCCAGCCATCTGCGGTGCGAGATGAGGGCAGAGACACAGGGTTTTACCCAGGTTCGGCCCCCCCGGAGGGTAAAGACCTACTCCTGCTAGATTGTATTATGGAGGTGTTACAATGGGCGAGCTCGGCTGCTAGGCGGCGAGTCGCTTGGGTGTATGAGGGAACGTATCTCTACTCGCCCTATAGGGAGGTTTATATAGGCTCACCTCCCCTAGGGTTTACATATCTCAACCGATTCAGTTAAAGCTTCGGTAGTCGTTTAACTTAATCCGACTGGGCCTATCTACTCGCCTGGGCCTTCAGCTTCCAGTCGCTTGATTCCTCGCTGGGCTTCAATCCATTCGCCGTGCTGCAGGCCCACTCGCCGGTTCTTGGGCCAGTCGGAAACGTCCTGCTGGGTATACCCCGGTAGGCATATCCCCATCAGTAGTCCCCGAGGCCGTCGTCGATTAGGCGTAGGTGGCTGCTGGCAGTCGGAGTATACGGCTTCAGAGTAGGCATCCAGTCGAATCGTCGGCGGGCTCCTGTATAAAGGAGGAAACCAGTGATCCAGGTCGCAGCTTTGGCGAGTCGAGTCGGCGAAACACTGTCATAGTGATTGGGTCGGCGAGCGGATGGTGGTTGGACCGTCAAGCGTGGTCAAACTAGCCGTTGGGGTAATCCAACGGTAACTTTTGGCGTAATCATCGCGCGGTAACGGCTCCCTGATTTGGCGGGTAACATCCACTATATAAGGGGAATGGCAGGCGATCGGAAAGCCACCTTCTCACCACTTCTTCCGACTGCACGCATTTTCCTCCTTGCATCGCTATCCGGCCGACCGAAATCCCCGACCCCCAACAAACCTCTCGCCATGGCCCTTCCACCGAACTGGGGTAGATCCAAGTGCACGAGGGCGCTGGCCTCTTCGAGGAGGCCGGATCCTGCGAGCCGGCTATTGGCGTATTCCCGCAGCCGGAGAGACGACCCCGAATCCGCGAGAGAGGGAATTCATCTGTTTCACCAGTCATCTCGAGCGGGGGATAGGGTTTCCTACATCCCTGTTCTTCCGGCGCTTCTGCGCCTACTACGGGATCCAGCCTTCCGATCTGGGTCCCCACAGCATCGAGCAGCTCGCCATCTTCGTGGCGTTCTGCGAATGCTACTTGGGCTGCCGGCCCTACTTCCCCTTGTGGCAAGATCTGTTCCACGAACGGATCAGCCGCGAGGAAGCAGGCGGCCCAATGCTAGCCGCGGGCGGCCTGAGGTTCTAGCTCAAGTCAAAAGCCTCATTCTTCGATCTGATGCTGCCCGCCAAGGCAGCGAGCGACTGGAAGAAGTCGTGGTTTTACGTGGCCAAGGCGACCCCGGAGGACGAGGTGGCGATCCCGCGGTATTCCGCCAATCGGTCCGAGCCGCGCCATCTCCAAGTCGGCAAGCTCCCCAATGATCAGCGGATGGTCGTTGACGAGATGCTCCAGACCATCCGCAGCCTGAAAAAGAAGGGCCTCCAGACGATAAACCTGTACAACTGCTGGCTCGGGCGGCGGCTCGTCCCGCTCGCCCAGCGCGACCACTACATGTACCAGTACACGGGCCGGGGAGACTCGACGAAGGCCTGCCTCGACGAGTGGAAGCTGGAGGACTATCTCCCAGCACTGAAGAAGATTACCCAGGCGGTGTACCTGGATGCGCAGGCTGGGGTCGCCCCCTATACCGCAAAGCGTCCAGCTCCAACGGTAACCATTTTACTTCGCTCGCAGTCGCAGTTTATGCAGTCGCGGTAATTCTGATTTCATTTTGTATTCATCGCAGCTATTCCAAGTGGTGGAAGGGTGGCTCCCACCTTCGGACGACGAGAACTCGAGCTCGTCCGCTCGGGATGTAGGAGAGTCGCCACCCGCTAAGGGCGACGAGGACGACGACGAGTCCGAGGAGGAGGTCGCCCCGCTGGTCCGAAAGACCCGCGGGCAACGACAACGCGAGCTCGAGGCAAGCAGAAGCCTCGAGCGTCATGATGACGACGATGAGCTCCCAGAGACCACCTCGTTCCGTCAAGCCACTCCGTCGAAGAAGAAGAAGAAAGAAAGGGAGGCAAGGCCCCCCCAAAGAAGAAGACGAAGCCGTCGAAGCCGGCCTCGCCGCCGCACTCGGCGAGCAGCTCTGACGCTCCCAGCCCGGCCAGTGACGATGTGCCACCAGTGACAGCCGTGCTGGAGGCGGCGACTGTGGAAGTGCCGCTGGCTTCAATACCTCCGCCAATCGCCCCAAGCTCTGGGCTGGGGGATGCTCTGGCTGCAGCGGCTTCACCTCGCAAGGAGGCTCTTGCCGAAGATATCCCAGAGGCTCCAGCTGCGGCCTCAACGGCGAAGAAGCCGTCTGTGTCTTGGGCACGCGACGTCCTGGAGATGGGGCTCAGTCGCCAACTGGGCCCTGAACTGGAAAAACCAGCCGGCCTCCATACGGGGCTACGCTTTATTCCAGTCGCCAAGTGAGTGCACTCACCCTTCCTTGTCTTTCGTAATTACTTCAATTATTTTTGCTTATACGATTGATGCACAGGACCGGAGTGAAGAGGATGGGCCATCCGACCGTGGCTAAGGTGCCGCCCATCGTTAGCGAGGAGGATCCTTCCCGTAAGAGGAAGGCGGACGAGGTCGTCGTCTCGGCGGATGGCAGCAAGAAGGCCAAGGGTAACGACACCGTCACTATTTCTGATGACACGGCGGTTGCACCGGCCGGACCCGTGATGGAGGCAGCCGCGTCTACGAAGGAGGGCGCTCCCTTGCCTGGACCGGCGGAGCCGGCCTCTATTGGAGCGGGTGCCTCTATCGCTACCTTCCCACGCTTCGTGACCAAGGCGGCCGCGGCGAGTGGTACTTCGCCCTCAAGCCACGCCTCACAGGACCGCCGATGAAGTCGACCAACGTCGTGGGCATACGCCGTCTCTCCTCGCGTCCGTGGACGCGATACAACTCCACGGCATGCTTGGTGCAGCCATCCAGGTACATCCAGTCCCCGAGGATTAGGTCGGTGCTTTGCAGCGGGCTGATTCTTATAATATCTTAACTTTATTTTTCGCATCCAGTCCCCGAGTGCGCACTCGCTGAATTTCAGCGGTGGGCACTTAAAATTCTTGATCGCCGGTCCCGAGTGCGCTCGCTGAATTTCAGCGGGTGGGCACTTAGGAATTTCTTGATCGCTCCCCGAGCGCACTCGCTGAATTTCAGCGGGTGGGCACTTAGAATTTCTTGATCGCTCCCCGAGTGCTTTTCGCTGAATTTCAGCGGTGGGCACTTTAGGAATTTTTCTTTGATTAACCTTTTGGTGACGCGTGCGGTCCGGCTTGAGTCGGCTGACCGATTGGCCGCGAAGCAACGCGTGGAGAAGGAGCTGGCCATCGTCTAGGAAGCGAACAAAGGGCTTCGGGCTGTTGCCGCGAAGGCAAAGGAAGCTCGCTAGGGGCTTTTCCCCGCTGGTGAATTGGCGGCGGCGCAATCGGCTTTGAGTGCGTGAGCAATGGATCGCCAACCTCGGCGAGCTGCGGAGGCAAAGGAAGAAGCGAGCTCGGCTGACGGGCGAGCTAAGGCCGCCATTGCAGCCGCTGAGGAGGACCGCAAAGTGTCGGAAGTCCTTATTGCTGGGCTTCAGGACGACCATACATCGCTTCAATGCTTCATCACGGAACTCGCCCGCCCGCTGCTTGGTGAGTACATCTGCTCCTTCCGGTGGTTGTGTCTTTTGTGGTGTCCGTCGTATTCATTATTGTCTTCTCGCAGGTCGATCATCGAGATAGCGAGGAAGAGGCTTCGTTCGACGCGAGGTGTGTAAGCATGCTTGTCGATTTGGCAACGTTGTCGGCGACGCATCGCGCCTATCTCCAAGATATATCGCCCACGGAGGTGATTCCCAGCGACCTCGTTGAGGTGTGGAAGTATTTGGAAAGCGCCGATCGTTGAGTTCATGACGGTCGGCGTTTGGTAGCGGAGCGTCGGCGACACTAGTCTTGGACTTGCCCACTTCAAGACTTCGACATCGGCGATGTGGCGAGTGGATATCCATCGTCGTGGCGCGGTGGAGCTGTTCGAGGTTCTCAAGTTGCAGGACCGCCGCCACATACTCGAGCGATATGCGGGCAATGGGCGACCTCGCCGTACCAGAGGCGGTCGTCGCGCGAGCGACCCCGAGCCGCATCGTGACTTCAAGGTCGAGCAACCTTTTTCGCGGCAATGGCGGGTGAATCGGCGGCGTATCCGTCGAACCCGTACACGCCGTTCATCCGCAATCGCCAGGATGTTGGCGAGTCGTCATCAAAGCCTGCAGAGTAGGATAGTTTGCCTTGTGGCGTTAGCAGCAGGTCTGCCATGCGGGCATATTTTGTAGCATGAAACAATGCGATATGCAATTGAATGAGACATCGTGTCTATTTTGGTATTTGTTGTGTGTTTTTGATTGATTTTGAGCGAGTCCCCGAGCGTCCGCCTTTTGTGGGTTTACCTCGTATGTGATATATGTGTTGTTGTTATGTGTTTTGTTATTTTGGTCGACTACTTGAGCTCGAAGAGCGATCGCTAAGCGACTCCTTGAGTGCTCAGCTTTGCCGTTTTCCCTTGCGAACGAGGTCGGGTGGCCGAGTCCCCAGCGTGGTACTTGGTTGTTCTAGGCGTGACTCGAGGGTGGTTGAGGACTTAGCGTTAATTTGAGCGCGTCACTCCTCCTGGCCTGTGGGGGTCGGCGTGGCGAGTCTGGGCATGCTCTCCTACTTGGCGTTTTCCCTGACCGCTCGCGATGAACTGGTCTTCAGTCCCCGAGCGTGGTACTTAGCCGTTCGAGTCGCTATGCCGAGGATGCGGAGGACCAAGGTCGCTGTAAGAAGCGAGGGAAGTTGTCTTGGCTCATAGAACCAGTCGAGCTAGGCGACTCCAATGGGGCTCCGGGTAGGCGTTTTTCATGGACGATGCAAGACCTGAGGTGATTCAGTGCTCTTACACCGCACTACTTAGCCGTGCCGATCGTTGTGCCAAAGGTTGACTTCTGCGGTTAGCGTAACGCTGTTACTACGAGTGCGAGTGGCACAAGTCATGGAGAGTAGGCGCAATTTTCGGTAACCGTTTCTTTTTATTTCATAGAGACTGGAGAGTACATGTGTGGGGTTCTAGGAGTAGAACTTCCGTAGGAGGTTTACATTCCATGGTCGCTTGACGTCGAGGTTGCCGTCCCCGCGGACGTCGATGAGGTAGTAGGCATCGTTGCCGAGTACGCGCCCGATGGCGAATGGGCCTTCCCACGGAGGGGAGAGCTTGTGCATGCCCTTCTTGTCCTGGATGAGGCGTAACACCAGGTCGCCTTCTTGGAAGGTGCGAGCTTTCACCCATGCTGTGGTAGCAGAGTCCTGGCGGTAGATGGCGGTGCGTGACGGGCGAGGTCACGTGCTTCTTCGAGTTGATCGATCCCGTCTTGGCGGGCAAGCTGTTCACAGCCTACAGATAGTGGGCGACCAGCGGCGAGTCGTGCTCGAGGTCGGTGGGCATGATCGCCTCGGCCGTAGACCATGAAGAAGGGGATGAACACTGTCGATCTGTTGACCGAGGTGCGGATCCCCAGATGACAGAGGGCAACGCCGCGACCCAGCACCCGGCGGTGCGCTCGAGTGGGACTTGGAGTCGCGGTTTTAGGCCGTGGAGGATGCTTTGGTTGGCCCATTCCGCTGCCGTTGGATTCGGTGGCGATCGACGCGGTCGAGCCGGATGTGGTGCTCTTCGCAGAATTCGCCATGGCTCCTTGGCGAAGTTGGTGCCGTGTCCGTGATGATGTTGTGTGGGAACCCGTGGCGATATATGAGCTCGCCAGGAATTTAGTGGCGGTCTTCCGTCGCATTTCGGACTGGCTTGGCCTCCACCCATTTCGTGAATTTGTCGACGGCGACTAGCGGTGGGTGTAGCCGAGGGGCCTTCTTGAAGGGGCCTACCATATCCATGCCCCACAGCGAATGGCGGTGATGGGGATTGTTTTGAGCGCCGAGCTCGGATGCGTGCGTCTGGTTGGCGTGCCGGCACCAGCGCACCGCTGGGCGATATCGACGATCGGCATGTGATCGGCCAAGAAAGCCATGTCGCATAGCCTTGGCGACGAGGCGGCGGCGGCGTGGTGGCCGCGATCACGGAGTGAATGTCGTGGAGGATCTTGCGTCCTTCAGCTGGTTGGACGCAGCGTTGGAACACGCCGGTGACGCTGCGCTTGTGGAGCTCGCCGTCGATGATGGTGTAGGACTTGCATCGACGAGCGATCATTCGAGCGTCCGTCTCGTCTGCGCCGGTGCGGCTTCCAGGTAGGCGATGTAGGGCTTGGTACAGTCGTCTGGCTCGTTGACGAGTGCGACCAAAGCTGCCTCTGGTTGGAGTGGGACTCCGATGTCGATCTCCCTCAGGGGAGAGACTGATGGCTTGGTGATTTTGTCGAGAAAAACGCCGGCGGGTGGTGCGAGTCGAGCCGACCCGATCTTGAGAAGTCGTCGGCCTCCTCGTTCTTCCGTCTGTCGATCCACTCGTGAGTAGCCGTGAAGTGTCCGCCAACTTGTCCACTTGCTGGCGATGCGCCGCCATGGTAGGGGAGGCGGCGTCGGTGCCGCGACTTGCCCCGCGACAAGGTCGGAATCTCCGTAGCAGCGGAGGCGATTGACGTTTATCTCCTTGGCAGCTCGCATGCCGTGGAGTAGGGCCTCGTACTCAGCCATGTTGTTGGTACAGGGTGTGAAGTCGAGGAAGAGGATGTAGCGGAGCTTGTCGCCCTTTGGTGAAGTTAGCACTATCCTCGCGCCTGCGTCGTCCGCGTTCTTGGAGCCGTCGAAGTGCGAGCTCGATGGTGAGGTATGGCGCTTCTCTGGCTGCCGGGCCTCTTCGATCGGAGATGAAGTGCGCGGTGCTGCGACTTGATCGCTTTTCGTGGCTCGTATTTGATGTTGTGGACGCCGATCTCGACGGCCCACTTGGCAACCCGCCCGGTCGCCTCACGGTTGCGGATGATGTCTTGCAGTGGTGCGGAGAGACGACCATGATCGGGTGCTCCTGGAAGTAGTGCGGCAGACGCCGCTGAGCTCTGAAGACCGCGTATACTAGCTTTTGGTACTGTGGGTACCGCTGGCGACTTCGGTGAGGACCTCGCTGATGTAGTACACCGCCGCTGGATGGGCGCCTTTCCTTCCTTCGGTCGCCGGCGACCATCACGGTCTTGACGACGCTCGGAAGCCGCGACGTAAACCAGCATGGGTTCTTTGTCGGCGGGGGCAGCGGTAATGGTGCGGCGGTAGCACCTTGAGGTCGCGGAGCGCGTCGTCCGCCTCCTTGTCCCATGGAAGGTGGGGTTCTTGCATCGAGCGGTATAGGGCATCGCTTTTCGCCAGCGGGGATGAAGCGGCCGAGAGCCGCTACTCGCCGCCAGCTTCGGGCGTCGCGCAGCACTCGGTTTGCCGAGCCGGGCGATCGTGTCGATCTTCGTGGGGTTCGCCTCGATCCCTCGTTTGGAGACGACGTACCCCAGTAGTTGTCCGGCAGGTACACCGAAGGTGCATTTGTCTGGGTTGAGCTTTATCTTATATCTTCGCAGGTTGGCGAATGTTTCCGCCAGGTCGGCGAGTAGGTCGCCTTGGCGAGCCGATTTTACGACCACGTCGTCGATGTAGACGTGGATGTTGCGGCCAATTTGGCTCGCGAGGCATTCTTACATGCACCGCTGGTAGGTCGCCCCGGCGTTCTTGAGGCCGAAGTTCATGGCGGTGTAGCAGAAGGCTTCGAATGGCGTGATGAACGTCGTCTTCTCTTCGTCTTCGACAGCCATTTTGATCTGGTTGTACCCAGAGTAGGCGTCGAGGAAACATAGCGACTCCGAGCCCGCGGTTGAATCGATTATCTGGTCGATCCGCGGGAGGACGAACTGCTCCTTTGGGCATGCGCCGTTCAGGTTTGTGTAGTCGATACACATTCTCCAGGTCCCGTTCTTCTTCTCGACCAGGACTGGGTTTGCCAGCCACTTGAGTACTTGATTGGCGGATGAAGCCGGCGGTAAACGCCGCACTCCTCGGCGATTGCTCGTGGCGTTCTTCATTGAAGGGCCGATCGGCCCTTGACAGTCGCACTTTGGGGTCGGCGTTTAGCTTGTGCTCAGCGAGCTCCCTAGGGACACCGGGCATGTCAGAGGGTTTCCATGCGAAGATGTCCCTGTTCTCACGGAGGAACTCGATGAGCGCACCTTCCTAAAGAGTTGCCAGGTATGCCTCCGGATCGTGAGGTTGAGTTTGTAATTGAGCTTGAACCTGGAACGGCTCCTATCTCCAAGCGGCCTTATAAAATGGGTCTCTGAGTTGGTGAACTCAAGCGTCGACTTGATGAACAAGAGAAGTTGGGTTTCATTCAACACAGGTACTTCTTCTTGGGGTAGCCCAACAATCTTTGTGAAGAAGCGAGACATGGTGATAGACTTTGTGTTGACTATCGGGCTCTCAATGCTAAAACCATCAAGAATAAATATCCCTTCCTGGATTAATGATATCTTCGATCAGCTAGCTGGAGCTGTGGTGTTCTCTAAGCTTGACTTGAGAAGTGGTTATCACCAAATCAAAATTCGCAAGGAAGATGTTCCTAAAACAGCTTTCACCACCCGCTATGGCATGTATGAGTACACGGTCATGTCTTTCGGTCTCACCAACGCACCTGCCACCTTCTCGAGGCTCATGAACTCGGTTTTCATGGAGTATCTTGATAAGTTCGTTGTGGTCTATCTGGATGACATCCTAGTCTATTCTAAGTCAAAGGAAGAACATGAAGAACACCTTCGGTGTGTCCTAAACAAGCTATGTGAGAACCGCCTGTATGCAAAGTTCTCCAAGTGTGAGTTTTGGCTGCCTCAAGTAACCTATCTTGGTCACGTCATCTCTGCTAAGGGCATTGCAGTCAACCCGGAAACTGTAAAGACAATTGTTGAATGGCTTCCTCCTGTAAATGTCAAAGAAGTGCGGAGTTTCCTTGGTTTGGCTAGTTATTGCCGTTGCTTCGTTCAGAACTTTTCAAAGATAGCAAAGCCACTTACCGATCTCCTCAAGAAAGGCAAGAAATACCTTTGGACTCCTGCATGTCAAGCAAGCTTTGAGACACTCAAAGAGAAGCTCACTTCCACACCAGTCTTGGTTCCTCCGGACACATCTAAGCCTTTCCAGATATTACTGGCGCCTCTTTGCAAGGATTGGGTGCGGTCCTTATGCAAGAAAAACAAGTTGTTGCTTATGCCTCTCGGATTGAAGACACATGAGATCAACTATCCTACACATGACCTCGAGCGCAGCAGTTGTCTTTGCTTTGAAACTATGGAGGCACTACTTCTTTGGGCAACCTGTGAAATCTTTTACGATCACAAGAGTCTAAAGTATATATTCACTCAGCTGATCTCAACCTTGGCGAGGAGGTGGATTGAAGAATCAATGATTTTGATTTGACCATCAACTACACTCGGGCAAAGCTAATGTCATGGCCGATGCCCTCACCGCAAAGCTTATGTCAATAACCTCATGATGGAAGAACAACCTCTCTTGTGCGAGGAATTCCGTCGACTCAACCTTGAAATTGTGGAACAAGGGTATCTCTGAACCTTCTAGCAACCCCTCTTAGAAGAAAAGGTTTCGCTCGTCGACGGTGATCCACACCAAAAGATCATCTCAAACTTCACTTCAAGTATGAGTCCTTCCACGTCGATGATCAAGGCACGCTTTTCTTTAAACACCGGATGTTTGTTCCGAACTACCCGGGTTTGAGAGAGCAAGTTCTCAAGGAGGCGCATGAATCTGTTCTTTCTATCCACCCTGGCAGCACAAAGATGTACATGGACTTGAAAACACAATATTGGTGGCCGGGATTGAAACGATATTGTGCCAAGTATGTCTCAGAGTGTGATGTCTGCCGCAAAGTGAAAGTTGTCCATCAGAAACCTTACGGTCTTCTACATCCATTGAAACCCCCGGAATGGAAATGGGAGAAAGTAGAGATGGACTTCATCACGGGTTTTCCAAGGTCGCAGAAGGGCAACAATGCAATCTTTGTTGTCATTGACAGGCTTTCTAAAGTGGCTCACTTCTTCCCCGTCAAGGAAACAATTTCTGGAATTCAGTTGGCTGAGCTCTATATCAACAGAATTGTCTCTCGTATGGGGTTCGCTTGAGATCGATTCGCACTGGGAGCATCTTCACTTCAAGTTCGGGAAAGTTTCCAAAATGCTTTGGGAACAAAGTTGAACTTCAGCTGACTTACCACCCTCGATCGCAAGGACAAGTTGAAAGGATCAATCAGATTCTGGAGGATATGCTTCGTGCTTGCGTCATCTCTTTTGGCATGAAATGGGAAGAATGTCTTCCTTATGCTGAATTCTCTTACAACAACAGCTTCCAGAAAAGTCTGAAGATGGCACCATTTGAGGCTCTCTATGGCCGCAAATGCAGAACTCCGATTGGTTGGTCGGGTGCAGGAGAAAGGATATGGTTTGGCCCTGACATTGTAACTCAAGCGGAGGAGAAGGTGCACATCATTCTGGAAAATCTGAAGATTGCTCAAAGTCGCTAGAAGAGCAATTATGACAGGAAGCACACGGACATGGTGTATGTCCCTGGTGATCTCGTTTACCTTCGTGTCACTCCCATGAAAGGCACGCACCATTTTGGTATCAAAGGAAAGCTGGCTCCTAGATACATCGGTCCTTTCAAAATTCGTGGAAGAAGAGGAGAAGTTGCTTATGCTCTTGAGCTCCCGGAAAAACTCAAGGTCCATGATGTTTTCCACATCTCTCAACTCAAGAAGTGCTTCAAGGATCCCGGCAGGACCGTGGATCATGAGCTAATCAATCTCCAAGAAGACCTGTCTTATCAAGAACACCCCACAAAAATCCTTGAGATCGCAGAAAGAAGGACTCGCAACAAGTCCATCAAGTTCTGCAAGGTGCAGTGGTCGCACCATTCTGTTGATGAAGCCACTTGGGAACGTGAAGATGAACTCCGTGCCAACTATCCTACCCTCTTTGAGTCTTCTTCTTCCTAGAATCTCGGGGCGAGATTCCTGTTTAGTGGGGGAGAGTTGTAGCATCCCATTTGTCTAACAACTGTAATGCTACTTGGTCTAGTAATATAATGACTACTTCATATATATAATTGTTGCATCATAATTATATCATGCTCATGTCATCATGCCACCTTGCATTTGAGCATCACATAAAACCCTTTTTGGTTTGGTTCTTCTCTCATATGCATTGTAAATTGTATTTGGTTCTTGATATATTGTTTAAATGCCCAAGTTGAGTTGGGGGCATATCTTTTGTTGACTCCACCACCTTTCTTGTCACCACCCCAACATTCCACCATTCCACCACATGTGAGCATTGCATTTTACTTGTGTTTATCTCTAGCTCATGTTGTTGGAATGGACTTTCCATTCTACACCTTCCATATGGAATGATATGGGAAGGTTGTTCATGTTGGAATATTTTGAGGATAATATGCACATAGTGGAATTTACACACTAGCATGTCCAAAATATATTCAAATATGGTCATCCTCATTCACTCCACATGGAACATTCCTTCAATCCTTAGCTTGGCCCTTACTCCATCTTTTGAGGATGCACATAAATAAATGCCATGGGATTTTATTTTTGTTTTCACAAGATTAACACATGGCATTAAATGCTTGCATGGGCCATGCAACCATCATCATCCTTTGATATCCTTTGGGTTTTCTTTGGTTTTTGAGTGGATCTTGTTCAAACCCTAAAACCCTCACATCTTGGTCTCCTCTCTTTGTCTTGGACACTAAAACCCTAAGCCCTCACCTCTCCCTCTCTAATCTAGCTCAACCAAAACCCTAAACCTACCCTTTGTTTGGCTAAACCAAACCACCCATCTCCCCCTCTCTCACCTTACCCTCCCCTTGGTCTCTCCATGCCGAGCCCCTCCTTGCCCAATCGCTACCCCCCCTCCCACAACCCATCTACCCCAACCCTAAAACAAACCCTAACCCGAGGCTACCCCTAACCCTAGCCCGACCCTCTCCTCTCCTCTCCTTTATTTCTCTCATGGCGTGTCCCACCACCGAGCCACCTCCTCCTCCTCACCTGCCCCACCCCCTGCCCACCTGGCTCCTAGCTCCAGCACGTGAGGGAGGAGGAAAAGGTGGCCGAAGCCACCTTTATCATCACCCCCTCCCGGCACCTCTCCCCTCCGTCCTTATCTACCCTCTCTCGCCTCTGCCTCCCAGATCCACCCAGGCCCTGCCTCTCCCCTCTTCCTCCACCGCCACTACCTCTCTTCTTGTGCCCGGCTTGACAAGACATCTCGCCGATCCAGCCGTGCAGCGCGTCAAGGAGGTGGCCTGGAAGGTCGAGGACGGTCCACTGCGTCGCCCTGTACACGGCAACGAGTAGGAGGAGGACCAGGAGCCCCAGGCCGACGCCGCTCCGACGAAAACCCTAGCTCCGCTCGGCGCCCACACGATCCTCAGCGATCCCGGCCGATCCACCACTCTGGCGCGCTCCGGTGAGCTCGCACCTCTCTGACACCCTCCTGCTGTTGTTCGCTTCCTCGACGAGCGTATCCCGGCGACGAACGCCCTCTGTGCACGGCAGGTTCGTCGTCGTCTGGTTGTCTGCGCATCGCGTTACCTTATCTCGCTGCGTAGCCAAACCCTGCAACAACCCCCAGCCATAGCACGGTAACCATGCCACTGCACGCGAGGTCGCGGGATCGAGCCCTGCGCGCCCCTGTTTTCCTCTGTTGCACGACGTCTTCATTTTCGTCAGTCAACCCAGGAAGAGAAACGATCGCTGCCGCTTTTTGAAAAACCCCTATAGCTTTTACTCTTCAACCGCTCCTCTAGCCCACATGTCAGCCTTCCGTGGCGTTTTGCAAAAGGATCCCGAGTTTTGTACTCCTCAACCCGGTCCCGGATCCACCACGTGTCGACCACGATTAGCGCATGCGTGGCCCCTGCATCCCCGGCCCACATGTCATCCTCTACGGCTAGGTGAACCTGCGGTGTAAATAGAATTGCCATTTGAGTTCTTGAGTCAGCCCCCACTTGTCAATGACTATGGCTAGAATCTGACTGAGTAACAAAAGCTTTTCTGTAATTCTGTTTTAATTCAAATCTTTTCAAATTAATTCAAATTCAAATTTCAAATCAGATTTATAATAACTTTTAAAATACAAATCCAAATAATACAAATAATATATGTTTTCAAATCAGAAAAATGTGAGGATTCCAAATATGCTATCCAAAATATATTTTGAACTCTTTAAATTTCAAGTTGGCTAAAATTACAAGAAAATGCCCTTCTCCCTTAATTAATTAATAACTTTTGTTTTATAACTCCAAATTTAACAAATGATATGTCTAAAATGATCAGCTCGACGAGACCTTTCTGTTTATGCATTCCATGTTCTGAATTGGAGCATGCATCATATAAATATAAAGTATACAGCAACTAATATGAGGTTAAAATGTGACCAAAACTCAATAAAATGCTTATTCTTGTATTCCACACCTCACCCATGCTATGCTACTTCATTGCCATGCAAATTGTGCATCATTCATCATGGCATGATTGTTTGCTTGTCGCATTTTAATCCTATGCTTGTGCACTTTATTTATGTTGGCCCTTGTTTGTTTGGTTCTTTTTCGAATAGACGCTGAGCAGGGGATATATCAAGAAACCCAGGAGCACTACCCAGATCCTTCTCTCGCTTCAACCGAGCTGCCAGGCAAGCACTACCACATGCTTGCATACATATAGTACCTATTGCCTCTATCTTATTCTTGCATCATTGAGTCACGATTGCATTAAATTGAATCCCAAGTATTGCATAGCCTTTACTTTTAAACCCCACCGAAGCTTGTTCCTCCATCCCATGAGCCATTACTACATGAGTTGTTTGAGCCACGCGAGTCGTAGAACAGCATGTGTAGGGTATGTGGGTGTCTGATGGATAACGAGGTACCTAAACAACTTAACCTGAGTAGTAATGGGATAACTAATGAAAGTGGCACCGGTGAGCAATATCTGCTATTTGGTTTTTCATGCTCACTTGTGTCCCGTAGGACTCCGAGTACTTGATTCCTGTTCCTTGAATATTCGCGCTATCCACATCCGGGAGGCTTATGGGACCCCCCTGAGCCAGAGCTTGATTCATTCTTATTTCTTGGGGCCACAAACTAGTTTGAGGTTTTATTTACTATCCTGTACTTATGCCATGTTTTACTGCTTTATTTACGATTGCGAGGAGCACTGTGTCTGTTAGGATCGTGACACGCTTTCCTTTATCGGCAAGCCCAGTCACATTTTCGGGTTCCCGTTCTGACCATCCCCACAAACCTTGAGTCCGTCTCAAGTCATTAACTTCGCTATGGTATACTTAATGGGGTGGCCTCAAATATTTCGAATCTGTGATTGCTTTGTCGTGAAAGCCTTGTTGGGTTTTGATTTGGTTTTTCCGAGGTTGATCGAGTGTGTGTTGCTATTTGTGCACCGCAGGGTAAAACTTTCAAAGCCGTGTCCGGTTATGGACGACTTGGAGCACGGTTTCTCGATCATAGACAAGTATAACTAAAGTACCGCTTTTAATTTGACTAAGTAATCGACTAGTAAATAGTGCAACACTCATGGAATGGATAATAAACGCCAACGGATGGGGTTGTTCGTCCGCTTCCTAGTTGGTAAGCGGGGAGGAGGATGGATCTGTTAATATTACCGTTATAACTATTGTCATTAATTCCCGGACATCCGTCTATCTTTGGTTAGGCGGATGGTTAGCGAGTATCTATAGAATTGTTAGGGTTTATCTTTTGCTGCAATTCGTCACCCAGGTTGTGTCCCTTTAGAGGCATAAAGACTTGCCGAGTACCCTAGGGTCTCACACGATAAATTATTTGATTCATGAATGTACACTCACGAGATGGATACTGGGTGGAGGAGACGGACGACGTGGACAACGATCATTCGGTGTAGAGATTCCGGGAACGGGGATCCGTGATATCTGTGGGCGGGATGTGTTTATTTATGGGGCATCTTATGCCGATTTGCTTCTTATCCGTACTCGGATCTTGTTTGCCGCTTTCCGCCTGATACTCTGATGTTTGATGTATGAGGAGCTATCCTAAACTATTATATCTATCTAGGACATTTGAATCTTTCCGTATGGCGTTGCTATATTTCCTTTCTTTTTAGATGGAATGGCTCTGATGTACTATTGTATGGTGGCTTGCATACATACTCATTTGTGTATGTAGTTGATCCCTTCGCCTGCCGATTACGCCGCCCGTTCTTGTCCCGATGTTTGGAAATGGTTGGGACGGCCGAAAGGTCTACCTGTGAGTGGCATTTGGGCCCCACCATACTATTTCAACCATTTCCACTCATCCAGGCTTGTAACTAGGAGCGTAATTCACCGAGGTAGTTACAGTGCGGAAGTTTGCCGGTGTGCCGAATGTGACTGGCAGCGTAACCTTGCCGATCGGGTACGCCTTCCGACCGGGGACGATGCCGTGGAATGTGGTGTGGGTTGTCTCGCTCATCGACTGCGAGACAACCAGCCGCCTGAAGGTGTCGAGGTACAGGATGTTGATGGAGCTGCCGCCGTCCATCAATGTCTTGGGGAGCCAGTAGTCGCCGACCTTGGGCTTGACCACCAGGGCGACTCGTCCTGGGTACTCGATGCTTGGCGAGTGGTCTTGGCGGCTCCAGGTGATGGGCTGCTCTGACCATTTTAGGAACTGGGGAACGTCCACCCGGGCCACCGCGTTGACGGCGACAGCGCGGGCGATGACCTTCTTATCGCGCTTTGTGTTGAAGCCTGTGAAGGTGTGGAGCGAGCCGGCCACTTTGCCGAATTTTCCGCCGTTTGGCGGGTCGTTGTCGGTCCTCTGCCGCGCCGCCTTCTCGATTTCCCTGAGGGTGTGGCAGTCGGCGGTGGTGTGCGTTGCGGTCTTCCCTTCCCTGCTATGAAACGTACATGGTTGGTTAAGGAGAGCCGCGGGGTCGAACCTTGGCTTGGCCTTGTAGTTGCCGCCATCGCGGCGTTGTCCTCCGTCGCGGCGGAAGCTCTTGGACTCGCGTTACGTGTTGGCGGCGACGAAGTCGACTCGCCCGTACCACTGGCGCTTGCCGGTGAGGCGAAAATCTTCAGAAGCGTAGGTCGGACCATCGTCATCTGTCGTTGCCGCTTCGTCGGCGTTGACCTCTGACTCATCGTCGATTTCTGGTTTGGATCTTCCTCGCTGCATCTTGGCGATCTCGAGGAGGTCGGGATGTTGTCGAGTGTGCGGAGTGTCGCTGAGCTTGGCGACCAGGGGCTTGTAGCGGCGAGGTCTTAAAGCAATGGATCGCGGTGTGCGGGTGGATGCCGACCGCTGTACCAAAGTTCTTGCCACCGTTGGACCCAGTGTGGGTCGACTCGGGGTCCTGACGCATCGCCCAGTCCTCGATAGTGGTGGCGCGGTAGGAGCACTCGAAGTGCTGACGAAGGCGTCACAGATTCTCCTGTGAGTCGTCATCTGCCCGGGAGGGTGTTGATCCATTGCACGCCCCTCCATCATCGTGGGAGGTAACGGGCGGCTAGCAGGTCGGTGTGGACTGCTATCCCCATCGCCATGAGGTATGTGTCGAGCCAGACGGCGGGGTCGTACGAGGAGTCGTACTTTTATATCTCTTTCGGCGCCTTGAAGTTTGGCGGGTACTTCTCGCCTCGGATCATTGGTCCGAAGCACTTGGGTCCGAGTCGATTGAGCGACCCATGGGCTCGCCGTCAGCGCGATTGGTTAGGTATGTCGCAGTCGTTGGGCTGGCGTGCGCCAACTTTGGTTGTTGATGATGTGGGTGCGGGCGTCGATGGTTGCCCGTTGGCGGCGACAAGGTTGGTTGCTGGCCCGTCATTGGTGGAGAGTGCGCGTTCGGGTCGGTGTTGGAGCTGCGGTGGCTCTGGTGGCGGCTGAGGGTGTTTGCCGCTGGGCGGCCGAGGCCGCTCTGCTTCAAGAACGCGAGTATACTCGACCTTGCGAAGGCGCCGCTTTCTTTTGCTCGACGGCTTTCGCGAAAGCAGGGCCTCACGTATTGGATCGTAGGGCGCTGTTGGGTGATGTGATCTTTGCTGTCGCCGCTCGCCACGAGGTTGTCCATCGGGTGGAGAACAGGGGAGGTTGCGTCTCACTCCGTGAGGATACTACTATCCGCGATCGTCCCCAGGAGGGTGCGGTTGGTGGTGGGGCCCATTGCCGCTGATCTGGCGGGGCGGCGCTTCCCTGGTGGCATGTTCTCAGATCGCGGCCGCCACGCGGGTCATTTAAATCGTCGAAGTTCAGGCACGCCCGAACGTGGGGTTCAGCGCGACCTGATCCGCTGCTGGTGGTAGCGTGATAGTTCTCGCGCCACCGCCGAGAAATTTTTCGCCGCTTGCTTCGTCACGCCCGCCCGCCAGTGAAGTTCCTCGACCTCCGCTGCGTGGCGTTAGGAGGATTGGGTGGAGAATGGATCCTCCGGCGGATCGGTGCCGGCCGCCATGTAAGTCGCGGCGTGGCGACCGGTTCCGTCAGGAGGTCGGCGGAGTCCTCCACCCGAGTCGAATTCAAGATCCCGAGGATGGAGGGTCTCGAAGTCTCCCATTGGAGACTGGCGATGGAGCCCGGATGAAGCGCGTGATGGATCCGGCAGTGACGGGTCGCCGAGTCGGCGTCGTTGAGGGTCGCCCTCTGCGTCGAAGTTTTCCGCCACGTTGTTGTGGGCAATTGTACTTTCGAGGCAAGGCGGTGGATCGTCGCGGATCGCTCTCGGAGAGCCGATCGGCGTGGCGGCGACTTCGCGGATGCGAGCCAATCCTCCGAGATGATGACGGTGAGACCGACGAAGAGGTTGATCGTGCCGATCGGCAGGATCATGTTGTGCGTGACGGGTCGCGCCGCCGGGACGTAGCTGCTCGGCAAGATTTGGAGCATCTCGCCGATCGCTATCATGCGGCCGGTGGCGACCGTCTCGTTGATGGGCAGATTGGATCTCGCAGAACACCGGCCGGACCGGCCAGGCCCCACGTTAGGCGCCATTGCCGTGGGAATAGTCACGGCAGATGCCGAATCGGCGAGTAGTAGAACGAGGGCAAGGGCGGCCAGCCATTCATGCGAGATGCGATGTGAGAAAGGGTTTTACCAGGTTCGCCCGAGGGTAAAGACCTACCCTGCTAGATTGTATTATGGAGGTGTTACAATGGGCGGTACGCTGCTAGGCGTAGTCGCTTGGGTGTATGAGGAACGATCTCTACTAGCCCTATAGGAGGTTTATAGGCTCACCTCCCTAGGGTTTACATATCTCAACCGATTCGCTTAAAGCTTGGTAGTCGCTTAACTTAATCCGACTTTATCTACTTGGGCCTTCAGCTCCAATGCTTGATTCCTCATGGCTTCAATCCATTCACCGTCTTGCAGCCACTCATGGTTCTTGGGCGGTCGAACGCTCTGGGTATATACCCCGGTAGGCATATCCCCATCATCAGGTGCCTCTCTGCCCCTTTTTTCGAGGAAAAATTTATTTTGAATTTTCTGGGATTTTTCGGGAAACTTTATTTTTGGCCAATTTTCAGGGTATGAAAATTGATTTTCTCGCAGAAACAGTTTTTTCAGAAGAAGCAAAAGCAAACCAAAAGCCAAACTACAGAAGCTCTAAGGCAAACAAACAAGCAAACAACTAGCAAAACCAAAGCTAGCAAAAGAAAGGCAAAGACTAGGAAGGATAAAAGTAAAATAAAGCAAGTACAACCATAGTGAAAACATTATTTTGTTCATAAAAATCCTTTTGTTAACAAGGTTGATCAAGTATTGTAACCAAAACAATCTTATATGAAACAAAACGTTGCATTCCACAAGGTGATTATGTTACCTCATACTTGATAGCAATGGTTCCAATCATAATAGTTTCAAAATTTTCCTGTGGAATGGGACAATCTATTTCTCCAACCTTGATGCTCTCAATATTTTCAATGGAATTCAGGCAATAGCTTCTAACAACCTTCTTGGGGAAATAAATAGTATGCTCTTTGTCATCAATATTGAATGTTACTTTTCCTTGATTACAATTAATGACAGCACGTGCAGTATTAAGAAAAGGTCTCCCAAGAATAATAGACATATTATCATCTTCAGGCATTTCAAGTACAACAAAATCAGTCAAAACCAGGAAATTATGAGCCACTTGAATAGGAACATCCTCACATATACCAACACGAATAGTAGTTGACTTATCAGCCATTTGCAAAGATATATCGGTTGGTATCAACTTTTCTAGCTGGAGTCTCTTGTAGAGAGAAAAAAGCATAACACTAACTCTAGCTCCCAAATCTCATAAAGCAATTTAACATAATTGTTCTTAATAGAGCAAGGAATAGTTGGTATACTTGGATCACCAAGTTTCTTTGGAACCTTACCATTGAAAGAATAATTAGCAAGCAAAGTATAAATCTCCTCATTAGGAATCTTCCTTTTATTAGAGACAATATCCTTCATATACTTTGAATAAGGAGGCAATTTAATAGCATCAGTCAAAGGAATTTGCAAAAGTAAAGGTTTTATCCACTCACAAAACTTGTTGTAGTGTTCTTCCTCCTTTGACATGTGTTTCTTACCTGGAAAAGGCATAGGTTTCTGCACCCAAGGTTCTCTCTCACTACCATGTTTCTTAGCAATAAAATCTTCCTTAGTGTACCTACTGTTCTTAGTGTGCTTCTCAGGTTCTTCCTCAACTTCCTCCTTATCAGGAGCATCATTATTATTACCACTCTCAGTTTCAGCATCAGAGACAGATATACTATTAGGATCTATAGCAGGTTCAAGTGATTCCTCAACTATCTTATGTTTATTTTTCTTTCTCTTACGAGGACTACCACTACTCTCACCTTGCTTAGAGTCCTGCTCAATTCTTTTAGGGTGTCCTTCAGGATATAAAGGATCTTGAGTAGCTATAACACTCCTAGTTCTAATTCCATAAGCATGTTTATTTCCTAAGGCATTAACTAGCATATCCTTTTGTACCTTAGCAAGTTGAACAAGATGGGTTTGAACCATTTGAAAGTGTTTACAAAGCATTTTAATATCATTAGAAGTTCTTTCCACAATATCTTTCAACTCATGGATAGCTCTAGAGTTTTCCAATAAATGATTCTGAACTTGTTTATTAAAATTACCTTGTTTAACAATAAATGTGTCAAGTTCCTCTAAGCATTGACCAGGAGGCTTACCGTAAGGAATATCACCTTCATTAAAGTGGAGAGAGTGTACCTCAATAGTAGATGAGTGGGGAATTGGCTTACATAATTTTTATATAGGAGGTAAATTCTTCACATCTTCAGCTCTAATACCTTTCTCCTTTAGACACTTCTTAGCTTCCTTCATCACTTCATCATTTAATGCAATAACTCCCCTCTTCTTTTGTGTTGGTGTTGGAACTGGTTCGCAGTTTCCTCCGGGCCTTGGGTTTCCACAGTTCGGATATGTCGGATGGTTCATCGGGGGTCTGTTGGTTCTTGGGGCAAATCCTGGAGATGGGTTGGGGCGATAATTTGGTGTATGGTGGGTTCCTGGTTGATGCATCATGCGACGCTTGCGGTTCTCATTGGCTTGGTTGATCTTTCCTTCCATCTGAATAGCAGAGTCAACTAGGGCTTCAATATCGGCAAAGGGGATATTGACTAACACCGTCTGCATCTCATCGTGCAGACCATTCAAGAATCTCTCTTTCTTCTTGGCTTCAGTGTCGATCTCATCCGGTGCATACCTAGCTAATGACAAGAATTTGTCACGGTATTCCACTACGGTCATCCTTCCTTGCTTCAGTTCTCTGAATTCATCTCTCATCCTCTTGATTAAACCCGGTGGCACATGGGTTCTGCTGAACTTGACCTTGAATTCGTCCCAAGTCATCATCTGACCTCCTGTCATTGTGCGAACGCTGTTCCACCATGCTCTTGCATCTCCGGCCAGATAATGGGTGGCGAACAGAACTTTCTTGTTAGATTCCACTCATGCAACTTCCAGATTGTTCTCCATGGTTTGCAGCCAATCATCTGCATCTAGGGTCTCTTCTGACTTAGTGAAAACAGGTGGGTTGGTGTTCTAGAAATTCTTGAGCTTAGATCCATGGTTGTCCTAATTTCCATCTGAGCTATCTGTTGAAGGGTGGCTAGGTTGGCTTGACGTTCGACTCTTTCGGCTTCGCGGTCAGAAACCAACATTTGCAAGAGTTGCAACATCGGGTCCGGGGCTGAGTTGCTTCCTCCGCGAGGCATCTGAAGATTGAGATTGATCATGAGAAAAGAGGGAAATTTCTAAGGTTCACGGACTTGAACAGTTTTTAAAGTTTGACTCAGATTTTTCTGGCAACTTGCTTTTCATTCATTCATTCATAGCACATGATACAAACACACACCACAACAAAGGAAAACAGATGGTCTTAAGAACCATTCTGGAATCCACGATATAGTGGGACCGAATACAACTCACTAACGCTAGTGCTTAAGTGCTACTACTCCTTGGAGTTAGTGTCCTCATCATCCTCATTATCATCATCATCGATGAAGGCGAAGTCATCCTCATCGGTGAAGAAGTCCATGGCCTGATCCTCCAGAAAGTCATCATCATCGTTGAGATAGGAGTAGGGGTCTCCACGAAGGTCTTCCTCTGCATTCTCCCTCTACTCCAACTGCATGTCTCTCTTGTGGATGGTCTCCTCCAAATCCGTGATCCGGTGGCGAAGACGGGCAATGATGCGCTCCTTCTTGTCGATCTGACAACGACGAGAATTCTGATCCTTCACTAGCATGGCGATGGTCTGATCCTTCTTCTTGGTGATGGCATACTTGTGGTTGGCGTAGGAACGGGCATTGTCCAACTCCTTCTGACGGTCGTACATCATGAAGATGAGATGGTCCAATTGACTCTTCAGCTCGTGGTGATATGGGGCCTCCAGTGGCTGTCCCATAACATCACACCTTGGGTAGAACTCAAAACGGGTACCCTTGATATGATTGATACTCTGACCACACAGACGGGAAAGCGCTTCCTGCATGGCCCTGGCAAGTCCATCGAGCCAGTTGTTCTCTCTTAAGGTGAACTGAATTCCCTCTGAAGTGGGAGGTTCAATCTTTCCTCGGAGACTTGCAACAACTAGCCACTGCAGATCTTCTCCTTCCTGATCATTGAGCTGAGCTCCGAAGAACTTGGGGTGTGGACGCTCCAGCAACTCCGACAGCTGGTCCAAGTCACGCTCAAAGATGAGGTCTCCTCCATTCCTCGACTGCTAAAACTTGATGTACTTCATGTCCATCTATAAGAATATAGGATGAGTAAGTTAGTAGAGTGATCAAGTGTGTCAAATTTTATGTACTTTGCAAGAATTTTTTGAGGAACATGAATTTTCATGAAAGAATCCAAGTGATAAGAATGAGAATAGGTTTTTGTAAATACTCACTTCCTTTGGTTTTGAAACTAAGTTTTTGATTCAAACGTCCATTCTAACTAGGGTCTCCTATGACCAGGATGGCTCTGATACCAACTTGTCAACACCCGGATTTTTAATCACAGATGCCTATTATGCCATACATCGCAATCCCAGGATTACCATTTTTTCAAGACATAGCAGATTTGGATATCACAGTACATCATCATTACAAACCTTACATAAGGTCTTACACAAATAAGGATCTCATGATCCAGTTCTTAATACAATTCAAGCAGCGGAATAACGTAATAGTAACGATAGCGTAGGCGAAGCTCCATCTTTAGGGTCACAGGCAATGCTGACGATGGGAGATGATCCTAGTTGTCGTAACCTTCCTGCGGTCTGCCATCCTGATACTCCTCTTCATAGTCTGGCCACGGGAATAGCCAGGGACAAAGCCATGAGTACTCTTTAAGTACTCGCAAACTAATATTAAAAAGTTAAGGGGGTTTTTGTAGTAGGATACTAAGCTCTAGGGTTATTTTGCAAAAAGCTAGATTTACCTCTACTAAGTTCAGAAGCAAAGAAAACTAGTTTACAGTTTTATAACACCTAAGCGGAAACTTGAATTTCATATCACAACTCTGTTGTGGTCAAGTCAAAGTCACAAATCATTTCACAAGTCATTTTGAAAACATCTGACGGGGGAACAATATGGCCACTCCAACTATCCATAACCGCGGACGCGGCTATTCGAATAGTTTGACACTGCAGAGATTGTACACTTTTACCAAAACATTCGATACATTCGTCAGGAATAATCCTGAATTCACTATAATCAGTATGCGGATAATCAATCCTAACCTTTCAATTACACGGCCTAGTATAGGCACCTCTCCTGTGAGTTAGGCCTTCCAACCATGACCAACTGTCATCTTGGGTACTGCACAGGTGGACAATCTTCACAAGGTAGCCTCAGCTCAAACCTTGGCTGCAAGGGAACCCATACTAAAGTATATAAATTTCCAGTCAAGCCCTACCCAAATTTTGGGTATTGTGGTTGTACGGTAAAATTGGAATGGTATCGCATCCAGACAACCATCAGTTTTATAAAGGGCTAAGGCTCACGCCTCAACATTTTCATCATCAAAATCATCTGGTGTTCGGAAACACATGTCAAAACATTTCAGTAGAATGACTCATCATTCTAAGGTTTTCATAACCATTTTCACCAAGTATTCCCATCTAAAGCTGATCAAGTTTTTATGCTTAGCACTAGCATCTACAAGTGGGGATAAATACTAATGGTGGATCATAATTATGTGGGGATTATCTAAGTTCAATCTCATGCCTTAGGATGACATCAAGATTATCTAACTTAGGCCAAATTTTATGCTCTTTATGCTACCTTCCAATATCCTTCTAATATCTACAAGTCACTATGTAAACTCTAAGAGAAAGCTTTGATAAAGAAAATAAAGTATAAAGCTGGCAAGTAAAACTAGGATTGGGTATCAAGTGGGTGTAAGCTTGCTAAGTTAATAGCTTGCTCATTCAACTAGTAGTATTAGGCTTGCATAATTATCAGTATAAGCTTCCTAAGTTGCAAGTGTTAGATTGCATAAGTAGGGTATCTTGTAAGTGTTAGCTTGCAAGGTTTCAAGTATTGGATTGCCTTGTGCAAAGCAGTGGTTGAAGTTATCCTCGGCTTCTTCCTCGTAGTATCCTCCTTCCTCCTCGTATCCTAGGTCGGTACTAGCGTCTATAAATAAATATGAGGTACACAATCACCAAACAATACTTAACTATTTCTAAATAATCACACAAAGGTTCTTACTAGATGATCTAGCATCATCACTAACATTACAAGATTAAAGCACTTGTCTTATTTATTTTATTTTTAGAAAAGTAATTTCTACTCATTGAAAAACTACTTAAGATTTAATATTATCCAACTCAAATATGGGATCATGTTGACACATGTCATCACCACATATTTCAGTACATGGGAATGTGATTTAAAGTTGTGTCACAATTTAATAAGGTTTAACCTTTTTATTTTAATTAAATAAAGTGACTAGAAATGCCTATGTGGCATTCTTTTATTACCTGAACACTATTTCTGTAAGTAAACCTATATATTTTTATATATTCTGAAAGGTATAGTTAAATGTGATTTTTGAGAGTTGGAATCAACTCAAAAGCTCTTATGCTTGTATTTTGAAAAATGTTTGAATGCAGAAAAGCTTCTGCCTTGTTATTTTTACCATGGTTGATCTACAAATCCGAATAGTTTGAATCCAACGGGTTTGGATTAAGCATTTCAGTACCTTTCCAACAAAATTGGTTTCATGCATTTTGGTTTAGTGAATCGAGTTGGGTTGATTTTTGACTCTAGGTACAGAACTGTGTTTGAAATTAAATGAATAAAGATTAATTTGAATTGTTGGGTCATGCGGGATGTTTTACTGGGCTGGTCCAGTACACAAATTGCGTACGCGGGCTGGTTAAGTGGCTGTCCCCACGCGTCAGTGAGACAGGGAGGGGCGAAGCGCTACGGGGCAATGTGGACCGTGGGATCTTGTTCTAATATAATGGCTCTGGTTCATCGTCCAGGTCGGGCAACGCCGGCGAAACAGAACCCTAGCGCGGCAGGTGGGTGTCATGGGAGGCTCACCGGGGCTCAGGCGAGGATCAGTGACGGGGACGAATGATGAAGTCGACGACGATGGTTCTCCTGGTACCGGCGGCTTCTCCTGGGGCGGCTCCAATCAACGACTCCCTTCTTCTCCAGCAGCGGCGGGCTCCAGTGAAATTCCGGCGATGCGCTGCTCGCCTTGCTCCGGGAGTGAGGTGGGGTGGTTCCGAGTGAGAAGGGACTGAACTGGTGTGAAGAAAATGAGAGGTTGAGGCCTCTATTTATAGTGGCTGAAGGGGACCGACGTGCGCGGGCTGAGCTCGCCGTCGTGGTCGGCAGAGCTACCGCATGGGCGCAGTGAGGCGGTGTTGTGCTCCCTGGCGAAGCTCAACGACGTGGTGGCGAGGCGTGGGGCGGTGCTGATTGGTCGGAACGCGTCGATGCTCTAGGCGGGTACGACGGAGGTTTTAATGGCGCACGAGTGCTCCTGGTCGCGCGGCGGCGAACGGGCATGTCTGTGGGGTTGCTGAGACGGTGGTGATCATGCATGCACGCGGCAAGGACGGCGCGCAGTCTGTGGGTGCTGGTCGAGGGTGGCGCACTAGCGCGCTCTTGGCTCGCACGCAGAGAAGTTTGGCATGGTTTTGTAGTGTGGTCCAGGGGCTGGCATTGCTCGAGGCTGGGACAGAGAGTGGCGATGGATGGTGGAGTGCCTGCTAGACATGCTGCCTAGGCTTGGTGCTGCTCCTAACTTGCTGTCGACAATGGGGTGGCAAGGTGAGGCTCGGCCTGCTTGCCATTGATGGCATGGTCTGGTTTACAGTGAGCTAGATGGGTTAAACAAGTTAGATGATCTACTGAGGGTGTAGTGTGATCTATATAGGGAACAAGTTAGGCCAAATTTACTGCACACTATAGTGTTTGTGGTTTGTTTGATTTGAATCTGCAAGGTGTTTGATGAAATGGCCGCAAGAACTTTGAATTTGAATTTTGGATTCAAACTTGGTGGGTTGGATAGGCACATACTAGGGAGTGTCTGGTTAGTTGGATTAGTCAAGGGGCATTAGTTTGGTTGAGTTTTAAAAAATGGGTGATCTTCACATATGATAAAGATTCAATTTTGATTTGTGATTTGAATGAGGTTGCCAAATGTTTCTGTAAGTTTGAAAGGTGGGCCTTGATTCACTTTTACTTGTTCTAGCAAGAGGTTAAAATAATTGGGAAAGTTTCTGTTTGAAATCTTGAACTAGAAACACTCAAAGTGACCTAGTGAGCAAGATTGGCAAAATGACTATTTACTTTATTTGAGTTGTTTTTGATTTTCTCTTGATTTGTTTCTGCATGGAAATGTTTATATGATGTTATTTTCCTCTTTAAACCATTTATTTCTATTTAGGTTAATCACACAAGTTCATTCATGCATTTATCAAATCATCTCATTCACACATGCATTCATATGATTTTAATTAATTAAAGTTTTTTGTTAACCCTAATTTTAGTGATTAGAGTTTGATGATCCTTGTTTTATATTTTTGGGATATTACAAAAGCTATGCTCCCCGGCAACAGAGCCAGAAAATAGTCTTGATGACCCACAAGTGTAGGGGATCGCAACAGTCTTCGTGGGTAGTATTACCCAATTTATTGATTCGACACAAGGGGAGCCAAAGAATACTTGCAAGCCTTAACAACTGAGTTGTTAGTTCAGCTGCACCTGGAAATATTTCTTGCTCACAAAAGTTTAGCAGTAGCAATAGTTTGTAGTAGTAATAAAGAACAGCAATGAAAGAAGAAGGAGCAATAGTAATGAATAATAGTGGGTTCGAGTGCGGTAGGCATAGGGATGGATGGACGGGCGTTTTATGGACGAGTATAAATATGTAACTTCAAGATCTAGGGCATTGCAGATAAATAATAATAATCATCCAAGTACTAAACAATCCTAGGCATGTGCTCCAAATATAGTCATACGTGCTCGCAATGAGAACTTGCATAACATCTTCTGTCCAGCCAGCCCGTGGCAGCGGGGCCTCTAGGGAACTACTAGAAATTAAGGTGCTCCTTTTAATAGAGCACCGGAGCAAAGCATTAACACTCTGTGAAGACATGTGATCCTCACACCACATCCAACCCCTCCGGTTGTCCTAATTATTGTCACTTTGAGGCCTTTGGATCCGGACAATGATATGTGTACACAACTTGCAGATAAGATCACAATACTAGAGATACTAGGCGCTATGCCCTAACAGATCTTATTCGATTACATAATAGAACTCATCCAATCCCTACCATCCCCAAGCCTACAGCGGGGGATTACTCACTCATAGACGAGGGAAACATCGGTGGTTGATGGAGATGCATTGGTGATGACGATGGCGATGATCCTCTCCAAATTCCCCGTCCCGGCAGGGTGCCAGAACGGAGTTTCTGGATCCGAATCTTGGTTTCTAGTGGCGGCGGCGGAGCGAAACTCTTTCTGGAAAACTATCGACCCCTCCCCTAGGTTTTTAGGTCGAAAGGCAACTTATAGGCGCAGAGGGAGGCCGAGGGGGTTCTTGGGGTGGCTGCACCCCCTAGGCACGGGGCAGGGCCCACCCGCGCCTGGCAAGGGTGTGGGCCCCCCAGGCCCCTTCTCCGCCTCATCTTCTGGCTACGTGGGTCTTCTGGTGAAATATAATTTTTGGCATATTTTCCGGGATTTTTCTTGATAGTTGATTTTCTGCACAAAAACAAGACACCAAGGTAATTCTCTTGAAAAGCAAATCAGGTGTTAGTTGTATCCAAATCACACAAGTTTAGAGGAGAAACAATAGCAAAAGTGTTTGGGAAAGTAGATACTTTTTGGACGTATCAGAGAGGAGGAGGAGGTGTCGGTGGTGGCTAGGGCGACGGCGACGGACCAGCGACGGTGCAAGGCGGTGGCGCGACGGCGTCTAGCGGCGGCGGCGCGGCTTGGAGGTGGGGAGGGCTGGTTGTCGTTCTTTGGGGCAGCCCCTCCCCTCTATTTATGAGAGGGAGGACAGCTTTGTTGGAGATATGCCCTAGAGGCAATAATAAAAGTGGTTATTATTATATCTTTGTGTTTATGATAAATGTTTACATTCATGCTATAACAGTATTAAACTGGAAACATTAATACTTGTGTGATTTGTAAACTAAATTAGAGTCCCTAGTAAAGCCTCTTTGTAATACTGGCTTGTTGGTAAATAGATGATCGTGGTTTCCCGATCATGAGAATTGAGATGTTGTTAACAACAAGATCATATCATTAGGAGAATGGTATGATGGACATACTCCTATAGATAAGCGTAGCATTAAGATCAAGTCATTTCAATAGTTCGTTTGCTATAAGCTTTCTGGTACATAGTAGCCTAATTCCTTCGACCATGAGATCATGCTAAATCACCATCACCGGAAGGATGCTTTGATGACATCAAACACCACACCGTAACTAGGTGGCTATAAAGGTGGCATTGAGTGTTCGGAAAGTATGGGTTTAGGCACATGGATCAAGAGTGGGATTTGTCCATCCATATGACGGATAGATATGCTCTGGGCCCTCTCGGTGGAATGTCATCCAATTAGCTTGCAAGCATGTGACTGGCTCACAAGGGATCACATATCACGGGAACGAGAAAAAAGTACTTATCGGTAACGAGGTTTAACTGGGTATGCAGAGATACCGACGATCAAAACCTCGGATAAGTAAAATATTGTGAGACAAAGGGAAATAGGTATCATAGGTAAGTGGTTCATTCAATCACAAAGTAATCGTAGAAATATGTGGGAGCCATATGAATTTCCAGATTCCTCTATTGGTTATTGATCGGAGAAGTGTCTCGGTCATGTCCGCATAATTCACGAACCGTAGGGAGACACACTTAAGGATTCGATATTGTTTAGTAGATATGGAATGTTAATAGGGATACCGAATGTTGTTCAGAGTCTCGGATGGGATCCGGGATATCATGAGGAGATCCAGAATGGTCCGGAGAATAAGATTCATATAAGGAAAGTCCGATTCCGGAGTTCGGGAAAGTTTCCGATATTTTCATCGGAGAGGTTCTAGAAGGGTCTAGAAGGTTCACCGGTCCGGAAGGAGAATGGTCCATGAATGTGTCATGGATAAGTGGGATGATTGGATCATATCCTAGGTCACTTGGTATGTGCATTTGCTACAGAGAATTAAAGCTCTAAATTGAAAGTCAAACGGGAGTTTGAAAAGTCAAACTGGAACAATGGTTTCCTAGTGGAAGAAGGAACAAGTCATTTTCTCAATCCAACTTGGGTTTGGGTTTGGATTCAAACCCACCCCTCCCAAGGCTGCCCCCTCTCATAAATAGAGGGGGAGGGCTGCCCCAAAGCACACAAGCCCTAGCCCCTCTCCTCGCACATGAGCCGCCGTCGCGCCGCCTCCCTGCACGGCCGCATCGTCGCCACCTTGCGCCGCCGCCGGTTCATCGCCGCCGCCGACACCTCCTCCTCTTCCCGGTCATCTAAACCCTAGATCTCCGGGAAACCCTAATCCACCATAACTCGCACCGGCTTAGGCGAAGCCCTGCGGGATCTTCCCTCTACTTCTGACACCACACCGTCGTGCTGCCGGAATTACGAAGGGAGAACTACAACCTCTGCTGCCTGCTGGAACAAGGGAGAGGAAGGTCTTCATCGAGTACCGAACGTGTGACCGACTGCGGAAGCGCTGCTGGAACGCAGTGCCATAAGGATCGTCTACGCTTTGGAATCTTCGAGGGTGAGTTCTTCTATCGACTCGTTGCTACAATCTAGTAGATAGATCTTGGCTTGTTTGTGTGCATGCGGTAGAATTTTTTTTGTTTTCCATGCTACGAACCCCTACAGTGGTATCAGAGCCGTGTCTATATGTAGATCTGTTGCACGAGTAGAACACAATGGTCATTGTGGGCGGTGGTGATTTTATTATCAATTGCTTTTTGTGTACTTTGCATCTTGCGGTATGATGGGATGAAGCGGCCCAGGCTAACCTTACATGACATCATTCATGAGACTTTCTCCACGCTCAACATGCAACTTGTATTGCATAAGTGGCTTTGCGGGTGTCTGTCTCTCCCATTGTCGTGGTGGTATCACGGCAGTTGCCATGGGTAGGCTAAAGTATGGGGCCAATGGATGCTAGAGGGATCTGGGGAGGGAAGATGTAGTTGATTCTACACACAGAAGACTAAGGGAAAGATCTTTATTTCTTCTTCCTTGGGCTACAAGTGCTCCTTGAGTATCTGTGGAGAAGAGAAGAACTTTACCACCTAACGGCTCTTACTTTAGTCGATGCCCTCTCGAGTCTAAGCCTCTCCTTATAAAGGAGAGCCCCAGGTTCCTCAGGGTCGACGTGGCAAGCATATTCGAGAATATGCTTGTCCCAATATAGTAGTTCGCGCCCCTTTCCTGTCGCCCCTCTAACGGCAGCAAGGTTCCAGGGCCCCTCCTGTGCGCCTCGGTCTTACGACTGTCACCTCTGTGACCTCCTCTGCCTCTCACGCTCTGCGCCTTTGTCGTGGCGCTTGGCTCGCAGATTCTCCCTAGCTTGCAGCTAGGGTTTGACTTCAGGCTCCTCCTTCTCCTGCAAGCTTCATATCATTCGGTCCTTCCTCGCATAGCTCGGATCGTCCTTCACCTGCATCAAGATCACTCAGGCTAACCCGGCCGACTTACATAATATCTCGGCCGGGTAATGTCTTAATATACATATACGGGTCTCTCGCCTCCATGTGTCGGCCGACTTCTACAGGATTCGGCCGACTTAGACTGTAACTCGGAAACCAGACGGGGATCGTACCTTCGTCTTTCCCCGTATTTAACCTATCCGGGGTCATCCCCCCAACATTAGTCCCCGAAGCTGGTGTGGCCCTGCCGATAACTTCGGCCGGGTCGTATCAGCTTCATTACATTTTTCGGTATTGTTTCCGAGTTATCTTTTTCTCGTTCGAGGTACCCATGTTCCTTCTCTCGTACGCCTTGTCCTACGCGTCACCCCCATCATTGCTCTTCTAGTTTTTTGTTCCTCTACGATTTATCTTGACGGCGCTAACTCAGATTGCCGCGCCGGGCGCCTGACGCCTCATGTGCCGTTTCCCTTGGGGATCGCAACGTTCTTCGCCGCTGTGTGGCCGTTGGTGCGGTTCCACTTAACGTCGTGCGTTAGTGCCGCACCCACGATCTACACGGTCAACTGCTGCACCCACGATCCCACTACCTTGCTTGTGTCTTGATTATAAAGAGGGGCGCGGCGTCTGGGAATTCACTTTTCCCCTCCTCGTTCGCCTGTGCCCTTCTTCTTACTCTCGCTTCCGCGCCCTCTTGCTGCTCCTCCACTGCGCGCT
Source organism: Avena longiglumis (assembly GCA_030063025.1). NCBI lineage: Eukaryota > Viridiplantae > Streptophyta > Magnoliopsida > Poales > Poaceae > Avena > Avena longiglumis. The sequence continues at coordinate 36,862,326 of CP125978.1, forward strand.
CATCAGAACTTCCGACGGCGAGGACTCCGCCGTGTTGTTCCGTCTGCCTACCGCTTCTTCGCACCGGCACGCCCGGTGAGTTCTTTCCGGCCGTGTTGCCTAGGTTTTATCCTAGATTTCTCTGTTTCGATCTTGTATTCGTGCGGCGGTTCCTCTGCTCCTCCGCCGCCGCTCCCGTGCAAAATCACGACGGGGCCTCGTAGCTCTAAACTTCCCTCCGCCGCCTTGACTCTTCTTCCGCCGATCTTTCCGTGAACCCATGTCTAGCTCCTTTAGTGGTGCTCGTAGAGGATGATGGCCAGCTGGGGCGAGCGAGGCTCGTGGCAAGGCTCTTCTGTTACACGCCGCGAGATTGAGTGGCTTATCCGAACTCGGAGGATTCCCGCCGAGGTCTCCTGTCGCTTACCCGGCAACGAGTCCTCTCCGGATGTTGGGGAGGGCGAGTATGTAGTTTTTATGTCGCACTTCGCGCGTGGCTTTGGTCTCCCTCTTAGCGATTTTGCTAGAGAGTTTCTTGACTACTTCGGCCTTCAGCCGCATCATCTTCCTGTGAATGCCATCGCTTCTCTTTCTGCTTTTATCTACTCCTCGGAGGGATACTTTGGCCTATGGCCGTCCGTGCACGTCTGGTCGAAGTTCTTCTAGATTCGTTCTAACGTAGTACCTGACAAGTTTCTGCACCCTTCCGAGAAATTGCTTACTCAATGTGGGGCAGCGGCCATTACACCTCGGAGGAAATCCGTATTTCCTCGTGTCACCGGGTTAGAGTCGTGCAAGAAGTGGCACAAATCCTTCTTTTACGTCAAGAACAGAGGGACGGAGGACAAGATTCGGCTTCCTGCCTTCTCCATTGGTCCGCCTTCTAAGGTGAATTGGACTTACAATCCGAGGAAGAGTCATGCCTTGGCCGAGGCTTTTGAGATTCGGCAAGAGCTGATCCAGGCCGGGTTATGCGGCGAAGACACGATGGCTACCTTTATCGAGCGAATCGCCCATTCCGAGCGGACTCACAAATCCGTATACATGAGCGGTCCTCTTGACCCTAACCGAGTCTCGACCGTGGAGCTGGACAATTACCTTATCCATAAGCGTGTCCGAGCTATCTTTAAGACGGAGAAGCCTGAGGATTGGACTCGGGGATTGAAACCCTTCACCCGCGATCGTCCGCCTCCCGAAATAAGCTTAATCAATAACGCTCTGATGTTCCATTGTTTTCGTAACGGATTCCGCTAACTTTCTTTTTCCTCGTCTTGCAGAGGTTCGCAGAGCAGAAGAATGAGGATGCCGAAGTTTTGTTGCTTCCGTGGCCTGCGGACCGGAGCACCCCGGATACTGGTGAACCGGACTCGGAAGAATTCGTCCCTAAGTCGGACCTTGCCCCGGCTCGGGCTCGTGGCAAGACCTCGGTGCACGAGGAGGAAGGTGATTCGGACGAGGTCCAAGTTCTTGAGGTAGTTGCCGCAATGCCTATTTCTTACGCATTTCCGGCTTCTACTTTCCCAGCTAATCCGGCCGGTCAGGTTCACGACGCCGAGCCTATTGCTTCTCGACCCCCTGTTACCTCGGGGAAACGCGGGGCTCCTGCTAGTGCCTCAGAGGCGGTCCCCAAGAAACGAACGAAGAAATCCGCTCCGAATCCTCCTAGGCGCAAGACTATGCCTGTGGTTGCCGGGTAAGTTCCTTTTGCTCGTATTTCTTGTTCCTCTCTTTCTGTTTTTCATACTGACACTCTTTTTTCTTTCTTATTTTTCCAGTTCTCCGCT